>OV170234.1:2934685-3654685 GCA_921882275.1 Brenthis ino
TGCCATTTTTATTTTCTTCCATATTATTGCATAAAAACAACGTTTGTAATAATTATGAGTTTTGAGACGTCATAAATCTTAGTAGCTCCTGTAACTTTGCTGTAAACTATTCAAAACGTCTGGAACTAAATATGAAAATAATAATAATAAATTAAAAATTTTAAAAACCCGCTACGCAAATTATTTGTCATTTAACGATTGACACTTAATCGAGTAACTGCATACACCAAAATGCCTTACATCATTTTGGAAAAGAGTTGATTCTCTTACCCTTTTTTTTTATTTTTTTATTTTTTTACGTTGGGAAATGCATTTACGCACGACGTGTGGGACTCAACGGCGTAATACTGCCAGTACTACCCACTAAAACCCAACAAAACCTTCCCCCGTCTTAATGGGGCGTCGCAGGATCGCTTACGCATTCAACTACGACGCACCGACGGCAGGTCTGCCGAAGCAGACCACCACAACCATGGGGTTGCTCCATGGTCCACTCTGCTATCAGAGAAGTACCAGGAGCAACCCGCATGGTACACCACCCCCCGAAGAGGGCCACCTCCCACCGCCCACCGCAGTGGGCAACCTCCCTGTGCGTTTCTTAGCTTCGCGCCCGGTTGGATTGCCGGGCACTACTGAGCCCCGCCACCACGACAAGGTGAACGCGCGTTGGGGGGGGGGGGTGATTCTATTACTCTGCTGGATCAATATTAACCAAACATAGCTAAGAGAAGAAGAGAACTTTTGCAAGTAAACTGGCTTTCAAATGAAAAAAACCGCATCGAAATCGGTCTATCCGTTTGAGAGCTACGATGCCACAGACAGACACACACATACAGAGACAGACAACCATCGAAGTCAAACTTATAACACCCCATTTTTTGCGTCGTGGGTTAAAAATAAATCGAAAAGATTTGAAATTATATTTTTATAATATCTCAAATGTTCGCGTAAATCTAAGAGAATATTATGTAAGGTGAATTGCAAATATAACCAGTCTGCAGATTCATCCCGCATTGGCAATTTTAATACGATATTTATAAATCATAAAAACTTCTTCTTGTTATTTTAAAACTGATAATTATGATGTATATACATATGTCAGGACATTAAAACACACCCCCCCCCCAACGTGCGTTCACCTTGTCGTGGTGGGGGGGCTCAGTAGTAGTAGCGAAGCTAAGAAACGCACAGGGAGGTTGCCCACTTCGGTGGGCGGTGTGAGGTGGCCCTCTTCGGGGGGCGGTGTACCTTGCGGGTTGCTCCTGGTACTTCTCTGATAGCAGAGTGGACCTTGGAGCAACCCCATGGTTGTGGTGGTCTGCTTCGGCAGACCTGCCGTCGGGGCGTCGTAGTTGAATGCGTAAGCGATCCTGCGACGCCCCATTAAGACGGGGGAAGGTTTTGTTGGGTTTTAGTGGGTAGTACTGGCTGTATTACGCCGGTGAGTCCCACACGTCGTGCGTAAATGCATTTCCCAACGTTAAAAAAAAAAAAAGAACATTAAAACACAACACCATCTAGTTCCATGGTAAGCTACGAGGCTTGTGTTATGGATACCAGATAGTTGATAAATTACACATACATAACTTTTAAATGCATACATATTATAAATATAAACAACCATGACTGGAGTACAAACATTCGTGCTCAGCACACAAATGAATGCCCCCAGCGGGACTCGAACCCGCGACCGCTGGCGCAGCAAGTAGGGTCACTACAAACTGAGCCAAACGTGTCGTCAAGATAAGAAGACATGATTGCATTATAATTATATACAAATTAATGATTAATTCAGATTAAATACGTTAACTTTAACTCAATTATTTTAAAACTTAATAATCTCATCGTACGTTGAAAATTCAATCGTTGATTAATGAACGAACAGAACTCAACATCACAAAGGAAGTGTTAGACGTAATTATCGTAAGAACAACTCCAATAATTTACGGCTTATAGCTTAGATAATAATTTACTAGCGTAAAGCGTGGAATTAGGTAATTTATCTTTTGTTTAATGTTCGACCACTGGCTTTCCGGTCTAATTCAATTAGCTGAGCGAATATTATAAAATCAATGGCCCATCCTTATTTTATCTTCTTCAAGGGAATGGTGAATATTCATTTTATATTACAAATATTAATCTTTATACACATATTCATTCATTATATTAATTATATATCCGTCTTAAATCAACACATGTCTTAATAACAGGGTTGTAAAATGAAAAATAAATATTTAACTATTCTTTTGTGTGTTGTTAGATTTTAAATTTTTGATTTGTATCACACCACACCTCACTATTTACCTCTTACTAAAACTATAATTGACTGTGTGTTTGTACCTTGTAACGCTAAAAATGCTGAATAGATTTTGTTACTAGGCTATCTATATAAGGCCTAGGCCTCTATAGGATGGAGACGAATATCTATAGACTATCTTTTATTCTACGAATCATGTGAAAGGAGCCGCCTGCATAAACTAGTATTATTTAATATTAAAAGGAGAATACCTATATTTCGTATTTATTCATAATATTATATGTTAACTTAATAATAATTTAATTTTTAATACTCATTAAATGTATGAAAATATAAGTGATATTAATAATCCTGAAGTGTGAAGATATCACACTTCACTGACTAAGATGCTACCCAATGTTCGAATTTATTTGAAACACGAATGTCAGCAGTTTGAATTATTGTCACCTATACATATAATAAAATTGTAACTAAGCTGAATCTGTACACTAAATATTTTTGGAAAATCTTATTTAAATAAAAGTTATTATCGATACATAGGCCGAATCCATAGTTTTTAAATTTTTTGTCTGTCTATCTGTTTGTCTGTTACCGCATAACAGAAAAACCACTCGAGGGATTTTGATGAAATTTGGTATGGAGATAATTAGTTATTCGGGTCAACATATACGATACTTTTTATCGCGGGAAAATATCTCATTTCTAAGAAAAAATACAAAAACTGCAATGTAAGAGTATACTAATATGTAAAACCTAAGAATTTGGTTTTTGGTCATCTGAACGCGGGAGGAGCCGCGGGCAATGCTAGTTAAATATATGTATAATAATAATTTAAAAGGCGTAAAGTGCTGATAAAGAATAAATATTATGAATTACAAGCGATGCTTCTTTTAGTTAAATATGGTAGGTATATTGCTTTATATCGGAACAATGAACTTATATTTTTAAATTGATTCATCTAAATTTTTACTATTTATACAAATTGCCGACCAAGGAACTTAGATTTCGAGGTTCAAAGATGATTTAGAATGAGTTTACACTAAATTTTTTAAATGACAAAACTTCTAAAACGAAATAGTATCTAGCCCTAGATCCAAATTTTCAGCACATTTTTGCCACATGTGGTATAACTAATAGACCGAGAGGCGAGCAACCAAAAACTACAAGCATTTTCTAAAGACTGATTTTTTAACATTGCGTCACATTGGTGGAGTAGAGAAATAGCCTGCCATGAGTTAGCCAATTTCGTTAGCATTTGGCGCGGGGGTTACAATTTTGTAAAAGAACTATATACATCGCAACTACTTTCTAAATTCTGAAAATTAATTTGCGAGCAGTAGGTATATCATTTAAAAATAACTTTTACGATCGTCAATCAAGTAAATGTTAATCTTCTTAGTTTAAACTTAGTTATAACATAAAATACATTAATGAGCAAGCTGTGGTCTCCTATAAGTGAAGGAGCACACGTGTTGTGAGTCTTATTTGCTTTTTGTTTTTATATGATGTTGTATATTGTGTGTATCTTTTGTTGGAGATCCTAATTAAAATAAAATAAAAATAAAATCTTGTAACCGGGCGCGTCAGTCACGCGTTCAAATTGTAAACCGCGCCAAACGCTAACGAAACCTCACGGCAGGCTATATTATTATTCCACCAATGTGACGTAATATTAAATAAAAAAGCCTTAGAAAATGCTTGCATTTTTTTGTCGCTCGCCTCTCGGGCTATAACTGATTTTGTCTTTTTTATGAGTTTTATTTAAATTTCAAACTAAAACAAGTTGCACACTACAAAAAATATGAATAATTATATTACGAATCCTTCCAAACTAGATATTTGAACACTTTGTCAGTTATTACCTCAATACCTAAGCAAGTAAGTAAAGCCAAGGAAGTATCAAAAAAAATCTATTCTATTTTTTCTCTTTGTTTAGCCCACAAAATAAAATATGGTACAATTTAAAAGATAAAATTCAATAGTAAATATACAAATAATAAAATGACGTCAGGATCCTTGAAAGGTTGTCAATAGCTGATTGAATTTAACCCGCTCTATATCACAGAGAATTTGTTACGAAATTTAGGAAACTTTCATCGAAGTTTTTTCTCATAGCTTTTTCGTACGAATTTTATAATAATTGTATTTGAACCTTCTGAATCCATTATATTTTTCTTAGAGGAACTTAAACATGAAGTATATGTAATATACATAGTAACCATAACCTGAGTTTTCAAGTTTCTTGGGTGACTACGTCTACAATATTAGCATTCACAAAATATATTTATTTTTATCCGAATAGCTTTGCAAATATATATTTTACTAGCGACTCATCCTCGTTCCACTCGGGTTCTTCCCTAGTTACGGTCTAACATTCAGTATATTTCTCAGACAGACCGACAGACAGGTAGACAGACAGACAAAAATTAATAATAATGACTATTTCAATAAAATTTTCCAAAAAACTTTTTAATGTACAGACTCAACTCTGTTAGAATTTTATTATATATTAGAGTTAGTGAGTTTAATATACATATATATGCATGAATGAAAACTTTCCGAGTACCTATATCCAAAGTAACTTTTCATTAAAATCGGTTCAGTAGCATGGTCATAAGATGAATAAAGAGATTAGAAGTTGATTTTACATAATATTTTAAACTGTAAAATACGTAACACATAATTAAGAATAAAAAATTTAAAATAAAAAAAAATCATTAAAATCAATCACAAAATTCAATTTTGCATGTAAAGCTGCTGTAAAATGAAATCCGCTGCGTGCATAAGCTTGTTATTGCTTTCCTCGGTTGGCTTTATCGTCTTTTTCAGAAAATCCAGTTATCTTATAAATTTCAATTACACATTGTAAGCTTCATGCATATTCATACATATATTACATGAGTTCACATATAAAATTTAAAGCACGTTTTAAGTGCAAGCGTGTCTAGTTTAAACGATGACAACGATCTTTTACATGTTTAAGATGCACTTAGCACGCTTAAAAATAACTAGGTGTATGTAACACACCTAATAAGATCACAATGAAATAGCTTTTATTTAAATGGTTAAAACGTTTTGTAACCGAAATTCATGTGTGTACGTTCATTTAAATTCATTTACGCAACAACACCGACACAAGGGATCATGAAGTCTATACATATAATAAAATTCTAACTAAGCCGAATCTGTACATTAAATATTTTTTGGAAAGTCTTATTGAAATAGACATTATTATCGATACACCGGCCGAACTTATAGTTATTAGAATTTTGGTCTGTCTGTCTGCCTGTCTCTGAACGCACCATGAAAAAACCACTGGATAGATTTTGATGAAAGGTATGGTGATAGCTGATTATCAAGATAAATTTTTACCGCGGGAAAATATCTCATCTCTGAGCTAAACATTAAAACGTAACTAGTATGAAATAAGTATACATAATTACAAAATTTTAATAGAAGAATACTTACTTAATAACCTGTAATTCGCTCGAACTTAAATGTAACTTAAATACAAAAATGGACTCAAATTATATTACATTTTTTATCATGTCTTCTAGTGGATTTCTATTAATCAATCCGTCGGCATAAAATGCTACGACGACGGTATAAAATTAATATAAAATGTTTATTACTACGACTTTGTTGACAGTAACAATAATAGCACGAGAATTACTGATGACTGATGACGACAGAATTCTCCACAAAATGTTTTTTGAGATTTCTACAAACAAATATACACAAAATAATTTATAAAAACGTTTTTATTTTACTTTGTACCCTATGTTCCGAATGCTGTACATCAACCATTACCACTGGAGCCAACTATTCCCGATAGAAGAGACAAGTTATTTATTTAAGCACTGTTACAATAAAAAAAAAAACAGAAATAAGAATATCAAATGCGAACAAGCAGCCGACAAAACTTTCCTATGGAACGAGAACCAGGTCAAGACAAGCCACGCTTGCAATATTTCTAGCCATCTCTCAAGATACAGAAGCTATCAATTTTATGAGAGCTAATGCGGTAAGACTCCTATTAATTTTATTAGCACGATAAAATGATAATATTTCAGTATAGCATGACCGGAAGTAATATCCTGGGGCGTGAAACAAAGGGAATATAATGACCACCATTCTTCCAGCAATATCGGGAAATTCGCGAGGTGTGGCAGCAATAAGTCAACGTGACCCGAATTTTATGAGAACATTAAATTAGCCAGCGATTTTAGATTTAATTTAGCTAAGTACCCAAATGCGGTGATATTTTGGGATTATCAAAGGACGAAGATAAAGCCGCTTCTTATCATCCAATAAAAATTATATGGTAAAATTATGAATACTATATTAATTAATGAGATTAAATGAAATGATAGATTAATAAATTAATATCTTAAGGTAGATAGGAATTTGTAATCACGTGGATATTACGCTAGAAATAGACGATACGAGATAATAATATTTAAGGTCGTAATTAGTCAGTGAATTCTAAATTACAATCATAATTACTTAAAAACTTCAAAAAAATCTTCTTTAAACAATTCAAGATAGCATTTTAGTATTAAAAAATACGAATATTTTAAAAATAGTAATTTTCGATAATGAGCTGAACTATGTATCTAGTATGTCCATAATTTCTTTGAGTGTGGTTCTTACTACTATTTCTGTAAAACAAAATATGATCGATAACTTTTAAATTAATAAAAACATGAAAATCGATTTCAATTGGTAAAGTTATTGTTAACCTCTCTCTCTCTCTCCTCTACTTCTTTTAAGTCAGTCAAAAAGTAAAGTAATTATATTATGTAATGGTATATCCCAGTCTTATCTATTCAAAATGAAACTTCAACTTTACCTTAAATCAAAATTTACCTCAAATATTAATTTATTGGTACAAGTATATCTGATGTCAAAACATATTATTAATTTATAAATGAAAGTACTCTCATAGTAAAAGTTATAATGTTTTTGCAACACAGAATATCCATCTCTAGACCAGAAAAATTGATCAAAAAGATATCAAATGTACATATATCTATACTATAATAAAACAGTAGAGGTCGAATGTCTGTATATAGCAAAAAAAAATATGCTAAAAACCAAGTCAGGGGGATGTAAGAAGACAAATAGAACAAATCCAGATTTTTTTCAAATTTTTTGTTTCTCTGTCTGTTTGTTTGTTTGTACGGGCTAATCTCCGAATCTATTGGACCGATTTAAATGAAATTTTGCGCGGTGGTATCTTATATCTCCAGGCAACATCTTAGATACTTTTTATCCCGGAAAATTAAATAGTTCCCGTGGGATAGTTAAAAAACTATAATAACTTATTCAGCTTAGTACACAACAAGTTATGCACCTAATTTAGTAAAATTTAACATTCTGATACTTTATATTGCCGGTCAAACAACAGGTTACTTTTCATCCCGGAAAAATGATTCCCGTGGGAAATAATAGATCTCTATGAGCCGCTAGTTTATAAATAAAAATGAATCGCTAAATGTGTTGCTAAGCGCAAAACTAGAGAACGGCTGCCCCAATTCAACAATATATATTTTTTTTCAAATATTCGTTGAAGTCCGAGGAAGGTAAGGATGGATGAAGAGAAAAATTAGCAAAATTTCACGGAAAAATGTAAAAATCACATTTTTTTCCTTCCTATTACTTTATAACTATAAATGCAACCTTAAAATTAATATAAGCTACTTGAATTACTTGAATGCATTTGTAGATGTCACACTTTCTCTTTATACGATATAGGTACAGTTTGACTTTAACTTTGTTTGTTTGTTTGTCCTTCTTTCACGTCAAAACGGAGTGACGGATTAGCCATTAAATTGATTGATCCATACTAATCGTTAAAACGTACATAGAGATGAACACGAGCGAAGCGAAGGTGAGTCGTTAGTACTGAAATATATTGTAAATAATACTTTGTATCTATCACAATAAACTAGTCTACATCGCTTTCAGGCATAAAATATCTAAATCTTCACAAAAAATGGATATACTTTTTACTAGATTACTATATAAAAACGGACAAATTTATCTTCGTATTTATAACAATAGTAAGGATACAAATGTACGTATAGCTCAGTTTGCTTCAGACAATTTTTTCAACACTTGATATATCAAAACTTAGAGTTATTAAATACTAGCGGCTCATTCTAAATTCGCTCGGGTTCGCCTCTAGGAAAACAAAAACAAACCCATCCCACGGGAACCGTACATTTTTCCGGGATAAAAATACGTGTATTTCAAACTATCTCTGTGCCATTATCTCTGTGCCAAATTTCAACGAAATCTGTTCTGGCGTCATAGAGTAACAAATATCCATGCTCACAAACTTTCACATTTGTAATATTATATATTATAATACGGAAATAATACGGATTATTCTTGTTATTAAAAATAATAACGTTTTTTGTCATAATGAGTGTTCTTTCGTATTAGTTACTTCAGGAGTTTTCTTTTATAGAATGATTATCTCTTACAGCTATCAGTGTCGCATAGACTAGCCTTCTGCACAAAAGACATTAGGTTGCTTAAGCGTGTGCACAAATACAGATGCACTGTAGTGTGTAAGACGTATCCCTAAGTCTCTAATTAAACTAAATTCTATTTATATCATACTAGCAGAATCGGCGGCTTTGCTCGCGTTAAAACTACAAAAAATAAATGTTTTTTTTTTTTTGCTTTATGTTATAAGTAATTAATACAGAAACACCCCCGCTCCCCCGCACACCCTGCGCTACCCTCGCGCCATGCGGCCATCTACCACGCCGTGTAGGCATCTGTAATGACTGTTGGGGGATTATTTTGAAAAACCGTAGACACACGTGTCTCATAATTTTAATCGAAGAGAATGTGTACCAATTTTCAAGTCAATTAACCCCGAGAATAAAAAGTTTTATAGAATATTTAAACCACCTATTTCACTCTTCTAGGGGTGGAATTTCAAAAAACCCTTTCTTAGTGGATACCTACACTGCACAAACAACACAACCACCAAATTTCATGTCTCTGGCACTAGCGGTTTAGGTTATTGATGATAAATCAGTCAGACAGGATTTTAAATTCTATATATATATAGCTTAATATCTAGCAAGTATAATAGAATAATTATAATATAAACTAAGCCAGATATAAATTGTCCTAGAAACCAACTTACCTAATTCGGGCAACTAATGAAAAAAATGGCAATGAAGCTTTTGCCGTTTGGACTGGAACCCAGGACGTTATAATCTGCAGTTGTATAAGCCACTGGACCGACCTGCAGTTCATTATACAGATTAATCGGCCGGCCGACATATAACGCTTGTTATTGCGCACCCAGGTGGCGCGTAGCCTTTAGCCCATTTGAATTATTTGATTCGGCCCAAACTCCAATTTGCGTGATGACGTATTGTTAGAATAGATGAAAGAAACTTGACCCTTCCCACCCCAATGAAGGAAAATCACTATCCATTTCGAATTCGAATGATAATACTACCAAATATTGTATCGCAAAATTTTAATACATTTTTATTCATTAACTAGCAGAACCCGCGGCTTCGCTCGCGCTAAAACTACAAAAAAAACTCTAAAATGGCAGGTTTCATACAAACTTTCATCCGCTATTTTACCTCCTTATGGGATGAATTTTGTAAAATGCTAAAACACCTATTTACTTAATTGTATTGAAGAGCATTTCTACCAAGTTTCAAGTAATACTGATCATAAATATTTTTTGGATTGTATTATAACGTGTTTTCACGCGGGAAAGAGATAATTTCCCGCGGTGAAAAGTAGCCTATGTCATTTTCCAGCCCTCCAACTATCTCCACACAAAAAATCAAGCCAATTCTCCAAGCCGTTTCTACGTCAAAAACAAACAAACAAACTAACAAACACACTTTCTCATTTGTAATATTAAGTATGGATTTATTAGCTTTTTAAGGAAAACAAACAGTACAATAAATAATTACATTGTAAAACATATAAAAGTAATCCTAAAACCAACCAAGTTTCCACAGATATCCAATACATAATAAAAGCTAAACCACCACGATATGATAATATATAAAAATTTTGAATATAAAAATAACTGAATGGTACCACATAATAATTAAAAAAAAAATATTCCTATACCTTACTACAACAATAAGACGAACTGCAATTTATATGAAATTTTGATTAATATTCCTAAAATATTCCCAGCATTTTGTTCCAATTACACGTAATTCATCTAAGCCCAAAATGTGATTCATTACTTGTACACAGTATACAAACATAATGTACATATACGAGTATAGCTGTGAGAGTTGAGGTGCATCATTTTTAAAATTAAAATATTTTAAATTTTAAACAACAAAACGAAATGCATTTAACTTTTGTTACAATGCTACATTTAAGAGCTAAATTGAGTCCATCATACCGATTACAGAATAAAATAAATATTTATTTTTAATAAATATGTATATGTAAATGATTTATTGACTGACAAATAACGCACGTAGTGCAATTTCAATTATTAAAAAAGAGGTTATAGTCAAACTACCTTTTCGAATTTTATTTCAGAAGAAAACAGGGTAGAAAAGTATCATATTTATTTATGTCCGCCTGGACGATTTTGATTACGGCGAAAGATTTCACTGAGATTAGCCAACTGTAGCAGATATTATATTGCACAAGTGTACGCGTAGGCACTCTCTCTATACCCTTCACACTCAAATTCCGATGGGACGATACTTTGACACGACGGGTTAGAGATCAGGCGCAGCACCGACGGCTTTACGTGCTCTCCGAGGCACGGGGGTTAAACATTGTCAAAGTTCCAACTCCGGGCTGTTACTGAGAATTTCTTAGCAGAAACACTCAATAAATAAACTTGCTTGCAGCGGTAAATGCTAGCCACTAAACCACCGAAGCAGTTAATATTTATTTACTTAATACTTGTAAGCTACAAAAGTTTATAGTACATTTATACAGCATGTATTTACATAAAAAAGTTATTTGATAATTAAATTTTATTTAAACTCAACCCAAGTAAAACAGAAAAAATACTCGTAATGTACACAATGTATGCCTTTTCAACCGACTTCTAAAAGGAGGAGGTTCTCAATTCGACTGTATTTTTTTTAGTCGTACCAGTACTTTTTTAAAAGGCAGTGGTAACACAGCGGTAACGTGTTCGCTTGGAAAACTGAGTGCATATCTGAGAAAACATACCAAGTTTTCGAAAGACATGTTAAGTCCAACAACCCGCACTTGGCCCCTTGCACTAAAGGGAGGCCCTTGCCCAGCAGTAGAACTTATTTTTGAAGTGAAACTTTTTTAGAATCCTTGTGATTTGAAACTCGATGAAACGAAAATGCGATGCTAAAAAGAGACAAACACAAAAATATATAGGATTAAGCCGGCGAGAGAATGAGATAGAATACATTACACAGATTAACTGTTGCCATGGTAACTGTTGTTATTGTCTGAAAAATATAATATTATATTCTTTCCGTATATGATATTCTATAGATATATCATTATAACATGCCTTATTTAATTATTGATTTGTTTCAATTTAATTTAAAAAAAATGTGCATAAAACAAACCTACAGACATAACTTACCTACATATAGTCTGATGTTGGTACTAACAAACATCTAATTAATATTTCAGTGACACTCGTGTCAAACTATTAGCTGAAATGCAGGAATAGTGTTGACTGGACAAGATAACGTAGTATCATGAAAATTAGACAAAAGCTAGGGGTTATCCGTCATATTGATTTATATCTTAGTATTTAATAACTTTTTATTATAAAAATAACTTATTATTTACTTTATTACTTTAAATGCGAATCTAAATTCATACATTTTGTTTGTTTGTTTGTTTGTTTGTCCTTCTTTCACGTCGAAACGGAGTGACGGATTGGCGTGATTTTTTGTGTTGACATAGTCGGAGGGCTGAAGAGTGACATATGCTACTTTTTACCGCGGAAGATTATCTTATTCCTACGATAAAACACGTTCTAATATAATTCAAAAAAATATTTATCATCAGAATTACTTGAAACTTGTGTTAATGCTCTTCAATAAAATTAAATAAATACGTGTTTAAGCATTTTTTGAAATTCATGCTATAAGGGGGTAAAAAATGAAAATTTGTATGAATGTAGCATTTTAGAGATTTTTTGTAGTTTTAGCGAGCGAAGCGGGTTCTGCTAGTATATAATTTATTCACGTAGACATGAAGTAACGGATCGATGTGATTGTTACCCGACTGCGGCGAAACCCAAAGGACGTTATGTATTTGACTTGTACTAAAGCTCAATTATTCATTCATTATTAGGCTCATATTAATAACGCATGTGTCATATAATCGTAGATCTTATTAAAAATCTAAATGGCTGATTTTAGTACCAAATTATGTGTCTTAGAAAAAAAAGTGTAAGGGGCAATCGCAATATGGATACATTATTTTTTTATTATTTTAAGTCATAATTATTAGCACATAGATTATATACCAGAAAATGAGATAATATCTACTTTATATTCTATCACAGCTGGTGGTTTCCGTGAAATATAAGTATATTGGAAAAAGTTAGGGCATCGCGCGTTAAGTTATACTAGTGCTAAGAAAACTTCAATAGAAAAACCTTTATTAATTCCTGTGTTTTATATACCTATGTACCACGACAAGTAAAACTCTTTAGTTCGCTGAATTTAAAATATTGTAAGTACAACGTTTGATATTATTGCAGATTCAGTAATATTTAAGTGACAAATTATTTTTATGTTATCGTAACTTTAAAATATGTAAAAGTTCCGTTTATAAAAACTAAAAATATATAAATCGTAACTATCCCAACCTTAGGAACTATTTGGCTGGAACTTTTTCTTGCCAGCAAAAATAAAATTTCGCGTCCCTAAATGCCTCTTGTATTTGTTATACCTAAATACTATATACAGGCAACACTAACTTTTGGCAATTTTTACCCTTATCTGTAAACTAAATTTTCATCCAAATCTGTCCAGTCGTTTCAACGTGATGCAAATATTCACATTTGTAACAGTAGTATAATCATTCAGAACTAATGAGAAAGATTATGAAGTAAGATTAACAAAATTAGCATACAGAATCTGTACATAAACTACAGCAAGATCAATCTTTATAAATAAAGCCGTCAAACTAATTGAGACCGATTTTTTCCTCTTAAAAATGTGTACTTTGTATGGGTAAAGACAGGCGTTAATTATAGAGCTTGTCTTTTTTAGCTGTTAAAAAGACAGAGGGGTGCTAAATTTATCTCAAATCTGATGCTCAAACGCGTCGGGATTTTTTCTGACAAAATGGATAGAAATAATTAAGAGGCGAGACGATGCGAAGCTTCTTTGACTGTAATAAAACACTCGGGGTTGACTGATGACACTTGCTAAGATGGCCATATATAATTTGGACAGTTCAGAATTTTTAAGTATCTCCAATGATTTGAAGCACCTGTTAAAGACTTTTCTGAACGTTTCTTTTAATATTATTAATCCCATTTAAGTTTGAGACGAGACGACTATAGGTTATAGCGTTACATAATAATAATTGGACCCAGTTATGCAAAAAACAACCATGTGCGTAAAAGTACCAACAGAGTTATAAGAATTTTATTTAAAAAAAATAAAATAATTATAAAAAATAAACAATACTTATATAAATATTGTTCAATTTTAAAATAACCAGAAAAACAAAACAACCCAAATGCAACTATCGACAGAAAAATGCTTATAATTCTGTTGATACTTTTACGCACATGGCTGTTTTTTGCATAACTGGGTTCAATTATAGATATATCGTTAGATACAAAATAGTAAAGTATAATTTAATATTCTGTTTCACCAGACTATGATGAAGCTCAAAGAAGAGAATATTTGTTAGTATGTAGTATGTACATATACGTAACAAGATTCCCACCAAGTATAAAATAAAGATATATGTACATATGTATGTCTCTGATTACATAATACTAATATGTTCCTACGTCAATTTGTGCGCACTTTTTAGTCGAGTTTTGAATGAATGAATGAATAACTCTTAATTGTTCACCGAAAACTATTACAAATATTTACAAAATATAGAACAAGATACAAGAGAGCGATTTAGCGATTTCTTCCAGGCAACCTTTAGATGTAGGAAATAGTGCTAAGATAGAAGGGGCGCGAATAATAAATAAAGAAACAGTAGAAAGAGTATATATTTATACATGTACGTATCATACAAATATTTAATAAATAAAATAAATAAATAACCAATAACTAAATACTATAACAACAAACACAAATATTATACCTATATGATACAAACATAAATATAAAAAAAGTTTTCTTACTTTTGTAACTTAGTTATTTTATACTTAAAATAAACATTCCTCCTTGATAAGTAAAGTAGATAGAATTAATAAGCTTTTACAGTAATCATTTAAATACAATTAATTATGGTAATGCCTATTTAAGGTGTTATATTTATTTCATATTATTATAATTTCATGAAACAGAACAAATTTTTGAGAGCAACAGAAAAATAATTCTATATAAAAGACAAAACCAAGTTGTAATTTCCCTTCATGCGCTGTTTAACTGTCGAAGTTTAATGACTGGTAATGGGCGTACTTCGCCAATGAAAATTTCGCGCCTTCAACCACTTAGCCGCTAGCTTTCAGCGACTATTCAAAGTTTCGATGTATTCATAATTTTCTTTGTTATAGCGTACCTATAACGATGTTTAATGGTTTATACTAAAAAAAAAAACAAAAAAATATAATAATAAATATTTATTATTTGATAATATCAATAAAATAGCGACTGACTCAATTCACCTAAGTACGAGTATGTCTATAGGTGCCTTTTTTCATTTACAATATTATATACAGACAGCGCCACCTTTTGCCAAATTTTATTACTAACAGCCTATGAGTTACTTCCGGCCACAGTCTTAAGTGTACACTCCAAAATCCAAATCTGTCCGTGATTATACAAAAGTATTATTTAAAATTTGTTGATATGATCAAAATTGAATAAATTATCAAAAATACTCGACACTCGCGTCGCCTAAGCAAATTGTTGATGCTTTATTTATTCGGAAACGTGACATCTGTTCAATATTCGCAATGCTACAGCCATAATGTCATGGTTAGAACAAAAATGTCTAAAAGCAGTGTCTTCTTGTTAATATAATTCGTTGGATCGCTATTACAAGGGTCTATGTTACAATTTTAGTACTTATTTAGTTATTAATGCTACAAGGTTCTATGTGTCATTAGCTACAGTTTTGCAAAAACAAACCACTAGATAGCGGCACTTTAACTACAAAATATTCAATTTTACATAGTTCTATGTTGTTTTTTTTACGATAACAAAATAACGAAGTTCTATGTAAAAATTACTAAACTTCATTAAAATTAACATAGAACCTTGTAATAGTGAGCCAACGATATTATGTATCGAATAAATCTACAAAATTTAGGCTGGTTAAAAGCTAAAATAAGGACTTTAAGGCTTGCTTCCTCGCGTTGTATATTATTTAGAGAGAGATAGATATCTTTATGATGGTCAGTATTACGTCCAATTTGAAAACCAATCGTCGTCTATGACTTGATCGTTTAAATATATAACGTACAATAGCATCATCTTCTTATTATTCAAAATGTGTGAATAAAATAATACATGTAAAAGCTTTTTAAACCTTATAAACATATACTTATATCCAAAAATAAGGTTAAATTACGGTGAGAAATATTTTCAAGTGTATAACTTCAATAATTTAATTCTTATTATACAATAAAAATGGCCAATTTCTTTATATTTCAATCTATATTGAATACACGTCATTCGGAAATGCTCGGCTAGACTCAGCGCATTCCAATAAAATTTTTAAGTGTTGTTGTTCAAAGCAATCGCTGTTCTAGGACACAAAAACTATCGTATGCTGTTTATGATGGGTAATTACGTGCTCATATTATAAGTAAATTAGAGGATCTCTGAGGTAGATAAATAATAATACGGGTGCAGGAAAACTACGAGCAAGTTACTGCTCTCTAAGCTCTATTTATTTATTTAAAATAAGTACATTAATAAATTTCTCTACATGCTTTTATAAAAGTTTTTCTAATCACAACTCTACATAAAGTTACAAATTAAACAGATATTGATTTGCAATAAATCCTGCTTTCAAAATATTTTGACTTTTACCTTTAGAGGCTTAAAGGTGCCTGTAAGAATAATTCTTACAATTATTGGAGCGTTTACAATCCGATAAAGTGAGTCACGGAAATGATTTATTCGTCTTTAATTTCTGCAAAGTTCAAACGAACTTTATATAATTATACTTAATCATAATTGAAATGTTAACGGTTACGTTAACTGTGAAAGAAATAAAATGTTAGGGTAAAATGTAATTCTAAATATATATAACTAGCGACTTACCCTCGCTTCGCCTGTGTGCCCGTCTGACCTAGGCCAGACGGGCCTAGGTGCCTAACACGGCACGTAGACAAGTCTGGCCTAGATGCCTAACACAAGTACTAAACAAGCGCCTATACTTTATTCTAAGTATAGTAATCTGTGTACTACATCCAAATCAGTCAAGTCGTTTGAGCTTAAAATGAACGAAATAATAACCATTCAAATTTTTGCAATTACACATAATTAAAATTTATCATATGAGTATTACCTAGGCTCAGTTTGTAATGACTTTACTTGCAGTGCCAGCGGTCGCAGGTTCGAGTCCCGCTGAGGGCATTCATTTGTGTGATCATTCATAGGTGTTTATATTTTTAATACGTATGTTAAAAGTATATATGTATAGTATATCAACTATCTGGTATCCATAACACAAGCCTCGTAGCTTACCATGGAACTAGATGGTGCTGTGTGTTAATATCCCAACATATTTAAAATATTTATTTAAATATTTCTATTAAAATGTGAGAGTGAGAGCTACTTAAGGACACAGCTTAGCAAGAGCGGATAGCTATTAATTTACACCTAGACTACACCTTAATTTTATAAGTTTAAAATCAGTTATGTTGCGATGATATGAAATTGCCCCAATGATTATTCTCTAGTTTTAATATAAAACTATTCATAAATTTTAGTTTTGGCGTACATTGAAAGAGAAATAAATATGTATATATTTACTTCATCTTATTCAAAACGTGTGCTGACCGCATTCCACTTACACAGTAAATTCAATTTACTGCGCTCCAGTATGCATATTTACATACATATTTTGTACTTTACGAATAGAATGAAAAAGTTTGCTTTTAGCATATTAAAGATATTATATTTACCTGTAGAATATCTTGAGAACAGAAAGAAATAAATTTTCATATGTAAATATCTGTGATTCAGAAACTTCCTACCTTAGGATAAATAAAATTGAAATAAAAAACTATCGTATTACCTAGTAATAAAAATTTGTTATCAGGTTCATATTAAGCATGGTTCCATACTTTATCAACATTAGAAGTCGAAGGGTTTTCATTGTCATATTTAGCATTTTTTTCGGATCCCGAAATTAAAAGTTTCAGAGACAAGAAAAGGTAATGTCCAATTTTCGTCTTTTAAATATCATCTTTTACATTTTTATATATATTTCTAAATATAAAAATAATGTAAAATATTATGTATTTGTCATAGCCATATGGTTTGTTAGTCATTTTCTAATTTTGGCTTCGTAACTGGTCTTCAAAATTAGTAAGCGTTTATAACTAGCGACTCATCCTTGCTCCGCTCGGGTTCTTTTCTAGTTCTATCCTACATGTTGACCGGGATAACCAACTATCATCATACCAAATTTCATCGAAATCTGTTCAGTTGTTTTCTCGTGATACGTTCCCAGACAGACAGAAAAAATTCTAAAAACTATAAATTCGACCTCTGTATTGATAATAATGACTAAGTATTTGAATAAGATTTTCCAAAAAATATTTAATGTAAAGATTCGACTCAGAATTTTATTATAAAGATTGATATAGATTATAGATACCTATAGATAATTAACGATAAGAAACTCGTTGTGCGTACCAAATAAATTTCAAAATTTACCGTCTTGTACGAAAATAGAACGCGAGCAAGTAATTTACATAATTTAACCCTTAACAGTAGAATAAATATTTTTAAGTGATGTTCAATCACTGTAAGTACCAATTTTTAGATTTCTTTTAAATCTCAAACTATTAAAAGAATGATGATTAAGTTCTTATCACAAATAGCTTCTTCCACTTGATATAATTATAATATAAAATAAACATCGATACAAATCAATAAAAATGGAACAAATCTTGTAGCTTACACATAAAAAGTTTGTTAAACAGAAATATTCCTATTTCCCGCTAACCCTCATGTTGACTCGACTAAAAATATATTCTATTTATGCCATACAAACTGCTAACGATAGAAAAGTTCGCTGGGTTGAGGAACTTGAAAAGATTAATTAGCTCAGTGAATGCTATCCATCAAGTGTTTAGGTGTGAAGCGTTGCACGTTCACCATTAGCTCATGTCGACGTTTCAACAAAAGCACCAGAATTGAAACCAAATAAATGTAGCTTTGTTAAAAATGTACTTTAGGCGTTTTTATTTTTTTAATAGTTACACGATATCATTATAGAATTAATGTTTTTGTTTAAATTAAACTTTAGCAATATTTGTAAGTGTTGATGCGAGCTACAAAGAATCATAACTGTTCAAAGTAGCAAGAGCCGATATTAATTTATTTATTTACTAGCGACTCACTCTCGCTTCGATCGGGTTCGTCCCTAGCTTGCTTCCTATACAAACTTTCATCCCTATTTTCACTTCCTAAGGGGTGATTTCCGGGATAAAAGTATTCTATGTCCTTCCTAGGGTCTCAAACTATCTTCTCAGCAAATTTCATCTAAATCGGTTCAGTAGATCCAGAGATTACCACCTACAACGTCACAAACTCACACTTCACAAACTCACAAACTTTACCTCTTTATCTATATTAGTATACATTTTAAAGGCTCACTAACTAAATTTACATAAAACATGTAATTCACATAATAATATTTCTTTATTTTCTATATAAAAACTTAAAAGTATTCATAGCTTTATGTCCATCCACTTCCCAAATAAAAAAAGTGTTGATGTATTCCTGATTTGAGCTGATTTCGGCTACGGCGGCCATTCTCACTAAGACTTGTTATGTGCAAGAGATAGTGTAGTAGACAAACACATGAGTAAATATGCCTAAAAATACAAAGCTTTATACAAAAAATAGGTACATTAGACACAAATGAACCCTATTATAAATAACCCTATATAATACAATTCGACACAACTAATTAGAAATCAGGCGCAGGTTAAACGCCTTTACAGCGGCCCAAATCTGGACTGTTTCCCAGAAGTTCTTGACAGAAATCCCTAATAATTACAATTATTCGCCCGCCGTACCACTCAAACCAAGATCTGTATCCATGCATTCTAGCCGCCAGACCAACGAGGCATTTATTCTAAAGATATGAAAGTCTGATGAATACTTACTTTATTTATAAACAGAAATAGTACACATAATGCGTTTGAAATTTTAAAAGAATGTAATTTATTCAAGACTAGCAATATCCGCGGTTTTGCCCGTGTCCAAACTTTCGACCGCTTCCAAACTTCACAGGACCACCCGCTGGGCTAATCTGAAGAATGCCATAAAATTTCATCAAAATCGCTCCAGCGTTTTAGAGTCCATTGGGAATAAACATACACACATCGATTTTTATACATACACATAGATATTTTTTAGAATATATAAGCAGTTTACCACAGACACAAAAATATGTTCATTAAAAAATATATATATGTAGGTAAATTACTTCAAAATTATGTACTATTATACAAGCTGGCCACTTTATAATATGATTATTACCTTAAATAGCTTAAGATATTTTTAGTTACGTTTTTGTGAAAAATCTTTACATATTTGCTACAGCACCCTAAAGAAGCTTAAAATATTCATACTATTTTTCGCAGTGAAAAATATGTTTTCATTGAATTTATAAAGAAAGGAACTTCCTATCGTATCTCTAGTGCTTACAAACAAACTGTTTTTTTTGTCATTTTTATAACACTTCGTTTAAAAGTACTAGCATTGCCCGCGGCTCCGCCCGCGTTCAGATGACCAAAAACCAAATTCTTAGGTTTTACATATTAGTATACTCTTACATTGCAGTTTTTGTATTTTTTCTCAGAAATGAGATATTTTCCCGCGGTAAAAATTATCCTATATGTTGACCCGGATAACCAGCTATCACCATACCAAATTTCATCAAAATCCCTCCAGTGTTTTTTTCGTGATGCGGTAACAGACAGACAGACAGATAAAAATTATAAAAACTATAGATTCGGCTTAGATAGAATTTTATTATATGTATAGTTTTACATGTTTTATTTAAATTTTCAAACATATTTTTGAAGGGTTGATAAATTTATAATTTCATTCTTAACTCTTACCACTAAATTAGGTGATCAGAAGATTTTCAATAATTTAGGTTTCGAAGTTTAGGGCTTCAATTTTTTATTTATACTAAGGTTCGCCCAGTGACCGTAATTGAAAATTTGAGGAAAACCTATAGGTATAAATAGAATTTACCTATCTATTTTTAAAAAAATCCAAAAAGTTTTTATTGATAACACTAAAACCCGTCAATAGCTACAAAGCAAAAAAAAAAGAAAATCTGTTGACAAACAGAGGGAAAAAAGGTACTGAGCTGTTATATCTTTGCTTATTTATATATACATATAGATAATAGGTTGAAGCTAAATAAAAATAAGATTTTATTTATTACTACAGAACCCGTGGCTTCACTCGCGCTAAAACTACAAAAAATCTCTAAAAAGGTAGTTTCATGCAAATTTTCATCCCCTATTTTACTCCATTATGGGCTGAATTTCAAAAAATGCTAAAACACGTATTTCTATAATTTTATTAAAGAGCATTAATACCAAGTTTTAAGTTATTCTGATCATAATTTTTTTGGATTGTATTATACAGTGTTTTTCCGTGGGAATCAGGTAAACTCTCGCGGTAAAAAGTAGCCTATGTTACTCTCTAGTCCTCTGACTATCTTCACGCAAAAAAATCACGCTAATCCGTCACTCCGTTTCAACGTGAAAGAAGGACAAACAAACAAACAAACAAACAAACAAACAAACAAACAAACACATTTATAATATTAGTGTGGACTAGCCACTAACATTCGCTTCGCTCGGGTACGTTTAGGTACGTTTTAACGATTATTATGGAATAGATAGACTATATTATTTTATATTATTACAATTTTTCTGGGTAATCTCGGTGTTTTGAAAAAAATAAGACCCATGTTCCTCGCTAATAATATAGGTTTTGATAGGCGAAAGAATTTTTAAAATTGGTCTAGTAGTTTTTTAGTTTAACCATTACAAACAAACATACAAAAAATACATTTTTTTCTCTTCATATCCATATATCTTTAGTATACATTGTATTGTCAGTACCCAGACAAAACCGGGATTAAGCGCTAGTAAGGTTATAAGCATAACTATAAACCTTACTAATTATGATCACTGAGTCGTATAGTCGCATCTATTGTAATTCTACAGCGCCTCCGCAATTCGTGGATAAAATCGTTTAAGATTAATCGACTGAAGGTGGTTTGGGAAGATTTATAGCTATTTTGAGATAATTACTAACTATATTGAAATTTCTCGGATTTCGTATTTCAAGAAATTAAGAGATTAAAGAGGCGTCTACTGAAGAATCATATAAAACTAGCATTGCCCGCGGCTCCGCCCGCGTTCAGATGACCAAAAACCAAATTCTTAGGTTTTACTAGTTTACTCTTACATTGCAGTTTTTGTATTTTTTCTCAGAAATGAGATATTTTCCCGCGGTAAAAAGTATCCTATATGCTGACCCGGATAACCAGCTATCACCATACCAAATTTCATCAAAATCCCTCCAGTGGTTTTTCTGTGATGCGGTAACAGACAGACAGACAGACAAAAATTCTAAAAACTATAAATCCGGCCTCTGTATCGATAATAATGTTTATTTCAAAAACATTTTCAAAAAAATATTTAATGTACAGATTCGGCGTAGTTACAAATTTATTATATGTATAGATGTATTAATGATACGAAATTCGTAATTAAGCAAATACTTGTCTTAAAATTACATTACTATTCAGTCTACGTGTCTCACGAATACGTAGGAATATTATACAAATATACATAATCTTACTAATAGTATAAATGTGAAAGTTTAGATGTTTGGATGTTTGTTACTCAATCATGCCAGAACGACTGAACGGATCTGGATGAAAGGCACAGAGATATAGTCTGGGAATAGTACATAAGCTACTTTCTAATGAAAATATCAAGAAAAAGAACAACCTTTGTATATTTTTTTCATTATTATTTAGACGTACCTAATTATAAACATTGACAAGATTATTAGAAGTCAAAAAGTGCCAGAAAGAGACAAAGCAGTTGGCAAAAACTACCGATTCGAAAACAAATCAAAAAGTAAAAATCTTTGTCTAATATTAGAATTTTCTCTGTGTATATATAGAAGCTTGACAAGCTCTTTATAGCTAGATATTAAATGCACGCTTATAGGAAGTACCACCTTTAGTTTCCGATCCTAGAATCTCGTAGTAATTTGGACCCCTTTATATGGAAACGCTTCGTACAAGGAAGCTCAATTTGTACGTTTAGGTCTACTAGAAGTGGGCTTCAATGGGTGAAGTCTATTGGGTTAGCATATTCCAACAATATTACTTGTTATTAAAAAAATACACAATAACTCCAAATTAATATAACATAGCTTAATAGTTTGTTTGTTTGTTTTCTTTTTCTCTTGAACAATCAGTCGGATTTGAAAAATAGTTTTTCATGTGCACAATCTTAAACAAGACTATGTAAAATCACACTATGACTTTTAGGATTGAAACAATTATAAATAAATAGAACACGCGAGCGGAAAAAACTAGTGTACCGTATGCACTTGCAAAAGTGTAGATTTACGTAAGGAAGCATTCAATTTTTAATTTTTAAACTAATGTCCAACGAGTCATCACAAATTTAAGGCGTCGGTTGGCGACAAAATAACGATCGAAAGGTGTTCTGGAGAATTTAGAGTAAATTTATTCAAAAACAATAACCATTAACCATGTTTTTGACAAACAATATCAAAACTGGGTTTAAAATAACTGCTTAAAAATAATACTTTCATAAATTTATGGGAATGTTTGATATTTTAAAACAAACTATGTTTTTCGATTTTTTCACTGTTTTATTTTGATTTTTGGTTTCCGACGTTTCGAATGATTTACAGCAATCATGATCACGGGAGAGAGAATAGGCTATACAACAAGATGATAGTGTCGGTAGATACATACATTTATTATTAAATTTAACCGCCGATATTTACTTAAAAATATTATTTTTCCATTAAAATAATTTCATATCATTTTAACTACAGTAATAATAAGACAAGTTACAGTTTAACTCAATTTTTCGGCAAAATAAACATGGTATGTTAATAATTAATATGCAAGAAATATATTGGTATATTAACACACAGCGCCATCTAGTTCCATGGTAAGCTACGAGGCTTATGTTATGGATACCAGATAGTTGATACATTACACATATATAACTTTAAATACATACATATTATAAATATAAACATCCATGACTGGAGTACAAACATTCACGCTCATCACATAAATGAAAGCCCCCAGCGGGACTCGAACCCGCGACCACTGGCACAGCGAGTAGGGTCACTACAAACTGAGCCAAGCTTACCATGGAACAGGATGTTTCTGTGTGTTAATGTCTTAACATATTTAATATTTAATTTTCCTTTTTTCACTTTTCACGCTCAAAAGAAGATGAATGATATTTTATTCTCTCTGTTTAAGGAAGCTTTTAAAATTTTTCAGTACTAGTTGAAGCTTACTTTGTGAAGTAAATGGCTGAATATTCTTGTTCCGTCTCCGGTATATTAGCAAATCGTACATAGCTTGTTCTTAACAGGTATACTTTTATTGTAATATAGTCCTTATTTAGTAAATCATAAGAGCTATTTATATACGCATCTGTTATTTGGTTGTCATATACCTATTTCTCGGTAGCCGTTGAATAAATTTGAATAATACCGACTCCACGTTCAAGGATAGAGTAGTTGCATGTAATTTTACTTGAATCCATTTGGCGGAATCATTGCTTTGCCCGTACATTTGAATCAAATAACCATCATTTTCTATATGTCATGTAGAGCGTGCGATAATTTTATGCATTCAAAGTAAATACAGTCTCTATGTTTAAACGTGGTAGAGTATAAGCTTTCGTTCTTTCTCTACAATATGTTATATTTATTTTTCATTTCTTTGTGGGATTGCCGAAGAGCTTTTACCGCAAGGTCTTAACGTTGAGGGCGTATAAGATCTTAGAACACCGCTAAGTATATATGTTTTAATTCTCACATCAATTAACTAACATTTGTATGATATTATTCTTATGTTTACTTTAAATAAAAGTGAAGAGATGAAAGTTATATATTTATGATACTTTAATGATTATTTGTATTTGAGAAACTTTGGACATGTAATACAGAAAATTTGACATTTGACAATGGGATATTTACCATGTGTTTCTCTCTCTTTCTCTCCAGATGATAGCGCCTCTCTGATCAAACATTTCAAGAATCTTTATTATCCTAATTAATACTAATGATGTTCGATGATGTTCTCCTAGCCGATTCCGGCTACGGCGGCCAATCTCATTGAGACTAGCCGACTGCGCAGTAGATATTATAGTGCACAAGTATACGCGCAGACACAAGTGCATTCTCTATTCCTGTCACTCTCATACTCCGGTGGGACGACTACTCGACACGACCAGTGAGAGTTAAGGCACAAGACCGACGGCTTTACGTGCTTTCCGAGGCACGGGGGTGAAACACCGCCAACTTCCCAACTCCGGGCTGTTACTGAGCTTGGACATTCTACAATCTAGAAAACTAGCAATTTATAAAATAGTATTGAAATGACAAACATCATTAGATCGTAAAAACAAAATAAATTGTAATGTATATTAATAAATTCTATTCTTCAATGAATGCAGAATATATCTATTAAATAAATCAATATATTGCAAAGAGTTTTTTTTTATAGAACGTGCTATGATTTAGGTACTAAGTAAAGTCAGGGCGTAACGCTATTATACCCCTTTAAGGAATGATTTCCTAGATAAAAAGTATCCTATGTCTTTCCCAGGGTCTCAAATGATCTCCTTATCAAATTTCATCTAAATCGGTTCAGTAGATCCAGAGATTACCTCCTACAACGTCACAAACTCACAAACTTTACCTCTTTATTATATTAGTATATATCGAATTTGACCTTCGTATTCAGCTTAATATCTTCAGTAACAACGTAGCTATGATTACGTACGTCCTTTAATATATACAGGCCAACCTACCTATACACGGTTAGGGAGGTTCTGAGAGTCATTTATCTAGCGCACCTGCACACGGGTTCATTAACGAACATTTGTAATTATTATTGAGCTAGTGCAGACAACTGACAGGCTAAAATGTTGATAAATATCTATTATTTTACAACAAAAATGTGGACAAGGACGGTGATAGTGTTAAATATACATCGTGGAAAATGTGTAAAAATCATAATTATGCATCTTATATGATAGATGCATGATGACAGTGCCTACCCACAATTTAACAAAATAATTTCGAAAATTCAAAAATTACACCAAAGTAATATTTGTTGATTTTAATTCTAAACATTTTAAATTTTTAATAAGAATTATAATTAAATATGGCAATATTATTATTTAAGACACTCGCGTTATCAAGACGAATCGAACGACGTATGAACCATCAAAATCGGTTCAACCGTTTAGTAATTACGAGGAAACGTAGGGTCAGACATACATACATAACTACAGGTCAAAAAAATAACTCTCCTTTAGACTTCATCGCAGTCGGGTAAAAATAACATTTAAGTTCTACTGTTTTAACCGATTTAACATAATTAAAAAAAATATTTATTCAAAAATGTAAATAAATAATCTCCGTCATGTTTTCTTCATTCTACGAGTACGTGACATTGAATTTCTTTTAATGAAGAAATAAATATTATTTTTTTTAAATATAATAATCCATACTTAATATTATAAATGTGAAAGTGTGTTTGTTTGTTTGTTAGTTTGTTTGTTTGTCCTTCTTTTACATCAAAACGGAGTAACGAATTGGCATGATTTTTTGTGTGGAGATAGTTGGAGGGCTGGAGAGTGACAAAGGTTTCTTTTTATCGCGGGAAATTACTTAATTCCCACGGTAAAACTTGTTAAAATACAATCCAAAAAAAAATTATTACAGAATTACCTAAAACATCGTATATAAATTTTTAATAAAATTAAATAAATATGTGTCTTAGCATTTTTAAAAATTCATCCTATAAGGGGGTAAAATGGGGGATGAAAGTTTGTATTAAGCTACCTTTTTTTAGAGATTTTATTTGTAGCTTTAGCGCGAGCGAAGGCGCGGATTCTGCTAGTATTTATAATATAATTAAATATTATATTTTATTATTGCCTATTTAATTTGCAAAAATGTTACTAATCCTATTATATTACTGTGTACTTTTATAAATTAGTAAATAAGAACGATTCCTGGAATAGAAACATAAAAAACACTCGTAATAATGTTGAGTGCTCATAAACTATATAAAAATGTAGTTCTAAGAAAAATAGTAACAAGAAAATTACTCTATCAATATAACAAAAAAAAAGATGCACAGCAGGCGGCCTTATCGCTAACCCGATCTCTTCCAGGCAACCTTAAGGTAGGTTAGAGTTAGTATATGCTTTAGAGTGGACCTTGGAGCAACCCCATGGTTGTGGTGGTCTGCTTCGGCAGACCTGTCGTCGGGGCGTCGTAGTTGAATGCGTAAGCGATCCTGCGACGCCCCATTAAGACGGGGGAAGGTTTTGTTGGGTTTTAGTGGATAGTACTGGCTGTATTACGCCGGTGAGTCCCACACGTCGTGCGTAAAAGCATTTCCCAACGTTAAAAAAAAGTATATGCTTAAACATCCATGCCTTGGCACACTTTTAGCTATTGGTCCTGAAAATCTTTAACCGCTCGTATCAAATTGTCGTCGCATCGGAATATAACTGTAATAAATATTTTGTTAATTTTAATCTGCGCATACACGTCCTACACTATAACATCTCTTGCACAGAGTAGGTTCAGTGAGATTGATCGATCAAGAGGTCACTATTATTATAATTAACTGGAAACTTTAAATGATATAAGCTCTATAAAGAAATATGGAAGGCAAAAAATATTATAAGTTCAAAGAGATTGAATGATCCCAACAACCGTGATGTTACTTCACTGTATAAAACAAACATCTACAATGTATTATACACACAATGTAGTTCGTGCCCCAATTAGCTGACGGCGTTGCAAATGGCACAGTGTCATAACACAATTTTGAATCTGAAATAATTTTATGCTCGTTTGAGTTACAATTTCCGATGCCGATTTCGTATTTCATTTTTAAAGTCAAGTAATGAAAAGCTCAGTTCGTGTTTGATTCTAGTATAGTATACGTATGATGAATTTTGATTTTTTTTCATCCTTTTTTCAATCCTTTTCCACAAAAAGAACTTTTAGATGTTGTTTAGTTTTTTCAGAGAATTCTATTACATGCAAATAAATATAAAAACTCTTTTGTCATAGTGGTAATATGCAGATGCTCCCCATAGCCTGCTTTTGACAATATTGTGGTTTTAAAAAAAAAACGAGAAGGTAGAAAATATAATTAAAATATACATCGTATACATCAATTACAAATTATGTTAAATAATTGTTGATGGATATATTTAAGTATTGTAGAGTCCATAATAAAACTTCGAGATATTCCTTGCTTATATTCATATATTCAGTACCTTTATAATCGTCAGTAAGTTACATAATTTATAATCATAATTTTCAGTATTACAAACAATTCGTAGTGACCTACAGGGAAGTGCAAAAGCGCGGGAAAACAAATGAATATCCGCGCCTTTTTTTATTTTTTTTTAAACACATTCCTATCGGCCAAGGTCACTTAAGTAAATGCCTTATACATAAATCATTAAAAATTAATCAAATATATTATTTTCTATTAAAACACTCAATATGTAAAAATGCAACCTTACAGTATAAACAAATATAATGGAAAATTGATTATTATTAACACCTGAAAATTATGCATTAAAAGATTTATAGTGTTTTCAGGATTTAAACGTACAGATGAGGGTAGACAGTAAAATGGCATATTAAATTATGTGTGACCCGTAGTAAAGAGGGATAATCCTTAAAAGTTCCCTTTTCTTTATTGGACACGTTACTTTCACGGTATAATGTAATATATTATTCTAACATAATCAAATTTTAGTTATACATATGTATGCACAATATACATACGTATGCACAATATACATACATACATTATGTATGTTTGTTTATTCGTATTCAGCCCTTTTAAGGTCGTACTGCTGGACAACTGCCTCCCTTCAATACGAGATGGATCAGGCCATAGTCCACCACGCTGGCCAAGTACGGGTTGGCGGACTTCACATGTCTTTCGAAAACTTGCTACGAGTATGTTCTCTCAGACATGCGGGTTTCCTCACGATGTTTTCCTTCACCGTAAGGCAAGTGGTAATCATGTTAGAAATGATTCGCACATGAAAATATCAGAGGTGTGAGACTTGGGATTTGAACCCGCTTCACTCAGTTTCCCAAGCGAGCGCGTTACTACTGGGCTACCACTACCTATCATTATGTATAATGATGATTATTTGGATGTGCGTTGTGCATGTAATAAAAGTTAACGTATGCCATTATTTTATAATCTATACTAATATTATAAAGAGGCAGAGTTTTTTTGTTTGTTTGTTTGAACGCGCTAGTCTCGGGAAATACTGATCCGATTTGAAAAATTATTTTGCATTAGATTTCCCGTTTATTGAGAATTTCTCTCGTTTGTCAACAAATTTTCATTTTTTTGTTTAGTAAATTTTGATGAGCTTTGGGGTTATCACTTATAAATAAAAAAAATTGGGATCAGTTTTTTTTAATATGTAGGTAAATTTTCAATAATGATTTTGAATGAACTTGTACCTCTGGGTGAACACAAGTAATAATAAGAAAAACACAGTTTTTTTAATTTTTTCTGTCTGTCTGTCTACCTGTTTGTTCTTGTAGGTATTTCCGAAACGGCTGAGCCGATTTTGAATGAACTTTCACAGGTAGTTGATGTTATAAGGACTAACTTACTTACTTTTATTTCAGTAAAAGAATTAGGGTTCTGTTAAAAAAATTAAAATGTACCTAGTATTGTAGTAGTAATGTCGCTAGTATTCCATAAAATGGTCCAAATGATTATACAAATGTAGTGTGATCAAAACACTAATTAATAAACAAATGACTGAATTTTAAAATAGAATTCCATACTTTTAAAATAAAACTAGCATTGCCCGCGGCTCCGGCCACGCTCAGATGACCAAAAACCAAATTCTTACGTTTTACATATTAGTATACTCTTACATTGCAGTTTTTGTATTTTTTCTAAGAAATGAGATATTTTCCCGCGATAAAAAGTATCCTATATGTTGACCCGGATAACCAGCTACCATCATACCAAATTTCATCAAAATCCCTTCAGTGGTTTTTCCGTGATATGGTAACAGAGAGACAAAAATTATAAAAATATTCGGCCTCTGTATCGATAGTAATGTCTATTTCAATAAGATTTTCCAAAAAATATTTAATGTACAGATTCGACTCAGTTATAATTTTATTATATGTATAGATATTTTTTGAATTTAGAATATAAGGCCGGCCATTTATAAATTTCGTTTCAAATGGCCTGTAATTTAAAACGTCAACTTCATAGTTAAAGACCTATTATTAGTATGGATCTTATATATCAGAGTTACACATAGACTATAATTTATAAAAATATCTATGGTAATACATAATTTAACTAGGCGGATGGAAATACCTTATCGTGGTGGGGGGGCTCAGTAGTGCCCGGCAATCCAACCGGGCGCGAAGCTAAGAAACGCACAGGGAGGTTGCCCACTTTGGTAGGCGGTGGGAGGTGGCCCTCTTCGGGGGGTGGTGTACCTTGCGGGTTGCTCCTGGTACTTCTCTGATAGCAGAGTGGACCTTGGAGCACCCCATGGTTGTGGTGGTCTGCTTCGGCAGATCTGCCGTCGGGGCGTCGTAGTTGAATGCGTAAGCGATCCTGCGACGCCCCATTAAGACGGGGGAAGGTTTTGTTGGGTTTTAGTGGGTAGTACTGGCTGTATTACGCCGGTGAGTCCCACACGTCGTGCGTAAATGCATTTCCCAACGTTAAAAAAAAAAAAAAAGCGCTACAACACTAGTTATATTATAAGACAATTACGTGTGAACATATTATGATATATTTTTGTGCATTTACTTGTACAATAAATGAGACTACATAATTTTTACACCAAAGTATCATATCCGCATAAAGCGCCAGTTGTTTTATAGTTGTTGAAATATGAGTTCAAACATCAACTTTGGGTACAACTTCAGCACACGCAGGAGAATGAAGCCACAAAAGAATTTCATTCCATATTTTCTCTATTTTCAGCATTTAAGTTGTAAACTTCTATAAATAATTAACTTAGAACATAGCACAATATCATATTTTCTTTACAAGCTCAAATTATAGCATAATAGTTTGTATAAATTAATTATCGATGTTCATACTAGCTACTAAGGAAGTGATAGCCAAGTGAAACGGGTTCAAATCTCGCACCTCTGATATTTTACTAAGTCTACTTACTATAAGCGTGTGTCACCTATAAGCACGCGCAAAAATAGTAACTACTACAGTCAAAAATAGAATTTAACTTTGCACTAAATTTCCGAACCATTTTTTTTATTTTATAAGGTTTAGGATCACTTACTGAGTATAAAATCACAAAATGCTGACAGATTCCGGTGGAGCTTCAGGCGCCATCTTGAAAAAAATTTTTGGCCGATATCACGGAAACTAGCACTTTAGGGCGAAAGTTATTGAAATTATTTTTGCAGGAAATAAAATTTCGCATCTTTTGTTTTTTGAAACTTTTGTTTTGTAAAACTTACCGTATACGATTTATGGCCCATTTAATGAACCGGTTCTTCTATCTCGACTCTTATAATATTGGTTTAATTAATAAAATGTTTCTATCCATTTTTAAAGAACCACCGGAATCTGTCTGCATTTTGTGATTTTATACTCAGTAAGTGATCCTAAACCTTATGAAATAAATTATTGGAAATTTACTGCAAAGTTGACCAAAAAAACGTCTATTTTTGACTGTAGAGCTCATACTGTATTTGTACTATTTTATTCAAATTTGTCAAGCTCAGTGTATTATAATATAGCGACTTACTCTCGCTTCTCTTAGAAGCGTCCCTTAGCATATTTTAAATAGATAGAAATAGTTATTGCGAGCAACTTCCGCTCGATCTAAATTTTGCATTTTCCCATGAAAATAAGAGATTTTACCGCTTTACCGTTGCATGAAAGACAACTCGACCTTACCAGTTATCAATAGTGTTTTCCCGTGAGAACGAGAAATTTTCCTGTAAAAGATATGCTAAAATATGTTGTTCTGAGTAATGAGTTATGGCTCCACGAAATTTAGTTAAAATCTGTACAGTAATTTTTGCGTGATTACTTTTCACGATAACCACAAATCACAATATATTAATAGATACACACACACACACACACACAAATATATGTAAAAAGGAACAAATTTCAACTATCCTTCTGGGGCCTGTTAGGCATGGTGGTTCAAAAATGTTTAATGTACAGATTTAACTTTATTACTATTTCAGTACCTGAGCTTCGTTCGCCTTTTTTTTTTGTTTTTCACATAAGATATAAAATTGATTTTTTCAGAAAATACACCTATAAAACTTAAAAACCAATTTCTTATCTAAATACAAAATTCTATTCTATTACGAGTATATCTTCTATTCTAAAACATTAGAGACGAAGAAAACTAATTTTTCCAGATAAAAAACGTAGCTAGATCGACTTTTCGACTCCGTAAATTCCTATATTGCAAATTTCATCAAAATCGTTAGAGCTGTTTTCGTGAATATTGCTCGTTTAATAGTACAATATACAATATTTACCTATAGATTGTGAGATTTAATATATCACATTTTGTTTTTCTAAAACATTTCGCATACCTTACTATTAATAGCCTAACAAATCAAATAACATATTTACATTAGAGCTTACTATATACTATTAACATATTTATTTAGACTTAAAGTAGAGCTTTACTGCTTCGTTAAGGAATGGTAAAACTCAGAACTTAGAGAACAGTTTAGATCTTTGATCTTAAGCTTTACCTTTAACTGTCACTAACCACTGGATGGGTTTCTCTCATGCCCTCTGTGATGTAGACAGGTAAGATGTAAAGGCCTCGAAGGAATTATTACTAATATGTGTGAAATACATATATTTTATAACTTACTGATAGATATATAGAGAGATACTTTAATTTATATCTTCACAATTAAACGAGATACTTACTTATTAAATTTGGGAAGAAATGGCCAAAACCAGATAATAAAATAATAACAAAGCGTAATTTGTACATTTACTCGTAAGTAACAGTATTTGATTATAACTCGAGTAGAACTAAAGTTACGACTAGATGGCACTTTACGATGCAGTACAAAATAAAAGTGAGATTAAAAATTTTAAACAATGTACTCGTATTTTAATGTATTACTTGCAGATTAAATACTTAGAACACTTTGAATCACTTACTTAAAATTTATTGTGTGGTCGAAATTTATATCAAAATATATACGAAAATTACTTTAAAACTTTGAATAATAGTAAAAAAAATATGTTAAAAGAAAACAAAATCGAAAGTGCATATTACAAGACTTGCGCGATAAACAATAGCATTCTCAAGTAGGGCTGACATAAGGCAGGCGCCCGAGGCGCCCGGTTGTTAAACTTTTGCCAAATCCTATCAACAGTACAGAAGATGAACTGTGCCGACCCCAAGTGATTGGGAAATGAGCAGGGAGAAGAAGAAGACTTTGAATCACTTACTCGTTATCATTTTTCATCCATGTTTGGCTGAAACTTTTAAAAAACTAAGTTTGAGATTAACTAAATAAAAGATACTTCACCTGCCAAAGTTATAACCAGATATTTGATTAGATAATTATCAATAGTAAAAATAATCATATCACTAAAAGCTTAATATTACTTACTATATGAATAATTTCATCCAAGATGAGAGAGATAAATCTGAATATGGAGTTATCATGGATGCTGAGTGCTCTAAGTACGAGTATAAAGAGAGATATAATATGTTAAAGAAATAAGTTAAAGCCAGTTTTGCGAAATTAGGGTAAAAATACGCTTTCATAATTTTTCATCTGCATAAGAGAAACTTTTAAATTAATTGAGTTAAAAATATTTATTTTTTACGTTATGTCTTATTATTTATTGTTGTACGGATAGAATAGGTATTCAATCCCCCATTTAGACGAGAGAGGCAAAGCCTGTACTATCGACTAGTTTTTTAGAAGGCAGCACTGGCTTTGCTGGTGAGTTCCACATGAACCTGCATGTATACAGGTGGTATGCCTAAATCCATTTGTCAACGTTAAAAAAAATGAATAAAATAGTTAGCATACAAAGTTGCACATAGAAGCTCTTAAAAAGAGCTTTCATGAGATATCTATTCTGGCTAACATTCTAATAATAATAATTTCAACGACACGTTTGGCTCAGTCTGTAGTTACCCTACTTGCTGTATCAGCGGTCGCGGGATCTCCTGTAATGTTTGTACTCCTGCCATGGATGTTTATATTTATAATATTATGTATTTAAAGTTATATATGTGTAATGTATCAACTATCTGGTATCCATAACACAAGCCTCGTAGCTTACCATGAAACTAGATGGTGTTTTGTGTTAATGTTTCCAACATATTTATTATTTATTATATGCTCCTAAGTTTTGATATACGATATTTTTTTTTTATCTTGCAACTTTTTCTATTTGAATCCTCTGCCTTAACGTGGATGAAAGACCATCTCAATATTTTTTTTAAAAATTATGTGAAATACAAAGCACACATGAGATAGATACCAAAAGATAATTTGTGCAAAAGTGGAAGAATATTATTTTAACTTCTACTTTCTAACCGACTTCAAAAAGAAGGAGGTTATCAATACGTATGTAATGTATGTAATATTATTGGAACTGCAAAATATTATATATCATAGCAAATATACAAAATTTTATAGGTGTGTGTGTATGTATGTTTGTTCACGCGTTGCTCCGAAACTAGTTATGGGATCGTTATCATTGTTTTTTAATTGCTTACATTTATTTGAACTTAGGGAACAGCAAAGATTTCATCAAAATCGCTTCAGTAGTTTTATGATATAAACTAAAACTGAAATAGTTTTTGTAATTGTGAAGACTTTGAATTTTCTTTATCTCTTTCAAGAACTAAGAAGAAGAAAAGAGTATAACACGGTTTTACTTAAATTAATAAATTAATTAAACTAATACCTACTATTATTACGTTTACTTTAAATAAATGTATAGTAAACTACAATAGAAAATAATTAAATAATAATAACATTATAATTTACTTAAAATAATATCTTAACTTAGTACAGTCATAAATTCAGTAGCCGTCTGATATTTCGGCATAACATCACCTCTATATCAATCTATGCCAGCTACAAGGTGTTTCGCAGTAATTTATTACTGTAAAAGGAATATGACTATAGCCCAATACAAAAGACAAGTTTAACTTACTGAGACATTTTTTTATAAATTAAGGCATTTTGGTTCTAACATATTATATTTATATTATAAAACGATAAAGAAATGACGAGTTTGTTCAACTTATGTACTTTTTTTTAAACAATCTCATCTGAATAACTATGTACCAGTCAAATTTAAAAAAATCTTTGAACATTTTGTAGCCTATTAAGTTAGGGGGAGTTTATAGGATATCTAACTTATAAGGTATATTTTCAAAAAGTCTGCTATAGCCAATACAGTTCTTCAGTAAAAGCAATAAGTACAGTTTTACTCAAATTTGAAGTAAAAAAGTGTATCGAGCCTTGACCCGACAGTCTCGGGACTCGAGACAACTAAATTTACAAATAGTCCCGAGACTTCGAGACACGAGACGTCCCGGGAACCAAACCCTAGCACCTAAAGACGCACCCGAGCAAAGCAAAGGTAAATCGGTAGTATTAGCATAAAAAAACTCCAATATGACTTCAAGGTAAGCTTCAGCATAAATGTTACAGCAAACTTGTTTAATTAAGAATTTGGTGAGTCGGTTAGTCTATTTGTACGTAATTATTCAAACACAGCTGTGAAACTTAGATAGCACGAATTAGAATTTAAAATCATGACCTCGAATTGGTATCTCATATTTCATAGCCATGCAAATGTAAGCTAAAATTCGAACTAAGAATGTAACTGAAATTTCAAATATGGATACACATATACAACATATATTCAGCATCTATACTTATACTAGCGGACCCGACAGACGTTGTCCTGTTTACACGTCTTTAATTTGAAAATTTCAAACTTTTTTTAATAATTTTTTTGATGAAAATTATTATTCAAATTGTGAATCTAAACCATTCCCAGATCCCCTTGAACACACACAAAAAATTTCATCAAAATCGGTCCAGTCGTTTGAGAGAAGTTCAGTGACATACACACTCACAGAAGAATTATATATATAAAGATTATAAAGAGGTAAAGTTTATGAGTTTGTGACGTTGTAGGGGGTAATCTCTGGTTTTACTGAATCAATTTAGATGAAATTTGGTAAAGAGATAGTTTGTGACCCTGGGAAGGACATAGAATACTTTTTATCCCGGAAATCACCCCTTAAGGGGGTGAAAATGGGGATGAAAGTTTGTATGGGAAGCAAGTTAGCAAGAGGGTGTGTCGCCAGTTTCTAATAAAATTAAAAATTGTTATTCATAATATTATTAATACCTTTTTTTCTACAGATTTAACACATCAGGTGATCGACGTGATGGTTGCTTAAAAAGTAGAAGAGATGCTTTTTTTGGTATTTTATACAGAATTAAGTAGATGTTAACTAGTTATTTAATGTTCAAGAAGCTTAGCACATAATTTTTATATTAGAAATAAAGCAGTACAATTAAAGTACTTAGTTTAATAGTTTTACTAAAAAATATATCTATTATAAATAATTAAATAATATGTACAAATATGTTATAGAATAAAATTTTAAAACTATATCTGAAGTTTAGAAGATCAAGTCTTACATAAATTCATGTTACACAATCGTTAATGCCAAAAGAAAACAAAAAAATACATATAAAATAACACATTTAAATACTAAGCTTAATAGCAGGAATATATCTATATATATTTTTACAAATCGACATTTTTTCAGCAGCAACTAAATTTTTGAACTCAATCCCATCAAATCTTTGCATATCAAATCTATTATCTCTCAGATAATCTATTAAGTAACTTAGAAAGCTAAAAGGGCCTTATATGGATTTCTCCATTTGATACGAGGCGTGTCTCTGAATTTGTTAACGGAAACAGATTGCGTTGGGAACGTATCGCGCTGATACATGTCCAGTTTCATATGACCCATAACATTTATATCTTTTGTACCTGTTCTATACATTGTAGAATAGCACAATATGGAAAGGCAGTTTCAAGATATATTGGGCATGCGTTCACCCTACTACACTAATCCTGAGTAAACTAAAACGTAACGCTAAAGTTCGAAGTAAGCTACGCACTTTACGCGATAATAATTTCTAAAAGGGATCTTATTGTCGTCTATTTATTTTATATAAAACAACTGAAATCATATATACATACAATATACATTATATATATGTATATTTCACACTTTTTTTATTTTAATGATTTCTATTTTTTACTACCTAATACATATAATAAAATTGTATCTAAGCCGAATCTGTACATTAAATATTTTTTGGAAAATCTTATCAAAATAAACATTATTATCGATACAGAGGCCGAATCTATAGTTTATCGATTTTTTATCTGTCTATCTGTCTGTCTGTTACCGCATCACAGAAAAACCACGGGAGGGATTTTGATGAAATTTGGTATGGTGATAGTTGGTTATCCGGGTCAACATATAGGATACTTTTTACCGCGGGAAAATATCTCATTTCTGAGAAAAAATGCAAAAACTGCAATTTAAGAGTACTTATACTAATCTATAAAACCTAAGAATTTGGTTTTGGTCATCTGAACGCGGGCAGAGCCGCGGGCAATGCTAGTATAACTATAAAATTAAGGTTATTCCTATTTCTACCTAAATTTAATTTTTATTACGTATATTTCATTTAATGAAATATGAAATAAAATATTTTGTAATATTATTAACAATTTATTAAATAAATTGCAATTTTAAATAAAACTACCTTTGCTGATTTTTCGCGGATTTTTATTTAAAACGTCGGGAACCAAAAATCAAAGTAAATAGACGATAAATCTGAAAAGATTTATTAAAATGTCAAATATTCGCGTAAATCTAAGAAATCCTTATAACATTAGCAAAGCTAATTAAAATATTAAGTTTAGAATTCTAGCACAGCACTTTTATTGTCTCTTGCAGGAATCGAACCTAAATACACTTCCGATAAAGGCAATACTAGTTAAAGAGCACGCAAAGTTTGTATGTGTGTCCGTATGTCATTGCTCCTTCATGCGCCTCGGTGGTTTAGTGGCTTGCATGTATGGCTGCACACCCGGAGGTCCTGGGTTCGAGCCCCGAGTCGGGCCAAGTTTAGTTATTGAGTTTTTCTGTATAGTAAGTCTCAGTAACAGCCCGGAGTTGGAAAGTTGGTGGTGTTTCACCCCCGTGCGTCGGAGAGCGGGTAAAGCCGTCGGTCCTGTGCCTTAACTCTCACTGGTCGTATCGAGCAGTCATCCCATAGGAGTATGAGAGTGACAGGAATAGAGAATACACTTGTGTCTGCGCGTACACTTGTGCACTATAATATCTCCTGCGCAGTTGGCTAGTCTCAATGAGATTGGCCGCCGTAGCCGGGTCGGTTAGGAGAACATCATATATTCCTTTATCAACACATCATCATCACTCCTATATGCTATGTTTGAAACTAACACGTAGGCTACAGTTAGGCACCTAAGCGAAACGAGAGTAGGTCGCTAGTCGCCAAAATTATGAAATAATTCCAGTTCAAATCTAATTAATTTTCTAAAATAAATTAATTAAAATTTCACATTGAATTATTATCTTCCTTTTTGACTCCAATGAAGGCAAACAATACATCTTAATAAAATTAAAACGTCATAGAAGGCGATACAACAAAAACACTGGGCTCGCCTTATCAATCATTTTACTCTTTGTTTGGATATTACAAAAAGTGTTTGTGTTACTTATCAAATTAATAACTGTCATGGTAACGCCGTTGTCGGAGAATCACATTGTATTACAAAATTAACTTAACCAATTTAGCAGCAAGATATTTAATCTGTACATATAATAAAACTGTAGAGGTCGAATGTCTGTACACAGAAAAAAATGCTATAAACCGTGTCGGGGAGGGGGGAGGGGGGGGGGGTGTAAGAAGAGTAATAGAAGAAATCCAGATTTTTTAAATTTTTTTGTTAGTCTGTTTGTCTGTGCCTGTGGTACCTTATATCCCCGGTCAACATTTTAGATACTTTTAATTCCGGAAAATTAAAGGGTTTCCGTGGGATAGTTAAAAAACTATATTAATTAAAACAGGTTAGTACACAAAAACTACTGATTGGATTTTAATGAAACTTTACAATAATATAGTTACATCACAATAATAAATAGGTTACTTTTCATCCCGGAAAAATGTACGGTTCCCGTGGGATAGATCTGTTTGTGTTTTTCTAGAGGAGAACGCGAGCGAAGCGAGGGTGTGCCGCTAGTTTAAAATAGATTAATGAAATTGTATTAAATTAAATTTGTATTGACATTTTTAATTAAATAAAGAAAATTATGGAGTTTTATAAATGATATTTCGAATACAAAATAAAATAAGATAAATGAAAATAGAAAAAACTTTCTATAATTTATATAAGAAAAAAAGTTGCTAGTTAAATTTATACATATAATAAAATTTTAACTAAACCGATTCTGTACATTAAATATTTTTTTGAAAAATCTTATTGAAATAAACATTATTATCGATACAGAGGCCGAATCTATAGTTTTTAGAATCTTTGTCTGTCTGTCTGTCTGTCTGTTACCGCATCGCAGAAAAACCACTGGAGGGATTTTGATGAAATTTGGTATGGTGATAGCTGGTATATTATATGTTTCCTGAACTTGCCCTCATATTATTATTTCTTTATTTAAGCCATATGAAATTCATTTTAGTAGTAACTATATATATTCATACATAAAATATATTATTAGATAAATTTTATTTCTGAATATACTTCTACATGTGTGAATTTCAAAATATTTAAGTAAATAAATAATAATGTGGGGGGCCATTCAAATAACACTCTAAGGTTTTATTTGTTGTCAAAATTTTCCACAATTTCTTTCTCTCTTTGCATTAGCCGACAACCATAATTGGTAAATTCTCTATGGGTTACTCAAAGATGAATCCTGGCCGATGCGACACATCAAACAAATAGCCTCTACAAGAGGACTGTACGTGTTAAGCCTTTGTTTGTGACAAACATGCAAGCCTTTCAAAGGACCGGGCTTTTAGGGTACTGAGTTCCAAAGTGATAAAATTTTATAAATTCGTAACTTTATTATCTTTTTATTTAGCTACATATACAAATAATATATTTACAATACAACAATTTGGTAATATAAGTCCCATATCCTAAATCAAAATCAGCTTTCGGCTTTCGGATTGAAAATTTTATCTAGTTTTGACTTGGACATTTATTTTGCAGGGCTCCGTCTATATATTTTTTAGTCTGAGTTCCCACTATGCCATACAAAAACTTACGGTACCTATCACTAAAGTTTTATCACAATCCGATAACTAATAAATGCATGTAAAAGAATAAGAAAATTCACAATTATTTTCATATATTAAAATGATTTATTGAATACCTAACTTTCTCGTCTTACCTAGTTCAATATCAATCTCTATATGTACCGATCAAATAGCTAAATCGAAAAGAGTCAATCTAGAAAGAAAATTTGGTCAGAAGCAGTGACAAATACTTGATTTTTTTCACTTTCATTTCGACCAAGTACCTAATCTCGGTATAAATCTTGAGTAGCGTGTAATATAGGCACTAGCAAACACTTGAATAGCACCAGAAAAATCGACATGTGGTTAAAGGAATATTTTATTGATATGGTGTAATGGGTTTGATTATATTCGACCGTCACTAATATTATTGCCATGTGCGTACGTTTTCGTACGTCTAAATATTTTTGCCATATACATACTCGTACATATTATATTTACAACGACCCACCACCACACGCTAACCCGCGTGGTATTTCTATTATTTTTTGTATTTATAAATGTATACCTATAATAAAATTCTAACTGGGTCGAATCTGTACATTAAATATTTTTTAGAAAATCTTATTGAAATAGTCATTACTATCGTTACAGAAGCCGAATCTATAATTTTAGAATTTTTGTCTTTCTGTTTGTCTGTTACGAGAAAACAACTGGACAGATTTTAATGAAATGTGGTATGATGAATGCCGGTTAGCCGGGTCAACATATAAGGTACTTTTTACTGCGGGAAAATATCTTATCTCTAAGAAATCTATACTAAACGTTAAAACGTAAGTAGGGACGAACCCGAGTGGAGCGAGGGTGAGTCGCTAGTTATACAATATGAAGCAGAATCATTCTCATTACAAAATTAGTGGCTACAAAACTGATAGTAAAAATGCTTATATGTCATTAATTTTATTATAAATTACACGTGGAAACTTTTAATATTATAACAGATATATGTATATATTTTTTTAACTAACATAAATAATTGGACCATCGTAGCAAATGGGTTCTTTATTTGGTAATTTTATGACTCTAAAAATATTGCGAAACTAGAATAAACATCATTGAAACTAACCACAGTAAACAGTTTGATAAAATTAAATTTGCTGAATATGAAAATAATTTCTTAAATAAGGCTTCAAAGTAATTACAAAAATGTAACACATTTCACGTCCATAACATAGTTGAAATAAGTGAAAGACCACCGTCGGCTTTGATTTTAGGGCCAATGATTGATGTTAGAAGCTTAATTAATCTTGCTCAAGTCAGCCTCTACTTGATTGTTGCCCGCAACAAGGATGTTTGTCGCAAATCTTTATTACTTTTACTGTATGCAAGTCGATATTATAAATTTACTAGAATTGCCTGCGGCTCCGCCCGCATTCAGATGACCAAAAACCAAATTCTTAGATTTTACATATTAGAATACTCTTACGTTACAATTTTTGTATTTTTTCTCAGAAAGTAGACATTTTCTCGCGGTAAAAAGCATCCTATAGCTATCACCATACCAAATTTCATCAAAATCCCTCCAGTGATTTTTCTGTGATGCGGTAACAGACAGACAGATAGACAAAAGTTCTAAAAACTATAGATTCGGCCTCAGTATTGATATTAATGTCTATTTCAATAAGATTTTGCAAAAAATATTTAATGTACAGATTCGGCTTGGTTCCAATTTTATTATATGTAGGTATATATTAGTAGGTAAATGAGACGTAGAAAAACAAATTTTAGAAAGAGATAAATTAGCTTTTCTGACTACATTTTTTCTGAATAAAGTATAATTGGGCTTCATACTTAATAAGTCATATTGGTATTCTATTTATAAATATTTGCTTTTAGTCCTTCCGTCTATCTGCTTCTATAAGGATTATATCATTAGAACCATAATAGACACATGGTAGTTTTTTTTTAAGAATATATCATAATCGGAACCGAACTCATGACCTATTAATTAACAATCCTCAAGTAGGTCTCGATGGAAATATTATTGGAATTAAACGCAATCACAGAAGAGAAGAGGCAGTGGTAGCCCAGTGGTAACGCGCTCACTTGGGAAACCGAGTGCAGCGGGTTCAAATCCCGGGTGTCGCACCTCTGATATGTTCATGTGCGAATCATTTCCAACATGATTACCACTTGCCTTACGGTGAAGGAAAACATCGTGAGGAAACCTGCATGTCTGAGAGAACCTAGCAAGTTGTCGAAAGACATGTGAAGTCCGCCAACCCGCACTTGCCCAGCGTGGTGGACTATGGCCTGATCCCCCTCGTATTGAAGGGAGGCCCGTGCTCAGCAGTGGGATGTTAAAAAGGGCTGAATACATACATACAGAAGATAAGATAATTTTATTAATAACTACTTACATTTTTAAAGCAATTGTGAAGAGAGTTTCGTAGTTATCCAAAACAATTGTCATTTTGCCAAGCAATCGTTTCTTCTGGCTATTTGCCTGCGAGACTTGTCTGAACTTAACTACTGAAGCGTTTCTTTAAATAAAGGGAATAAATGAATTCATTCTTCATATATAGAAATTTGAATTTATATTTTCTAGATGTTTTTACTTTTCATAATAAAGCTTGACATAAAAATGATATCCAAAAAAGTAAAAAATAAGAATAATATGTTAAATAAACTTTCGGCTGCGAGCTAGGACATGGCTGTAATTTTGCTTTTACGTAAACCTGAGCGGATACTTGAAGAAAACTATGTAGTAGTTTCATGTTCAAGATTTTATGCTGTACAGAATTGTCCGAGCATATAATTTGAGTATCTTTATAGTTAAATCTTAATATATTGCTTGCACGATACAATTTATTTTTCCTATACACAAAAAAAATATTTTTTGACATAAAACACACGACAGACATACGTTAAACTTATAACACCCCTCTTTTGCGTCGGGTGATCTCAATTACTTTTACAATAAATCTAAAAATAGGTATTTAGCCTAAAACAATAGGTCTAAAAATAGGTAGGTACTCATGTTTTGTTTTTTTTTATACTTTCCATATCTAGAATCTCGATCGATATCCATAAATAGAATTTTTAAGTAACTTTTTTACTCCATTTTTTGCTCTAATTACTCACTATCTGTTCCCCGCGTGCCAAATAGGCACTATAAATAAAACAAAACTCAAACCAGTTTTAAAATGTCCTAACTATTCTAAACAGAAACCAGGTCCAGATTTGATACATTAAAGTAAAACATTCACAGAAACATTGACCCTACAGTTAGTTACACAATAAACAGCATTTTTAAATTTAAAATATTTATTTTATTTACTCGGAGCTACGTCCACAGCATCTCTAGTAGCTTTTTAAATATGATAATATATTCAGATTTTACGTAATATTTAATATACTGGGATACAAAAATTGGCACTTATAACGGTTTCTATGTACAAAACCATATCAATCTATAGTAGAACATATTAACATACATATTAAAAAATCGACGAAAAATTATCCTCGACAACTAGTATTACTGAAACAATGTGATACACGCTTAAAGCTCTTAGGTATGTCTGCAATAGTGCCGTTGATGTCCTGTCAAATTCTAGTAACAAGATGGCTTGGATTACAAGCTGTATACCAAGCCTATGTTAGTCATATTGACATGATTCAGTTGTAGTATTATGTGCATATGTTTTAGGTACACGGTATCCTGGATCAAGTATAATTTCATATAACAAATACCGTTGATCTAATACACTAGATAGGGTATTTAGTATATCCCTTAAGTTATGAGACTTCTTTGTGAGGTAGCCGTAGAAAAGTAACATATATTGTACTAGTCGTTCATTCGCGTTGGTGCGTTCTTGTTCTATAATAAAAGAACTAGTATTGCTCGCGGCTCCGCCCGCGTTCAGATTACCAAAAACCAAATTCTTAGGCTTTACATATAGTATACTCTTACAATGCAGTTTTTGTATTTTTTCACAGAAATTAGATATTTTCCCGAGGTAAATAGTATCCTATATGTTGACCCGGATAACCAGCTATCACTATGCCAAATTCCATGAAAATCCCTCCAGTGGTTTTTCCGTGATGATGTAACAGACAGACAAAAATTATAAAAATTATAGATTCGGCCTCTATGTCGATAATAATGCCTATTTCAATAAGATTTTCCAAAAATAATTGAATGTATAAATTCGGCTTTGTTACAATTTTATTATATGTATAGATAAGATAGATGGAGCGCGCAGAAGATCGTGGATGAAGCTTGAACTGGCATTTTAATTCGATTGCTTATATTGACATACCCACCACTACATATGTACGCAGAGTTCAAGGACCGCAATCCGAGACATGTAACAAAAAATAGAAAATCTCGTCAGTAAAGATTAAAAATAATATTCATTTGGCATATTTTCTTGTGAAATTGACCTTCATTTAGGTTCATTTATTATTAGAGACATCATGTCTCTCATCTCGATATCATATTCTCTTTTTTAAGTCTAGACTTCCTACGTATCTTTTTATGAGGATAAAAATAATTATCATTAATATTTGTCTCGCAAACTATCTACACGCAAAAAATCACATCGCTGTTACTGCGTGGCAATTATAGAAACTTCGGTGATGGGATGGTACAATTATCACATCTGCACTAATATTATAAAGAGGTAAAGTTTGTAAGTTCGTGAGTTTGTTTGTAATGATAAACTAAAAATCTGTTCAACCGATTTAAATGAAATTTAGTATGAAGATAGAAAACCTTGGAAAGGACATGGGATAGTTTTTATCCCGGAAATCAATCCTTGAATTAATGAAAAGGGGGACGAAATTTTATATGGGGGCTTATATTTTATTTTTATAATACATATCCTAGTAGAATCCGCGGTTACGCCCGCGTTCAATCTACGAAACCTACCTACCAAATACACAAAAAAAGTCATTAAAATCCCGGTTAAGTTTCGGAGGAGTACGACCACAAACACAACACACTTGACAGAGATACCTATTTATATTAATAATAATAATAATAAATACTGATGCTCTTCAATACAATTAAATAAATATGTGATTTAGGATTTTTCCAAATTCATGCTATAAGAGGGTAAAATAGGGGATGAAAGTTTGTATGAAACCTAATTTTTTTAGAGTTTTTCTGTAGTTTTAGCGCGAGCGAAGCCGCGGGTTCTGCTAGTATTATTTATGATGAAAAGTCAATGTTTTATTATCAAGTCGCATAAAAAATGAAGGGACGTACCCGAATGAAGCGGAAGTATATTAACATTTTTTAATTTCAGTATCATAGTATAGAGGTACAGCAGACTGCAGAAGCAGCTTGGTGATAATAGTAGTTTGTGCCGACTCGACTGGAGAGGTACTAAGATAATAGTCAAAGGCAGTGGTAGCCCAGTGGTAACGCGCTCGCTTGGGAAACCGAGTAAAGCGGGTTCAAATCCCGGGTCTTGCACCTCTGATATTTTTATGTGCGAATCATTTCTAACATGATTACCACTTGCCTTACGGTGAAGGAAAAACATCGTGAGGAAACCTGCATGTCTGAGAGAACCTAGCAAGTTTTCGAAAGACATATGAAGTCCGCCAACCCGCACTTGGCCAGCGTGGTGGACTATGGCCTGATCCCCCTCGTATTGAAGGAAGGCCCGTGCCCAGCAGTGGGACGTTAAAAAGGCTGAATACAGTCAAAGTTAGCATTATGAAAACCATATTTTCTAAGGAAGTGGTGTAAGCACAGCACAGCCGTTTCCAGTAACAATATTGATTAATGAGCGCATATCAAGACTAGTGATGGGATCATCTTGCTCGTTGATTGATCGCTATAGCTTGTGCTTCGTGACGTATTCATATTTCGTCAATGCTTAACCTCTGCAGTAAATAGGAGGTTATTTACTACAGACATCGCCTACTTTATTCTAAAATAATGTGATTAATTTAATTTAATCATAAACGTCACGTGGTATTAACTAAAATCAAATCAGATTCATCCACTAAGAGTCTGTACAATAACATAAAACTGACCAAAAACTCTCATAGAGGTATCTTTGTCATTTGTCTTTTATTGAAGTGAAAACTTCTATAGGCAGGTTTGGATGGGGAGTCAATTCATGTAAGTCGTCATCGACATGGTCACGTGACGTGTTAACACTAACACTCAGAGTGCCGATAGATGTCAAAACCAGATAAATGTAAACAGTTCTAATTCTCAATCAAACAATTTGAATATGCAAAAATAACAACTAAACTGTTTGTTTATAGTTTTAAGTTTTCACTTCTGTAGGCAGTTCTCATGATTTATTAATTTCTTATAATAACTATTAAGGTTTAAAAAAATACAGCTTTCTTTAGATGCTATATAGCGATAATCTATCTACATATATATAGTATTTATATAAATATAATAAAATTCTGAGTCGAATCTGTAGATTAAATATTTATTTACTTACTACATATATACTACATCTTGTAATATTTTCTTTACATACAACATATCTACTATTATAAACGAGAAAATGATTACATAATATGATATAATTGTGATATAATATAATAATAATAATAATAATAATAAATTTTATTTCAAGTAACCTAAGACTCATATTTTGTTAGTATACAAGGTGCTTATATTCTATGTTAGTACTTACACTCTAGATACATTTTAAATAGATATACTAACAATAACACTATATAATTTCTGGGTTTTTAACTAATTTTTAAAGTAGGTTCTAATGAATTTTGCTTGCTCTTTAATGACTGATACAATTTTCAAACAAATAAAATGTCAATTGCCTACAAAATGTATATAGAAAGTTATAAGAATATAATATATATACCTACTCATACTACATTTTTGATAAATGTATATAATCTATACATATAATAAAATTCTAACTAAGCCGAATCTCTACATTAAATTTTTTTGGAAAATCTTATTTAAATAGACATTATTATCGATACAGAGGCCGAATCTATAGTTTTTAGAATTTTTGTCTGTCTGTCTGTTACCGCATCACAGAAAAACCTCTGAAGCGATTTTGATGAAATTTGGTATGGTGATAGCTGGTTATCCGGGTCAACATATAGGATACTTTTTACCGCGGGAAAATATCTCATTTCTGAGAAAAAAATAAAATAAAAAACTGCATTGTAAGAGTATACTAATATGTAAAAACTAAGAATTTGGTTTTTGGTCATCTGAACGCGTGCGTAGCCGCGGGCAATGCTAGTATGATATAGGTGTTATAATATAAAAGCAAATAAAACAAGTAAATACATATATTTCAGCATGTAATAACCAACTACTAACAACTAAATTATCTACAACTACATGTACGAATAAGTAAAAATAATAATAAACGATCGAGTACTTCCTGGACGGAACATAGCAAATATTGCCAATAGTCAAACGAGAAAAAGTCGAGTAAAGCGCAAAATAAATGTCAAATATCAGGCTTTAACGAAAATAAACAAGGGGAATTCAGAGGCGAAAGAAGTAGTCGATGGCTTGCGAATGGAAACAATAACAATAAATAATGATGGCGCTGGATCAAACCTTTGCGACCGTTAGTCTTTTCTTTTGTGAAATTGAAATAAACGAATTGAAAATATTACATGGATTACCATATTTTAAACTAGTGCTTGCCTGCGGCTCCGTTCCGTCGTCCGCCGTCCGTAAGACAACTCTACATCAACTTAATTTCACTAAATTCCGCTGAGCGGTTACAGCGTGGAGATGTAACAATCACGTACATATTCACTAACAAACTTTCATATTTATAATATGTGACATAGTATGAAAAGAAGCTTTTAAGCTTTTAAATTCAAACAACTAGTTGCAATATTTAGTACTAAAATCATCTTTGCGGCACGGGTTAGAAAAAAATATATTCTAGTCCGTGCTTTAAGATTAGATTGGTTCAGCAACTTTTAGACCGGAAAAACCTAGATCAATAAATAAGAATTTCACGAATTTTATAAATATTTTGATATAATTTAGCAAACGTCAAACTCAAAATGTTTCAAAAAGATAACCGTCATCCTGTTAAAATGTTTTTTTTAGCGATCTAAATAAATAAAATTTCCGGTAGAGTCGCAAATATTCTTTAAATGGGCGGAATGCGACTCCTTCAATATTTCGTTCCTAAGTCAGATTTGTGACAAGTGTCGATTTTTCAATAAATCAATATGTGTCACATAGTGCTTTATGAACTTTTTCTGTTATAATTGTGGGTTCGATTCCCGTAAATTTCACAAATCTGTTTTAATTTTCGTCTAAAAGTAGTGCAAATTAAAAAAAAATTAAGCCTAAGCAAAAAGAAATAGTAAATAATATGAATATAATATTACCTATATAATATTTTACTAAGCAATTGTAAACGAAATAAGTATAATACACAGTATATTCACAAGTATTATTTAAAATGTACAAAATTATTCCAACAATAAATTATTGATATGATATTATGAAGAGTAAAAAGAAGTACATCAAGGTAAGATGTGAGCTGACTTTACAGTGTGGCGTAAAACTTCTATATAAATTGTATTTGAAGCACAATATTTATATTTATTCTAACAGAAAGCTTTTAAAGCGTTTTATTAAATTGTTCTTACAATTTTAAAAGTATATTTAACATAAAGTAACAATGTAAGCCTTTTAAACGCTATTATAAATATATAAGGAGTATTTTTAAATTTGTGAGTATATTTTATCAATGTTTTTTCTTGAATGAGAAATTTCAAGTTACACAATCATTAGCTTTCATTTAAATTAAATAGCATTTTTTACTATTTTACAGTTAATTATTATTCCCTTGATAAATGAATATACAAAAATTGCTCTCAATACCTTTAAATGAGCAAATATTGTTTATTTATTTATTCATATATCCCGGCGATCTCGGTTTTCGGCGACCGGGTATATTCGAGTTTTTATGCGGTTTTCTTCGCATTATTCCACGCAAAGTATGGTCGCTAATTTCACACGCTCGGGCATAAGCACGGTCGCAAAATTGACAGTCGAATCCCAGTCGGATACTAAGTTTTTTTAGTTTTTTAAGCTAGTTACATAATATATTCAATAGTGGACCGATTCTTATATTTTTTCCATACTTTAGTATAGATACTTTAGTAGTGATTGTAAATAAATTCAAGAAAAAAGTTCTATCGATAAAAGTGAAGTAATTAGTTTTAAATTTATTAAAAACTCTGTGTAACATTTTCTTTAAAAAGTTATTACTACGAGTATATATGACTAATATATTGGCATACAGTATAGAATATCCTTTATCGCCAGTAATCTAGTACGCAGATAATAGAAAAGAACTAAACAATATCTTGCGAACTTTGATCTCATAAAGCTTTCAACGATGTATAGTATCGTCAATGTCAAATGCGTACACGAAAGCTGATATTATGTACTACACTTAAGGTGTAATGTTACGGAAGCCGGCCGTCATCATCTTTCTTAGGATATATCTGGTCAATGGATACTTGTATTGTATAAGTTTACGTAAACAAAATATTATCATAATCTTATGGTATTGGTTCAGTATATCTAATATCTCATTATTTGATTTTATGTAGGAGATTATTAAATACATAATATATTAAACTATTGAAGTTATTTTACAATCTATACACATAATAAAATTGTAACTGAGCCGAAACTGTACATTAAATATTTTTTGGAAAATCTTATTGAAATAAACATTATTATCGATATAGAGGCCGAATCTATTGTTTTTAGAATTTTTGTCTATCTGTCTGTCTGTTACCGCATCACAGAAAAACCACTGGAGGGATTTTGATGAAATTTGGTATGGTGAAGCTGGTTATTCGCGTCAACATATAGGATACTTGTTAACGCAGGAAAATATCTCATTTCTGAGAAAAAATGCAAAAACTGCAATGTAAGAGTATACTAATATGTAAAACCTAAGAATTTGTTTTTTGGTCACCTGAACGAGGGTGGAGCCGCGGACAATGCTAGTATAATATTATATTAAATTTGACTCAAATAGACGCACTTTAGAAAAACATTCGAGGACTTGAAATCATGTGAAAAATATATTTTGTTAGTACAGAGTGCGATTTATCAGTGTTTTTTTAGCCTGAAACAAATTTTAAGCTTATCTCCAAAATCATCAATTCCATCCCATTAAAAACTTAGTCTATTATAAATACTAGGTTTCATTTACATACAATATCACTTATTTCTGTGAAAATCCAATATAAGTTTGATATTAAAATAACTCATTACTATTAACAGAAAACTATCACGACAAATTGAAATATGCTCAGCCGAGCATGTAATACTCACATATAGTTCCCAAAACTGTATCCCTAGTTTGATAGCCTGGCTGCTGGCCAGATATTTTGAACCAGATTATAACTCTAAATTAAAGGAAATTTTATTTTAGTCATAAATTACATTTGATTCTAAAAATCATTAATTAATTTTGTTCTATATACTTTTTTAACAAAATTTTACTTTTTAAAGTAATGAAAATATAAAGTATACGCGAGATATTTTCAAAAATGGTGATGTAAAAAATACTGATCGCAAAGATTTAAAACATGATATAAAACACATATTAAATGCTTACTTTATAGTTTTTTTTTGTATTAATAATTATCATACGAATCAATTCTATACCCAATCAAATAATTTAAGTATATAATATTATATTTTAAATATTACAGTAAGACTTTAGATGTGAACCTTCTTTAGAATAGTTGTGATTTGAAACTAAATGAAAAGGAAATGAAACGGAAATGCGACACTAAAAAGAGAAAAACACATAAATATGTACATATGATTAAGCCGGTGAGGGAAAGAGAATACATTGCCATGTTACCATGGTAACCGTTGTTATTACCTGACAAATATATAATATTAAGTTTCACTTCTACCATGTGTGACACACACACACACACTTTTTTTACTATAAACTTGATATAAAGCTACAATTTTTTTTTAAATAAGTTGTATTAAGCCAGTGCTCTAGCCAATAAACCATTGGAGCTTAAACACTATTAAAATTAAAAGTAAAAAATAATCTAATTAAAAAAAACCAAAATCTGATATCGTAATATTCTCATATCTAACTGATAACGTTTCGATTGTGACATGTTCCCTAAGGCCTACGTCCATCTAAGATCTTACAAAAACTTTCCCGAGTCACGATTTAGAATGATACGTGTAATGGGGTACTCTTCATTATCAGTTTACGATTGTAGCCTACGTGTCCTTTTGATATATTGCTGAGTAAGCCTCAGAAGGACAAATCTTATTTCTATTAATTCTATTTATAATATAGATTGGAAAAGTTAGAAAAAATAATAAAAAATTGAAACTGACTTCTAGACGCTAAACAGTATAGAATAACTGGATGGGACTTTTCATGTAGATAATTACGAAGTTGGTCCCAGCCGGTGCAAGGCAAAGCGAATCTATTTCGATATATATATACATATATATGATGTTCTCCTGACCGATTCCGGCCACGGCGGCCAATCTCATTGAGACTAGCCAACTGCGCAGGAGATATTATAGTGCTCAAGTGTACGCGCAAACACAAGTGCACTCTCTATTCCTGTCACTCTCATACTCCGGTGGGACGACTGCTCGACACGACCAGTGAGAGTTAAGGCGCAGGACCGACGGCTTTACGTGCTCTCCGAGGCACGGGGGTGAAACACCGCCAACTTCCCAACTCCGGGCTATTACTGAGGCTTACTATACAGCAAGACTCAGTAACTAAACTTGGCCCGACCCGGGACTCGAACCCAGGACCTCCGGGTGTGCAGCCGTACATGCTAGCCACTACACCACCGAGGCAGTTTATATATATATATATATATAAAACAATACAAAATGTCCAAGTGTTAGCCAAAATCGATCAAGCCTTCTCTGAGAAATTGGTGACCATACAAAAAATTACACATACAGACGAACATAGAATCTTCTCCGTTTTGGAAGTCGGTTAAAAATAAAAAGGTCAATATTTTAAGTTGTTAGTGCATATTCATTTATTAGTTTGTTTTTCTTTTACTCAGATACGGAAAATCTACATAAAAATATTTTATAGGTTATATACTTATAAAGAGACATTATAAAAAAAAGATAATTTAATACTGGTCCCGCTGAGTTTCTTTCGCCAGTTCTTCTCAGGTCTGGGGCTTCTTCTTTCCGAACTGGTAGTAGACTCGTGACGTTCAGTAAAAAATTGTAATAATTTAATGAAATTAGAAAAAGAATTAGGGTTCCGCTCAAAATAATTTAAAACGCACCTAGGGACGAACCCGAGCAAAGCGAGGGTGAGTCGCTAGTCAATGAACTAAATTTCACACAAATCCACCTAGCCTTTTTTACGTGAAGGAAACTTGAAGTATTTGAGACTTGAAGAACTTGAGACTTGTACTACATTTATTTAAACAAGGTGTTAATCGTATTCTATTCAAATAAACATATCGTTGTTTTTTCAATTATTCAATAAAATGAATAATTTTGAAAGCTACACCAATATGGTATCGTGAATATTTAATCAATTCGACCGCTTCGTACAATTTTTGAGTTGTCCATGGGGTAATATAACAGTATGTCGGCTAATTAATAAATTAATCAGGTTTGATAAACAACTTGCGCTATTGTAACGAAATTGTTTTAATAAATTAATTTTCAATATACTGCTACTGCTGTTGTAGTGTTTTAATAATCGCTTTTAAAGATACTAGCGGCTAACCCTCGATATTATTATTTCTGGGATAAAAAGTAGCCTATGTGTTATTCCAGACTATAATCTATCTCTGTGTCCAATTTCATCCAAATCCGTTCAGCCTCTCTAGCGTGAAAGAGTAAAAAAACATCCATCCTCACAAACTTTCACATTTATAATATTAGTATAGATAGTAGTATTTTCATTGTCTTTATCCTGTTTAAATACTGTATAACATTTAACTTAACTTTTATTTATATTTTTACAGTTTTCCTTTACTTTGCATATCAAAATAAAGCGTATACCAAATTAAAATTTACTTTTACTGAAATATATTTTCAATCTAGGGACATTTTTTATATATTCATCTAGCCCAGAATTGAATTCGCGACTTCTACTCCACAACATAGCACATAAGCAAGCGCGTCACGTTTTTATATGAATTCATAACAAAACCACCTCTACAGTTACGAACTTCTTGGAGAATATCTATATAATATAAAGGCGAAATATTTTTTTTTATATCTGAATATAATCTTTTCAATATTTTTAAATAAAAGTATTCTATTTTTTCCTTACTTCAATAGGTTTAGATAAAAAATATTATTGTTACGTAAATTATGTAAAAGGTAACAATAATAGGTCTTTATCGTTAGCAGATTTTTATATACATATGTGTATAATATCGTTTTAAACATAACACAAAATAAATGAAAATTTTCCCTACAAGCGACTTTCTCAATAGGGAAAGTAGCAATAGTATAAAATAATGGCCGTGTGATGTTAGACTGGCACTATTAATCAATATATCACCATAAATACATCTATTTATTAATTTATTTATTTGGTCTGTCTTAAATTTATATAAAATACATGATTGGTAGCCTATGGCTTGATCCCACTCCCATGCCCCTTGCCCAGAAGTGGGACGTCAAAAAGGGCTGAATACGTATATACATACGTTTCTATGAAAATTTATTTTATGTACATAAACTTTATATATATATATATAGATATATATATATATATATATATATATATATATATATATATATATATATATATATATATATAGATATAAATTATTTGTATAAACCTTTACAGTTACAACACAATCAAACCAATAAATAGAATTCGAATCAAAGGAATCAAAGGAAGAGAATTAATTTAGCCTCCATAGTCGAGTAGATATAACACCGCTCCGACTCGCGTTTGTACATAGAGGTGTATCTGCTGATCGCCGGCTCATCTGAAAAGGGCTTAATTCCAGTTCATTTCACTCCGAAGTCGGGTCGGGTTTTACTTGATTTAAACACTTCCAAACGTTCGCTGTACGGAATATTGAGCAATAACAATCAATTAAGACGATTAGAAATTCTATTTTGGACATCAAAACAAAGTATTGTGTTCATTTGTAAAGTTTAATTGTAAATAGAATATTTTAATTGTTTTCTTAAACTAATGCTAGAGTTTCCATCATAATGAAACTACTTATGATGTGTAATATTGTATTTCAAATATTTGCTAAAAAGCAGAACTAAAGAGGTAAATTGACTTAAAGATAACACTGAATATTGTCGGTTTATCTATAAATATATAAATAGGCATAGACAAACTGTTCAGTATTTTTCCCTCTGTTTGTCAATCGATTTTCTTTTATTTTTTTTATTAAGTAGTTATTGACCAGCGCTAGTTTTAACAATAAAAAAAATTAGAATCTATTTTTTTTCATATTTATAGCTAACACTAGTATTAATTAGTTATTAAGCCTAATGTCTATTAAAAGTAGCTCACCACCAGCATCCTATCTGGTTATAATGATTTTTAGATTGAAGAAATCTATGTGCAAACAAATAAGAAACATATCCTTGCTTTACCGATCTAAAAATTGAACCCAGTTATGCAAAAAACAGCCATGTGCGTAAAAGTACCAACAGAGTTATAAGCATTTTTCTGTCGATAGTTGTACTTGGGTTATGTTTTTTTTTCTGGTTATTTTAAAATTGAACAATATATATTTATATAAGTTTATTTTTTATAATTATTTTATTTTTTATAATAAAATGCTTATAACTCTGTTGGTACTTTTACGCACATGGCTGTTTTTTGTATAACTGGGTCCAATTGAAATTTTGAGGTTTTATTCCTACGTCATAATAAATCAAAAAAGTTTTAGTCTACTGTGCTATTATGAATTTGAACATTCGGAACTTAACGTTTTAACTGTCGATGTCTTAAAAACATCCGAGTTGGTCAAAAAATAAAATAAGCAATACGCTTTCTCAATTCAACTCAATTTTCCTGTTAAGGCTTTAAAACGTGCCAGTTGAGGATCACACTTTCTCTTTACCATATTTTATAAATTATATGAAATTTAAGTACCCTTTCGACTGAAAGATGGGAATTGATTGAAGTCACATTGAAATATTCCAAATTAACAACACAGGAGATACAATAGTGCGAAAAATGCATCAATCTTTATTTTGTACCCCTATTAGCATAAAAGTCAAAGAAATCAAGCCCAAAACTGGCAACTTTATGTCTGTAAGAAGCATGGCAATGTAATATGAACTTTTTAACTCTATTAGAAACATGACAATCAGACAAAATAACTCTTTTTACTCTGAATTCACAGCCAAACTATCATGAGAGGTTATCGTAATCCAGACACTATACTAACGATGTAAATAAGACAAGTATATAATTTGTAACGTAGTTTCACGCAATGAATATGTACGCTTGATATGGGAAGGTACTAGCTCCTGAAACACAGTTTTCTAGTTCAGGAGTTAGGGCTGTGTGTATTTGTTACCATTGTGTTGTTTAAATAAAGACTGTTTTTTTTTATAATAATAGGTTAAAAGTGAAATAACATATTTATATACTTACAATATTTAATTTTTTAAACTGTAATACAATAAAGAAAGTAACAAATATACTTTATATAATATCACTCGACACATAGTTACTATTAAGCAAGCATAATTTCGATAGACCATTATAACCTGTTGTACAATCCAATCTTGTCCTTGGGAGTAGGGTTCCCTCTGGGTTTATAATGAATCTCCAGTGATTGAATTGTGGTTAAAAAATATTTCGTTCAACATCATTTATACAAATCATCTAAACCAAACGATAGTGCGTTATAGGAGACCCTCAATGCCATCTATTACAAATATATTTACAACCCTAATATATTTAAATTTTGAACATAGAGTGTGCTTTATACTATGCCAATCTAACTTATCATATAGAAACTTAAACACCTGTTGAGTTGCTGATGGTCAGAATTAGTTGCATTATCAGCTAGTGCATTCCGGTAAGCTTGGCATTTGACTTTCCAGAAACTAAATCCTAGGTTTAACTTTACATACCACGAAATATATACATTGTACAGTTAAATTGATATAGGTAATCGTGTACATATTGTTGATGACACCATACTGCTAGTACGTGTCAGATAAGACTCGTGGTATCTTACATATAGGATTTCTACTTAATACGACATGATGCATTATACGTACAAAATTAATTGCTTTGGAACTTTACACTTCCTTCCTTCTATACTCAAACTTTAGATGATTTTGAATAGAATTTATTAAAATAACAATAAATACCAAAAAAAATTGTGTTTGTTTATTTTAAATGAAAATTAAATCGCGTTTTTAATTATAAGTAGTCTTAATGCTGTATGAATAATTCTATTTTTTTTTATTTATATGCATTTCATGATTACCTAGAAGCCCATAGCTTTGGTATGAACTGCTCAGAAATAATATAAGCGTTTATGACACAACTTTTTGCATATAAAGGATAGTTTTCTAATCAATTACATTTTCAAAAATAAACGTGTATGTATATTTATGTACGTACACACGTAAGAAGTTATACTTCTTTAGCGTAATAGAACAAAAATAGCTAAAGATTTCATCCCGTATGTCACAACACTCTGTTTGTAAAAGGAATGCAGCTAACTTCATCGTACGTACAAATTTTACTCTCATTTTTTTTTCAAACGTGCCAAAAGAAGTATAACTTCAAAAACAACATGGACTCTCTTAAAAACTATCGTCTTCAAGAATATTTATCAATCGGCTTTAAAAACTTTTCATTAATTTAAGTAAATTAAAAGTAGGGCACTCTTTTACCATTTCATAAAGGTATATTATATCTATACATATAATAAAATTCTAACTAAGTCAAATCTGTACAGAAAATATTTTTTGGAAAATCTTATTGAAATAGACATTATTATCGATACAGAGGCCAATCAAGAGGACAAGTTTTTAGAATTTTTCTCTGTCTGTCTGTTACCGCATCACAGAAAAACTACTAGATGAATTTTAATAAAATTTGGTATGGTCATAGCTGATTATCCGGATCAACATATAGGGTACTTTTTACCGCAGAAAAATATCTTATTTTTGAGAAAAAATACAAAAACTGGTTAGAATAAAAAAACGATGATACTATATACAGTTTAGCAAGTTAACTTACTAAATATATTAAAAACTATTAAAAATAGCTAATCTTGAAAAATTAAACCAATGGCACTATTTTATTCATTAAAAAGTTATTTTAATGAATATAATATGGTAATAGGTATAGTTGACCTCAACTAATATGCTAATACGAGTATATGTAAAACCTAAGAATTTGGTTTTGGTCACATGAACACGGGCGGAGCCGCGGTCAATGCTAGTATTTATATATATTTTAAAAATATATTCATACTTATAACAATATCCCCACAGGCGACCATACATTATGTGATAAAGGTTTATGTCTTTGTTTTATTACTTTGTTCCCAACAGCTCTGGAAAATTGGCCAAGGATACAACACTTGTTAAAATTTTACTCTCCTTACTAATGCTGGAACCAACAATTTTATTATCTAACAATGTTAAAAATATTAATATATATATTTTTAATTTAAAACACAAAGTAAGGTTTTATTTTAAATTTGAGCTACTAGCAATATATATATATATATATTAAAATTTAAAAGCATGTTTTTCATCTAATAATATTTTAATTTAAAACTTAAAGTACACACGTATAATAAAGAGATGTGATATTATAGTAATTATTATAATTCTATTTAAAGAATAGTGTGTATATATTTTTCTTTTAAATTTTTTTAATGTACTTTGGTAGTATTGGTGTGAAATATTTCTGAGGACGAAACTGTTATCGTAAAACTAAGACGAAATAAACAAAGAGAAAAGAAAACTCTGGAAGTTTTGCGTATCACATTAAAACATGTAAAATTATTCATTTAAAGTAAATATTAAATTAAAAAGATCCATTTATATCATTCATATTTTCACTTAATTCAAACATTCCACTATATACCAATGCTTTAATAAATTATTGCTATTTCCACATTTGAATAGCATACGTGGCTTTGGTGCGAATATATGGTCTCGATAAATTAAAAAAACTGAAAGTACATATAGAACTGAAAGCTTAGACTTTTCTATGAGGCTCCCGCTGTTTTTATTTAACTAATTTATTTTACTAATACATCTTTTTTATCTCACAAAGTATTGCATGTCAAGATAAAGAAAAGCGGTAAATCTATAAAGTGACTTGAGCTGGGTTAATGTGTTTTGTTACCGAATTCCATATTGGCAGTATTACGTTTATTGTATAGCTTTATACTTAAGCCATGGATCATTTCGCACCGAATTTTTCATATATTTTTCAAACGAAAACCCATGTTTTTTGATTCAAATAAAAGTCTTTAGTTATGTAAATTCTACCAAACTTCCGTACCCTAAAAGTATTCGCATATTATTATAATTTTTCTACAAATACTAATCTTCCATCCCAATAGAAATATTTTTTTTAAGAAAATGGAGCCTATATTCTGTTTTAAAACACAAACGATGTCGATGCCTAGGAAGTACTGTTGTAGTTTTCCAAGAGATAGAACAACAATGTATATCCACCAACAATTTTTTCTTCGACAACTTTTCAATATTATAATATATTTTTAGGAACAATGAACAGATAAACAAATAATCTCTAAATATATTTTTACATTTAGCTCCACTTCATTAAGGTGGTGTCCTTGATAGAGGCTTTTGCCCTAAAGTCACAATTTGCTTTGCAATCTCTTTTGTCAATATTGAAAGATAGGACATGCAACGTCTGACATTGATGGTTTGGCAAGTATCATCGAAGCCAGCAATCAATCACTAGTACTGTGATCCCTTCCCTAGTCTAGCTACGAGACTCGTCAATCATAGACCGTAAGTCTACCTATGACCAGAACAGCCTTTATTAAAATATTGCAGATTTCTTGTTCATATTATAATGTTTTATTTGATATTACAAGGGCATTTTACTTAATTAAGTATCCTTTTCTTCGTAACAATTTTGTTAATAAAAACAAATGGTTTCAATATTATTACAAACTTCACTGGTCATGATATGTTAAGTTAATGTTTTATAAGATAATATTGATAATTTTCATGGTAAAAGGAGTGCGGAGTAGAGATAGTTATATCAAAAGAAAATAATAGCGACAATATCCATAGTGGTTCTAAATTATAATTTACTGACTTATTAATTATAATTTACTGATTAATTTTAACCTTAAATTTGTTACAAGTAGAAAACTAAAAAATATTAAGCATAGGAGCCTTTTTAAAGTGTTTAAATGAGAGCATATCACTACTTTATAAACTAAGTACTTTCTATAAAAAAATAAGGAATACAAAGTTATATTTTATTATAACGGAATTGGGAGGTTCGAAGTTTTCTTATAACTGGTAGTCCCTCGTTTAAATTCCAGGTGAGGGAAGCCGGGCTCAATCAAACTTCGCGCCTGTAAAACGTGAGTTTGGACAAACTGTTTGCTAACTTATGCAAAAACGTGTCTTCGAGTTGTCTGAGGAAGTAATAGGTCCACAAATCAACCTATCTTGAACATTTAAAGCGTAATTACCAACCTATTTTGAGACATTTTCTTGAAGTTATCCCTTTTGGAAAATGTAGTTGGTATTTATCTATTATGTAAGATATAACTTAGATGTAGGGGGCAATATCTGAAGCTGATGCGATTCTGAAAATATTTTCAGTAATAATAGATAGTTCACTAGTAAAGCTAACATTATTCCTGAAAACTATAATAAAATATGCTTTCAGTAAAAAATCACAATCGCAATAGAGTTGTGCGAAACGAATAATAAATAAAATGTATGATGAAATTATATTATAAATATTATGTAGATGAAAAATTATATGTTTCATTTTATTGAAAGAAAAAATATATAAAATATATATATTTCATCGTGTTTCTAAAGATATTACGAAAAATAAAGTCATTTTACCGCTAAACTAACAATGTGTGTAACCGAAAACATTCTACATAAGTATTTCAAAGAGTTCTAAACGTATCTTCCCCAAACATTTTCGTTAGATAAAAGTATTTTAGAAGAATTCTATTCTCTCGATTTTTTGCAGAATTTTTCATCTCAGACTAACGGCTTCACTATTGTCAAGCGGTTCACCTGAGACAATTCAGCTACATTGTATCTACCAATAATCTCTAAAAAATTGCTGTGACATACAGACTGACGGACGAGGATTCTTTGTCCTTTCATAAGCAGATACCCTAAAAATGGATTTAATTAGCACAATTTTTTTTATAAAGATTTGGAGAAAACGTGACTATATTTCTGGTCTCCTTTGTCTCGTTATCGTTGGAGTTGAAAAGTTGGTCCAGTTCCCTAACAAAATTATTATTTTTTGTTTACTGCATACTTTAATATTGTATAAATTGTTAAAAAAATTTTATATTATAATATTTAGAAATAATATTTACCCTCTTAACTTGTAAGGGGATTGAGGCTCTGTTTAGCATAATGTATTCAGGGATCCAATATGTGAACCAAACACGTCCAATAGCGTCGAAAATCCCTGGGGACGTGATACAGTTTTAGGACATTTTTTCGTTTATCTTATTTTTAGAAATGACGAATTCATTAAATTCAAGAAATCACCTTTTAGGGTAAAAAAATTACGTTTTTTGACGTTGAGTGGCATACGTTTAGCAAGCACTAGCAGAAGGTGCCAGTCATAGAAATGCTATAGTGAGTACTTTTTTACTCATTTAATAAGGTAATATTCTATAGTCTGATTTTTAATTCCACAGAAATATGACACCTATCATTCTTTGACAATTCAGATATCATAAACCTTTTCTGCTTTATATTTTTTTAATATAAAATAACCAAAAATATGAAACAGAATTAGATAAATTAAACTATATGTATGACATTGTAAATAGTCTTTGTTTTGTGCATTCAATGCACACTAACTATAATGTAATTTTTTTTAATGCTGCAATGAAAAAAACAGAGTAAAACAAAATATAAGAAATGAAAATATTTACTAATCATTATTACTTATATCATCCATGTCGTCATCATCCACTCGGATTATAAAAGAATCACACACACTATCCATCAGATAATTAAGAGGGCACATTTTATCCTTTCCTTTTATAATATGGTTTATGCATTCTTGCCAAAAACAATAATAAAAAATCGTGAACGATCATTGTGGACCTGTCTTTTTGGGACTTTCCAATTCTTTTTGCCAATTGCAAAGATTTTACAAACAAAGGGGTTTTCCTAAAAAAAGGCTTGCAACCTATGTATTATTGGACAGGGATTCCTGTAATAGAAAAATAATTTCCATAATAATTATTCTAACTTCGATAATATGATAATAAAAAAATTATTACCATTTTAGAGTTATCAATAATTTTTTAAGTCTTAGTTTTTCTAATTGACACCTTAAATTTAAGAAAGGTTTATTTTTCTAATTTTGCTAAAATGCTTTCCGTTTTTAGTGACAATGTTTCAAAGCTGACAACATTTCTGAAATGTCAGAATTCCGCCGAATTAAAAATCAGACTATAGAAATAATACTTTCTTAGATTTACACGAATATTTTGACATTTTAAATAAAACTATCTTTTCGGATTTTTTGCAGATATATTTTGGTTTTCGGTTCCCGACGTTTCGAATGCTTTACAGCAATCATGCTCACAGGAGAGACTAAGGTTTTATTTAAAATTATTATTAGACTTGTTAAGGAAAACACAGTACAGCGATATTGGCGGCAAATGATTGTATCTCAATAGTGTACACAAAATTTACACATGTAACAATTGCTTAGTTAGTTTTATAGCTAGCTTTTACGGATGCAAATTTTGAGCTTCTGAGTCGAGTTGGGTTCCTATTATTATCAGTGACAGTATTATTTAGTGTATATACTACACTTATTGTTTACTGTATATCCAAAAGGTGTATCCAATATACATGTTTTAGTCAGGTTTATTTCAGTCGATCGCCTGCACATATACACATATATATATATATATATATATATATATATGCACCGATATTATGTAAGAGGACAGTTCATCCTATTTTTTTTAACTAAGAGATACATTAACATTTTGTAAAATGAACAGTAATAAATAGGAAATAACTCGAAACTAAAATAATGAATTTCAATAAGCATTCATCGCTAAAGTTCATGTAGTGAAATAGTTATGTAAGTAAAATAATAATTGCTCAACAATGCTAATTGGATTTTTGTATTTCTGCCTGTTTTATCACGCATCATTTGAGATACTCAAAGAAACCTTTTCCGCAAGATTTTTTTTATATTATACAAGTAATAGTCTGAATTAAAAACTAAAGGTTTTTTTTTTTAAATCAGTTCAGTTTATCCAAAAAATGTAATATAGAAATATATACTCTGATGTTCCCAAAGTCCCAAAGTCAATTATAAATATAAATAAATAAATATGTTGGGGACATTAACACACAGCGCCATCTAGTTCCATAGTAAGCTACGAGGCTTGTGTTATGGATACCAGATAGTTGATACATTACACGTATATAACTTTAAATACATGAACACCAATATCAACATGACATATTATGAATATAAACACCCATGACTGAAGTACAAACATTCGTGCCCAAAACACAAATGAATGCCCCCAGCGGGACTCGAACCGCTCGCTCGACCGCGACCGCTGGCGCAGCAAGTAGGGTCACTACAAACTGAGCCAAACGTGTCGTCAATTGCTACTTATGTTCATATTAAATAATGAAGACAAATTCAAAACTTGTACAAAGTGCAGAAAATTTAGCACACAAACTCTATATAACATGTTGCAAATGTCTGCGGAGCTTTAGCGAGACGGTGGTCAAGACTTTCAAAGTTTAGAATTCTCCAACAACGTCTCGTATAAAACGTCTTACTTGTCATCTAAAAGCGCTCAACGCTTCTCGTGAGAAGCAGAAGGAAACACTATTTCTACTAGCAAAGTTATTGGTGTATTCAAGCGAAGCAACTTTAAAGTTTTTGAATATTTATTCAATAAATAACTGAACATGGTTAAAGTATAAAGAAAAATTATTGTAATTTTATGAAGTTTAAATATAAAACTCTTAGAAAAATCTAAGGTCCTTTCTGCTATATTCTTGTATCAACTTTGTGTTTATAAAAAATGACTAAACTAGTCTTAAAAATTCATAGGCAATTTTTGTTCAACTTTAAACTATAAGGATAAATTACTTCTATATGTAGTGTTATACTGTATGTGTTAAGGCAGTTTTCTTGAGAGGCGTGAGTCTCATAAAGAAACAAATCCTTCCCTAGATATTAACCTTTAATATTATATAAAACTCGGTGTCTTTTGAAGCTAAATACTAAATTTTATTATTGTCATAGCAGCCAAATGGAAAGGTGAAAATTAAACCTCAATATATTACAAATATCTGTAAAAATTGTATATCTCATATATAAAACGTCCTTTTTAATAAATATTATAGTGATTAAAGTAAAAATAGTAATAACATTCAAAGAATAGCAAAACTACAAACAATGTCCAATATTTTTTGTAACGCATCATAAAGACTCTACGTTGTCCCAGTGAAAGTTTGTCGAGATTCTAATTATACGTTTGACCGGGTTCGTTTCTATTGTAGCTACCAATGAGAGAAGTTATATTGCTTTTGTTCGATCCCTACGTGGCTCAATAAGCAGAGCTTAGGTGTCCTCCTCATTTGAGTTTCTAATTTAATTTCTAAAAGAATTGAGATAAAATCTTCTATTTACTACGATAGTGATAAAATCTTAGATTCTTTCATTCATTTGACGACACGCTTGACTCAGTTTGAAGTGACCCTACTTGCTGTGCCAGCGGTCACGGGTTCAAATTCCGCTGGGGGCATTCATTTATGTGGTGAACATGAATGTTTGTACTCCAGTCATGGGTGTTTATATTTATAATGTGTATATATTTAAAATTTATATATGTGTAGTGTATCAACTATCTGGTATCCATAACACAAGACTCGTAGCTTACCATGGAACCAGATGGTGCTGTGTGTTAATGTTCCAAAATATTTATTTATTTATACTTATGTAGGTAGGTAGTTCTTAGAGTAGAATTATTATTAAATTTAGTTATATTTTAATCTAGCGATATATCCTCGCTCCGTTTGTGTGCATCTCTAGGTGTCGTAGTCTATTACTTACTTAGATATACGCGAATATTTGACATTTAAAACAAAACTGTCTTTTCGGATTATTACGCGGATTTATTTTAATTTTTGGTTTCCGACGTGCTTAAAAAAGGGTTGAATACATCCCATGTGACGTCACCAAAAATACCAGACAATCATAAATGTTAAAGTGAATGTATGTTGTAAGAAATCCTTGTGCAATCTGTTCAGGCCTTTCTTCGATAAGCTTCAACATTTATTTTACTAGATGTTTATATGATACCCTAGTACTGGAGACTATTTTTATGACGTAATTTAGGATCCAAGGGCAGATAATCAAAAGAACTTCGTTCCTACTTGGTCTTCTACGTCACCTCTCGCTATTTTTCTCCATATTTCAAAAATTTATGAAAAAAAAGGAATGTTTCATGCAATTTAACTCGTGTTTATATAGATAAAAATTAAATAGCGTGAATATCAAAAATCTACAACACGATAAAAGGTAATATTTTTGATTATAGTACTTAAGAACTAGCGGCTACCCGCGGTTTCGTTCGAGTATGTGCCAATAAAGTATACCTTCTATAGTTTTACTCAACCGTTTCATTTTACTTATCTCCTGAAAAAAACATTCGAAGAGAATATCAGACACACCAATTATATAATTTTATAATATACTAGCATTGTCCGCACGCGTTCAGATGATCAGAAACCAAATTCTTAGATTTTACATATTAGTTTACTCTTAAAATGCAGTTTTTATATTTTTTCTCAGAAATGATATATTTTCCCGCTGTAAAAAGTATCCTTTATGTTGACCCGGATAACCAGCTATTATCATACTAAATTTCATCAAAATTCCTCCAGTGGTTTTTCTGTGATGCGGTAACAGACAGACAGACACAAATATTCTAAAAACTATAGATTCGGCCTCTGTATCGATAATAATGTTTATTTCAATAAGATTTTCCAAAAAATATCTAATGTACAGATTCGGCTTAGTTAGAATTTTATTATATGTATACACTTAGATTATTTGCAAAAACAACTTTATTACTTTTAAAATCTACATTACATTTCAAAACTAAACTTAGTGCAAAATTTCAAGGCTTTCAATAACTCACACACACCTCGCTCGAACCACTCAAACAGAACATAGAAACTCGCTTTTCTCAATTTTCTCAACAACTGTAGAATGCAGCACGTAGAAGTCAATCGTAAACTGATAATAAAGTATTCGGTCCCACGTATCACCCTATAACGTGATCTAAGCGGGATCCGGACCGCTGATAGTCGAAGAAATGATGCCAGTAAGTGGTAGTAAAATGTACTTTCAGTATACGTGAACGACGCTAGAATGTTATAACCTTAGATTTTGTGTGTGTAAAAAAATGTTGACTTTCTTAACACTTATTTATTCACTCGGGTTCGTCTCTAGAAAAGCAAAAACAAATCTATCCCATAGGAACCGTACATTTTTTGGGGATGAAAAGTAGCCTATGTGTTATTCTGATGTATAAGCTATATTCTTGTAAAGTTTCATTAAAATCCATTCAGTAGTTTTTGCGTGAATGAGTAACAAACATCCATACATCTATACATCTTCACAAACATTCGCATTTATAATATTAGTACGATCAGCGTTCGAATAGTTGCCGAAATTTCACTAAAACATTTTTGAAAAATTGTGTCGACAAACAGCGAAGAAAAAGTTACTGATCTGTTTTATTTTTGTCTATTTATACATATGTATATAAAAACAATTGTAAAGAATGTGTGTATATATAATATATAGATAACATTAAGTACGAATTTTAACATCAACTACGAGTATTATAAGAATTATGAAATAAGATATTTTTTACGCTTTACGTAGAATTAAAATATGTATAAAAATAATATTGTCAATAGTGAGTATTGTTTATTCGATGATTTGATGATTTTTTCATAGTACAGCTCACTATTTCATTAAGAACAGAAACTTGGTCAAAAGCTAATGCTAATTATGAAAAATTAAAATATCATTAATATTATGTAATATATTATTGTTATTTTAACATTTATATTAAATATTTAAAGAATATAATATCCTTAGGGTATCTCGAAAAAACAATAAGTAAATCATGCAAAGTTGAACAATGAATACACTTCTAAGAAAAAGCTTCTTGGTTCACTCATTTCCATAAATAAATAATAAATAAAATGGATACTGCATCCGACATTTCCGACATGCTTCGATGAGTTTTGCTAAAGTAGGATGATTTTCTCATTCAGGTACATAATACAGTTATTTTTCTATTGTTATATTAAGCAATAATTTTGTAAATCTGTAACATATTCTATCTTGTTAATTAGAAAGAATAAGAGTATTTGTAAGATCACACTTTTCGCTCAGTTTGTAGTGACCCTACTTTCTGTGCCAGCGGTCGCGGGTTCGAGTCCACTGGGAGCATTAATTTGTGTGATGAGTATGAACATCATACTCCAGTCATAACTGTTTATATTTATAATATGTATGTATTTAAAGTTATACATAATATGTAGTGTATCAAGTATCTGGTATCCACAAAACAAGCCTCGTAGCTAATCATGGAACTAGATGATGCTGTATGTTAATGTCCCAATATATCTATTTATAAAAAAAAGATCAACTTTTTCACATAAAATTGAAGGTAAAACAATCCTTTTAAATGAATATTCGTAGCATATCTGAAATTTAAACACACAAGTCACAGGTTTGAATCGAGCTCGTTGTAAAATTACAAGTGATGCAAGAAAGTAATTCTGTTCCAAGCTGACATAGTGAAGTCAAACTAAGTATTTTATTTCATTGTTCAAATAAATTTCAATTAAGTTTCTTTGATACTTCATTTACAGTAATAACTGAAAACCTACAGACTAAAAGGCTAAATGAAATAGTTCAATGGCTTCTTGTTCCGTTCGCTCATGTTGACATAACTTGGTTAGTTTAACAGAAAATCGGCAACTTTTTCAAGAGAAAACTTTCAAAGCTCAACTTGAAAAGTGTTTATTACTTTTTAAGTTCAAATAGTAAGATTTCACAATGATTACATTGTTGCTCACATTTTATTTTTATTTTACCTTATTATTGATTTTGTAATTTTTAAAATTTTGGTTTTTTTAAAAAAATCTTTATAAATTACTTAAACGAGTACTTACAGTATATTAAGAAATATTTATTCATCCAATTATGAAATTTTATATGATAAGTATTAATATTAACATAAGTTTATATATATATATATATATATATATATATATATATATATATTTAAGGAAAATTTTAAATTAAATACCACGGAACTTAATTAAAACAAAATTAGATGGACATAAAAACATATAATTTAAAAAATCTTGGATAATCTTGAATCCTTTCAAAATATATAAGATTTTCATTAGAATTTAAGTCGATTTGTCCTTTTTTTCACTATTAATTAGCTTGTCAAGTTTTTTCTTCTTGCAATTAACGACTTCTTTTACTTTGCCATTAGTAAATCACGCAAAGTAAAGCAACTTTAAAGAAGTTGCAATTCAATAGTAGTTTTTCAATCACGTTGAATGATCTTTATTAACCGACTTCCCAAAAACAGGAGGAGGTTGGTTCTCAATTTGTCGAAATCTTTTATTTTTATTTTTTTTATGTATGTTCACCGATTACTCGAAGACGCCTGAACCGATTTGGATTTTTTATATGTTTCAAAGGGTATACTTCCCAGGTCCGATATAAATTTTCTCGAAATCGGTCGAGCGGTTTTTAAAAAAATCAACAATAAATATATTTTTTAATTAATTTGTTTATTCGAATATGTTATTAAAAAACTTTCTTCTTACAAATTACCTGCTTATTACGTCTACACTAAAAATGTAAAAATAAAAACTTAAAAAAAACAATATAAACCGACTTCCAGGCACTAAAATGTCAAAAATGAGTAAACGGAGAAAATATCTGATTAGGTATCTATTCTAAATTAAAACCTCCGTTTAGTTATTTTTTAGTACTGGGTTTTCTAGCTGGTTTGACCAGCTGTATGTATGCAGGTGATAAGCGTAAATGTATTTCCACGTAACGTTACAAAAAGGGGTTATATATTTAAATGTCTATCTACAGTCAATTCAACTACTCGTATATTAAAGGTTTTCTGAACATCTCTTATACCTACACTCTAGGATACATATTTAAGATATTATATTTAAGGAACATAAATTTAAGCCTAACAAAATAATTTTATATATTTAAACATAAAAATCCAAATTTGCATTATTTTTGATCCCTAGATGCTTATAACCTTACGGCATTTGTCAGAAAATACTGAAAGAAGAAGAAAAGTTTTTTTCCAACTTAGCACAACAACATCGTCATACATTCTTAGAGAACTGCTCTGTTTATAAATTAAAATCATAAGAAAATCGGTACAGTTGTTCCAGAGATTAGCTGGCAAGCAAAAACTTTTCGGGGAGAGAGTTTAATTTACAATATCTAGTAATTAATTCTAATTTAATTTAGACAAAATTTATTCTGATTTTCGGAAATCATGATGAAGAAAAGTATTTTCCTTACTCATAATGCAATCTCTATTTAATGGCAATAGTTTGGGATAATATGACAGCTTCTAACTGATTGGTGCTGCCATCTAACATTAAGACCACATTACTAAAGCCAAGACACCACAGAATTCTTTATTATTCTTTTCAAATTTTTCAGTTCCAATATATTTGAACCAAACGCAGTTCTTATCATTTATTCAAACATCTACCAATCACTGTACCCCCATTTAGAGCTAATAGTTTCACATTAGGGAAAGCAAAGTCTTGTGGGATGTAAACTGAAAAAAGCCTCACAAATGGAGCTATAACAATAAATTACTTCCTCTAACGACATGGAAAGAGTCCAAATGGACTGAATTTTGAATCGATTGTTTGGGTAACGCACAGTTGTCTACAGTCTTCCTCTTGAACGTCTTTGTCTTTAAATTATTACTACGCCGGTGAATAAATAACGAACCTAGAACAGATAAAGGATATTCCTCTAACACAAGCGAAATTTACATTTAAGTCTCATTGAACGTTTGCAGGACTCGAATTCTGTTTTTATTGGACATTTATATCCTAAAATTAAGTTACTGCATTATGTATTTTTTTTAGATCTTAAGATTTCAAGCATCATCATTTAAAGAATAACCTGACTTGACATAATATCTATCTAATCTTTGTAATACAATAAGGTATGATGCAATAGTTACATGAACGTCTCATTTTCGAATTGACATTATCGTTTTTATGGAACAAATTTTAACTTAAAAAACGTAAAATTTATTAGTTTACTAGCGGCTCACGCTCGCGTTGGCCTCTAGAAAAGCAGATCTAACTTACGGGAACCGTTCATTTTTTTGGGATAAAAAGTAACTTGTTGTTTGACCGGCGGTATAAGGTATCAATATGCCAAATTTTACTAAATTAGGTGCATATGTTGTTGTGTACTAAGCTGTAAGGTTACTGTAGTTTTTTAACTATCCCACGGAAAATCTTTAATTTTCCGGGATGAAAAGTACCTAAAATGTTGACCGTGGATATAAGATACCACCATGTAAAATTTCATTTAAATCGGTATAACAGTTTCGGAGATTAGCCCGTACAAACAGACAAACAGAGAAACAGAAAATTTGAAAAAAATCTAAGAAAGTATTAAAATCTGGATTTGTTCTATTTCTCATCTTACATCCCCCTGACTTGGTTTTTAACCTTTTTTTTATATGTACAGACATTCAAACTTTACATTGTTATTATTTGTATAGATACATGGAAGATAATTTTTTGAACTACCGAATTCATAATAAGTCTCACAACATTAGTTAAGAGAATTGAACGTAAAACAGTCTTTTAGTTATACGATTAAAATTGCCCAAAATGTGTCGTTGTTCTGGTGGCTATTATGGACGGCTGCAGATAAAGAGATGCTGGGTTCGAGACCTAGGTAGAGCAAAGGTTAGTTTCTGCTCAGAAAGTCTCAGTAGGAGTCCAAAGTTAGGAAGTTAACAATGTTATATCCCCATGAGACAGATTGTTACACCGTGCACCACCTCGGAGAGAACTTAAAGCCGTCGATCCACCAGTCACTCCCGGTCGTGTCGGACTGAATACATTTCAGATATAACTACTTTTTTATGCACCAGATTAATAATAAATAAATGGTCATAATACGATACTTGGTTTTACATTTCAAGACTAGAGTTTGGCTGCGGCTTTGTCGCCATAGTGTTACAATTGCTCCGCTCGTAAGGGTTGTAGCTTGATGTGAGATATATATATATATATATATATATATATATATATATATATATATATATATATATATATATATCCTCAACCTTTAAAAAGTATATTTTTGTATCTAATGTTCAAACCAAAACGTTCTTCCTAAAAACATAAAATATGCTACTACTAAAATAATGTTTCTATTCACGCAACCATTACCAATAATTCGAAGAGGAAGTCACGCTCAATATTCTTAAAACCAATTTATTTATTTTCTACCCTCGTAATGGAAAATAGGGTGGCTATTTTGATGTGATTGACTATATCCAAAATTCTTTGAAGATTATTTTATCATACAATATTCCCGTTATTACTCCTTTTATATCATATTTTATACGAATGCAGTCGGAAAATTTATAAATTATAATAACTAAGTAGGTACACACTCTAGCGAACTAGGCAAACAAAAACATATCCATATCACTCTCGGGGCTTTAACGACATATATGACTGAGCGTGAGTTTTATTATAATGTTTTCCCGTGGGAATAATTAAGCCAACGGTAAAAAGTAGCTTATATTAGTAGTATAGTACCTGGGCTACCGAGCTTCGCTCGGAGTTTTTGGCGCTAAGTACAATTTTCTTTTTTTTTTTTAAAACTAAAACTTGAATAAATAATAATAAAAAACAAAAGTAAAAACTTTGTATGCGACCGAGATTCGAACCTGGACTCCTGTGATTGTTGATCTTGCTTATGCCCGAGCGTGCAAATTACCGACCATATTTTGCATGGAATAATGGAAAAGAAAACTGCATGAAAACTCAAAAACACGCTTTTTCTCAGACATAAGACTAATCTAGTTCGATTTATCGGCCCCGAAACCTCTTGTATACTAAATTTCATGAAAATCGTTGGAGCCGTTTCCGAGATTCAGATTATATGCTCGTTTAAAGATGTAAAATAAGTAATGATCATACTCCAGCCTCTCAACTCCATACATAAAATTACATCAATCCTTTGCTCGGTTTTAACGTGAAAGACGAACAAACAAACGTTTTCATTTGTTATGTTGGTATATATATTACCAATACTTACGAGATTTTTTAAAAGTGAGTAATAACAAATTATAACAAATGGCAAAATATAACAATGGTTAAAATATATATAGTAAATTAGACTAGTAGACGACATTAGACACGCCGCCTCATCATGGATACCAGATAGTTGATACACTACACATTATAACTTTAAATATATACATATTACTAGCATTTCTCGCGGCTCCACCCGCGTTCAAATGACCAAAAACCAAATTCTTAGGTTTTACATATTAGTATACTCTTACATTGCTGTTTCTGTATTTTTTCTCAGAAATGTGACATTTTCCCGGGGTAAAAAGTATCCTATATGACCCGGAGAACCAGCTATCACCATACCAAATTTCATCAAAATCCCTACAGTGGGTTTTCTGTGATGCGGTAACAGACAGACAGACAGACAAAAATTCTAAAAACTATAGATTCGGCCTCTGTATCGATAATAATATCTATTTCAATAAGATTTTCCAAAAAATATTTAATGTACAGATTTGGCTTAGTTACAATTTTATTATATGTATAGATAAATATAAACACACATGACTGAAGTACAAGCATTCGTGCTCATCACACAAATGAATACCCCCAACGGGACTCGAACCCGCGACCACCGGCACAGCAAATAGGATAATGGGTCACTACAGACTGAGCCAAACGTGTCGTCAAACTGAGACATCATCAATTATGTCCTAAAAGTAGCCTATATATTTGTATTTTTTTTATTCCTATATTTTTCATTTTTTTTCTTAAATAAAACACAATTTATAAAATATTTTATTTGAAAATAATACAAAATAGTATAATACTTAGTATTATTATTAACATTGACTAGAATGGACTGAATAAGCGCGTGCTGAGTGTTCTTTACAATAAAAATATACCAAATTTTATACAATTTAAAGGCTTGAAATAGAACGTGAGACCTAAAAGATTGTATTTATTATGTACATATATTATAAAAGTTTAACTCTTCTTTACAAGTTGTTTCGAGGCCGTAAGCTTGTAGCATTTTTTCGTATATTAAAATATCTATTTATAATCACAGTAAAATATTATTATTTTAAAATATTTACGAGAACCACACCTAATAGTATTTTAACTTCCTACCTTATTTTATATGTTTTCATATTAAATTAACAATAAACAAGGATTGAAACTTATACATACATATTCTTGAAAATGTAATATCAAAAAATATAATATATATATATATACATATTTAGTAATAATATCATTAAATGTAAGATTATTTTTTTTATGCTTGAAAAATATTATACGTACGTGGTATATACATATATATGTAATATTCTAAAAAAATTATGCTACAAAAACATCTTCATAGCTTCTAGAATAAGATTTATTCATCTCCATATAAGTTTAATTGTATTATACATAAATAAATATAAAACATTTTATTTGGAAAAAACTTAAAGAAACATGAGTTCGTAATTTTTAATACGTATAAGTTATAAGTTGAACACTCACATAGTATATGTTATACAATTTAATTGCATCAAATTTTCTGTTTCTGAAATAATAAAGTAGTAAAAAAATTCTAAGTACTACTGCGAGAGTGCATGTGACTAGAGCAAAAACTGTGAAACGTATCTCATGTTTTATATTTCATTTCAAACGATGTTTTTAACCGTAAATGTACAAATATTTTTCAACTTTCTCTCATTCCCGCTATATTTTAGTGTCAATACGATAAATTTAAAAAATATTTTATACATTAACCGAAAGCTTTTGACGATTATGAATGATTAATCGATTTCAAAAGTATTTTTAGATAAAATTAAGTACCTAATGCTTAACTGTATAATATTATATTTTATCTGTACGTAAATTTTGTATCTACACACAAAAATAATTTTGAATATTTTAGTGTCAATGCGATGAATTTCAAAAATATTTTATGCATTAGCCGAAAACCCTTGATGATTATGAATGATTTATCGATTTTAAAAATATTTTTAGATAAAATTAAGTACCTAATACTTAACTTTACAATATTATATTTTATCTGTATGTAAATTTTGTATCTGTACACAAAAAATAATTTCGAAGAACTACTTTACTACTCCGTAGAGTGACGCTAAATTTACCTTTCATATTAACTCTTCATTCCATCAATCACAAATCTTAATTTAAATTAAAATTAAGATCATTCATTCACTATCGTGAAGTTACATTTCAGCTTTCAGCTTTACATTAAAATTTAATTACATCAAAAGCAGTAGTGTGTGGAGGTAGGCTCACCCCCTTCGTCTTGTTGTCACCCGTAATAAAACTGGGAATTAGTAAATCCATGTAAACTCTTTGGACTCATCATAATTTCTGGTTCTGTTTCTTTATTCATGAACCTTGTACTACGAGGCTGTATGTAATCGACCCCGTACATACTACTGCCAGCACAAGGGTACACTGTGGATAAAGGTTTCATAGCCCTTAAAGCAGTTTTAGTCTGACCATCCCTATATATAATCATATCAGGATGCACAGGATCAAAGAATGTTCCAGAAATATGACTGACGTCAACATCGTTGTCAATATCTGATGCCACGTCGTTGAAAACGTTAGGTGTCTCTGTAGTGAACATATCGCCATTTTTAGAATTCCTATCTCTTTTTCGCATTTTGTAATAGCGAATTGCGAATATTAAAACTATTATAATGATTGCCGTTATTATTCCAGCGATGCTGTAAATAAGATATTTTTTATTGGATAAATATTTCGATTCCTTAACGGGTTGGGACTCTGTAACAATGAAAGATACTTTGAATTGACTTTAAAACATATCTGAATGTAAAATGATATATAAATAGACTTAAATAATAAAACAAACAAAATTTTCCCAGTGACCAATTCAAAATCATACCAAATAATATACCAATATCGTACCTAATTATACATTTAGATTAGGTAAAATTCGCATAATAATTTGGTGCATTAGAGTTCAATCATCGAATTTTCATATGAAATTACAACAATTCGATTTGCAAATGATGTGCGGTTTACCAAAATTGTGCTAAAATGTGTAGATGGATCATTAAATGACATGAATACAGGAAACTAACAACCGGTTAATTCTACAATAGACTATGCGATTAGACCAGTGGTATCTGAAATACGCTGTTAATCCTAGCTTAAAGCCGTTCTATGTAACTTAATCGGATATATATTGCTGCAGCTACGAGCAGATATGTATAATGTATATAAATAACTTCTTTACCCAACAACAAAAAAAGAAGGTCGAAGAACGTTCTCCAAATTCGATAGCATTAAATGGAAAATTCAATATTTTTCTATATATAACACTGCCTTACACATTTTTCTTCTTAAAGCAAAAATAGTAAAACATAATGAATTCTCTTAATTATGAATTCTTTATAAGATTATATTGTGGTTTAAATATACGCTCCCCAGAAATTTCATTTTTACTCGCTACCCCGTAACCCAACTGTTCCGCGAAGGTCATCTCATTTTTTAGGTAATATTTACCGTTAAGTTCTTGATATTAAATAAGTTGACTGTAAAAAAAAAATTAAATGTGGCACTCGGAGACTGCCGCGGTAAAGCTATTGCATAGCATTTTTTATCAACTTATGCAATTATAATTATTTATTTATAATTATTTATTTATTTTATGCAAATGCACTTTGTTTATTCATATTTAAAACACTTTGTACACAAATTATACGAGTACAGATATTCACTGTTGTACATAGATGATAAATACCTATACACCTATATACTTTCTCACAAACAGCTGATTACGGTAGTTTTCCAATACAACCAATGCCACCTAAAGGCGGGTTGCTGAGCTAAAGAGACAAGCGTGATATTTCAAAAAGTCATTAAAAGTTCTGGTATTTATCGATAGATGGAAAAAAAGTTGGATTACGCTCAAAGCCCGCGATAGAAGCTATGCAATAGCTTAAAAATTGGTAAGCAATCTATGCACATAACTTTAAAAACACTTTAAATTGAATCCATATAAGTTTTTAGAATTTTTCTCCAAAATTCATTTTTGATTCCAGTCTAATCTACATGAATTTTAAGTTATAATCTACGAGTATTTATTACTTGTGAATATATCATAACATCTATACTTAATATTATAAAGAAGCAGAGTTTGTTTGTTTGAAAAAATCTTTTTGCATTAGATAGCCTGTTTATTGAGAAAGGATAGGCAGCCTATATCTTCTAATATGTAAAGTTCTCGTATCACAGTGTTTGTAATAAAACTCCTCCAAAACGGCTTGACCGATTCTAATGAAATTTTGTGTTTATATTCAGTAGGTCTGAGAATAGGACGTAAACTATTTTTCATAGACTTACGTGATAAGCGTGGTCCACCCCAAAACAAAAGAAGACAAAAACTTTAATTTTAATTTTTTTATGATTCGACATTAAACAATACATATAAACCTAAATTTTCACTAAAACCTATAAAAACATACTCGAACTGTACTCAACCCTCCTTTTTTATGTCGAATAAGATTAATAAATATTTTCAAAATTAACAGACTCACTGATACTTTTTATTTCATTACTTACTCCTTTAACTATCCTAAAGCTGGCCGTTTTTATTTTCAAATACTTACCTTCATCCTCTAATTTCGTTGATATCTCAATCGATGTATCTTTATCATCGTTTGTCGAACGTAGAGGAACATTGACGTTAGCTACATAAGCGTTAGGCTCTTTCCATTTCTTACCAACATCTAAAACAATATAAAATATAATTACGAGTAGTGTCTTCTGTTAAATTTTAGTACATTTAACGATTTTTTATCTTAATTTTATGAACTTTCAAATGATTTTGTTTTCCTAAGAAATATAAAAATCAGTCTCTCAATTGTCTGACTAGCCGGCTCGCGAGGGTATACATATAGTAAAATTCTAAATGAGTCGATTAAATATATATGTACATTAAATATTTTTTGTAGAACTTGTGTCTGTTTTTCTATCTATCTGTCTATATGTCTGTCTATCTGGGAACGCACCACGAGAAAACCACAGAACAGATTTTGATGAAATTTGGTATGATAATAGCTGTTTATCTGTGTCATCAACATATAGAATACTTTTTACACAGGAAAAATGTATTTTCTCTAAAAAATCTATACTAAACGTTAAAATGTAATTAGAACGACGAACCCGAGCGGAGCGAGGGTAAAATAGCTAGTTTAAAAAATGTGTATAATATTGAGAATGACATATTCTGACATGTCATTTTCATATAATTACTTTTTTCTTTCAATCAATTTTACAAGATCAATTACGAAGAAATGTGTCCGATACATAAAAAGCTTAGAAGTACATAATATATGTATAGTATATACTATACATACACATTTATTATAATTAGTTTTCTACGAACGGTGATACTCGCAGTATGTGTATTATGTAGTTATTGTACATCATCTGTCTAATCATTCTGTTACGTAACATGTTTGGGCTTCGTATAAATCAATTAAATAGGACATTCTATTGAATACTGATAAAACCCTAGAATGAGTTCAACCACAGATCATATAATACTATACTAATTTCAACTAACATTTGGACAATTTTAATTACTATATATATGATAGAACAAGCGATTTACCCTCGCTTCGCTCGCGTTCGTCTCTAGGTGATTCTTTAAATGGACTAACCTTTTTATTTATGAACCCATTGAAATAAAGCAAAAGCTAAATATTAAGTAAAGCTTACCACAATACATTAGTAAAAACCGCACCCAAATCGGTTTAGCCATTTCTGAGATTAGCAAGCACAAACACAGACAAACAGACATAAATTCTAAAAATCATTGTTTTGGATTCTATTGCGTTAATAAAGACAATAATAGCTTTTCTCAAATATATTCCATATACAGACAGCGATCAGTTACACTTTTATTATATGTTGATAATGATGTTCCACAAAATTTAATTAATATTGTATATATTACTGCGCTGACATTAAAACTAAAATATCTCTAAAACAACGTTTTTAATGACCTATTAACTTTTATTGTTGACCAGAATACACATAATAACACATTCTGTTATTTCATAGTAAATGCAATATATGTACAGTTTACACAGCTTTACTTACAAACAACGTAGATAGACGTAATACGATTTCGTCTCAAATGTATCTACTATCTACATACATAACCCTTATACTACGAACTTATTAAAATTATTCTAACTTCAATTAAAATTTGAACTGAATAAAATTAAAACTATATAAAAATGAAGTACCTGATTTATCAAAATGACCGCTATCACTATTATCTTTAAAGTTGTTATCTGCTTCGTCTTCTTCATTTGCACTCTCATATCTCTCTATGAGGACTCCAAGAGGAACTAAGGCGAAAAACATGAAATTAAAAATAATTGTATTAGAATCAAGTTACTGAGCAATATGTTAATCCTTTAGTTTTAAGGTATATATGCTATGGGCCTCTGTTTACATATTTAAGATCCTTTTGTAAACATTGCTTGAAATAAATGATTAAATTAAATTAGCTTCAGTATGGAAGTTGACAATGAAATATGTATTTGATGCCATACATTTGTGTGATATTTTTATTGTTTATTTTTTATGTGTGATATTTATACAGTACCTATATAGTACAATAACTTTAAAAAAACTTGAATCGTATTATAAGGATTATCATGAAGCTATTTAAAATCTTTAAAAAATCTTAAACAATTTTAAACGATCAATAGTAAAACAATCAAAGTGTTATTATTTACAACAACATTTAACTTTAAAGCATAATCATTAATGGCATTTTATGAGTAAAATTTCATTTTAGCCATTAAAATATCAGTAAAGTCAGACATTACGGCTATGCCCGATATTTTGGTAATATGGTAATAGCAAACTATCGGTCGGTCGCATTAATGCTAATGTGCATTAGATAAAACTAACATCTAAACTGAAATAATATATCCCATGCAAAGGAAATTTATTGTATATTACATAACCTATAAATAAATTGTATATTCTTCATATTTTACTTCTTAATACTTGATAGTGTAGTTATAAAAATATTGTAATTAATTTCAACGTAATAAAAAAATTAAGTCTGTTTTTTTTATCTATTGGCAAAAAATAAAATAACTACCAAAAAAAACTTAAGAGGGGTTTTAGGATATTTCGCGCCTTTAATTATATATTGGCGATTTGGATAAAAAATTTCTGGCAACCTTGTATTGAAGAGTAAAATCAATAAAATACATATTTACACTAATCGAGCATCGATCATTTTTCTACACAAGTACAGCAGAAACGTATTAATTTACAGAATTAACTTTATAAATTTTACTCAAATAAAACCCATTTCTATTTCACGTAATTAAAGCCGCGGGGAAAAATTGGAATAACATACAAAACATTCAGAAATTTTCGCGAGTAGGCCTCCTTTTTGATGCAATAAAAAGTATTAACCAGATTAAAAGGTACAATTTCATACAGAACACGTGTATATGGGATTGCGGGTTAATATCAGCATTTTTCCGAGAATTATGGCATTCAATAAAAAGATTTGGGTCAAATTCCTGCATATAGAGACCGATCAAAAACGATACCTGCAAGTGCAGACTTACAAATGAGCATTTTTTAAATATTTTAATAGACATTCTTACATAATATTCAAATACGAATCTGCTATTGAAATATATGCGTACTTATGCGCTACTTTTACTTGTATTTATTGTAATTTTCTACCGGTGGTAGGACTCTATTAAGCCTGAGGAATCCGACTGGATGGGTACCACCCCTTTATCTATTTCTCCCGCCAAGCAACAATGATTACATTGTTGTGTTCCGGCTTGAAGGATAAGGTAGCTAGCGCAATTATTGGCAAGAGGCATATCATGTTAGTCCTCACAGTGACAACGCACCTGCGGTTCTGCATTTTTGTAACATCAAACCTAAGTGCATGAACCGTAGGTGTTACGGGCGACAGGTACCGCTTTCCATCAGGTGGGCTGTCTGCTCGTTTGTCACTGAATACCATAAAAAAAATAAAAAAAATATGAATGAATACAGAAAAATATTTTAGTTTTAATTTTTTGTTTGCTTTCGTTGCCCAATAGTAAAGCAAGCACATAAGTATAGTACATAATATGAAGACACTGCCGTCTACGGTATCCAGAAATCGGTAACATAACAACAGAATTATTGGTGCCGAGCGAGAACTGAATTTACGATGCAACTAAATAAAGTAAAATTATTAATCAGCCTTCTATTATAATTGCGAAAGCTTGTACGGTTGTGTGTTTGCTTATTACTCCTTCTGATAGATAGATAGATGGATATCTACCAGATAGTTGATACACTATATAACTTTAAATACATACATATTATAAATATAAACACCCATGACTGGAGTACAAACATTCTTGCTCATCACACAAATGAATGCACCAAGCGGGACTCCAACCCGCGAACGCTAGCACTGCAAGCAGGGTCACTACAAACTGAGCCAAACGTGTCATCACTGGACAGTTTTAGATAAAACTTAGTACATAGATAGATAATAGCCTGGAGTAAAATATAGGTTAAATACCTAGAGAAGCATCCCAGCGAAGCAAGTCTAAATCGCTAGTTACAAATGTTCTTACCTTTTTTCAATATTGGAGACATTTTCTTGCCTTCACCTAACCCATAATTGAAATGAAACACAACATATACAAGGAAACGGATCAAATACTTTTAAGTTTCATTTTACCGGATAAAATATTGACTTCGAAGATATGTTTTGTAATTGTGAACTAACTTTAATCGATTATGGCACAAATAACCCAATGATAATATGGCCTTTGTCAATCTAAGGAGATTTACGATGTACTCGTATATGTGAAGTCCAAGCGCGGATAGAAATCAAATTAATATTAAACTAGAATATTCATAAGGGAATTGAATGTTTGAAAGTGATGAAAATTTGCTTAAATCATACTCATATACATACAAAATGAATCGGTACGATCTTTTCCACTGTTTTACTGCCTTGAAGTTTTTGGGTCCTACCTACTATTTCTAAGGTCGCGGTGTTTATTCTCGCTCAACGCCTTATAATCTTTAGCAACTACATAGCTGGCTATATATATATACTTGATATAGTTCTATAATGAAATTATCTTTTTGGATTGTTTCGCGGATTTATTTTGATTTTTCGTTCCTGACGTTTCGAATGCTTTACAGTATAGTAATCATAGTCACGGGAGAGACTAAGGTTAGAGACGTCTCAAAAAATTTATATAGTTGTTACAGATAGTAGTAATATAACCCTAAAAAAACCGAATAGATAGGTAAATTAAAAATTTTAAATTTAAATATTCTCGTCTATCTAAGGAAGTATGATATGGTATACAAGTATACATTTTTACAAAAGGAGTTCAGAACAGAAATGTTCAAAAAATTTGTATTGCATTTAAAAAAATGTTAATGAACGTTTATGTGCCAAAGGTTAATATTTCTAATAACATTTTAATCCCATAAATATTATAATTGGGAAAGTTTGGACGGAGATTCCTTACTCACTCACGCCAGAACGGCTGAACGGATCTGGATGAAATTTGGCACAGAGATAGATAACAGTTTGGAATAGATCATAGGTTACTTTTTATCTCGAAAAAATTTACAGTTTCCGTGGGATACATTTTTTTTGTTTCACTAGGGACGAACCCGAGCGAAGCGAGGGTGAGTGACTAGTTATTAAATATATTTTCAATTGATATGAATATAATAGAAGCACAATACATAGTAAGTAGGTAGGTATAATAAGAAAGCTAAGAAAATATTGAACATGAATTAAAGTTATCCTTTTGATATTTAAGAAAATAATATCGTCGAAATATAAAAAAAATATCTTTTATTTTGATTCATAATAAAAGAAGAACAAAAATGGTTTTGTCACCGGATAAGATTTTCTTTTGTAGAGTTGGTTAGTAGGTTGACACTTTTAATACACATTTCTTTATAATTTTCATCCTTTCATATAAAACCTTTATTCATTTTTCACAGTTATACATTAAAAGACCACACAACACTCGTCTTCCTGCTATATTTTCCCGCAAAATAAAAGGACTATTTATAGAAAAATTTAAGCTCATATTATTTTTATTATTTATGAACAAACATAACATTTATCCAAAAAATTTTAGTATTCCTCGTTCAATATCCGCACGGCACGAAAGTTTTCATGTGCTTCATAACGTTCACTTTCCCAACGTCCGGTTGCGATAATAAAATAAAGCCTGACCTACTCCAACTCAAACCCTCTACCAGTTCGATCTCTTACGCTGAGCAAATACCCATGTTTTCAGCTTAAAATTTGGTAGCATTTTGAACAAATAGTACTTCATTAATTAGAGCAGTATTTTACATATTATGTAAAAAGTCGAGTTAACGGATTTGATTAAAATTGAGTGCTTCTAATTTGATCGACTTTAAAAACGGATGTAGATACAATTATTACATACTCGCGACTCGCTCTCGATTTGCTTTAGGTTCATCCCAAGACAAAAACAAATCTATCCCACGGGAATCGTACAGTTTTTCGGGATAAAAAGTAACCTATGACCTATTCTTATTATTTAATTTATCTTTATGCCTTTCATCCAGATCCGTTCAGCCGCTCTGGCGTAAAAAAATAACAAACAAATCCATCTATACCCACAAACTTTCACATTTATAATATTAGTAGGATTCATTTATATATACTTATATACGTTACGTTGTTACGTTGTTTTATACGTTTTACACGTTTTATAAATATACTAGCATTGCCTGCGGCTCCGCCTGCGTTTAGATGACCAAAAACCAAATTCTTAGGTTGTACATATTAGTATATCTCTTACATTACAGTTTTTGTATTTTTCTCAGAAATGAGATATTTTCCCGCAGTAAAAAGTATCCTATATGTTGACCCGGATAACCAACTATCACCGTACTAAATTTTATCAAAATCCCTCCAGTGGTTATTCCGTAATGCGTTAACAGACAGACAGACAAAAATTCTAAAAACTATAGATTTGGCCTCTGTATCGATAATAATGACTATATCAATAAGATTTTCCAAAACATATTTAATGTTCAATTCCGACTTAGTTACAATTTTATTATAATATGTATAGATTATGAGATATCTATGCCAAATGTGAATTAATTTTCACAAAAGAAATTATTTAAACCACATAAACGAGATATTTACATTCAATTATGATTTAGTTATATTTAAAAGGCCTTTTTTTAAGTTATTTACGTGTATATCTAAATATCATTATGAAATATGTTTTAGCTAAAAAAATGACAAGACATGGAATCAATAAATATAACTTATTGTCTATTTAAGCAATATGTCATACATACCACATGCATAAACCACGTTAAGGCTGTGCCTGGTCTTTGGTAAACAGTTAGAGCCAAATGTTTCATTTCTAGCGACGATTTGACACGATCGTTTCCCATGACATATCTTTATCACTTTTTCTACTGCTAGTGGAGATGTGCACGCTGAAAATGATAAAACTTTTAGAATAGAATTAATAATAATATGTATTCTAGGTATCATCTGTCTTATAAATAATGTGCAAGTATAGCAGACGTAATCTATTATTACGTCACTGAACGATATATATATTTATTGAAATTTATTATTAAAAACGATTTAGATTTATATTTCTAACATATTTTTCTATATGAATAAATATGTGTTTTATTTTTTTAGTAAAACGGGCAAATAAGCAAACAATCCACCTGAGTGGCTATCGCCTCGCTCATAGACATGTGCAATACAAAAGGAGTTTCGAATGCTTCACCGGCCTTTAAGAGACCTGAAGACATGACTCTTGAAGAGCCCCATATTATAGCGCTTAGAGAAAACGTCAGGGGAAAGATCATTCCACATTTTGTACGTTCGAGCTAAAAATGAACTAAGATGTGTGCATGACATCCAACCCGACGGCGAAGGATGCGATGACAGATAGATAGATGGTTTTAAGTCATCTGTGAGTATGAGGTCGTCGAAGATACGAACTGTCCGGTGTTGGATAGAGTCAAATGGAAGAAGCTGGCATTGAGGGGCACCCTGAGATGGGAACAGTACACTATGAGAGGGCGAACCTGTGCTTTACAGAGCAAAAGGCGAAGCCCCGATGTATAATACTGTTTCGCTCTGTTAAGCACTCCCATTTTTTGTAGAAGCTAATACTGTTTTAATCGATTTCCAAAAAGGACATGTATGTTCGACTATATATGTGTTTTAGAACAAAGACTATTTACCCAACACAGAGCTCTGCTAACCACAAATACCATACATTCTTTAATTAAAAAATCAATTTGACTAAAGCATGTTGCTCACAGTTATTATTCTTTACTAAACTACAACATTATATAAATTAACTTAATATTTCTTTATAAAGCCTTTAAAATCTACAGTCTCTAGGGCAAGAGTAACAGCACAAAAGGCTTTTATTACGGTCTCGAATATAATTAACACGTGGTATAGTTCTTAGTCGGCAATGTTGTTTTACTTTACATTTGAACTATGCTCTCTCCATTTTAAATTCGTTTTATGAAGTAGGACCTAGTTTGAAATTCGTTGTCGAGTCTGTCAACTTTGCAGTACTCAAGCTTTTGCGATTAAAGTACCCTGAGTAGTAGTGAAATATGGTTATTTTTAAAACGATTTGTTCATACATGCCATTTACTCCTTTACAAAATCAGAATGTAAAAATTATTGCTCTTTATTTTCGTGTATATTTATACGACTTGATACAAATGTAGCAAATCTAACAAATAGTCTTGTAATACCTATGTGTAACTAGCGACTCACCCGCGCTCCGCTCGGGACGTTTAGTATGGATTTCTCAGAGATGAGATATTTTCCCGCTGTAAAAAGTATCCTATACATATATTGACTCGGATAACCAGTTATCATCACACCAAATGTCATCAAAATCTGTCCAGTGGTTGTCACGTGATGCGGTCACCGATAGAGACAAACAAACATTCTAAAAACTATAGATTCGGCTCTGTATCATAATAATGACTATTTCAATAATATTTTCCAAAAAATATTTAATGTACAGGTTTGATTCATTTAGAATTTTATTATATGTATAGATTATATTTATAAAAAGTCCATATCTCCATTCCATATAGGATATACACCGATAACGCGTGGAAGAGATCGATCATATCCTAATGACCAGTACTCACTTAGCTTTAGTTCTCATACAAAAAAAAATCATGATATTTTTATATACTATCCACAGATACTCTTTTTCTATGTTTAAACAAAGAATAGCCTATGTCTATGTCACTCATTATCGAAATCTAACGCGCAAGTAAAAGTTTCATTAAAATTGGTTCTCACGTTCCGAATACTTTTTAATGATTGTTGATATTTTGGTATCGTATAAGTAAAATGAGCCTAATATGGCATTGTATTTTATTATAAAAAAAAATATTTACTTATAGAATAAGTATATTAGGAAAATTGGAACGGAGAATTTAGTTAGCATCTCTAACGATACTCACGCACAAAGGCGTAGTTTTAAAATTATGTATGTGCATTATTATAACTTTATAATTATTAGAGAATATTATATACTCAAGTCTTACCATGACTTCGTATGTGTTATCCATATCCAGGTCATAGTTATCTGTTTACTAAACATCCAAATCCGTCCAGCCGTTTGAGTGCGAATAAGTAACAAACGCACATACATACAAATTACCATTATTAGTTTGAACTTACTTTCATCTGATATTCCTGGTGCCTGTGGACATACGTTGGCCTCGAGAGCAGTCCGGCCGTACTGCGCATCGAATATCACCAGACGCGAATACGCGTTGCAACTAAGCTTGACCACGTCGCCTTCACACCCTGTCCGACCGCGAAACTCTTCTGCATATCAAAAAAAGGAAGTTTAGTTATGGAGTTTTAATTTGATACTTTTATAACTTGAAATATTTTTTTATTAACGATTTTATAATTGCATTTTCGTATTTTAAACAAACTTTAAGATACAATATTTGTTTAGACTATAAATAATATGTGGTTAAAATTTTTATTGGTTAATAGAAATATTAGTTAAATAGCAGCATAAAGTTAGCAGATACTCGGTTCTACTTAATCGCTAAAAATCTGGAAAGGACATAGGATAGTTTTTGTCCTGGAAATCATCCTTTAAAGGGGTGAAAAGGGGGGTGGAATTTGTATAATTATTTCCCAAATTAAGGAATATACCAAAAAATTATCATACCTATACTATCACGTCTAATGTCTATATGATATGATAACATATAGTCTATCTATTCCATATTAACCGTTAAAACGTACCTAGGGACGACCGTGAATCGCTAGTAATGTATACATATATTTAGATATTATTATCTCCTTGTGTAGATATATCCTTCAATATTATCACACAGCTCAGTATATAAAATCTTTAACCTCATTTCATTCGTATTGATTAAATTACTGATTTTGTAAAAAAACACCCTATTCGCATAAAATCCGTAAGAATTTTTATTATTGCCTAAAAAGCTTTTTCAAGAGGCAATATATTATAACATAATTTAATGCATGAAAACATAAAGGAACGCCTATAAGAGTTCATTTACTCTTACTTTGTTGATGAAAAATTTGATCTGTCGCTCTTTAGATATGGAAGATAAATTTGTAGAAAGAAATAAATTCCTCTCAGGAAATTGCCTAAATATCTTCTATCTATTTGATCACTTTGATGTTAATGAACAAATAAATAATATTTTGTTTTTAAATAATAATCTAAAGAAAACAGACTATACGAACTATTTTTTTTTTATTTATTGATGTCGAAACGAACACTGGTTTTTGACGAAATTCAATAACGATATATTTTTAAAAATGTTTAACGGGATTAAGTTAAGATTTTACCAACTTTTATTTATATAAAACCTTTACATTCCATATATTTAAAATTTTCTTTCTGCAGATTTTTACTGTATTTTTATATTATGTTATACCTATAGGTTATTTATGTTGTTTAATTTCCATAATTTTTTATTTTATTTTATTACTTATTCCTTAAGGGTTGGTTTCACATGAATAACAAGACCCAATATATAAAATATAAATTCATTTAAAAATAAAGCGATAAGCTATTGTATTACTAACTAATAAACTGAAAACTGATATGTCGTTGTATTTAAAAAAATGTTTATTGCTTTACACTACGGCAAAAACGTATGTACCATACTTTAATTAGGAATAGCAAACAAAAATATACCAACAAATCTACCTACCTCTTTATTTATATAGATATAGAAATTTTAACTCTACTGGCGATACAGAGCTTGATCTGGATAAAACAAAGGATGGCATTGGATTTGATGATTGGGTATAACAATTGAACGTTAAAGGCTGAGTTTTCTATACTAATATTATAAAGAGGTAAAGTTTGTGAGTTTGTGACGTTGTAGGGGGTAATCTATGGATCTACTGAACCGATTTAGATGAAATTTGGTAAGAAGATAGTTTAAGACCCTGGGAAGGATATAGGATTTTGATCCCGGAAATCGTCCCCTAAGGGGGTGAAAATGGGGATGAAAGTTTGTATTGGGAAACAAGCTAGGGACGAATCTGAGCGAAGCGAGGGTGAATCGCTAGTCCAAATATATAATAATAACTAAATGAAAGAATTTGCCTATACAAAATTTTTTTTTTCTTTTCTTGACTATTTGTTATTATAGCGAATCTAGCACTCACTTTATATACAACACGATGTTTACACTAAATAAATTTAAAAGATTTTATTTACAGCCTGGACATTCGCAAGACTTTTGCAGAAAATGAAATAAAAAACATATCTCTCACTGGACTAGGATCTCACTGCAAGATTGCTACGTTCATGGTGTATTTAATCGAAATCATTTTTTTATATACAATGATAAAAGGGACAATATGTTTTGACTGAGGTGCCTATTCAAATGTGCCCGCTAGTATGTTTAATTAACTAAATAATAGTTGACTTTTTGGAATAAAAACGATGCATTTGTTATTGCAATGAATTATACTCCACTTCACAGAACTATACGTAGAGATCTTGAAAAATGATAGCTGCCGTTGCGCATTTGGCCGCAACCTCTTCGCAGCCAGGTGTAAGCGGGTCATATTTTGAGACGTTTATACGTTCATCGCGTATGTTCATTATTTATATATCAAATTAAAGCTAATTTTTTTCTGTACCTGATATACTACGTCTGCCTATGTAAAAGTGGCTATCTGGATCCACAAATAAAACCTTTACATGCTAACATAAATGAAAATTCGAATATACATCTAAAATTTAATCTCATAACATAAACTATGAACGCAATTCAAACAGCACATTTCAATTTCCGAGTAGACCATTTACTACACTCTATTGGTACACGTAAAATTAGCTGTATTAATTGCTGTATAAACGTTGGCAACCCTTTGCCATTAGAAATCTTACACCGGCAATACATTAAAAGGGCCCGAGTATCTGTTTATCAATTACATTAGCTAGATACTATATTATAATTGAAATCGTATTCATTTACTAAGCCAGAACTCATTTGAAACACAGACAACCAGGCTGACTTTGCAACTAATATGTACACATTTTTAGCATTATTTCCGTACTAAATGGCGGATCTTTGACGACACGTTTGGCTCAGTTTTTGACGAACCTACTTGCTGTGCCAACGGTCACGGGCTTGGATCCCGCTGAGGGTAGTTATTTGTGTGATAAGCACAAATGTTTGTACTCCAGTCATGGGTGTTTATATTTATAATATGTATGTATTTAAAGTTATATATGTGTAGTGTATCAACTATCTGGTATCCATAACAGAGGTCTCGTAGCTTACCATGGAACTAGATGGTGTTGTGTGTTAATATCCCAACATATTTATGTTTATAAAGCTACCACGTTATTATATTGGCTTACTTTTACAGGCTTACTTACTTTTCATGTCACCTTCAGGAGCAACAGAGTTGAAAAATGTCAGCGTTACTCTTTCATGGCTCGACGCATAGTTAAATTATACTGTGGTCATATTAGATTATGTAAGAAAAATAAAAAATTGAAAATGATTTTTTTTTGCATATGTATTTGCGCGCATATATTTACACAAGCATTGCCCGCGACTCCGTCCAAAAACAAAATTCTTAGGTTTTACATATTAGTATGCTCAGTTTTTGTATTTTTTCTCAAAAATAAGATATTTTCGCGCGGTAAAAAGTATCCTATATGTTGACCGGGATAACCAGCTATCACCATACCAAATTTCATCAAAATCCCTCCTGCGGTTTTTTCTGTGATGCGGTAACAGACCGACAAAAATTCTAAAAACTATAGATTCGGCCTCTGTGTTTATTTCAATAAGATTTCCAAAAAATCTCTAATGTACAGACTCGGCTTAGTTACAATTTTATTATATGTATAGATCGTCGCGATCATCAAAATCGTTCAAGAAGATATTAGTAAATCAATTACTTAGTAGATAGGGACATAATGACCCAGCTCTCTATTTATCTTGGGTATATTTTATACTAGCAAGGAAAACATCATGTTAATAATCAAACTAATGACCATGCTACATACACGAGACGGAGTATAAAGATAAGCAATATCATAATCAATCACAAGAATCACAATCTTTCACAAACATACGTTTAATCACTTAAGTATACGTATTTTAAAATATATGCAAAAAAAAAATATTTTTACAGTCAATTTTAGCTATTAAGTAACTAAAATAAAACGATTAATAATTTGATAGAAATGCATGGGAAATATTTGTGCAGTTAAAGAGAAATATATTTAGACACAAATAAGCATCCATTGTTTGTCGCCCATATCTATCCATTTTGTTATGTATGTAATATAATAGAAGGGAACTAACAATATTTCGATGTTTGTTCTTTTATTATTAGTTAAAAGTTTTAATTTTTTTTTAATATATTATTATTAAAAAACCAGTGAAGTTTATGTAATGCCATACTTTAACTCTTCAAAACAGGTAAAAAAAAACACCGTCTAGTACGTTAGTTTGCGTTCATTGGAACCCTCCTAGCCGCACCTACACCGCACCTAGGGCGATGACCTCCAATAGGAATTGAATAACCAGTATAAATCACATCAAAACACTCCAGCCCTCGCACACCACTGTTAGTAAACCCTCTCTATTTCAAGATGAAACTTTCTAGTATGTCTTTGGCTTAATTTAATATTTAGACTTATTATCTAAATAAGTTACTGAGTTAATTTGAATTTACAAAGCTAGGAATTAAAAATGTAATTTAAAAAGGTTAATTATAACTTTTAATTATTAATTAAAATTTGTACTTAAATAAAAAGTATTCTCTAAGAAATGCAAAAGGTTATATCAATATCCCATAGAAGAAATTATACCAAAAGATATCTTTAATTCATAATTTATAACGTAGCCTTTTCCTACTTAAATATTTATATAAAATACTAGCGTCTCACCCTTGCTTTGCTTCTTCTCCTCTAGAAAACCACGAACAGATCTATTCGATATGACTTTTTATTTTTTCGGGATGAAAACTATCTAAAATGTTGACCGGATATATAAGGTACCATCATGCAAAAATCATTTAAAACGGTCTAACAGTTTCGGGATTATCCGTACAAACAGACAAACATACAGAGAAACAAAAAAAATGAAAAAATCTAAATTTATTCTATTTCTCTTCTTACACCCCTGGCTCGGTTTTTAGCATTTTTTTTCTATGTACAAACATTCGACCTCTACAGTTTTATTATATGCATAGATATAGTATATTTTATATAAATATTAAAATATATTATATGTGAATAATATATTTCATAAATGCCACAAACGCTTAAGACAACAATTTTACTAGAAATGAGTTTTTAAGAACTCGACATTTCTTTTAACATATATTTTTTTACACTGACTAAAACAAATATTATCAAACCTAAAACCTTTGACATTGTAAGGAGTTGCCAGACAATAGCCTTCTTATTCAGTTAAATAATAACACAGCATAAATCATACTACCGTAGCCCTCGTAAAACCAATGCCTCTAATTAATAGACCACCCCTCTCCCGCTACTTTCAAGGAGAGTTACAAAGCAGTTTTGAACGGATATTGTTTCATTCAATAAAACTTACACGATAGCGTGAATAACGATGAGAGATTCTAAGTTGATTTATTTATATTGTATATATAGAGTTAAGTTTTAGAAATTCTAAACATGGCTTAAAAGGATGTAGGAAAAGCGAGATAGCAGTGCATTCTATAGTATGTTCTGTCTTGATTAAACTTCAACTAAATGGAATATAGAGCTGTTAAATCAATACTGTAGCAGATATTCTTGTAGTATAAATTAATATTTCCGAATATAACTATCAATTTTTTGTGTAAACTCCAAACCTCCCAATTGTACCTACTTAATCCAATTCTGGTAAGAAGTTCTACAATATAACTATTTATACCTAAAAATATTAATTTATTCTGTAACTAGCAACGTGTTACGTTTTAACGTTTAGTATAGATTTCTCAGAAATGATATTATTTATGATATAGGATAACCAGCTATCATCATACCAAATTCATCAAAATCTGTCCAGTGGTTTTCTCGTGATGCGGCCACAGACAAACAGATAGACAGCCAGACCAAAATTCTAAAAACTATAGATTCGGCCTCTGTATGGATAAAAATAACTATTTCAATAAGATTTTCCAAAAAAAAATTATGTACAGATTCGGCTTAGTTCACGGAAAACCACTGTACAAATGTTGATGAAATTTGGTATGGTGATAGCTGGTTATCCGGGTCAATATATAGGATGCTTTTTAGTGCGGGAAAATATCTCATGTCTGAAAAATCTTTACTAAACGTTAAAATGTAACTACGGACGAACTGGAGCGGGGCAAAAAATTGTCTTTAGTAATACATAAAAAGTCTAGCAAAAATTACAAACAAACAAATAAGTTTAAAGACACTAGCAAAATCAGAAACAAACTACTGTTAAGTCGACAAAGGAGAACAGTATATTTTATCATTATAAAATGAATGCTTATAATATTCAAGAACAACTTAAATTTATGATGCTGCTACCGTTAATTTCTCCAAGTTATTCAACTCGAAAGTTCCTATAATCGGATTTTTATGACAAAACTTAACACCTAAAGAGTGCAAACTTCATGAATAAATAAACGGGCTATAAATCAAACAAAACTAGGATTTCCGCTTTTGCATCTTTTTCGGATAGCTTTTCCTAAGATTTTTCGTTGTAAATTATCTTAGTCTTTTGTATAAGAATAGCGTAAAAAGTAAAACATGTGTACCAATTTATACAGCGATTTACCCTCGCTTCATTCGTATGCGTCCCAAGTGTCTTTCGTATTTATATCATTATATACAGGTACCGTAACCTTTGGCAAATTTTATTACTAAAACTCGTAGTTTCAGTATTTCATGTGCTCCAGGTGCATAGTCTATCCGTGTTAAAATTCATCTAAATCAACCCAGAAGTTTCGACATGAAAAAGTAACAAAACACATTTACAAAAACACACACACACACACACGCATACGCACACACGCATACGCACACACGCATACGCACGCACACGTCCACACACACCCACACGCATACATTCTTTCGCTAGGTGAAAAGAATAAAAAATTGAATAGTAAGATATGTGGTAATGTAGTGGGATATGTAATGACTGGTATTGCCTTGTAGTTCATAATGCAGATTTGATTAGTTGCATACAATTTTTTTTAAAAGCCACACATTTTACATGTATTTTTTTGTTTATCCGATCAAACGCCATATTTTATCTGATCAGATAGAACTATGACATTCCAATAAGGAAAAATAAGAACAAAATAAGTAGAAAACTAAGTATAAGTACTTGTTACTTCTACCATATAAAGGAAAACAGGGTAAATAATATTGCACAATAATAACGTAAGGTAAAATATGTTACGATTTATAATGTAGTTTATGAGATAAAAAGATTCGTAGGTCCATGAATTAACGTCATAGTTAAAAGAAAAAAGAATTTTATATAATATTACCATGTTCCTAACAAAAGCCTCCAAGCAATAATTCTTTACGTTCATAATGTTTTAGTTTCGCCATACAATTTTCGTACAAAAGAAAATATCTCACTTATTCATTCGAAATGTTCCTTTGTTAAAAAAAAATTTGTCAAATTACCTCAAATTAATCGCAAAACAAACATGAGAGAACTGATATTGGATAATATTTTACAGCTATTGTATTATTACAATGAAATGCTTATTCAAGCATACATCTTGGTGTAATTAATTGCTAAGGCAGGTTGTATATTATATGCATATAACAATAATTATTATGAAGAATGAATTGAATACCCATTGAATTCATTGTTACACTAATGTAAATTATTTTTCTTGACATGTCCCGTACATATCAATCTAAGCATTTCTCTAATATATTCCACATGACCTGAACGGCAAATGATTTTTTTTTCTATATTGATGCATGAACAGGAAAAAATATGTAATAATTTAAATATTTCATTAAGAGATCGCGATCTATGTAGTGGATCCCTCACTCTTTTTACAGGCAAAAATTTTTTTTTGAAACAATAAAACATGTTAAGAAACATGACCTAGGGGGGTTGTCACCAAAAGTTTGATCCAGGCTATTTTTAAAATAAAAAAATGTAATTGTTTTTTTTAAAGTACCCGAACTCTTTTCCTATGATGACATAGGATCAAACGAAAGTAAAAGACTTGTAGAAAATGCCATTATACGGTTGGTGACCTTTTTCGAACCCATTACCTGACATTCAGGTATAAACAGGTAAATTGAAGTAGCTAGCTTGTATCGTTTTCTGGAACTAACCAGTATCAAAATGTACATAATTTTATTACAAATTTATTGATATAGGATTGTTATACTAAAACATCTCCAGACTAGAGGTTTTTTTTAATTAAAAATAGTCTGGAGCAAATTTTTGGTAACAACCCCCCTTTTTTTAACGTTGGGAAATGCATTTACGCACGAGATGTGGGACTCACCGGCGTAATAAAGCCAGTACTACCCACTAAAACACAACAAAACCTTTCCCCGTCTTAATGGGGCGTCGCAGGATCGCTTACGCATTCAACTTCAACGTCCCCGACGGCAGGTCTGCCGAAGCAGACCACCACAACCGTGTGGTTGCTCCAAGGTCTACTCTGCTATCACAGAAGTACCTGGAGCAACCCGCATGGTACACCGCCCACCAAAGAGGGCCACCTCCCACCACCTACCGAAGTGGGCCACCTCCCTGTGCGTTTCTTGGCTTCGCGCCTGGTTGGATTGCCGAGTACTACTGAGCCCCCCCACCACGACAAGGTGAACACACGTTTGACAACCCCCCTGAGTCGTGTTTGTCCATATGTTTTATGGTTTAAAAAAAATATATTTCGCCTGGAGAGAGAGTGAAGGGATCTTAGACTATTTATTATAACTTACTCTAGAGATACCGACTTACCACAGACGCAGACAAAATATATTATAAATAAATTATCAAAATGGTATATCGTTGTTAAATCTGATATAATGCAATCAACATATACACAGGATTTTTCCTCATGGCGGGCTTTGACCAATTAACCTTAACCAATAAAATTGCTCACCTTTTGAATACGAACGATACAAATTAAACATTAATACGTGTAGCTTCAGTGTATATAATGAGTAGAATAAATATAGAAAAAAGTCAAAAAATTTCGACCTAACTAGTCTGGGTCAAACACCTCTAATGTATAAGCATCAAATCAAAGTAAAAATCGACCTTCGGACTTTTATCGTTACAAGTAATACGTAGCTTAACGGTGGTATTATATAAAATATTATAAGTTAAAAGAAATTCTGGAACTTTTAAATTATATACTAGTACTTACGGGGTCGACATTTATACGCCACTTCAACGAACTTTCTTGATCGCGGGCAGGGGTCTTCCTGTCCTGGCTTCAACTTAGTACTAAACACGCATTGAGGTTTTTTCTGACACGCCTCTACCACAGTTTGTAATATGGAATACTGTTTGAAAATGAAACAAATTTTATATCAATTGATATTTTCTCGAATACATTAGAACTAAAAATGAAAATTTGAAAACTTTAGTTTGTAAACTTAAAGCTGTATGAAATTTTATTTTATTATCTACTCATATATATAAAATTTGAGTGTCTGTCCATACTTTTGGAAGAAAGGTTTTTTCTTAAACTCTGTTATACACACCCTATCAAAAAACTAAGTACTGTATTTATTTGTCTGTCTCTTTTTTAAAGCAATGTCCCAATGAATTGAAAGGAGTTTGACGATCAGAGAATTTATGCGTAGACGAATTGCCAGTCCAGTTTTAGTCAATTATCAAAACTGCAAAACAATTATCAAAATTATCAAAACTTATATCCCTGAAACATTTGGGTCTGATTGGTTAGCTAGGATAATCTCCGAAATTTCTAAAGCGATTTAAAACAAAACTTTCATTACGGATAGAGGACCCTTCAGAAATTAATCTGATGTCATATGAACAATGTAAGTTGTGTTATTAACCTCTAAATAGTCTTGAGCTGACAGAAATATTCTTTTAAAATTTCGGCAACGTATTAATTTGGTGTGGACAACAAGAAACAAAAGTTGGTGGCTTTTGAAGAGAAGCAAACAATATCCAACACCGTGAATGTAATCGCACTCTTACAATATGGACATATCATACTCGTACGTTACCAACCCATTCCCGTCTTAGCAGATAATTATTGATACAAAATAAAAAATAAACATTTACTATTTAAATATTATAAAATATTATATCTATGGCAGTGGTAGCTCAGCGGCAACGCACTCGCTTGAGAAACCGAGTGAAGCGGGTTCGAATCCCAGGTCTCGCACTTCTCATACTTCCATGTGCGAATCATTTCCAGCCTGATGACCACTTGTCTTACGGTGAAGGAAAACATCATGAGGAAACCTGCATGTTTGAGGCAACCTAGCAAGTTTTCGAAAGACATTTGAAATCAGCCAACCCGCACTTAGCCAGGGTTGTGGATTATGACCTGATCCCCCTGGTACTGAAGGGAGGCCCGTGCCCAGCAGTGGGACGTTAAAAAAGGCTGAATACAATTATTATATTATCTAATAATATGAAATGTACCTGCATAGGATTAGGCCATAAGCACTCTTCCGTTTCACCGACTATGCCTGCACTGTCAGCTACACAACTATGGCCTCCAGGCACAGCCTTCCCGTACTGTGCGAACTGCACACTGATTATGGTACCAGAAGGACACGACAAAGATACCATTTGATTGTCACAAGCTGCTCGCTGCATAGTTCTTAAAGTCCCCGCCAGTAGAGCTAAGAAAGGAAATAACAAAATTAATATGAAAATGGTAATATCGTATAATTAACACTGTGAGTTTTTTTTAATCTACAATAACTGATACAACGCATTTTTCAGTATATTGAATTCTAATAATGAAGTAGTTAGAATATTTAATTATTTTTTATCAAACGAATTACAAAAAAGAAGTTTGTTTTCATATACTTAATATTTATTGTAAAATTTTAAGTACAAAATTTAACTGTTGATTAATGATATATTTTTTTAATATTTGTATACATATGTAAAAATATGCTACTATAATATTTGTATATGCATACAATTCCCAAATTGCATGTCTATTGCCTATCTTATAGATATAATTGATTTTTGTTTTTCATTGAAATTATAAAACAAAATGGACTTATAAAACTTTTATGACAGTCCTATACCATTGAGGTATTTTTGGGGTTATTTTGAAGTTTTTGCCAAGTTTTAGAAAGTTTTCAGATTTAGAATCCAATATAATGCCTTCTTTTAAAAACTCGCATAGTTCGTTAATAAAAGAAGACTCGAGATTACGGTTACTAAAAGAAATTTTTATATTGAATTGAAACTATTTATATACCTAATATTCAAGGTACAGCTGTTGGCTGAATTAGAAAAATACACACTGATAAATCAAAAGTATATGTTTTTATTTCAATCAAGTGTCACTCTAATAGAGTGGTTGAAATAAATCCATGCTTTACTAAATAACGAATTCGATTGCCTTTCCCTTTTTCTTTATTCTATATGTCATGTTCTCATCATGTTCATGTGTCACATTGAGGTTGGGATACGCCAAGTGCCAATAAAGAAGAGACACGTTTATCACAGCTCAGACATCAACATTAAGAAGACAAAAGAATATCACGTTCAACATAACAGATGGCATCATAAGGGAAACCGTGTGAAACAATAGTCGAGATAATGAGAATAAAAGGTGTTGCGGAATTCCACCTTCAACCCAACTAAAAGTGTTGCCAGACGAGGAATCTAATATAATTAAATAGTATGTAAGTTTGAATACATAATATGTATAAATATCTTGTTTGTTTGAACGCGCTAATCTCAGGAACTACTAATCCGATTTGAAAAATTTTAATTTTACATTAAATATCCCGTTTATTAAGGAAGGCTATATATCATCATGCTACTACCCAAAAGGGCGGAGCAGTAATCATAAATGTCAACAATTCGGGCAGACTTTCATACATTATTGTAAAACTAATATTTATAATATTTTTAAGTGTTTTAAGCTCAAAAACTACTGAGCCCATTTTAAAAATGCATTTCAAAATTCATGCTAAAATCGCTAAACAGATTTTGATAAAATATAAATAATTTGCATCACGAAAATTCTTATCACATGAGCGGAGCTGCGGGTAAAAACTAGTTTTCATAAAAATCTTGTAGCGGTATTATATCTGGTTGATACCTGATATCATGTTAGAAAATAAATGTTCCAATTCAATAAACATGGTTCAAATATCAGTAGAAAGTAAAAAGGAAAGTTCCGAATGCGTACTCTACAAAACATTAATACATAACTATATGTAGTAAGAAATACTTTAAATACTTTTAAATATTATTTAAATATATTTAAATACAATCTTAAAGCATATGTATACATCGTACAAGTTTTATTCAAGACCATCTAGAAAGTTTAATATTATGTTCGAATTTTAACTGACCATATAAATACCTGTGTTTTTTTTTTCATTTTTAGCTATTTTTAATATGTCACTGCTGGACATGGATCTCCCCTTACGTTATGTCAGGCCATAGTAGTAGTAATCGCTGTCAAAAATCAGTTGACAAACAGAGAAAAAGTTCTCAACTGTTTTATCTTTGTCTATTTATGCGTAGATACATAAATAAACTTTACAAGTGAACCCGCAGGAAGTTCTTTTATTTAAGGATACAACGAGTTTAGCAATTGTGGAACTAGCTCCACTCCGTGGCACGAAGCACCCGCTTATTATTACTCTTTATTTTACAGCCACTAACATGCCCCTTTATTTATATGGGAGCTCACAAAAAAGGTTGTTTAAAATACACATTTAAATTTAACAGATTGAAATAAAATATAATGTTTGTAATCCAAATTCATTCGTAAAAAAATGACAGTATATAAAACTACGTGTACTAGTTTGTGACGTTGTAAATCTCTGGATTTACTGAACGGATTTACATGCAATTTAGTAAGAAGATAGTTTGAGACCATTGGAAGGACATAGGATACTTTTTAACCCGGAAATCATCCCTTAAGGGAGTGAAAAAAGGGTATGAAAGTTTGTGTGGGAAATCAAGCTAGGGACGAACCCGAGCGCAGCGAGAGTGAGTCGCTAGTATATAATATACCTACATAACGCGCCACCTGATGTATGTAAGTTAATATACTATATTTTAATTTGTATCAGAAACATTCATTTCCGATTACTCAAAAAGTTAACAAAGTTAAAAAGCATATGAATGAATATGATAGAATGAAAATATTTCCATCGAAGTTTCAGTAGACAATAAATTCGAATAAAAATCGTTCGGACTCGATAAATAGATGATTCACTACATAAGAAGCGACATTTGTCTTACATAGCGAGACTGCTACGGATACTGCTACGAAATATTACCACTAACTACGCAGTTGTTTTGCCAACTATATAAAATATGTAAAACCTACTTAGACGTTTGTAATATAACTATCAAATCACCCTCGCTCCGCTCGGGTTCGTCCCTAGTTAGCTTTACTCAGAGATAAGATATTGATCCGCAGTAAAAAGTATCCTAAATGTTGACCCGGATAACCCGGATAATCTGTGCAGTGGTTTTTTCGTGATGTGGTCACAGATAGACAAACAGACAAAAATTCTAAAAGCTATAGATTTGGCCTCTGTATTGATAATAATGTTTATTTCAATAAAATTTTAATGTACAGATTCGGCTTAGTTACAATTTTATTATATGTATAGATTGTACAAAAAATGTATTCAATTATACATATCTTTTACAATTATATTATCCTTATTAACCACATCGTAATTTTTCATCTTGGTATAAGTTCAGATTAATTTAATTCAATCATCCTGCATTACAAAATATGAAAAAAGATAGTGTATGAAAACTAAAAGTAATTGATTCATGGATAATATAATTTATTTAATATAATTTCACTACTAGTTTTAAATTTCAAAAGTATAGTAAAAATAAGTAATTTAATATTAAAAGAACAAATTTATATATGTGATGAATAAATTATTATTTTAGAAACCAATATTAAGACTTTTTTTAGATGTCAAATTCATTATCATTCGTGTCGTGTGTCGAGGATCTTATCCTCGCGTATTCTGCATTTTACGTGATGTTGGTGAAATAATAAGACCTCAACTGGCACGTTTAAAAGCCAAAAGAAAGAATCAAATTAAAATTAAAAGGTTCACTAATTTACAATGATTACAATGTTCTTTGAATAGAATAAAGTAACAATAAACTAAGGTTTTTTTTTCTTTGGCTAAAAGTACCGAAATTATATTGTTTCAAAGTGTAAAAAATCTTTAGATAAAACCATGCCTAAAATATGGAGTGAGATTGTAAGATATTTATTAACGCATAAACAAGGACAGTCGATAGGTGATTGCCGTAAGTGAGAAAGAGATAAAATACCTTCCAGACAGAAATTGTCACAACGAGAACATTTACGAAACTATTAATAGATTTGTTTAAAACTTATATAAAAAATTTAAATTAAATTAAATGAAAATTGGTACGAATTAATACGAAAAATAAAGTAAAGTAATAACATAAGTGGAATTAGTGGTGAAATACAGTGCTTAGAAACTGAACTAGGCCATTACTGCGCATATACTATGAGTATAAATGAAGTGCTATTAGGGACTCTTGTGTACGTAAAAGTAATAAAACATATACATATATTGCAAAAGGTTTAATTTCCGATCTCAGAACCCAAGCTCATAACAATATTTATACCATTCTTCCTGAATCAACCAAGTTTTTCTAAGGTTATTTCTTAGACACATATGAGGCAGTCCAACAGTTTATAAAATTTCATTTATGCATATACAAAACGGTTAATAAAAGAGATAAAGGTTTATAGCTGTTACAAGCTTCTTAAAAGTTGAATTTATATTGTTAAATTAAATACCTACACATCTATACATATAATAAAATTCTAACTAAGCCGAATCTGTACATTAAATATTTTTTGGAAAATCTTATTAAAATAGACATTATTTTCGATACAGAGGCCGAATCAATAGTTTTTAGAATTTTTGTCTGTCTGTCTGTTACCGCATCACGTAAAAACCACTGGAGGGATTTCGATGAAACTTGGTATGATGATAGCTGATTATTCGGGTCAACATATAGGATACTTTTTACCGCGGGAAAATATCTCATTTCTGAGAAAAAATACAAAAACTGCAATGTAAGAGTATACAAATATGTAAAACCTAAGAATTTTGTTTTTGGTCATCTGAACGCGGGCTGAGCCACAGGCAATGCTAGTTGACTAATAAAAATCTATATAAATTAACTTAAATTATTAAATATTCTTTATAGACAAATTATACGAGTAGAAACAAAACAATTATTATAGATATTCTACCCTAATATCATTTCAAAGCGTAGAGAAATTCGCAATTACATATTAATTGAACGTTTATTAAGGTCTTATACCCTTATACAATATACATTTCTAACGAATTTCTTTTGTACAAGTTAATAAGCGCAATTTGTTGTGTCTAGAATATTAAGATTACATTTTATATGTACGGCCTTCTTTAATAATATAATATTTTGGCACCATATTTAACTAAAAATATTTTGAAAGCTGTGTATACAGCGTTAATTTCTGTATTATTTTCGGACCCAAAACTAGTAAATAGCCTGTCTAAAAATCTATTCATTCTCATCTCGGTGCCTATTTGTCCAAACAACCAATTTACCGAAAAAGTTTTTATTAGAGAATTATTAACCGTCTTCCAAAAAGAAGGAGGTTCTATGTTCGTCAGTATATATTTTTTATGTAGGTATGTTCGCCGATTTCTCGGAGATGGCTTAATTGATTTTACTACTTTAAGCGGTAAAAATATCTATGGTAAAAGGAAACCATCGTTCAGTTTTTTTTTTACTTTTTAGTATCTAGAATTCGGTTTTTTTAAGTTTCTATTGACTTCTAAATGTCAATTCTATAAGTAAAAAATACATAATATTTTACTTAAAAAACCTTAGAAATAAAGCTTTGTTTGTAAAATAGAAGAAATAAACTCTCTCCCGTAAAGTACAACAAATATTGGTAGCTTGAACAAACGAGCACTAAGGCGACGTTATAGCGAAAGGCAAATTGCGTGAATATATGTAATATAACATAACGTATACGTAATACGTAATTGTTAAAACATATTTCTAGCATGACTGAAAAATGCCTCACCTACTTTTTATTTCAACAACCGCAAGGGTGTGTAATGAAATAGGTCACCTGTGCTGTTTTAGTTTAATTAATGCAGAGTATTTACTAATCAATATACTAGAATTAAATTACACTATATTTAAAAACAAACTTAAGGCTAACACCATGAACATTCTTTATAATAAGATTACGAAAAGGGAAAGGAAACTCTGAAATAGTAGGTAGATAAGTAGTTTCCAAGTTAGTCTAATGGAAATAGATTCTATTTAAAACTTGAGTGGTTCGCCACGTCACGTATTTGCACCACGTTTTTGGCATCCGTTTTCATTCAATTACACTTTCCATACGTATTTTTAAGTTTTTTCTTTATTTTCCATCATAATTTTTATTTTATAATTAATCTAATAGATCATCCAAAGATCTAAAAAATTGGATTAACCAACTTTATACTTGAATCTAACGTACAAAGTTAGCACAGTTCTGTCACAACTTTCCATTTTAATTTAATTTTACTTAAAGTATAAATTATAAATTAAGCTTTCACGAGGAAAAAATTGTAGTAAATATGATGTATATTTTCATATATGCCTATTCTGTTTTAACGCGTCTTATGTAATTACGAATTCTACTTATGATAAAATTATAACTAATTAGCTAAAAGCTAGCTACGAAGTATGTATTTGTAAGTTCAAACCCTCGAAAAATAACCCTAACTTTACATAAACGTAGAGCCAAGATTTTTGGATTTCTTTGTAGCATAAACAGAATTATTATAACAAGAAAATAAATACTATTATACTTTGTGCACTTACTAATTTAAGTGATTTTTTTATTGTGCGATAGGCTTGCGCTTGGCTACAATCAACGCTAGGAAGCACTGATGAGGTCTAGGTTGGAGCGCGCTTGCCTAGAAAATGCCTATTCACTCTTGCCTTGAAGGTACTTCAATTATAGGTGGCAGGAAACACTGATGCTAGAAGGTGTTCCACACCTTTGGAAGATCGAATTAGTTTCATTCATTCATTTTAAATGTATCATTCAGCCATTTGACTTGACAGTTGTTGTTGCAGTGCTTGAGACTTGTTAACCAATTCATTTTTTTTTAATCGACTCACAGTCAGCGAATATATCGCGAATTATATAGAAATAGAAACTGATTTGAATATTTCTAATAATAGAGTAGTAAGCCCAAGTAAATAAAAGCACTACCTATTATTAATTTATAAGATCAATCCATTATTACTAATGCAGAATACCAACGGGCAATACTGCGGACCGTCGCTAGTAACACTGTAAATGTAGTAATTAAATTTTAATTAAAAACTTTTCTTCACTTCAGCCTTAAATCAAAGGCTTACCGTAAAGAAAATATTTTCATTTATACTTGAGTAAGCGGTACCTTCAGACTTCTTAGCATAACGTCGTCAAAATTTTAATCTCACACTCCTTTCACGACGCTTCGCACTTAATCATTATTTTACAATTTTTAAAAAAGATAACAGTCCTATTTATGAAAATTAAAAATAGAGTAGTTAATCTACACTAATATTATATTATTTGTTTGTTTGTAGCGAATAGGTTCCGGAACTACTGAACCGATTTAGATGTAATTTGGTATGAAGATAGTTTGAGACCCTGGAAAACACATAGGATAGTTTTTATCCCAGAAATCGTCCTTTAAGGAGTTAAAATAAGGATGAAAGTTTGTAGTGAAACAAGTGTGACTCGCTAGTAAATTATAACCCATCAAAAAGATAAATATGGAATGGGAACCAAGTTCAATGTTAAGAATAAGCGTGATTGTCAACTTCACGGACAAAAGAATTAAGATCTAAATGGGTGCCAAGTTCTGTAGGTAATCCTATTTTTTTTTTTAATAAAAACATACAACATTCTAAAATAAATTTAAAACACAATTTTTTGTTCTTTTCTGCTACAAAAGTGTTTGCTATTTAAAAATAAAACTCCTTAAATTTGAACAGTCGAATTATTTACACAGACTAGATAACTTTGGATAAATTGAAGTTCAAGATTTGCTTCGCTAGCAGGCCTATACTTTGTATACACACGATTACCCATCTAGACACCAAATTTCAACTTTCTAGATCATCTGGAAGTGGGTTAGTTAGGTTTTACTATTATATATCAGTTAGTCAGTGACAAAAATGCCGATTTTTAGACGTTAATATCTCAATAACCATTTGAGCTGTATTTATGAAACTGGGGATTCTAGTTAATTTAATAAATTACCCAAATTTTAAGTTGATGTTAAATAGATTTTTAGTTATTACGAGGTAAAAAGTGGTTCCCAATGGTTCGTGTAAATATACACACGGTGCTGCGTTGCCAGTTCCTTTGGCTGGAACTTGGCTGGACACGCTACCGTGTATCTTGATTTAATCAATAAATTCATGTAAATACCATAAAAATATTTTAGTGTGCTGTATGTAGACTAAGATCTGAAGTAACACCGAGGCTTCTGTTACGCACACTACTAAATGTATTGATATGGAACCAATCGACATGGGATCGACTGTAGATAATTTTAGAATATTTATTTATTGACTTCGATAAACTCTTCATCATTTTTTAATTTACCTTCATAAATATTTTTCCCGCCAATAAAGAAGAAACTAAACACTTTTGTTTTTATTTAACCTTAATATTTAATTTATACGCGAAAAACCTAAATATACATACATTAAAGTATCTGAAAACCAAAAGAAACATTTACGTACGCCCAACAAAGCGGTCGGGTGACGGCTAATATATTATAAAAACAACAAGTAAGATCCCTTATACATAAATATTATACATGAACTGTAAACATCATATAACAAGTATCCATAATATTACAAATTCATTTTAATCTATACGCGGTTGAAACTCGGAACTACGTCGTAAGCACACTTCAGAGGGCACTAAACTTGTGTTTGCTATTCAATAGTTGAGCCCACTCTTCATGTTGACTCAAGTTAGAGGTAAAGGTGCGCGCAAATTATTGAGTGGGAATAACAGAACGTATTTATAAGTACACTTTTAATAAAAAAATATTTTTACAAGCTTTTAATTAATTTCTTCCTGCGTTCTTATGTTGTTGCGGATTTATATTTTCAAGCTTTGCTGGTATTGGATTAAACTTAAATATAACACACTAATGTAACTCGTTTCATATAGTTTTTATAATTATACTAGCGGCTCACCCTCGCTTCGCTCGGGTTCGTCGCTAGGTACGTTTTAAATAGATATAAAAAGAAAAAATCTTTCTTTCTCACATTTTAATTATATGTTTTAATACTTACCTATTCCGGACTAAGAGAAATCCAAAAATTAAAATATCATAAAAATTGGAACGCGGTCGAACGGGATAAAAAGTATCCTATGTCCTTCTCCTGGCTCTAAACTACCTCCCTGCCAATTTTCAGCTAAATCGGTTCAGCCGTTCTTGAGTTATAAGCGAAGTAACTAACACGACTTTCTTTTATATATATAGATAATATTAATTATTATATATATATATATATATATGTATATGTATATATATATATATATATATATATTTTTTTTTTATTCTGACGGTGTTGCGAATACCTGTAGGTAATAGACCTGTAAATGTGAAGGCTGATGCTTTGTAATACAATATTTGGGTAAATATTACGTATATGTATACAACTACACACTCAGTGTTTATATTCAATAAATAAAAAAATAAATTTGGGAAGAATGCAACAATACAGCATGAACATAGAATCCAGCCGCGTTTTACCCGGAAAATAGTTTTTTTAAATATTATTTTGCAGTACTTTAGAAAAGAAAATTTTATTCGAACGACTATGTTAATTAAGACAACACGTTGTAGACATAAAGAGTACCCTATAGTACTTTGTATACGTAAACCAATAATAGTTATGGTAGCAATGGTAACACATTGATAACGCGCTCGCTTGGTGACTCGCACTCGTCATATTTTCATGTGCAAATTATTTCCTACATGATTACCACCACGGTTATTATACAATACGGTGAAAGAAAACATCTTGAGGAAATCTGCATATCTGAAAAAGCTTAACAAATTTTCGACAGACATTTGAAAATTTGTTAAGTTCATCCACCAATTGGCTAGAGTAGTAAACTATGGCCTGTTGCCCCCTCGTATTGAAGGGAGGTCTGTGCCCAGCTGTGGGATGATTAGAAGGGCTGAATACCTGATTAAAGTTATATAATATTATAAAGAGGTAAAGTTTGTGAATTGTGAGTTTGTGACGTTGTAGGGGGTAATCTCTGGATCTACTAAACCGATTTAGATGAAATTTAGTAAAAAAATAGTTTGAGACCCGATGAAGGACATAGGATACTTGTTATCCTGAAAATCATCCCTTAAGGGGGTGAAAATGGGGATAAAAAATTTGTATGGGGATTCAACCTAGGGATGAACCCGGGCGAAGCTAGGATGAGTCGCTAGTAACTTAATAAACATTTATTTTGTAGCATTCTTATTTAGGATAGTTTCAAGTGTGAAGTAGACCAGTATCCAATATGTAAAGCGCCTAACGGTTGATTGAACTGAGTAAATCAAATATGTACGTTGACTTACATCTAAGTATATCATAGGTTCCAGGAGTTAAATGTTTACTATAGAACGAATACAATTTATCAACTTCTACGATTAGATTCAAGGATGTTCAAAAAGGTTTTTTAGTCCATCCTTTCCATTTGACTCGAGTAATAAACTGATTTTTAATTGTATACTCTCCCGCTTGCGTGTAATTGAGATAGTTCATTAATTATTACGATGCGATGCTCGTTAAAATTACAGTTATATTTATATCGCTGCAAATTATAAAATGTTTTTTCTATGGTTCTTAAAATCTCCCGGATCAAATACAAAACAGGCTACTCTCCTTATACAGATAATTTCTATAGTGATCTAGAACTAGTCCTACGACAATTCTAATACGCTTTCTACAAGGCTTGTTAGATAAAGGTGGTGTTTTCTTCTATCTCTTCACTGAGTATACTTGACAAAGAGCCAATTAAATCTCCCAAAACCTAATCGGGAATCGAGTAGGGCTATAATTTAAACTCATTATTTAGTCATTATTAAATAATTAAAAATAAAATATATAACTAGCTAATAACCGTTACTCTGCAAGAATTTGCAAAAAGGCATTAGAAATAGAATATGTTCGTATTAAATCAAGTTCACCTTTCAATACTGCTGACAAAAGGGACTTTCAAAGTGAAATATTATCATATTACTCTGACTTTTCGCTATACGTTTTTTCCTTTGAATAAATGGATAAAGTGAGAATAATTGATGAATTATATAACAAAAAGGCGTGCGTGAGCCGCACCCACTTGTATATTAATTAAAAACGTGACAACCGCGAATTTTAGCCCTTTTTACTGTGACCGAGCTAAGCTCCAACAATGTAGGTGGAAAATGGTTTTTACTTTTAGTGTATGTTATGAAAGGTATCATAATATTTTAGTTAATCTAATATTTATATTTCAGGTTTAACTGGATGATGAAAATAATTAAAATAACTTGATTAAAAATGTTTTTGTTTCAAGAAATAAATGATGATAATCGCATAATATTATATATACAAACAGCTTTAAAAATTTATTAAAATTGAAATTCTAATACTACTTTTTACATCGCGTACATCGTTACATTTTAAAAAGGCATTATTTTTTTAAAATTTTGTATGAATTATTATTATTATATTATTTTTATATTAGGTAATCTTGTACTTATATGACAAAAAAGTGACCAAAAAGCTTCAAAATACTTACAATTACTGCACAATACAAAAAACTATTTTATCTATAATTTGTATTAGTAAATAAATGTACTTGAGAAATGATACAGTAGATATAAAGTTTCATATGTACGACATCTTGCATTCTATTCGAGTAAAGGTCACAAATGTGCCATGCCTACAGGCTGAATTGATGTAGGTGTGACACTCGGGTGCTAAAAATCGCTTCATATATATCAATGTATGCTCGCTCCCTGCATGCTTCCCAACGAGAAAGGCAAAAGTCGTAAAATCCTATACTATGTACCTTGTAATTATTAATTATCTTCGTTCGTTTCGTTTATTAAATAATATAGTAAAACAAAAATCGCCATTTCATTGAATCAGTGTCATTCCCATATATTTATTTAGGTTTCTATTGTTCAACGGTTGTGTTCCGCTTTACAAAACGGTTAAAAGTTATTTTAGTAACTACTGTAAAAAAATGCTTATGGTATTTAGCAAAATATATACGACTAGCGACTCACCCTCGCTTCGCTCAGGTTCATCCCTAGGTTGATTCCCCATACAAACTTTCATCCCTATTTTCACCCCTTTAAGAGATGATACTCACTATTCAGTTCTTTTTAATGTCCCACTACTGGACACGGGCCTCCCCTAAAACTATATTCTTACCAAATTTCATTTAAATTAGTCCAGTAGTTTTTGAGTTTATTCGTTACAAACACACAAAAATACAAATCTTTCCTCTTTATAATATAAGTTTAGACATGTTCATTCAAATAAATTTAATATCAAGCAAGAAACATTTTGAACAAAGTCACAAAAACTTATATTAAGGTAATTAAATTTAATGTAGAGCTACGTCGTAGCACAGTGAGACAAATATCCGAAGTGCTGCCTGCTACGCCAGAGGTCGCTAGTTTAACTTTCGCCAGAGATGAAAGCTCTATAGACGTTTGTCATACTATTAATTACTAGCGACTCACTCTCGCTCCGCTCGGGTTCGTCCCTAGGTACGTTTTAACGGTTAGTATAGATTTCTCAGAAATGATATATTTTCCCGCAGTAAAAAGTATCCTATATGTTGACCCGGATAACCAGCTATCATCATACCGAATTTCAATTAAATCTGTCCATTGGTTTCCTCGTGAGACTTTCCCAGATAGATAGACAGACAAAAAATTTAAAAACTATAGATTTGTCCTCTGTATCGACTATAATGACTATTTCAATAAGATTTTCCAAAATATATTTAATGTATAAATTCGACTCAGTTAGAATTTTATTATATGTATAAATAAATGTGAATGTATATACCTAATAAAGGAAAGCTATAGCCTAAGAAAGTTTCTGTCAAGAAAATCTATTTAATTATCTCTATTAATAATAGCAAAATAAAAAGAATATTCGTAAACAAAATAAATACGTACAAAAAATAATAATAAATAAGTAATGAAATAACAAAGCTATTATAAAATACGTAAAATATAATTTATTATATTTTAAGTATCATATGCAAATATTGTTTCCAAATAAAATATGTTTTAGCTTAATTTACATACATTAAAATTCGATTGAAAATATTACTTTATTTACTTACTACTCACTTTTCTTCATAGTTTATTTTATTCATTTATACTTAGAAAGTTAACAATCTTAGTAAGTTACGAGTGTAATATGGATTTTAAATTTATTTTAATAAACTAGGTTTCTTAATCACATACATATCTCAAAAACTTTGAATATTCAATAATATATATATAAATATATACTAGTAAAATCTATTAAAACGACATAAAATGAGTATTAATCACAAATTTTAAAATAAGAAACCATTTAGTAACACTAAATGCATTTGTTCTCATATTATTATTCTGTGGATATACAATATACATGTTACCATAGAGACGTTTCACTTCTCTCACCCTCATCATAAAAAACTATTGACCCAACCAAACTGACAAAGCGGGTAGGATTTACCGCCATAAATATTACCTACAGAACCCATATTTACCTGTAACTACCCATTGTTAAAGATTTCCCTTACCCCAAGCATAATCCGTGTTCAGAATAAGATATGTAGAGGTATTTGCAATACTTTGTTATCATCTCACGTATTCGCCCGGACCTTATGTATATTTGAGATAATGTACAAAATTTTAATATATAACCTTGATGTAGGCTGAACAGGTCACCCTACCTGCCTGAAGCGTACAATCTCAAAGTACTTTTTTATTACCGAGCTCATCATCATCCTTTATATTATATATTTGCGTTTTTCATTACTTAAACATTAAATATTTGTTGACTACAACAACTTTCATATGTAAATATGAACTTAACACTAAAATTTATTATAAAAGCATCAATAAAATAGTAAAGTAACTACATAAATAAACCCAAAATTTAGTCTAACAAATCATTAGTGAGAATCTAATCAGAATAAAGTAATTAGGGTAATATCAAACATTAGTAGAAAACTGTCTAACATGAGTGTCATTAAAGCTTTTATCTCTGTAGTTATTTATTTGTGTAATAAATTTACTGACCTAGATTATCGGAGTTCGTGTAGGAAGGGCCGGGCAACACTAGCATTCCGAAAATCAAAATGACCGTGGTATCCATTTTCTTAAAATGCCAGCGATGTAAGCACAACTTTCCATCCACATCAAAGTTCACTTGTCACTAAGTAAAATATTGCCACGTAAGTCATAGTGCAGTAAATAATAAAATATTATAATTAATGTACCAAAGCCAAAATTCTAAAAAAAATTTTTATTTACTTCAAATTCAAGAATAATAATAATTGTATAAAAAATCTCGCATAAAATTCAGTATTGTAAAAAAAAAATATAATTTATTATTAATTTAATTATATTTTAATTAAAAAATATAAAATCATCCAATAATATCGATAAATAATAACAAAACAAACACAAATCAAAACAACACTAAAGAATTTTAAAAGCGATTAATGACGAAGGCTTAATTGTCATTCAGCCAATTAAATCTATTCGGCTGAATGCGCGTGCGGCATATCCCAATTAACTGTCACGTGGCTCACCGCGTGGTTTTATTTATCTGTGGATGGCGAGCGTGTGACCACTCTCGCGCCAAACGTCCAACTGACGCGTTCGCCCTTCATTCACTGGTCAGAACTTCAGCGAACCCATCAATTTAGCCTGACGTTTCAATAGATCCTTTTTCCCTGGTGAGCAATTAGTAGCTCTACTTCTAATTAATAAAGATGGCTCAGAAGTTTTAAAGACTTGTAGACGTAGTTTTCTTTCTAGATTAAATTCAAACGATGCTAATTATATTATGTGCTTGTTGTTAATTATGTCAAGAGTCGAGTATGCTAGGAAATATTTTATCCATTCATTATAAATTAACGATAAACTACGTATAATAGTTTCACAGTTTAAAACGTTATAGCGATTGAAACTATGTTTTATAAATTACACAATAACTAATTTAAAACAAAAGCTAAAACGCTTGAGTATTATGGCTGTGTATATTCTAATATAATATATTCAATACTTAGCAAACTTTAGAACTTTCCTACAATATGCAAACTACAAAATAATCCAGGCGCAATGTCAATAAAGTTCATTAGCTTTTCTATATTTTACCATAACTTATCTTTTGTTTTATTTACATATTTACCACATTCACTAACCGCGTCCAATTAAATATATTACACATATAAAAAAGAATATATACCCATTCCCTTGCGGCCGCACAAAAAGGTCAAACCGCAGTCAAATAGTTCCAACACCAAACGATATCCGGGAAAATGGTGTAATAATATGGCACTAGTTCCGGAATTTCTTTTGCATAACAAATTTGATAAATGATGACAAACGAGATAGCGGCAAATAAACTAGCACATAAAAAAGTCATTTGCCTTCGTTACTATGTTCCGAATCATTGTTTTCTTTTTATCTAGCAAATACAATGGTAATTTTGCTCTTCGCAATCAGCTTATGTAACTTATGAGAGCTATAGATCTAACACTAATAAGAATGATATATACTATGGATATAATATAATGTTATAATATGATGAAACATTTAAAACACGGAACACTCGTCGTGAAAACGTTGAGAATTTGTTTGTATGCCTCCTACGCACTACTGAATGTGGCGAATGGAAATTATTGACTAAACAAAAATATTTCCCCTAGCTAAAACAAAACAATACAAATGAAAATCGAAGTAAGTAAGCTCTATCTGCTACCACACAAGAAAAAGCTCGTTAAAATTTATTTTATATGTACGCTATTTAAATATTTTATCCTATAGTATCCTTAATTTATATTTGGCAAAGCTTTTCAAAAACTTTTACATTCTATATTTTGATATATTAAAATTAAGTAAGCTCAGTAACTTTGCTCGTAATTTGGCAGTCGAACGAATTGTAATTGACTCCTATTGTCGCTAAATTAAAAGTTTTTTTTTTCACCTTGATAAAACGCAAAGTTTTTTTTTATATATGTACATGTAAATTGTATATACTCTATAAGGCAGGTAGTTTTTGTCCATGGATTTACTCGTTTAGTATGGGAAAATAATAATTGATCTATTATTGTTATTAACACTCGTTAATTTATGTTTATTATAATTATTACCATTTATCTATTATATAACATTCATCTTTTATAATTATTTTAGTTATTTTCAGTATAGACTATAATCAACCTCCGTTCCGAATTTCTGTAACTTGAACCGTTGAACCGTTACGCCGCGCTGTGAAGACGTAGTAAATATAGCACTCATAAACTTTAGCAGTACCCGGACGACCGAACTTCACTCGGCGGTTTATTGTTTAATATTGCGTTTTTACAGAAAAGGCATAGATAAACTTAAAAATCAAAATCTTTTCTAAATACAAAATTTGATGAAATAAATTTACATACCTACATATATATATACGAGTATATATATATATATATATATATATATATATATATATATATATAAAAATTCCTCATTTAATATTATGAGATTTATTATATTACTATGATTTTTCAAAGTAGACCCCAAGAAAAGCCAGGATGCAGTGGCATAATAAAATGCTTTAATATATTCCAGTGTATATTCAATGAATTCACTTGCTATCATAAAATAAGTCCGTCTGCTCATTCAGGAGTATTTTATATTCTTGTGACAAAAAACTCAACGTTCTCTTTATTATTTAACTGTGAGTGTTTTTTTTAATATCCAACACAATATTAATTTTTTTTATCGACTTCAAAATAGAAATGCTTTTATGCATTAATCTATACATATAATAAAATTGAAACTAAGCCGAATCTGTACATTAAATATTTTTTGGAAAATCTTATTAAAATAAACATTATTATCGATACAGAGGCCGAATGTATAGTTTTTAGAATTTTTGTCTGTCTGTCTGTTATCGCATCCCACAAAAACCACTGGACGGATTTTCATGAAATTTGGTATGGTGATAGCTGGTAGATAACCAACTCAACATATAGAATACTTTTTACCGCGGGAAAATTTCTCATTTCTGAGAAAAAATACGAAAACTGCAATGTATGAGTATACTATATGTATATTTATATTATTCTTAAGCTTTACATATATATTTATATATATGTAAAAGCTAAGAATCTGGTCATCTGAACGCGGGTGGAGCTGCGGACAATTCTAGTTTATGTAATAAATAAGTAAAAACTATGGAATGTTTCCATATAAACTTCAAGAAAAAAAACTATCTTTGTACGATGTTATAGAAAAGTGACTTTGTTGGTTTTTAGTTAAGTTCATTAGTAGTTAGTATATTATACAACATCACAAGGATAGAGGAGACTTAAAAAAATTACATACAAATCGAACTCTTGATAAATGCGAATAGAACCACTAGTGAATAATAAAATATTCCATAACTTGCTCTGTCTTAGTACAAGTATATTTTACTGTTTCAACTAGCTTCTATTAATATTTTGCAAACTGCCGGCGGCTTCTCCCACTCGCACCTCGTAAATTAATTTAATTGAAAATTTCGAACTTCTTACGCAATATTTTCTTCAGACGAACCATTTTATAATATTGTTATGCGTTTTATTAAAGTTTATATATTTTTTTGTAATAAAATAGCTAAAAGAGAACCAAACTTTAACTACTGAGCGAAGCTTAGATTTTTCTGAGCCAGTATGAATGAAATTTCCTCCATTACAAGCAAAGTAAAACTAAATAGGGACGTTCCACATTTCACAGAGAGCACTTCGCAAAAAAATAACGTCCGCCCAGATGAACGAATCAGCGATAAAGCTGAAACAAAATGAATGGGTTCTGCAAATGTTTATTTCAGCACCTTTTCGTGATTCCTACTTCAAATGGCAATTGTAGACACTTTTTCCTATTATCTTGCGAATTGAGTAATTTACTTTTAAATGAAACAAAGCTTGTACTATAAACTTCACAGTAAAAGTTTTATAACTTGATTAGTAATATAGCAACCCATAGAAATTTCATTTTTATCTGAATAAACTGTATGAGTGTAAGTATTATAAAACCTTATATAGAGCTTAAGTGAAACCAAACTTAATATTCATTTTTCCCATACGTTTTACGACCTCAGAATTTCTTGTTTGTACCTCAGAATTCTGTTCACTCAAAGTTAATCCAAATTCTATCAGCGTCACGAGGCATATTTATCCGAGGCCTTATTATTATTTGCTTTAGTACTTTGGAGAAAAGATATAGGTAGTGATAAACAAAATTTAAGCCTGGTTTGGTCGTTACGAAGAGTATTATTTATTTCATAGGTGAAATATTATTAATATTTATTTTAAAGATAAATATTAAGGTCATTAAAGACATAACATTAATATTAATTAGTATTTGAAGTTATGAACATAAGAAATGAAATTATAAAGTACTAGCAATAAGTTGCTAGTGCGTATCATCCGTATATTATAAATGTAAAAGTTTGTGAGTATGTATGGATGTTTCTTACTCTTTCACGCCAGAACGGTTGAAGGGATCTGGGTGGAATTTGGCACAGAGATAGATTATAGTATGGAATAACACATAGGCTACTTTTTATCCTAGAGAAATGTACGGTTCCCGTGGGATAGGTTTTTTTTTAATAAATGAGTACACCTAGTGACACTTACTGAATGTCCTAATTCGACGTCCTCTGATTCAATATCCTGATCGATTTCGGCCACGGCGGCCAGTCTTATTGAGATTAGCAATCTGCGCAGGAGATATTATAGTACATAAGTTTACGCGCAGACACAAGTGCATTCTCTATTCCTGTCACTCTCAAACTCTGATGAGACGACAATTCGACACGACCAATGATATAATATATTTTATTTATTTATTTTACATCCAATTAGAACGGCGGCGCCACTTACACTAGCTAGATTATACATTATATATTATTACAAACATAAAATACACAAACAAAACATAAGTAAATATTACTTGGGTTCTGAGAGCATGCTGAGAATATCGAATAGCGAATATAATAAATAATAGGGCACGGGATAGAAACAGCAGCAACTTCCCAGCTCTGCACTGTTACTGAGAATTCTTGATAAAAGTACTCTATATCGAAGGATCGAATCCCGGATGGGGTCAAGTATAACCCGATCCGGGATTCGATCCCAGGACCAAATCAGCAACCGTGAACCAACCACTAGACCACTAAGACAGTTATATATAGGACCTTGTAAAACGAATTCCATTTACGAGACGTTTAAATATTTTAATTAATAAAGTAACTTATTAAAGCACTAAGTAATATATTTTGGGTTGCCTTATTAATAACGTACATTAAGATTGCAAGTAATTAAAACATCAAAGTAATAAAACCTTGTTAACAAGTGAAAATTTAGGTTAGTCTACATATTCCTTCAGTAGAGTCTATGCAAATGAAATATATTTTAAGACACGATAAACCGTTTTTATATGAGCAGCGTTTTGAATTTTTTTTAAAACCAAACTAACGGCTACTTGGATCTTGGATCTCAATAGGTATGTTTTTAGCGTAACTTAATCATTTCATTTCAATCATTTCAAAGAAAACCTATAGACTTTAGAACTTTTCTCTTTTAACTTCCTGTTCTATGCGTTCTCACAAAGCGAGTACTTGGCTACAAACCCAGCCCGAGCTTTAGAAACTAAAGCAAATAATAATAAGGAGATTTTACATAAATTAGGTCACATACTAAATAGAAAAACATACGCGAACGCAACGGTGGGAATAAGCTCATTAAACAAAATTTATTATTTAAATATATGAAATAACATACATAAAATACATCATAAAGTAATTCAATACACTCTTATTGTCCGTGATTCTTATGTCGGTCCAGTAACCGAAAAATTACAGATTCAGTAAGCAGATGGAAAATATCTGTGTTGCAATCTGTGTCTGCAAATGTATGTGATTAATATTATAAATTACTAGCTAAACCTGCGGCTTCGCTCGCACTAAAACTACAAAATAAACAACAACAAATGACAGCCGGGTTTTTTTTGTATATTTTTTTAAGAAACACACCCAGCTATGTATGTCTCCGACTGCATAATACTACTATACAAGACTACTTTAACATAGTTTGATTTTGGTTAATTTATTCACAGGAATTCATCTAAGCTAACTGTAATCTGGACGCATCAGTAAAAAACTCCGATAAAAAAAATTACACAGATTTTAAAATCAAATTAAAATAATTATTCCACTGAAAGGTGGATTTTTTTATATGCAATACGCGTTAGTTATATGAAAATCGATTCACAAATTGCGAAGATATCGCATAACATACACACGAAAAATATAGTCGAATTGAGTACCTCTTTTTTTTTAAATTCGGTCAAAAATGATAATAGCTCCAGTTTCATAACAAAATTAATATCCATATAAAATTTTATATTAGCGTCCAAACGATCTTTACAGGCTCTTTTTATTTAAAAATTAAAAGAAATTATAATTGTATGCGGCAGTGTTGTTATAATCATTGAATTTCAAAATTTCTTATACAAGTTGCTATTATTGGTTGTTATAATAGTCCTTACAATTTTAAAAACAAAAATTTTATAAGTTTTATTTTCAAATACATGCAGACATTCACTTTTAATATACATATTAGTAGTAGTTAGTAGGCAGTGGTAGCCCAGTGGTGACGCGCTCGCTTGGATAACCGAGTGAAGCGGGTTCAAATCCCGGGTCTCGCACCTCTGATATTTTCATGTGCGAATCATTTCCAACATGATTACCACTTGCCTTACGGTGAAGGAAAACATCGTGAGGAAACCTGCATGTCTGAGAGAACCTAGCAAGTTTTCGAAAGACATGTGAAGTCCGCCAACCCGCACTTGGCCAGCGTGGTGGACTATGGCCTGATCCCCCTCATATAGAAGGGAGGCCCGTGCCCAGCAGTGGGACGTTAAGAAGGGTTGAATACATACAATACATACATACATACATATTAGTAAAAAAAATTGTATTAAAGATATTAATGCATAGACTTTAATGGGGTAGTTAACTACTACTGTATCAAATGCAATTTTTTCGACTAATAAAATAGGGCGGAGTATAAAGAATTTTCCTTTTAAATAATATTTTAACTTAACTATGAAGCGCCCCTTCCTCAGACTAAGCCAGACACGCTATATATCTATATATTACACACGTAGTAGAGTGTTCGCATTGTCTTTATTTTAAACCTATAATATGTTTTCTAATAATCTATAAATAACACCTAAAATTAACAAAAACATTTTGAAATATACAGTTAAAATAAAAACTTTTTAACAAAAAAATAAAAACCGACTTCAAACAAAAGCACTAAAAAGTACAAAATAACTGATTGGTAGTTTTCATTTACTATACATACCTAATCAAATATATTCGAAGTCGGTGTGCTTTGCTTTGTATGGGCTGGCACCGATTTCGAAAATATTTGATTAGGTATGTATTTAATAGGTAGGCTTTAATTACTTAGCCAAAGCACACCGACTTCGAAAATATTTGATTAGGTATGTATAGTAAATGAAAACTACCAATCAGTTATTTTTTACTTTTTAGTGCTATTGTTTGAAGTCGGTTTTTATTTTTTTGTTAAAAAGTTTTTATTTTTCCCTTTTTAGTGTAGACAGTAGTAGCAAAGTAAGGATTCTAACGTTTTAGGCTTGTCAAATCAAACAAAATAAGCCCAAACTCAAAGTACCTACTATTAGCCGTTGAAGAGTTCCACCTATCCACCTTCTGGCCTTGCCATCAGATCAGGTCAACAACACCGAACCACTGTACTATCAACGGAAATAGAAATACTTGCAAAGTTTCAAGTCAATATGACAATTAGAAGTAGGTTAAATTCATCATTAGTTGTTTTTCCACCCTTAGGGGTGGTATTTTTTTTTGAAATTTAAATGGGACCAATCTGGAAGTATACTCTTTCAAACAAAACAAAAATTGTCCAAATCGGTTAATAAATGACGGAGTTCTGAGGTAACAAACATAAAAAAAAACATACAGTTGAATTAAGAACCTCCTCCTTTTTGAAGTCGGTTGATAGTTGATAAAATAATTCAATGTTTGCTTTTGTTTCGTAGAAGTAACAAAATAAACAAAATATGAGTACAATATGAAAAGACGATTTTGAAATCATACACAGATACTAATTTTTTTAAGTAAATTTATTTATTATTTTATTTAAAGATACTGTAATAAAATGTAAACAATGGTGTACAGTGGAAACAGTGCTTGAAAAATGTTATGTCTACATGCAATAGGGCGTCACGCTCAAAGGGCATGAATGGGTAGGTAATCATTTTACTAGTATTTTTCGTTATGAATACGTATTAACATTACCATAATGGTCATGGCCACATAGCACAGTGAAAACAAATTTACTTAATGCGATATCAGGGATTTTTGATATTTCAAAATATAAATAATTTCAAGTTCTGAAATTCTGTTCGATTGTACTTTCGTTATCCAATGCTATATATATTATATGATTACTCACACTTTATTTCATCAAATGAAATTGAAAATATATGCCTAAAACGTGATATAAATATCAGGATTTTACTTATAATATAAGTAAAATTGATGCAGTGGGTAGCCCAGTGGTAACGCGCTCGCTTGAGAAACCAAGTGAAATGAAGCGAGTTCAAATCCCGGGTCTCGCACCTCTGATATTTTTATGTGCGAATCATTTCCAACATGATTACCACTTATCTTAACGGTGAAGGAAAACATCTTGAGTAAACCTGCATGTCTGAAAGAACCTAGCAATTTTTCAAAAGCCATGTAAGGTCCGCCAACAGTCAAAGTAAAGTCCGTCAGCAGTGGGACCTTAAAAAGGGCTGAATACATATACATACATACATACATGAGTTAATTTCTTAAATGTATCAAAATATTTTAAGTTAACTCTATTAAACGGTAGTTCCTATTGTCGATTAACCCATACTCGCAGACGATCTGAGCTCTTATGTCTTCGAAGAGACGTTGGTTCTCTGTATCTGAACAATGTGAATATTTTGATTAATTCTTCGAACTGGTATCATTGTCCAATTAAATGTCAACCTCACTACGATAAATGTCAAGTACATGCTATCTTGCACGTACAAAGTGTGGGATGGTTTCCAATCAAGGTTTTCCATGAGTCGAGCACTACATTAGGAGTTTCTTTAAAAGTCAGATTTTATATTTCAGAAACACCAACACATGTAGTTATAATTATCAATCATAGACGACTAAAGCCACTTACACACTTTAATTCGCCCTCCCTAAGCCCGCCTCGTCCTATATCAGAGCAATATCCAGAGCCCACAGATGCCGTTTCCTGTTTATTATAAACATTAATAAAGAATTCGTTGATTAAGACGATATTGCGTAACATACACACAACAAAATACAGTCTAATTGAAACCCTGTTTTTTCTAAGTTAGTTGAATATCTAATATATAAAATTTTCATGTCACAATGTTAGTTACCGTACTCCTCCGAAACGGCTTTACAATTTTTTTCAAATTTTATATGCGTATTCAGTAGGTCTGAGAATCGGCTACTATATCCATACCCCTAAGTGATAAGGATAAGGGTGGCCCTCCCAGATCCCACCCCAGGGACGAACCCGAGCGGAGCGAGGGTGGGTCGCTAGTTATAATATAATATAGATGCAGATAAATGGACTTACATGAATTCGTTGCAATATATTATCCATATTTCAGGTTTAGAAGTCATTTAAACAACTGATATAGTAAATTCGAAGCTCCAAATTGGCTTTTAGATAAATGCAGCTGCGCTCAAGTTGCATAGAAATATGGATTTAGCTAATCCAGTTAAGTATAGAGATTTATTTACATTAAGTATGATCACTTATAGAATGAAATCGTTATGGATACTTTAGAAGATAAAGCGAAAGCTCAATCTAAATCTTGTCTTAATGTAATTATTATATTGATATCCACTCAGCATCATTTCTTTTGTGGTATTGGGGTATTAAGAATATGCTTTCCATAAATGGAATTAAATATTCATGCAAATAATGGAAATATGTAAAACAGGTAATAAATAAGAATATTACTTAACTATCTACTCACCCTTCGCTCGGGTTCGTCCCTAGCTTGATTCTCAATTTTTATCCCTTTAATTGATGATTTTCGGGATAAAAAGTATCCTATGTCTTTCCCATGGTTTCAAACCATCTTCTTTCCAAATTTCATCTAAATCGGTTCAGTTGATCCAAAGATTATCACCTACAACGTCACAAACTGACAAACTTTACCTCTTTAAAATATTAGTATAGATAAGTTAACCGTGTTTCAGAATTTTAATTTACATTTTTTTTCGTGGCTTAAAATAATAGGTCAATAAATAAAATAGGTATATTACTAGCTATTTTCGCTTGATTTCTCTCGAGTGAGTCACTAGGAGCCTTTTGTATTTGCAATATGATATTATACAGATTCTTCTGTGTACTGAATTTTATTCAAATCCGTTCAATCTTTTCAGCGTGAAGGAACAACAAACATGCATACATACATACATACAAACTTTTGCATTTGTAATAGTAATATAACTTGCAGCCAAGTTTTTTATTAAAATATTATTCCTCTTACGATCTTTGCTAGTACTTTCCACCCCTTTAGATTTTTTGTAACTTACTTAGCGGTTCTGTAAAAAAGTAAGCCATCAAATCAGTCCTGTAGCTATGAGCGGTTTGTTCTAGACAACGATAAATCAGTCATGTCAGGCCGCATCGTTGATGTAGAGGATGGGCTGAGCAATACTCTCACCAAATTGGCCACTCTCTAGACAGAGAGAAAGCGACCGTGCGGCCAATAGGTACCTGTCTTTTACTTCAATTCAAATTTATAAATGGACTGTAAAAAATATATATAACATAGTATGATAGAAAAAAATGGTTATAAAAATAATCTATCTTAATTAATAGTGTTACAATCAGTACACAAGACTTCTGGCCGCACATTCGTTTTGTTACTGTCACACCGTTCCGCCATTTTTAGCTGACGACTGGCAAAGAAACACTCAGTCCACTCTCTATGTCTATTAGCATCATATATAAATAATTAATAAATAATATTATAGTCTTACTATAGATAGAAAAAATAAAATATTTATATAAAAAGGATGAAACAATTAATACCTGTAAAATATTCAATTAATAAATAAACAGTAAATGTAAACGACTGCAAAGTTGTTAAATATTTGTACTGAAATCTGCGTTTCGGGCATATTTGATAAAAAATATACAAAAATAGATATTAAATTTATTTTTTCTATATCATCGCAAATCTCTCGAGAATGGTTATTTGAATTTAAAGCATTTTTTTGCTGTAAAGCTTTACAATTATAGTAATAAACACATAATTACGTATATTTCTATAGATTTAGTAGATTTAAAAATGCACCTTAATCTCTTTTTTATGGACAACTAATTAAAGCGAGAAATAATTTTGAATATTATGAATTAAATACAACAATATATTTTTGGCATTTTTATACAATTATCAAAAATCGGTACATACTAGGCGAAGATATCAGAATAAATTAAAAAATGACACCCGAATCATTTATTTTTGAAGTCGGTAAAAAAATTATTGGAATAGTAATAGCCCAATAGACATACAAATTAATGAATAATTTATCAACACTTAATATGAATATGGCGTTCTTACAAGAATCTAGACATTAATGAGACAGCCTTGTTCTGTAAGCAAAATGTAAATTAATTATTAATTATGTACATCCACAATAAATGCAGATTACACGTATCCTTGGGGTTGAGTTATGTGCTGCGCAACAGTGACAGGTAACTACGAAGGTAAATTTTATATGGAGAGGCGATTATTTCAAAATGTTTATACATATTATATTTATTTATACGAAAATATACCAAACGAAACGATCAAGTCAGTAATAGTAGTTTTTGGCTGGAAAGTGTATTAAGAAGTTCTATGTAGTAAGTAGAAACACGATGGTCTAGTGGCTAGTACGTAATCGAATGAAACGAACGAACGAATGCAGGATCTGGAGGTCCTAGGTTCGAGTCCTGGATCGGGCCAAGTTTAGTTATTGAGTCTTTTTATTAAAAAAAACCACTGTAACAGTCCGTACTTGGGAAGTGGGCGGTTTGTAACCCCCGTGCCTTGAAAGGCACGTAAAGTGCCTCAGTCCTGCGCCTGATCTCTCATAAGTTGGTTCTACTTTTTTGAACTGAAAAGGACTAGGGAGTGGACTTCTGTCTACGCACACTCTTATGCACTATAGTTATATGCAGCACAAATAGCTCTCAATGAGAGTGGGTTCCATGGCCGAAATCGGTCTGAAGGATTATAATATAAGTTACTAAAGGAAGCTCACAGTAGCTATTAGCCAGAGCGAGAGAAATATAAACGTAAAAATAACTCTATCGGAATCTTTGTTGCATTTTTACGTTTAAACCGCTGAAACAATTTCGATAAAATTTAGCAAAAACATACAATTATATCCTGGGGACAGACATACCTAAGCTCTTGGCATAAACTAGTATAATTACTATTAGATCGTCGTCGTCTCAGCCCAAACACGTCCATTGCTGACCATAGGTCTCCTTCAAAGATACTAATCAAAACATAAGAACTAATACTTTACTCAGGACTTACTGTGTAATTTATTTAACCCCAATTGCATTTAGAATATTATACATATATAGTACCTGGGCGACCGAGCTTCGCTTGGAGTTTTTGGCCAAAAGTACAAATTTCTTTTTAATTTGGCTAAATACAAAAAACAAAAAAATTAAAAACTAAAAACTATAAACTTGAATAAATACAAAAAAAAAACACGAAAAAAACCAGAAGTAAAAACATAGTATCCGACCGGGATTTGAACCCGGACACCTGTGATTGTTAATCTTTCGCCGCTTGACCACAATGCTTATTATGCCCGAGCATGCGATATTAGCGACCATATTTTGCGTGGAATAATGTGAAACAAAACCGCATGAAAACTCGAAAACACGCGTTTTTATAGACATAAGATTAACCTAGTAAGATTTTTCGCCCCCGAAAACCCCAACATACCAAACAGCGAAATCGCTAGAGCCGTTTCCGAGATCGCTGGTATAAATAAATATACAAGAATTGCTCGTTTAAATATACTAGATTGATACATTAGCCAATATCCAAGTATCAGTTTAAATGACAGTTTGAAATTACACTACTTATGATTAATTTTTCCAAACCAATTTGCAATTGTGTATGTAAAATACAACCCTGTGAGTTGTAACAAAGTTTTCTAGGTTAAAAAAGAAGACCTAACGTGAACCTTCTTTCTTTATTTCCTACCGTGTCTTTTTTCCTTTTGTTTTTCATCTTAGGGAATGCATTTAAGCATACCACCTGGTTAACCTGGAAACCCAACGGAACTTTCCCCGTGGAGCTGATTTTTCTTGCTAATACAATATTTATGGCGCCTTATAATGGCGAGTTGATCTATTAAGTCCATTGAGAAATAGGCTTTTCACATATTGAAATAACATTGAGCTGAACATATTTTAATAAATTATATTTAAAGATTGAAAATTTGAAAGTCCACAAATTTTCTGAAAGACTCAGCTGCTTCGAATGTCCAAGGATTCAGAATTTTAAAATTTATCACACATATCACCGATGCTCATAAAATTAAACCTTAGTTTTCTATCCGGAGAATAACATCAAGATAAAAATAAAATGTAAGTTTTAGAATAAAAAAAAACAACTATAAATTTGAGTGTAGTTAGATAAATATTTATCTGTAACAACTGTCTATTTTATCTTTCATTCTTTAGGTTACAATTGTGATTGTTCCATAGCTACGTAAATAAAATTTTAAAAAATACTTATTTTTTCCTCGTCGCCGCCGTTTGGCGAACGCTAATTGCATTCGTTATGCTTACTTAAAGAACTGAGTAAATACTCCTTTGTGGATAAACTTAGTATTTACAAAAAAAACTGAAAGCAAGAACGGAAAATTCTAGTTTTTCACTTGTAAAACTGGAACACGGTTTAGAATAAAATTATTTTTAGAAATTATACGTTCCACACTTGCATTTTTAATATTTTCGACGTAGGTTATAATTTATTTACTAAAGTGTTTCAGAACGAGGGTATAATTTTGAGTGTAAGTGTGTATATGTCTGACATGCTCTTCTGGTGGTAATTACTTTACCCTAGTGGATGATTTCTTAAGTAATGAAGAGTTTACAGTTATTAATGCTGTTAACATTAAGTAAATAGTAGGTCTATTTACTTAATATTAAGGGTTGTTATTAATTTATTATCTGTATATACTTTATTATATAATTTTACAAGACAGGGACTTCTTCTTTTTCCGATTATCGTCCAATTTCTATTCTCCCGTTCTTGTCGAAAGTGCTGGAGCGACTTGTGCACCGACAGCTAAGTACTTTTCTTTACAATCACAAATTGTTAAATCCCTTTCAATCCGGTTTCCGCATCGGTCATAGTACGACTACTGCCTTGGTCAAAATTGCAGATGATATTAGAGAAGGTATGAACAGCCAGAAAGTTACCATATTGACATTATTGGATTTCAGTAATGCCTTTAATACTGTAGATTTTGATATCCTACTTGCCATATTATCTTCTCTTAACATATCTCCTGAGGTGATTGATTGGTTTCGTAGTTACTTGTGCGGGCGCCGGCAACGCATACGAATTGAAGATCTTTTCTCTGATTGGTCTATGGTTAAAGCCGGTGTACCACAAGGTGGCGTGTTGTCTCCTCTATTATTTTCGATTTTCATTAATTCTATTCCCCATCAAATCTCTTCTCTCTACCACCTATATGCGGACGACTTACAAATTTACACAACGTCATCTGTGCCAGACTTACCTCATGCAATTAGTTTAATTAATAGAGATCTGTCCTGTATTTCAGCATGGAGTGAATCTTATGGCCTTGATATTAATCCTTCTAAATCACAAGCAATTATAATAGGCAGCCAGAGGTTACTATCAAAAATATCACGATCTGGGACGCCACCGGTTATATTGAATGGTGTCGAAATTCAGTATTCTGATAAGGTAAAGAACCTGGGGATCATTTTTGACCAATATTTATCTTGGGCACCACAGGTAAGTGAACTGAGTCGAAAGATGTTTGGTGCAGTTTCCGCTCTTCGGAGGTTGCGAAATTTTTTTGCCCATATCAACCAAAATTGCACTAGCAAATTCACTCCTTCTACCAATTCTTGATTACGCTGATACTTGCTATCTTGACGTTAAAGAGGAGCATCTAAATAGACTTGAGCGGCTTCAAAATCTTTGTATTCGGTTTATATTTGGCCTTCGTAAATATGACCATGTTTCAGAATTTCGCAAAAAGCTCAAGTGGCTCCCAATCCGCCTTCGCAGGAATACTCATGTACTTCATCTTCTCTACTGCGTGCTGTTCTACCCTTCTTCTCCTTTCTACCTTAGAGAGCGTTTCCAGCTTTTGAGTGATTCCCATACTCTTCCACTTCGCTCTAGTGAAACGTTGTTGCTTAAAATTCCTTCTCACTCCTCCTGTTTCCTTACCAACTCCTTCGCAGTAAAGGCTGCACGCTTATGGAATAATCTTCCAATACACATCAGGCGTGCCAAAAGTTTTGATAATTTTAAGGTACAGTTAAAATCATATTATTTATCTCTATAGTATCTTCTATTGAACTTTTTATACTTTTTCATCTGATCTACATTTATGTATGTATGCATTGTATTTATGCATTTATGTATGTATGTATGTATGTATGTATGTATGTATGTATGTATGTATTATGTATGTATGTATGTATGTATGTATTTATGTATATCTGTATTTAGGATATGTAATTGTGTGTAGTAAGTACACCGCCTACCATTTCATATAATTTCTCCTACGCCCTAAGGTTGCCTGGAAGAGATCGCTTATAGCGATAAGGCCGCCTGCTGTGCATCATCTATTGTGTATATCTTCTTTTTGTATATTTATTTGTGGTGTACAATAAAGCATCTATCTATCTATCGACAGGGAAAAAGAAAAGCTTATAAGTCGGTAATCTCTGCGCACCACCAATATAGAGTAATATAAGGTTCTTATTACGAGAGAATAATATTAAAATATGGCCTCAATTGTAGTAGAGTAAAAATTTTTTTTATCCCCTGTTAGGTACTGTTTGCTTGACGTCGATCGACGACATAATATGAACAAAAATTACGATTTTAGAAAACACTGGGGAAATCAGTACCGTATATAATAGTATAGTATTAACCTATCCTCGATCTCTAATCAATGAATCGCTACCATCAATGCTATATATATATATATATATATATATATATATATATATATATATATATATATATATATTGAGAGGCAGTCACAAAAATGTTAATTTTAATTATGCATTAAACGTCGTACATATGTATAATATACTTATTCAATTGATATGATCAGGGGCTACTAGGAGTGATAATATATTCATAATATTTTTGAAATTTGAATGAGGCAGTTTAACTTTTTAAGGTTGAAAGAAATGTCAACTGAAGTATTATAAATTTATTGCTCTAATGTTATAAACAGGTTTAAAGCTATTATTTCTAAGCTCAAGCTGGCAAAAAATCTCTTTGAAGACTTCTGAAAAGAAATCTTTTTTTCGACACCTATTAAGATTGACTGTAAAAAGACGATGGAGTCCTTTAGTAAATTTTTAAATGGACAATCCAGTTAGCTTACAAATGTAATAGGATTTTTGTCAACTTCCTTATATTTCAATCATTCATACTTTATATTGCTTTATTCATGAAGGAGAAAATGTATAATTAAAATTTAAGAGTCTAATCTGTTTAAATTATGAAAAATCGAATTTAGAAATTGTTTTAAATGTCCTGTGTGTAATTTGCAAGAAAATGCATTATAAAAATTTCTATGATATATCCATGGAAATCGAATCCAATCCAAATATTTACTTCGCCATATTAACCTTTTATAGTATTTTTTAATTATCTGACAAAAAACTGCACAATTATGTGCCTGATATAAGTTATCTAAAACATAAAATACAACTTAGCCTTATTTTTATAAGAATTATTGCATAAGAATGTGTATGTTTGTTACACCTTTATACTGTAACGGCTGAACGGATTTGTATAAAATTTCGTACATAGATAAACTATGACCTTGCATACTTGGACAAAATTAGACTAGAGATATATTTGACTTTGAAAACTTTAACATATAGGCTAGTAATAAATACCAATGATGTTATAAGTTATTTTTATTAATACAGATGCCGAATCTATAGTTTTTAGCATTTTTGTCTGTCTGTCTGTCTCTGTCTCTCTGGGAACGCATCACGAACAAAACTACTGGAAAGAATTTGATGAAATTTGCTATTATAATAGGTTATGCGGATTCACATATAGGATAATTTTTATTGCGGGAAAATATCTCGTCTCTGAAAAATCTATATTAAACGTTAAAAAGTAACTAGAGACGAATCCCAGCGGAGCGAGGGTGAGTCAGTAGTATTATCCATACATATAATAAAATTCTAACTGAGCCGAATCTGTACACTAAATATTTTTTGGAAAATCTAATAGAAATAGACATTATTATCGATAAATAGTCCGAATCTATAGTTTTTAGAATTTTTGTCTGTCTGTCTGTCTGTCTGTTACCGCATCACGAGAAAACCACTGGACAGATTTTAATGAAATTTGGTATGATGATAGCTGGTTATCCGGGTCAACATATAGGATACTTTTTACCGCGGGAAAATATCTAATTTTTGAGAAAAAAATACAAAAACTGCAATGTAAGAGTATACTAATACGTAAAACCAAAGGATTTGGTTTTTGGTCATCAGAACGCGGGCGGAGTCGCGGGCAATGCCAGTATATAATATAATCCTGAAACGGATATAGTGACAGTTCATAAATTTTCTACCAAATTAAAAAAACTTATACGTTCATTTATATTGCAATATAATGTACCTAATTGCCTTATTACTATATATTTTAATGCAGAGACTGATGGATTAAGCGACACCACAGACCACAGACTTTTAATCGGCTCGACAGTTTTGTCGGATTGGACTGCTAGTACGTATACTAGACGACTGTTAACCGCCGTCTAATGTCAACGGATGTCATTTTTAGGGTTCCGTACTCGAAGACTGTCGAGGGAACCCTATTACTAAGCCTCCACCGTCCGTCTGTCCGTCCGTCCGTCCGTGGGTTGTATCCTTGTATCTCATGAGCCGTAATAGATAGAGAGTTGAATTTTTTCACAGAGAATATATATTTCTATAGTAGCTATAACAACAAATAATAAAAAAATAATTAATAAATCAAGAAACATTTTTTTAACGTTCGTAATCCATCTTCGAAGTTAATATACTACATACATCGAGTAAAAGTCAAATTAATAAAAAATGCATGTACGGTGGTAAGGAATCCTTCGTATGCGAATTCGACTCGCACTTAACCGATTCTTAAACAACTTTAAAATTTTGTTTGAAAGAATAATATTTTATGATAATTCTAATCCATACTTTTTTTATTACGTATGTAATTAATTATAATTATGCACATAAAATTCTATAAAAAACCACATTATGGATTATAAATTAATTATTGGTATATATAATACAGGTGTGCTGTAGGTTAACTTCATCTTCTTTATTTATTTATTTATTTATTTATTTATTTATTTATTTATTTTACATCCAATTAGAACGGCGGCGCCACTTACACTAACTAGATTACACATTATAAATTATTACAAACATAAAATACACAAACAAAACATAAGTAAATATTACTTGGGTTCTGAGAGCATGCTGAGAATATCGAATAGCCCAGTTTAATAACAGGGTTATTCAATTTTCTCAGCATACCTCAGCAACTCAGAGACCAAAGTTGACCACTTGTCATTGAATGGGTCCCAATGAGCGTTGTTGTCCAAGAGCGCGTTAAACGATGCCAATGAACGCGGTATAGGTGCCATTGTTCGAGCAATAGTGCGACAATATGGGACAACGAATAACTTATTTTTTCGGGGGCGGAGATTGTTGATAATTGGGGCATGAATGCGACACAGTTGGGCATGAAGATCCGGAGCATCAACGTCTCCTCGCAAAATTCGGCACATAGTTTTTAGTTGGTCACAAGTCCGTCTGACTTCCAAGGAGTTGAAACCTAAGCAACCTAAAAGAAATTTGGTTGGGTATAGAAATGGGTAATATCCATAGCATCGTTTGAATAGGTATCTCAGGAAGGCCTTCTGTACTTTTTCCAATATAAGCCCATACTTTTTCTCGTATGGGTGCCAGACGCAGGCGCTTGTTTCCAGTTTGCTTCGGACTAGAGCGTAATATAGTAACCGTATTACCACAGGACTACTGAACTCCCGAGAGTTGCGCAATACGAACCCTAATCTTCGAAATGAATCGGCTGCTACTGAGCTAATATGACCTCGGAAGGTTAATTTAGTGTCAAAATTTACACCCAGATCTCTCATATTTTGCACTCTGGGGACAGAAATGCCATTCATTTGGTACTCATGTATCAAGGGATACCGAACTCTACCAAAGGTCATCACTGAACATTTGTCATAATTGAGCTCCATTCTGTTGGCTTCACTCCAGTTACATACAGCTGTTAGATCGTGTTGTAACTTGAGGCAATCTTCGATAGAAGTAATTTCGAGTATGAGTTTGAGATCATCAGCATATAATAGGCATTTCGCATGTTTTATACATTTCGGAAGATCATTTATCATAATTAAGAATAGTAATGGTCCTAAGATGGAGCCCTGACTTACACCGGATCTCGTATGATATGGTTTTGACTCATACATACCATAACGAACGAATTGCTGACGATCACGGAGATAGTTAGAAATTAAGTAAAGAAGCTGGGGAGACAAACCTATAGCATTGAGCTTGCTGAGAAGAATATCATTATTTACCCTGTCAAAAGCTTTGCGGTAATCGAAATAAAGTGCATCCACTTGATGACCTCTATCGAGACAGGTGGATATGTAATCAGCAGCTGTTAGTAAGTTTGAGTTGACAGACTTTTTAGTCCGGAAACCATGCTGTTCGTCACATAGTAAATTATTGATTTGCCTACTAATTTCTCTATGCACGATTCTTTCGAATACCTTGGCCGGCGTTGAGAGAATAGCTATGGGCCGAAATTCCTCGACAGATGTTGTACCGGTTTTCTTAGGTATCGGGGTGACTCGTGTCAGTTTCCATTGAGAAGGATATTGTCCCGTCTTTAAAATTAAATTAAATATATGACAAAGAGGGAGGCTGAGATATTTCTTACACATTTTCATAACACCTGCTGGTAAGTTGTCTGGACCAGTTGAACAGTTTATCTTGAGTTTATCAATACTATATGCTATGTCAGCTACTGAAAACTTTGGAATGGAGATGACAGTACCATGTAACTTATCATCATTTAGACATACCTCATCCACACTTAGCTTTGGCACCTCAGATAAGAACACGTCTGCAAAGAAATTTGCAAAGGCTTCGGCTGCATCTACTCCGGAGTGCATGCAACCATTTAAAGTGACGTTAGGCTCAAATCCCCCTTTAACCCGCAAGCTACTGATGTAGTCCCAAAAACCTAAAGGATTGGCTTTAATATTACTTTCAGCGCGCCTAATGTAATTTTCATATGCTTCTGGGATGCAAGCCTTCAAGTTAGATCTTATTTCTGAGAACCTAGCATAAGTCTGAACACATTTAGTTTTGATCCAATCTTCTTAAACCCTTTGATACGGATCTATAGGTCAATCATATATGAATATCGTCTATTTATGTTCATTTTCGATAACAGATTCGAAAACTAATAATACACAAAGTTAGATAATATATATAATATAAAATTTTATAAACACTAGTATTCGCCTAAAAATCGAAATTGGACCATTATAATTTCTGGAGGAGAAAAAGGTACCCAACTGTTTTGTCTTTGCCTATTTTTATGTAGATAAGTCATTACTCACACAAGGTAATAAAAAAAAATGTGAGGATGTATGGATGTTTATTACTCTTTGACAAAAAAACTACAGAATGGATTTTAATGAAACGTTAGAATAATATAGTTTATACATCAAAATAATACATAAACTACTTTTTATCCCGGAAAAATGTGCAATTCCCGTGGGATAGATTTGTAACTTTCTTACATTCGAACATTTACGTACATTTTGACACACAGCTAACAGCTACGAGTATAACTAAATTAAAGGCAAATAAATGCTTGGAAAAAGCACATCCTGGGTACTTAGACTTAGTTAATGAATAGACATCTTAAAAATTGTATTAAAATTGAATCAAATATTTCATATAATCACAATATATCATTCCTATATACTCGTATTTCTCTTTAGATTTCTATTCTACACAATAATTATAGAATGGCTTCTTATCTGAGCCCCTTAGTTATTTGTCAGTTGACGAGATTTGGTCAACAGTTTAGTTTGATAGTACATACAAACTTTGTGTCAGCCGATACTATATCTATCTAATATACATAAATGTAATATGTTCGTGCTTATGCATATATTATTATATTAATATTTTTTTAATTAAGAATCCAACGATCGGCCAAAAAAGTCTTTAGTCTGCGAGTGTGTAACGTGGGTGACCAAATTGACACGTGTATGCTACGAGTATAAAGCTAATTTGCTGTCACCATTATGCTAATTACGATACAATAGTTATAATTATTATTAAATACTCGTATAACTTAACATTTTGTGAATCATACGTACCAAATCATACCACCATATTTTAATAAAACACGCAAATGCGGTACTCAATTAACTACATTTTAGGGTTCTGTAGTAAAATGATAAAAGCGTTTTAGGGTTGGCACACATGCCAATGAAGAAAAAAACGATTCGAATAAGAAAGGTTTTTAAAAATGATATAAATAGATGTTTAAAATTTTCTTTAGAATTTGCACTTTAATCACATTGTTGACACATAAATACATTCTTGTTCCTTATATGAAAATTTTTCTTAATACTTTTTTATGTGGTAGTTTTAATCTTAGGTAGGTAGTAGGTTTTCATCTTAGAAAATTCGCCATAATAAGTATTCGTACTACAATGTATCGACGTGTGTCTTTGTCTGTTACTCCTTAATGGTGAAATGTACGAATTTGGATGATATTTAGTATACAGATAATTATGACATGGATTAGGACATGGGCTACTGTTAGACACGGAAGAGAGATAAAGATGCACCCGAACGAAGCACGAATAAATCACTGGTTATTATATAATATAATGGTCATGTCCTCCTTACATACTTAATTCATTAAAACTAGCCAACTGTAAAGGAAATACTATAGTACACTCCGGTGGGACGACAATTCGACACGACCGGTGAGAGATTAGGTACCGGACGGTTTTATATGCTTCCTGAGACACGAGAGTGAAACACCGCCAACTTCTGAATTCCAGACTGTTACTGACAGCTAAGACTTTCTTAAGAGAAAAACTCAATAACAAAACTTGGCCCGACCCAATACTTGAACCCACGACCTCCAGATGTGCAGCCGTACACCCTAGCCACTTGACCACCGAGGAAGAAATCGACTATAAATAAATAAAATAAACAATTTTAAATATACAGCTACATAGGCTACAGATAAAGAGATGGAGAAAGAGATAAGATAAGTTTATATTTTATCAGTAACGTCGGTAAAAACCCTAAAAAGCAAAACGTTGTCTGTTTTACGCGGTATAAATAGTAGCAATGATAAACTAACATATTCCCACTCCTCCATCTTCCCTTAGTTTATCATATGTAGGAAATACTTTACTTGTTTTCTTTTCCTACATTCGTGTATGAAATGGAAGACAAACGATTTGCAAACTTTGCAACGTCGTAGGCATCCCTTTGCCTTATTTGTTAAAGGAAAATTTATTCATATAAAATACGTATATTTGTCTACAGAACGTTTAAATTATGTTACTTTATAGTAACTTCAATTCGTTTTGTTTATTAACTCTACGATGAGCTTAGTATGTAGACACTCATATGTACTAACGTAAATCATATAAGGTACTTAAATTATAATTATTTAAATTTTTGTGTCCGTCTGTTTGTTTGCACGCAACTTAAAATGGCTTGAAGATATTTTTTTTATTTTTATGCTAAAATTGCTAAATAGTATTCTCACTGCGACCCTTGCTATGGCAATTATACATAAATAAACAACACAAGTGGAGTCGCGGCCAAAAGACAGTCCAAAACTGTAGTATCGATACTATCCATACTAATATTATAAATGTGATAGTGTGTTTGTTTGTTAGTGTGTATGTCTTTCTTTCACGTCGAAATGGAGTGACGGAATGGCTTGATTTTTGGTGTGAAGATAGTTGGAGAGCTGAAAAGGCTACTTTTTATTGCGGGAAATCATCTCATTCTCACGGGAAAATACGTTATATTACAACCCAAAAAAATATTTATGATCAGAATTACTTGAAACTTACTAAATAAATACGTATTGTAGCATTTTTCGAAATTCCTCCTATAAAGGGGTAAAATAGGGGATGAAAGATTGTATGAAACCTATTGTTTATACAGATTTTTTTGTAGTTTTAGCGCAAGTAAAGTCACGGGTTCTGCTAATATGTAAATAAGTACAACGCGGTCTTTCAAACATGCAAAGAAGAATAAGAAAAGAAGAACCTTTGGTTAAGAACTAAATATAAACATATACAAATGCAAGTCGCGAGAACGTGCGAGTAATATACGTGATAAAAATATAAAAAAGTATGAATAGATTTTTATTCATACAGATAGCGTAAGAATGAGCAACGTATCCTCGATATTTTTCTACTTCGCAAAAGGTCACGCCTGACCTTGCTTTGATGGATAACCCCAATAACAACGCCAAAGCCTTCACACTTCGTCACCTTAGTCTCGGTGACCTTACCTGAATTATTTATTAAACTGAAAGAGAAAAAGTGTACTTAAAATTGATTTTTATTATGGATACAAGTTGGATTTTCAAACTGGTTAAATTTACATTATAATTTTGGTCCCAGTTTTAACGTAATAACAAAAGAAGGTTGAAAGCAACACATATCGCTTTTTATAATGCGAGAATTTCCTGTATATGTTCCGTAAGAGATATTTTGAGAAACTCATTTAATAATGATCACTTTAGGGGTTTATTGAGTATCGTCTTATAAACTTCGAACGAAGTCTGAGTAATTTTGCTCTTTAAATAAGAAAATTGATTTGCAACATCCATACTTCCACATTTCCATACTAATATTATAAATGTGAAAGTGTGTTCGTTTGTGTGTTTGTTTGTCTTTCTTTCATGTCCAAACGGAGTGACGTATAGGCGTGATTTTTGGTGTGAAGGTAGAAGGAGAGCTGGAGAGTGAAATAAGCTACTTTTTAATGCGGGAGATCATCTCAATCCCACGGGAAAATACGTTATAATGCAACCCAAAAATGTTTATGATTAGAGATTAAGGGCGTAAAATAGGGGATGAAAGTTTGTATGAAAGCTACTTTTTATACAGATTTTTTTGCAGTTTTAGCTCAAGTGAAGTCTGCTAGTTTATTTATAAATTCTTCTTTACATTAGATGTTATTTTGACTAGATGAGTAGGTATATTATAAATTCATTAAATAATTTAAGAAATATTCATTATGATATACTAATAGTAAAATAATTCGAATAACTTTAAAATATATAAATCACTAGCAGAACCCACGGCTACGCCCGCTTTCAATCTACAAAAAAAACTCTTTGACTTTATGTTATACCGCGACTCACCCTCGCTTCGCTCTGGTTCGTGGCTATCTATATATATATATACTAAAATTGCGATTAAAAATGGGAGGTAGGAGGGTGAAAAATACTTTACAACCTATTCTCAGACCTACCAAATATACAAAAAAATCACTAAAATCAGTCGAGCCGTTTCGGAGGAGTGATCACCAACACCGTGACACGAGATTTTGATATATTAGATATTGTTTAATATTCTTTGTTAGAAAGTTTATTTAACGAAACCAATACAAAAACTGATATCGTCATAAATTGATTTAAGATACAGCCCATGATATTCCGGGGCTTTTGTTATTTATTTTATTCGCTTGAGATTTTCTCCTGTCAGCTGTCAATAGTGCTACCTTTAATAAAGAAAAAGTAGCAATATTTCAAAGCCATTTCATATTGTCCTTTCGTTTGTTATGTTTAAGTAACATTTGTATGATTGTTATTTAGTTTTATTTGTCCAATTAAGATATATTACAATCAATCAAATACAATATTTCCTCTAATAGTAAAAAGAATTTTCGTATTATATTTGTATGAGCTATTGGATATCGTTAAAAGTAGAAACAGGCTTAACCATAAAAAGCATATTTTCAACCGACTTCCTCAAAAAGGAGGAGGTTCTTAATTCGGTTGTATGTTTTTTTTTATGTTTTAACTTTTACAATAGAAACGATTACGCCCTAGACCGCTTCTGTACACCGCTTATAGTGTGATAATATATATATATATATATATATATATATATATATATAATATATATGTATGTCCATTGGCGACTACCAACAGTGCATTCTTTTTTTTTATTAGAGAATGCATTTATGCATACCACTTACATATACAGAGATGGATATGTAGAACTTATTGGATAGAAAAGTTAGTACTGGCTACTAAAATCCAAAAGGAACCTTTCCCTTCAATCCAACACTTCAATTCAACATTAGTAGCTCCCACATGAACGGACTCTGTACTTGACTTTTATATACATATAATAAAATTCTGAGTCGAATCTGTACAATAAATATTTTTTGGAGTCTTATTGAAATAGTCATTATTATCTATACAGAGGCCGAATCTATAGTTTATAGAATTTTTGTCTGTCCGTCTGTGACCGCATCACGAGAAAACCACCGGACAGATTTTGATGAAATTTGGTATGATGACAGCTTTCTATCCGGATCAACATATAGGATACTTTTTACTGCGGGAAAATATCCCATTTCTGAGTAATCTATACTGAACGTTAAAACGTAAACGTAATTATAAAACTAAAGTAAAAATTTATTTGAAATCAGTAGATATATTTTGTGTTACGTTTAAAACGAATATACCCGTATTAGATTGATCATCAATTGTTTGTATTAAAACATGTCTTACGTGTAATATATAAGTGTAATATACTTTAAATTATACTATTTCTCTCTCTCTCTATATATATATATATATATATATATATATATATATATATATATATATATATATATATATATATATACATTCTGTCTTTTCTTATCTCACGACATTTAGTCACCTGCCAGCCTTACTTTTTGTTGACATTTTTATTTTATAAAGCTATTATGTTTATAGTTTAAGAAGATTATATATTGACTCGCCATAAAACAACAGAGTCAAACGGTTTATCACTCACGTTTGCTATCATGACGTGTCCGCATATTGTTAAAATATTTACGTCCTCCGACCGCACGTTTACTTAGGACGAGTAGTTCTTGCGTCAACCATTTTCTGAACTTCCATTAACTAACCGCCTACTATAAGAGATACAGCAAATTATGTATATAATAAGATGATAAAAATTCACACTCAAAATTAACCTGTATCACTTCAACCATTAAGGTGAAAATGGCATAAGCTATTTTCAAGCTTTTAAAATTATTATACTTCACGTGTAAAATGTCAGAGCTTTTACGCTGAAATGCAACATTTGTTTTAATCAAGCTTATGTTCGTATAAATAGTAGGATAATTTTGTTTGCTCGAAACTCATATTTAGGAAATGTAAAGTAGCTACACAGTTTATGAAGCTCTTATCACGTTTACAGCAATATGGTTGTATGCGATATATTTGTTAAACGTATTAATTTGTTAAAATTCCGACTTGTAGATGTGGAATAGAGATTTTTTTATAGAGAATCATTTAAGTTAAAGTCTGAAATCTCTGTTGCAATATCACCATTAATATAAGCCATAGAAAAAGTTAAAAGTGCATAATATTTAAATTTTTAACTTAAGCTACTAGTCTAAACAAAACAACATTCGTTATTTGTGTCTTAATCATATCCATATTAAAAAAAATAATGTCATTATAAATCACATACTTCAATTAAAGAATCTAGATCCATCCAGTCGATTTAAATCAGCTCCATAGCATATGAAAAAGTACTCTTAAATCGCATCGTAAAAATGACGCTTGTACCAGAAAAAGAAAAATGAAGCTGTCAACAATTTTATTGCTGTCATAAAATAAAATACGTCGAGACTTCATTTTGTTCGCGTTGTTAAAACGCCATAGACCATGTTATAAGAAATGAAAATAGAGAAATACCATGGGCAAATATATTTTTTGGATATTCGATTTTTGGTAAAAATGACTTACTTTTTTATTTGATTTTTTATTATCCATATCTCATATGTAAGGTAGGTTTACTAATAAAGTAATTGATGTGTATATGATAATAACAAAAAAAAAATAACAAAAACTGCCTGTAGGTATACAAATCTGACTCGTGCTGTCTGACTTGCTTTTAAACAGTGTTTAATACTATTTTTTTTAATTTATTTATTTTAGGTTTCTTTTTAACGTCTAAGGTCATTAGCAACCAAATTGGACATAGTAATTTATATCAGTTGCTACATATTTATCATTTTCAAAAAATTAAGAATTCTCGTACAACCATCTTGATTTAAACAATCCTTTAAATTATTTGGTACATTACATAACCATTTCTCATTATAACCGATTTTAATGAATATTGGTAAGAAGATAGTTTGAGACCATGGGAAGGACTTAGGATACTTTTTATCCCAGAAATCATCCCTTAAGGAGGTGAAAATGGGGATGAAAGTTTGTATGGGGAAACAACCTCGGGACAAACCCGAGCGAAGCGAGAGTGAGCCGCTAGTATGCTTTTATGTATGCAAGAGGTCATTTAGTTCCCTTTAAACGTGATATGTGTTTTATACTACAGAATATATATTCATTTAAATTAAATTTAAAGATGAAAATTTTCAAGTTCCGTACTTTTTGTATTTTTTTTAATACTCAAACAAAGGCCGACACGCGACTCCCGAAATTAAAATTAAATGAAAATATAACATTTGTAGATAAACGAAACTACGAGAAACAGAATAAAACTAGAAATGATATTTTTAAATTTCGAGACAGAAATGGCGAAAATAGAAGTTACAAAAATTAATGAAAAAAACATTTTTAAACAGCAAGCTTTTATTTATATCTAGCATTTACATTGTAGTTTTTGTATTCTTTCTCAGAAATAAGACATTTTCCCGCGGTAAAAAGTATTATATATGTTGACCCGGATAACCAGCTATCACCATACCAAATTTCATCAAAATCCCTCCAGTGGTTTTTCTGTGATGTGGTAACAGACAGACAGACGACAGACAGGCAGACAAAAATTCTAAAAACTATAGGCTCGGTCTGTGTATCGATAATAATGACTAATATTTCAATATTTTAATATTTCCTAAAAATATTTAATGTACAGATTTGACTCAGAATTTAATTATATGCATAGATTAAAATAATATAAAATGCAAATATTAAATGAAGTACGTAGATGTAATAATAGTCGACTACGGTCGGACTCATGGTACTTAGAGAATAATAACTGGCACATATCGTATTATTATGTATATACCCGACTTTAAATCTTGGGATGCGCATCATTATAACTATTCTTATATATTATAACTGACAAAACCTTTATTAATTTGTCTTTTACTCGTAGATAGAAACCGATGGATTTCAATTTTGTTAAAAAAATAATTTGGATAGGTTTAAAAGCGATAAACATAGTTTTCACTATAGTTCTTTATTTAATTTTTTTCTTTGCATAATATTTTTACATAGCCGGTACTTTATTGTTCTACTTTACCTACTGTTATTAATTTAATGATTATTTGCTTTAACATTTAATTACCTTATCTATACATATAATAAAATTGTAACTGAGACGAATCTGTACATTAAATATTTTTGGGAAATCTTATTGAAATATACATTATTATCGATACAGAGGCCGAATCTATAGTTTTTAGAATTTTTGTCTGTCTGTCTGTTACCGCATCACGGAAAAACCACTGGAAGGATTTTTATGAAATTTGATATGATGATAGCTTGTTATCTAGGTCATATATAGGTCATATAGGATACTTTTTACTGCGGTAAAATATATAATTTCTGAGAAATCTATACTAAACGTTAAAACGTAAGTAGAGACGAACCCGAGCGGAGCGTGGGTGAGTTGCTAGTCTAAGATATTATAACTGTGTATTCCCATAATATTATATGAATTACGAGTACTTAATACGAGTACTTACAAAATAAATGAACACACGTACAAAACTGTAGGCTATATCCAGATGTAGAGTAAACTAATAGCTATAACATATTTAAGAGACATCATTTCTAAGATTCCAAAACAGTCTCCATCCAGATCCGTAATGCTTAATGGCGTAGGAAGAATTATAGGGCTATTAACTGAAGAAGTTTTAAACGCATCGTTATACAGTTTAAAGCGCAGTTAAAGTTGCTTATTGTTGAGAAAAGTAATTCTTGGTGGTTCCATTTAGTCCAAAGTAGTATTAGTAAAATCGAAATAAATAACATTTCTAACAACAATCTGCAAATAGCCAATGATAATATATACTGCTTATACTGAGAGTAGTTTGAGAATATAAAAACATATATTTTATGAATTTTAGTATTTGGCATGATAGTCTTTCTCATCGGCAACAAATTGGTTTTTAAAAATCAATCTTCACATCAATTCTTCTTACCTTTAAGAATAACGGTTTTTGGGGGATCAATTTTCAAACCCTCGTTATAATATCAAGAACTCTAATACAAAATTCTGTGTTTTAAACACCCAGTAGCTTAGGCTGTGCATCCACTGTGTATGACGATGAAATGAATTTACATATGACTTTTATTTCGCAAGTTTCTTATACATTTTATTATTTTAAAAATTAGCGGCAGTAACTTTCACTCAGGCACTAATTATAATCAAAGACTTAATGTTATGGCATAAAGCAGCACCATAAGCCCACTAAATTACTATTTATGGACAAAAAATCATTTCGAAACGTTCCCCCTTGCGTACGTTGTTAATAAAAACGTACCAAATTTTAAAAACTAGGGTAGCCCGTACAACCGCTGCGGTCTAAAATAATTGAAACATTGAAATTGTCTTTTGATAAGTTCATTTATTGAAGACCGTACGTTTTAACCGTTAGCATAGTATAGATAGATATATACATAAGTATGATGAATTGTTATGGGTTGTATTTTAACGTGTTTTCCCGTGGGAATGAGATAACCTACCGCCGTAAAAAGCCTATGTCATTCTCAAGCTCTCAGACTATCTCCACAAAAAAACACTGTTCTTGGCCTATAAAGCGGTGGAGGTAAAGCTATAGATAGTTCAAAATATAATCTTTTCACCTATTAGTCGCCCCGTAGCGTAAATATTATGATGCTCCCATAATTACCTAGGTAATATATTATAATGTGTTTTCCCGCGAGAAAGACAAATTTCCCGTTGTAAAAAGAAGTCTGTGTATGACCGAGTATGGCAGAATGACGGCCAACATCTTCATACAGAAAACCATATCGATCAATTACGTATACGGGTTATATTATACCTCGATAACCCGTAGAATTTTTATGGATATTTCCCCGCAGCAAAAGTATTTTATGCCCCTCTCCAGCCCTAGGACTATATCAATACACAAATTCGTTAGGCATTGGTAGCCAAGTGGTAACGCGGTCGCTTAGGAAACCGATAAAATCCCAGGTCTCGCACCTCTGATATTTTCACATGCGAATCATTCCTAACATGATTACCACGTGTTTTACAGTGAATGAAAACATAGTGAAGAAACCTGCATGTCTGACAGAACCTAGCAAGTTTTCGAAAGACATGTGAAGTCCGCCAACCCGCACTTGGGCAGCGTGGTGGACTATGGTCTGATTCCCCTCGTACTGAAGGGAGGCCCGTTCCCAGCAGTGGGACGTTAAAATAAAGATATGAATACAAATTCGTTAAACCGTCATACCGCTTAAACACTTTCACAATACTATTATAAATCCGGATATGTATGTGTGTGTGTTTGTTACTTTTCACTCTGAAACGGCTGGACGAATTCCGATGAATTTTAGTAGACAGATAGATAATAATAATAATAATAATAAATATGTTGGGACATTCATACACAGCACCATCTAGTTCCATGGTAAGCTACGAGGATTGTGTTATGGATACCAGATAGTTGATACACTACATATATATAACTTTAAATACATACATATATATATATATATATATATACATATATATATATATATATATATATATATATATATATATATATATATATATATCTATATATATATATATATATATCTATATATATATATATATATATATATAATATATAATATATATATATATAAAAACACCCATGACTGGAGTACAAACATTCATGCTCATCACACAAATGAATGCCCCCAGCGGGACTCAAACCCGCGACCGCTGGTACAATAGTAGAGTCACTACAAACTGAGCCAAACGTAGATGAATTACACTTATAAAAATAATGTGACATAAAAACCATGCAGTACATTATACAGTTTTTTTTTTCAAGATTTTTGTTTTCAAATAACGATATTGCATTATTTACTTAAAATCCGTAGCTTTATTAACACCTTTTGTCGAGCGCCGGCTTTGATGTGTGTATTATTTATGAGACATTAATGTGTACTTGCAACATCTGTTCCCATGAAATGTAGCACCATAGTACTTTGTATTTAACTGGGTTGGGGGAGACTTTACCCATTACATAAAATAAGAGGAAATATAACTCATAAATATATTTTTTTATTTTAAAGATAAATAAGTAATAATTATCTTAGTCTGGACTAAGAACTGGAATAAATGTCTTACAGAAGCAGTTTAAAAAATCACAATGAACTGAAGACGAATCTTAATAGGCTTTTTTGGACTATCCTTAAAGCAAAATCTACTAATTTATATTGACACATGAAAACTGCCTCACAACAGACAAAGACAAACACAAGAAAACATACACCCAAATTCGGTACTTCCTTTTTGAAATCGGTCAAAAATATTAATTGAACTTACTTAACATATGAACTTACATAACTTATATAACGCCTTACTACAAATGGCTCAAAAATATATTATGAAATATATAAACTCACAAACTGAGAAACTCAGAAAGCTTCCCTCTTTATAATATTTGTTTAAATTAGTCACTGCTCGCAGTTCTGTTCACATTCGTTGCTATTTACTCGAAAACTATGAAGTTCGTGATAAATAAGACCTCAAAAGGCAGTAAATTGGATAATTCAGACTATTTACAAGGTATAAGATAAAATATTCAGACTAACCGTTATTAAATGACGCGTGATTATTCAGACAGACAAAGAAACAATACAATTCCTACTATTAATATGGCTTCCATCACATCCTATAGACAAACATGGCTTAATATTCAATTTTTTTTAACTCAAATTTAACTACCTCGATGGTGTAGGCGCTAGCATGTACGGCTGCACACTCAGAGGTCCGAGTGTTGTTTGACCGGCAATATAAAGTATCAGCATGCCAAATTTTACTAAATTTGGTGCATAAGTTGTTGTGTACTAAGCTGTATAAGTTATTATAGTTTTTTAACTACCCTACAGGAACTATTTAATTTTCCGTGATAAAAAGTACTTAAGATGTTGCCCGGGAATATAAGGTACCACTATGCAAAATTTCATTTAAATCGATCTTATAGATTCGGGGATTAGCTCGTACAAACAGACAAACAGACAAAGAAACAGAAAAATTGAAAAAAATCTGGATTTGTTCTATTTGTCTTCTTACATCCCCCTGACTCGGTTTTAGCACTTTTTTGCTATGTACAAACATTCGACCTCTACTGTTTTATTATAGTATAGATTTATTTAAAATGTATCACTATTTCTCAAGTAACAAGAATAACTTGTTGGACAGACATGGTTTTGTTTGATATAGTTTTATTAAAACAATAGATACCATACATTTAAAATATATACTTAATTAGCTGAAGAATAGAATACTAAGAAAACTCAACAACAGTAAAACAAATTTGTCAACCTATAGCAATGGGGCATATAAGTAAGAGTATTATTAACGTCATGACAAGCATCACTGCTAAATTATGAGCCTTTCTTCAGCGCTTAATAGGGTCGCAGAAAATAGTATCACTAGAGGTCGTTATCACAAAAGCAAATAATACTTCAGACGGTACCCGAGAAACGTAAACATTATATATATATACACGTTTGGCTCAGTTTGTAGTGATCCTACTTACTGTGCCAGCGGTCGCGGGTTCGAGTCCCGCTGGGGGCATTCATTTGTGTGATGAGCACGAATGTTTGCACTCCAGTCATGGGTGTTTAGTTTGAAGAGTGCTTTTGTTTGAAGTCGGTTTTTATTTTTTTGTTAAAAAGTTTTTATTTTTCCCTTTTTAGTGTAGACAGTAGTAGCAAAGTAAGAATTCTAACGTGTTAGGCTTGTCAAATCAAACAAAATAAGCCCAAACTCAAAGTATCTACTATTAGCCGTTGAAGAGTTCCACCTATCCACCTTCTGGCCTTGCCATCAGATCAGGTCAACAACACCGAACCACTGTACTATCAACGGAAGTAGAAATACTTGCAAAGTTTCAAGTCAATATGACAATTAGAAGTAGGTTAAATTCATCATTACTTGTTTTTCCACCCTTAGGGGTGGTATTTTTTTGAAATTTAAATGGGACCAATCTGAAAGTATACCCTTTCAAACAAAACAAAAATTGTCCAAATCGGTTAATAAATGACGAAGTTCTGAGGTAACAAACATAAAAAAAAATTACATTCGAATTGAGAACCTCCTCCTTTTTGAAGTCGGTTGAAAAGTTACGTTAATTTTGAAAATAACCCAAAAAAACGGACATTTGTATTATTACTATATATTATAATATAATATTTAGTTTTCCTGAATACGTATTAATTAGATATAATATGCCCAAATAATATACTATTAATAAATAAGCATTAAATTAAACTCCTATTTCAAAGAAACCGCGGCGATTTCGGTGTGCTGTTTGGTGAGACTTTTACTTTTAGGGACCTTCACATCGCTTTCAAGTAACGGTAAATGTTGGTTTCTTAATTTTAGAAAAGGGCCGTAATTTGTATGCCCCTTAAGCACACAAAACTTCCTGGATAATGAGATCTTATAAAAGCCAGGAACACTTAAATTTGTTTATCTCGTGATATCTATCCGTGACTTCAAATTACCTTTTACAATATTTATGGTTGTACAGTATTGTTGAGTATTTTTTTATCTGTTTTGACGATTAGGTCAAAGGAGTATATATATATATATATATATATATATATATATATATATATACATATATATATTAAATACTAGCGACTTACCCTCGCTTTGCGGGTGCGTCCCTAAGCTTGAATGGCTTAGGGACGTATTAAAAACAAATGTCGAAAGATTTTTTTGCGCCCGTTACCTTCACAGGCTTAAACAGAATAATCCACCAGAGTTTTATCACAATCAGTTAAATGGTTTAGGAATAGAAGACAAACGAACGAGTATCCAATTTATTTTATATAGATAGGTACATGTAAAGAATACATTGCCTTAAATGGAATTAATATTAGCGCTACTGTTATTAATTTGATTATACTCGTAACTTTTTTTATATATATAAGTACATATATATGTGTATGTAAAATCACGTACCTACATCTTATAACACTGTCTTAATATACTATGTTAGCTTGTGTAGTAACAATATTCCATGATGTACAGTGCACTCTATAATATGCAATGTCGAGAGACATGTGACCGTTGTTGATCGTAGATCAAGTGAGATTGTTCTAAAAAAATCTATATAATAATAAAAATAAAATGCTGCTCGTTGGTAAACGCATCACTTGAGAACTGCTAGACCGATTTACCTATTATTTAAATGTTTGTATAAATCTAAGTAAGGCCTTTCGGGGAAAAAATAGAGCCTAGGAAGTTCGGAAAGAGGAAAACTGATGAGAAGAGAATTTTTGTATGACTTCGAAGACCTCAAATTAAAAATTTATACATATTGTTGTTGTTTGTTGGTCGCGTCAACTAGTTTAATCTATACATATAATAAAATTGTAACTAAGACGAATCTATACATTAAATATTTTTTGGAAAATCTAATTGAAATAGACATTATTTTCGATATAGAGCCCGAATCTATAGTTTTTAGAATTTTTGTCTGTCTGTCTGTCTGTCTGTCTGTCTGTTACCGCATCACGAGAAAACCACAGGACAGATTTTGATGAAATTTGGTATGATGATAGCTGGTTCTCCGGGTCAACATATAAGAGACTTTTTACCGCGCGAAAATATCTCATTTCTGAGAAAAAATACAAAAACTGCAATGTAAGAGTATACTAATATATAAAACCTAAGAATTTGGTTTTTGGTCATCTGAACGCGGGCAGAGCCGCGGGCAATGCTAGTATACTAATATTTTCTTAAATACATATAACAGATACATTCCCCTTTATCATTAAAAAATAACGACGACATTCATTAACCTGATAATGATGTCAAATGAATGTATTTTTAAATAAATATAATTAAAGGCGATCGTAAAATGTTACGTGTAAGTTCAGTGTACTCTGAATACAGTCTAGTCACGTATCGTACTTAGTATTGTAGCTAGTGGTATTTGAGGGGTGTGGTTTGCCAGACTACATAGGCTAGGAGGCAACATTAATATTTAAATGAACTTATTTATATATATTTTTTTGCAAGAAATATTTACCTTTGTAAACGTTTTTTCTTTTATTTTCTAATCTTATAAAAATATAAATTTTGTAAATTTGTATGTAGGGTAATTTCTAAAACTACTGATCCGAGTTTAAAAATTCTTTGTTTAACAGGAAGTTAAATCACGGCTGAGTGCTGTAGGCCATTTTTTATTTGGTAAAAAATGTGTTTTCTGGCAGAAATCGTAATAACTTTTATTATAATTAAAATAGCATTCGGGAAAAACGGCCGTTGTGTTACTTTATTAGCTATTGTTAACCAACGAGTACCATATAGTTTACATTTTAAATATAAATATAATAAATATGTTAGGACATTAACACACAGCACCATCTGATTCCATGGTAAGCTGCACACACAGCAGCACGAGGCTTGTGTTATGGATACCAGATAGTTGATACACTACACGTATATAACTTTTAATACATACATATTATAAATGTAGGCCTAGACACCCAATTTAATGGAGAACAAACATTCATGCTCATCACGCAAATAAATGCCCGAAGTGGGATACGAACCCGCGCCCGCTAGCACAGCAAGTACGATCACTACAAACTGAACCAAACGTGTCGTCGTTAAGTATGAGGTACATAGACAGCCGCTTGCACTACCACAATTTCCCCTAAATACTTTCTTATATAACTATATATAATATTTTTGTAACGTCAAAAACGTCCTTAGTCTCCCCCGTAACCATATATACTGTAAAACTTTAAAAACGGATGAGAACCAAAAATCACAATAAAAGCGCAAAAAAACCACAAAACAGTTTATGATATTTTAAATTTCTCCTAAACGTTGCCTTTACTTTTTATTAATAATATTAAGATAAGATTTCATTATCGTAGCTTTAATTTTATTTTTGGACCTCGGCTTAGTTCAATAAGTGCTTCCACTTCAAACTACGTATGACCTTTTACCTCGTAATATAAACCAATATTCTAAATGTTCAATCGAGTAATAAATTATCTTAATAATTTTCATTGCAATTAGTATTAAATTTCATCATTTACAATTTAATGAAATATCTGAAGCATTCACCCTTTAAGTAGCTATCTCTTAGACTCCGGAGTATTAAGTACAAGTCGTAAAAGGTGTGTTTCGCGAACCCATTAGCTAATTGAAGTAGCAACGTTCATTCGTTATAATTTTAAATAGGATTTTATTGGCTATATCGGTTGAATATATTTAGTCGCATGCAATGAAAATTAAATACTTTAAAGAATTTAATAGCTACCTAAGCTATCTATTATCTATACTAATATTATAAAGAGGTAAAGCTTGTGAGTTTGTATCGTTGTAGGGGGTAATCTCTGGATCTACTGAATTGATTTAGATGAAATTTGGTAAGAAGATAGTTTGAGACTCTGGGAAGGACATAGGATACTTTTTATCCCGGAAATCATCCCTTAAGGGGGGGAAAATTGGGATGAAAGTTTGTAAGGGGAATCATAGTCATAGTCTTTTATAAAATTCAAATTAAGTTTATTAAGACGTACGCTATATTATAACGTATAATAAAAGAGCTAAGAAAAGAATTCAAAAGTAAAAAATAAATAAATTGTGAAATTCAACTCAACGGAAAATTTTTGCAATAAAGTACTTATTATACTCGCTCTAGAAGCGAGATACGAGTATCTCTCATATCTAAAACGGTTTAATGTCTTAATAATAAGTCCAAAAGAAGTTTCACTCGTACAGCTCGTAAAAGCGAGGTATTTTTGCAATGCAAAAACTTCAAACACCGCAAACCTCGAAAACTACTTCTTTTTAAGTTTTAAAACTCCTTACTATGTTAATTGAACCACGTTCATGAAGAAGAGCTCGTTGTCTTGTTAAGTATCCGTTTCTTTATTTTCAGGCTTCACTGTTTTATTCTTGATAAAGTATAAGTTGAGAAATTTTAAATGTGAAGATATATGAAACTATAACTCAGCGATTCTCTAACGTTTTTAAAGTCACTTAATTTGACGTTATATTATGTAAAAAAAGAAATCTAGAAACTAAATACGCCATTCTACTTTCCCTACAAACATCTGTATGATCGTAGCGTGATATTTGATAGTTAGCTCTCACAGTCATGAGGCTAAAAATGAGGATCCTGAGGTAAAAAAACTCAAGCAAAAGATCTATCTCTTCAGCTTAGATAAGTATATCTGTTGTTGACTTATAATTAAGAATATTTAATTTATATGACATATAATTTTGTGTAGAGTAATATAATCTATTCAGCCCTTTTTAACGTCCCACTGCTAGGCACGGGCCTCCAATACGAGGGGGATCAGGCCATAGTCCATCACGCTGGCCAAGTGCGAGTTGGCGGACTTCACACGTTTTTCGAAAACTTGTTAGGTTCTCTCAGACATGCAAGTTTCCTCACGATGTTTTCCTTCACCGTAAAGCAAGTGGTAATCATGTTAGAAATGATTGGCATATGAAAATATCAGAGGTGCGAGACCCGGGATTTGAACTCCAGTCTACCACTGCCTTTTAAGTAATAGTAACTTCTGAGTAATATAATAAAATTCTAAAAATGTAAGATATAAAATATTATAATATTTTATATACTCCAGCTAAAGTAATATCCCAACATGGCATTAATTAATCACGGATCCCTTGACACATCATTGCATTACATTATTGCAAAATAAAATATTTAAAAACGTAAAATATGAATATTTTGTCATATATTAACGTAAAAAGTCATACGTGTGACGTATCTGAACGTTACTTTTGCTTCCACGATACCTTCCATCCACTTTAAAATTAGTCTAAAATATGTGAAAAACAGGTAAAAATATTTTTTTTTTTTTATTATAGTTGCCTTTGATGAAAACATGACTAAAGAATAAAAAAGCAAACCAAGCCTTATCCATTGCCTTTCATTCTTTTTAGTTATAATAATTAATAATATAATTATTAACCTCACTATAATAGTTATAAATGTGTTATTTTTTGAAGATTACTGGATTGTTACTCAATCCGAAAACGTTAAAAGGATTTGGATGAAGACCAACTTGATTAATTTTAACGAGACTTTTATTAGGTAAAGGATTTATACGAGTACACTTTGATTAACCAAGTTCAAAACGAAGAGGTACTCTATTTCACTGCATTATTTTATTATACTATGCGATATCTTCGACAATTTGAATGGACTTTCATATAGTTTTCTAATTACTTAATAGGTTTCCTCAAGTTCTTTAAAAACAACCATCCATAGCAATGGTACAATTACTTACTAAAGTGGTTTTTAAGGTGATGTACATTTTTTTAATAAAAAATGACATAACACGCGAGCAGAGCCAAAGCAAGAACTAGTCAAAATATCTTCCATTTATCATTCAAATATAAATGATTGTTTCCGGTTATTTCCCATAAGGATTGAAGAATAATATGCAACATTTAATTTATTGTCATTTATAATTCGCTGTTTCATCCTACATATTTGTATACATTTATGTATACGAGTATTATTAGTTGTTCAATTGGTAGCTTTGTTCGTGTTCATTATGTATTATAATGTTAAATTTTGATTTTCAAAGCTTAAAATTTATTTTTATTTATTAATATTGATTAATATACATTGTGAACTAATCACGTGAAGTGAATGGTGAAGTAATGTGAGCAGGTCATTATCACGCTTTTTTGCAATATTAAGTGACATAGGCAAAATAATACAGAGATAATAAATAATCAAAACTTTTGCTTTTATAGAGCTTATATAAAGCTACGTTAACAAAATTGAATATCTCATCTCTTTCAGAACATGTAAGGTAAATAAATTCCCTACACATTTCTTAAATAATATTTAGGAAAATATTCGTGAGATTTCTGTAAGTAAACAGAAACTCAAAGCCTGACATAAGCCGATGCATTGCCAGTGAAATCCCAGCAAAAAGTTCGCTCGCTACGCGACGGTGACAAATCGTTTTCTTTATTTTCCACACCAACCGATATACATACTTTACTGTTCTATAAAGATTGAGGTAATCGACTTGCTCTTCTTAGAACTTTATAATATCGTACCTTAAAGATAATATTGACCTAAAAAAGAGAAGTTACTCCATTTGGTAGATTTTTTTTCTAGTTTTAGTTGTGTTTTAGTTAACTAATTATAAGCTAATTTTAACTAACTTCCAAAAAGGAGGAGGTTCTCGGTCGGAATCTTTGTTTTTCTTTAAGTATGTTCACCGATTACTCGAAGATGACTGAACTGATTTGTTATTTTTTTTGTTTCGAAGGGTATATATACTTCCTAGGTAGGCCCATATGAATTTTATCGAAATCGGTTGAGCGGTTTTTTAAAATTCAACAAATACTAAATTCAACAAACTATTCAAGTACTAAGTAAAGGCTTAAATTTTGCTGTTGCGCCGACACGCATCCCTTATGAGAACATTATTTGTGCAGTTGAAGATGCCCTGGCCAAAAATACTATGAAATCTGAGGATATGGAGGCCATACGTCAAGATGTTTCATCTTTGTTACGTCGTAGTTCAAGGCCCAAACCTAATCTCAACAAACAACAGTATTTAGCGTTGAAGAACTTACGCAGCAGGTCAGACATTATTATACTACGCGCAGACAAGGGAAATGCCACCGTCGTGATGGATACATCAGATTACAATGAGAAAATTAAACAACTTTTGTCGGATGAAAGTACATATAAAAAGGTCAAAACAGACCCAACCACCACTGTGTTAAATAATACTAAAAAGCTGATTAAGAAACACTCCGATGCATTGAATCTTGATGTCAAAAATCTTGTTCCATCTTGTGCAAAGCCGCCTAAACTGTATGGACTTCCAAAGATACACAAACCTAACGCTCCGCTACGTCCAATTGTGAGTCAAATCGACACACCGACTTATAAATTGGCCCAACTAGTAGCGAAAGTACTCTCAACACTCAGAGGACAAACATCAGCGTTCACAAGGGACTCGTACCATTTTGTCAATGAGATAAAACACCTACAACTCATGGACAATGAAACTATGGTCAGTTTTGATGTACAGTCTCTATTCACCAGCCTACCAGTAGAGGACTGTGTCAAAATAGTATCAAGAAAGCTACGGGATAATAGTATGCAAGAAGAATACACTGAACTTTTGAAACACTGCCTTACATCTGGCTATCTATTGTGGAATGATGAATTCTACAAGCAAGCGGATGGAGTGGCCATGGGTTCGCCGGTCTCTCCCGTTGTAGCTGACATCTTCATGGAGGCCTTCGAGGAGACCGCCCTAAACACATCACCTGTGACCCCTCGTTTCTACAAGCGGTATGTAGATGACACTTTCACAATATTACCATCTGATAAAATATCTGTATTCTTAGAACATTTTAATTCCATAAACCCTAAAATACAATTTACAATGGAATTGGAGTCTAATAATTTTTTAGCTTTCTTAGATGTATTAGTTATACGTAACCCAGATAACACCTTAAGTCATACTGTGTATCGAAAGAAGACCCATACTGATAGGTACTTGAATGGTGAATCTCACCACCACCCTTCACAGTTAGCTACCGTGGGAAAATCTTTGTTTCAGAGGGCACGCGGGATCTGTGACGAGCAACACCTGGCCGGAGAGCTGCAACATGTCAAGCAAGTTCTGCGAGACAACAAGCTGCAAGTGCCGCGCCTACGTCACAGGGACCGAGTGAAACCAGCCACAGTCGAGCGCGTCCCTGCAGTCCTACCTTACATGAGAGGCGTCACTGACAAGATTGGCTACATTCTAAAGCGAGCTTCAATTAAAACTTACTTCAAGCCGCCAAAGAAAATTAGTCAGTTTCTACCACCTGTCAAGTGCCACATCCCTCTACAAGATGCAGGAGTTTACAAGCTTGATTGTGATTGTGGGCTCTCTTACATCGGACAAACAAAGAGATCCATTAGAACCCGGGTCAAAGAACACATAGCTGATGTGAAGCACCGTCGCAATACAACATCTGCTGTCTGCAAACATAGTCAGGACCGCCCAAGCCATTATATTCGCTTCGATAGACCTCAAATCCTGGCGAAAGAAAACCGATATCGCCCTAGAATGATTCGAGAAGCCATAGAAATTAAAAAACATCCTAATTTCTATAGGGAAGATGGCTGGGTACTACCATCGTCATGGGATCCTGTTATTAATATAATAAAATCAAATAATAAATATAAACATAACAGACAGGCAGATGTAGTAAGTTCATACTGTGTAGATCAAAATGACAGCTTATCAGACTAATATTTTTCATTTTTCATTTGTAAAAGTATATATTAATAGTGTTGCTTAGTAAGTTGTTTTTAAATAATAGCAAACTAAATTAAAATTACTATCCTTAATTAATTTTAACTTTTTTTAAATTACACATAGAACAATTATATGGCTTTAATAATTAATACTACATTTTATATTTTTCTTTATGGTTATAAATATAATAATGGCAACACTAAATATAGATTACTAATTAATATTTTAAAATTGTAATAATTATAAAAATAATAGCAAAATTAAATAAATAATTTTCCATATTCAATTATAATTAAAATTATAAAAATGTTTAAAGTTAAAAAATATTGTAATGTAATTGGTGCAATTTTCATTTTGTTAATTGTGGGTAGGCTGTCTGTAACAACTATACATTTCAAGACATGTAACACCTCAGTCTCTCCCGTGACCATGGATGCTGTAAAGCATTCGAAACGTCGGGAAACAAAAACAAAAATCCAAATAAATCCGCGACAAAATCCGAAAAGATAGTTTTATTTAAAATGTCAAATATTCGCGTAAATCTAAGAAAGTATTAAATAAATATATTTTTTTTAATAAATTGATAAATCGAATATGTTATTAAAAACTTTCTTCTTACTAATTACCTGATTATTACGTCTACACTAAAAATGGAAGAATAAAAACTAAAAAAAACCAACTTCCAGGCACTAAAATGTAAAAAAATAACTAAACGGGTGTTTTCATTTAGAATAGATACCTAGCCAAATATTTTTGAAGTCGGTGCCTTTTTTTATATTAAAAATAAAAATCAACAAATATTGTAATGTACTTTGGTGCCATTTTTGAAATCATTTTTGTAAAATAGTGGGTAGGCACTGTCTGTAACAAGTGTATAACGCCTTTGAGACGTCTATAATATTAGTCTCTCCCGTGAACATGATTGCTGTAGAGCATTCGAAACGTCGGGAACCAAAAATCAAAATAAATACGCGAAATAATCCGAAAAGATAGTTTTATTTAAAATGTCAAATATTCGCGTAAATCTAAGAAAGAATTAATTATTAATTAAATTTATCATATTGCCCAGCTAGAAGTAAGAAAGTATTCGTACTACCCGATCCAAGTGATAAATTCAAGCTATCTCAAACTTTGAGTTTTTAAATGGACCACCGACCGTCGAGCCTGGTACTAAGTAGCCGTGTAGTGTAAGTTGCCCGTAACATATATATATTACATACATATTATTAAGAAATATTACACTTATTTTTGCTATCGCTAAAATAAATACTGTGGATACTGAACATTTCATTTTTAACCTCCGACGCAAAAAGAGGGGTGTTATAAGTTTGACGTCGATGTCTGTTGTGTGTTTGTATGTCTGTGGCATCGTAGCCCTCAAACGGATGGACCGAACTCGATGCAGTTTTTTTCATTTAAAAGCCAGTTTCCTTGTGATGGTTCTTAGCTATGTTTGGTTAATATCGGTCCAGTAGTGTAAACGTATCAGCTCTTTACCAAAATGATCTAAGGCATTTTGGCGTATGATTACTCAATTAAGTGCTTTACGAGTGCCAATGTAATCTGTAAATGAAAATTAATTTACGTAGGGGTTTTTTTTTAATTATTAATTTATAATTTTTAACTTTGAAATAACATAACTTAAAATATAATCTAGATTTAATGCTCCTCTAGTCATTCCGAGAGTATGACAATTCGTACAATACGAAAACAAGAACGTAAATATATATCCATACTAGCATTTCCCGCGGCTCCGCCCGCGTTCAGATGACAAAAACCAAATTCTTTGGTTATACATATTAGTATACTCTTACATTGCAGTTTTCACATTTTTTTCTCAGAAATGAGATATTTTTCCGCGGCAAAAAGTATCCTATATGTTGACCCGGATATCCAGCTATCACCGTACCAAATTTCATCAAAATCCCTTCAGTGGTTTTTCTGTGATGCGGTAACAGACAGACAGACAAAAATTCTAAAAACTATAGATTCGGCCTCTGTATCGATAATAATGTCTATTTCAATAAGATTTTCCAAAAAATATTTAACGTACAGATTCGGCTTAGTTACGATTTTATTATATGTATAGATTTATATAATTATATAAAAATAGAAAGATGATTAATCTTTTAGCATGCCCTTACTAAAAATCTTTTCAAAAATTATTTTCTATATAATTATCAAATATTATATAATATTTTATGTCCAAGAGTAATATGTCAAGGAGTCCATTTAGTCTGCACATAGAGTGCATTCGGTTCCAAGAAGCCAATATATCAAATTGGATGGATTCCAAATGAAAAATTACACGAAATAGCTTCTCAAACTGTTGATATATAGCAATTCAAAGCTTAAATAAAAATGGAACTAAATGGATTCTAAGGAAAAAAAAACAACAAATTACAAGCATAATAATAAATAGCAAAGCCAAAGCCATCATACTCCTAGAAAATCTTTAGTATATTTATGATATTTAGATTTAGAGTTTAAGTCAAATTTTAGTATTGTAAAACAAAAAATCTATTATATTATAATACTATCTATTTACCCTCGCTTTGCTCGGGTGCGTCCGGGTACGTTTTAATTTTTCTGAGCGGAACCCTAATTCTTTTTCTAAAATAAAAGTAGCCTAAGTTACTCCGTATAACATAAGCTTTCTACCAGAAAGCCCCGTCAAAATCATTCCAGCCGTTTCGGAGATTAGCCGGAGCAAACAGACAGACAAACATTTTAAAAATTGTGTTTTTCTTATAAGTACCCTGAATATTCATATACATTTAGTAAAAAGCTGTTCTTTGATATTACAAACAGACACTTCAATTTTATTTATCTATATAGATAGAACTTATTGATGCCAAGTGAGATTTTACACAAATACATATACCCGTATTTTATAATATGTAGTTTATAGAAAGACAAAGCCACCAATTAAAAAATGCATGCTACATTGTTATACTTGAATAACAACATATAAAATACACAAAAGAATTATATTATAAATCAAGGTGAATAACAAAAGAATATAATAGCAAAATCTCATCAAAAATGTAAAATATCAAAAGCTTGACCGCCCGCAGTATTTTAGGCATCTGTGCGGAAATATTCACATCAGGGCGTTTGTTTTATACAAGTTTCATGTAACTGGATAGCCACGATACACAACAATAACTCAAAATACGTATAAACGCTTCAATAACTTTCAATAACAAATAAAGATTAGCCAATGTTTTATCAGCTATGAAAGCTTTACCTACTCGGTCTCTCATCGATTAATTTATCAAGGAGGTACCCATTCGGACTCACGGTTTCTTTAACAGTAATGTATTATTTAACTGCCTCGGTGGTGTAGTGGCTAGCATGTACGGCTGCACACTCAGAGGTCCTGGGTTCGAGTCCCGGGTCGGGCCAAGTTTAGTTATTGAGTCTTTCTGTATAGTAAGCTTCAGTAACAGCCCGGAGTTGAGAAGTTTGCGGTGTTTCACCCCCGTGCCTCGGAGAGCACGTAAAGCCGTCGGTCCTGCGCCTTAACTCTCACTGGTCGTGTCGAGTGGTCGTCCCACCGGAGTATGAGAGTGACAGGAATAGAGAGTGCAACTGTGTCTGCGCGTACACTTGTGCACTATAATATCTCCTGCGTAGTTGGCTAGTCTCAATGAGATTGGCCGCCGTGGCCGGAATCGGCTAGGAGAACATCATCATCATTATTCAAATTAATTTAAAAAAATTTTTTTAAGCCGGTTCAAAAAAATCTGTACCTAACTAGTAAATAATAGTTACTTCGTTAAAATTTAAATAAACTGTAATAAACACTTTTAGGTTGAGACGGATTTACTGTAAAATAAATAAGTTTTACATAACTTAAAATGATGATCATTTTTATATAAAGTATTATATTATTTACTGTAAAATATTTTTAGAAAATACAAAAAAATTTTTACAGTTTTTGAATTTTTGTATGTGTTTTTTTAATAGCGCATTACATATTTTGTTAGTTATGTTCTAATATATCTTTAATCTATTATAAAGAGGTACAGTTTGTGACGTTGTATCTATTTCTGCATCTACCCAACCGATTTAGATGAAATTTGGGAAAATCATAGTTTGAGACCCCAGGAAGAGCATAGGATACTATTTATCCCAGAAATCATCCCTTAAGGGGGTGAAAATGGGGATGAAAGTTTATATGGGGAATCAAGCTAGGTACGAACCCGAGCGAAGAGAGGGTGAGTCGCTAGTATTTCATTCAATTAATACAGTTGAAATTCAAATATAATTAGGAACAGTCGCTCTAGAATTTTCAATAAAATATACTTAAAATACATCACTTAATTACTTTTTAATTACATGCAATAAGTAAATATTATGAAAAGAAAACATAGTTTGTCCAAATATATATTTTTTGTATTTACAACTATATAGGTACATTTTTTAAAAGAAACCCTAATTCATTTTCTAGAACAAAACTAGCCTAAGATACTCTTTATAAAATCAGCTATCTGCCAGCGAAAGTCTCGTCAAAATCAGTCCAGCCGTTTCCAGAAGTTTAAAAATAAACAATTAATTTATAAGAAATTATAATGTTATAATTAATAACATTTATTCTTAATCATCATCAAGGGTGATATAATATAACCATTTAAACTGAAAGTTTAATATTTCACAATGCAAAAACAAAAACATTTTCAACACCTGGACATGTCGTCGGCTGTCCAAATTTCATTTCATGCGCACGGTCGACGAACAAATGTTTTTTTTTTTTATTGTACAATATATTTATTAAGGTTAACCACAAACCATCGATTATACATACTATGTAGGTAAGTTGCAACATTTTTTATGTTATAGTCTGTGGATATAGTAAGACCATAATATTTTATGCCCCGCGACTGGTGATGACGTTTGAAGAAAAACGCATATCTATACTAAACTATAATACGGCTAAAAAGAATATTTGATTTTTCATTTGTTTAAGTACCTTATTTTTAGAACCAGTAAATACGGTTTTTTTTGTATTTTGTAGTCTTCTAACGACTTACTCTTGTTTTGCTCGGGTGCATTCCTAGTGCCTAGCAGTAGCCGTCGTTATTTTCTGATTTCAATTAAAGATATTTTAATTTATCTGTATTTCTGTTCATGAAATATCTGAAGCATTCACCCTTTAAGTAGCTATCTCTTAGACTCCGGAGTATTAAGTACAAGTCGTAAAAGGTGTGTTTCGCGAACCCATTAGCTAATTGAAGTAGCAACGTTCATTCGTTATAATTTTAAATAGGATTTTATTGGCTATATCGGTTGAATATATTTAGTCGCATGCAATGAAAATTAAATACTTTAAAGAATTTAATAGCTACCTAAGCTATCTATTATCTATACTAATATTATAAAGAGGTAAAGCTTGTGAGTTTGTATCGTTGTAGGGGGTAATCTCTGGATCTACTGAATTGATTTAGATGAAATTTGGTAAGAAGATAGTTTGAGACTCTGGGAAGGACATAGGATACTTTTTATCCCGGAAATCATCCCTTAAGGGGGGGAAAATTGGGATGAAAGTTTGTAAGGGGAATCATAGTCATAGTCTTTTATAAAATTCAAATTAAGTTTATTAAGACGTACGCTATATTATAACGTATAATAAAAGAGCTAAGAAAAGAATTCAAAAGTAAAAAATAAATAAATTGTGAAATTCAACTCAACGGAAAATTTTTGCAATAAAGTACTTATTATACTCGCTCTAGAAGCGAGATACGAGTATCTCTCATATCTAAAACGGTTTAATGTCTTAATAATAAGTCCAAAAGAAGTTTCACTCGTACAGCTCGTAAAAGCGAGGTATTTTTGCAATGCAAAAACTTCAAACACCGCAAACCTCGAAAACTACTTCTTTTTAAGTTTTAAAACTCCTTACTATGTTAATTGAACCACGTTCATGAAGAAGAGCTCGTTGTCTTGTTAGGTATCCGTTTCTTTATTTTCAGGCTTCACTGTTTTATTCTTGATAAAGTATAAGTTGAGAAATTTTAAATGTGAAGATATATAAAACTATAACTCAGCGATTCTCTAATTTTTAAAGTCACTTAATTTGACGTTATATTATGTAAAAAAAGAAATCTAGAAACTAAATACGCCACTCTACTTTCCCTACAAACATCTATATGATCGTAGCGTGATATTTGATAGTTAGCTCTCACAGTCATGAGGCTAAAAATGAGGATCCTGAGGTAAAAAAACTCAAGCAAAAGATCTATCTCTTGAGCTTAAATAAGTTTATCTGTTGTTGACTTATAATTAAGAATATTTAATTTATAAAATATAATTTTGTGTAGAGTAATATAATCTATTCAGCCCTTTTTAACGTCCCACTGCTAGGCACGGGCCTCCAATACGAGGGGGATCAGGCCATAGTCCATCACGCTGGCCAAGTGCGAGTTGGCGGACTTCACACGTCTTTCGAAAACTTGTTAGGTTCTCTCAGACATGCAAGTTTCCTCACGATGTTTTCCTTCTCCGTAAAGCAAGTGGTAATCATGTTAGAAATGATTGGCATATGAAAATATCAGAGGTGCGAGACCCGGGATTTGAACTCCAGTCTACCACTGCCTTTTAAGTAATAGTAACTTTTGGGTAATATAATAAAATTCTAAAAATTTAAGATATAAAATATTATAATATTTTATATACTCCAGCTAAAGTAATATCCCAACATGGCATTAATTAATCACGCCCGGATCCCTTGACACATCATTGCATTACATTATTGCAAAATAAAATATTTAAAAACGTAAAATATGAATATTTTGTCATATATTAACGTAAAAAGTCATACGTGTGACGTATCTGAACGTTACTTTTGCTTCCACGATACCTTCCATCCACTTTAAAATTAGTCTAAAATATGTGAAAAACAGGTAAAAATATTTTTTTTTTTTTATTATAGTTGCCTTTGATGAAAACATGACTAAAGAATAAAAAAGCAAACCAAGCCTTATCCATTGCCTTTCATTCTTTTTAGTTATAATAATTAATAATATAATTATTAACCTCACTATAATAGTTATAAATGTGTTATTTTTTGAAGATTACTGGATTGTTACTCAATCCGAAAACGTTAAAAGGATTTGGATGAAGACCAACTTGATTAATTTTAACGAGACTTTTATTAGGTAAAGGATTTATACGAGTACACTTTGATTAACCAAGTTCAAAACGAAGAGGTACTCTATTTAACTGCATTATTTTATTATACTATGCGATATCTTCGACAATTTGAATGGACTTTCATATAGTTTTCTAATTACTTAATAGGTTTCCTCAAGTTCTTTAAAAACAACCATCCATAGCAATGGTACAATTACTTACTAAAGTGGTTTTTAAGGTGATGTACATTTTTTTAATAAAAAATGACATAACACGCGAGCAGAGCCGAAGCAGGAACTAGTCAAAATATCTTCCATTTATCATTCAAATATAAATGATTGTTTCCGGTTATTTCCCTTAGGGATTCAAGAATAATATGAAATATTTAATTTATTGTCATTTATAATTCGCTGTTTCATCCTACATATTTGTATACATTTATGTATACGAGTATTATTAGTTGTTCAATTGGTAGCTTTGTTCGTGTTCATTATGTATTATAATGTTAAATTTTGATTTTCAAAGCTTAAAATTTATTTTTATTTATTAATATTGATTAATATACATTGTGAACTAATCACGTGAAGTGAATGGTGAAGTAATGTGAGCAGGTCATTATCACGCTTTTTTGCAATATTAAGTGACATAGGCAAAATAATACAGAGATAATAAATAATCAAAACTTTTGCTTTTATAGAGCTTATATAAAGCTACGTTAACAAAATTGAATATCTCATCTCTTTCAGAACATGTAAGGTAAATAAATTCCCTACACATTTCTTAAATAATATTTAGGAAAATATTCGTGAGATTTCTGTAAGTAAACAGAAACTCAAAGCCTGACATAAGCCGATGCATTGCCAGTGAAATCCCAGCAAAAAGTTCGCTCGCTACGCGACGGTGACAAATCGTTTTCTTTATTTTCCACACCAACCGATATACATACTTTACTGTTCTATAAAGATTGAGGTAATCGACTTGCTCTTCTTAGAACTTTATAATATCGTACCTTAAAGATAATATTGACCTAAAAAAGAGAAGTTACTCCATTTGGTAGATTTTTTTTCTAGTTTTAGTTGTGTTTTAGTTAACTAATTATAAGCTAATTTTAACTAACTTCCAAAAAGGAGGAGGTTCTCGGTCGGAATCTTTGTTTTTCTTTAAGTATGTTCACCGATTACTCGAAGATGACTGAACTGATTTGTTATTTTTTTTGTTTCGAAGGGTATATATACTTCCTAGGTAGGCCCATATGAATTTTATCGAAATCGGTTGAGCGGTTTTTTAAAAATTCAACAAATACTAAATTCAACAAACTATTCAAGTACTAAGTAAAGGCTTAAATTTTGCTGTTGCGCCGACACGCATCCCTTATGAGAACATTATTTGTGCAGTTGAAGATGCCCTGGCCAAAAATACTATGAAATCTGAGGATATGGAGGCCATACGTCAAGATGTTTCATCTTTGTTACGTCGTAGTTCAAGGCCCAAACCTAATCTCAACAAACAACAGTATTTAGCGTTGAAGAACTTACGCAGCAGGTCAGACATTATTATACTACGCGCAGACAAGGGAAATGCCACCGTCGTGATGGATACATCAGATTACAATGAGAAAATTAAACAACTTTTGTCGGATGAAAGTACATATAAAAAGGTCAAAACAGACCCAACCACCACTGTGTTAAATAATACTAAAAAGCTGATTAAGAAACACTCCGATGCATTGAATCTTGATGTCAAAAATCTTGTTCCATCTTGTGCAAAGCCGCCTAAACTGTATGGACTTCCAAAGATACACAAACCTAACGCTCCGCTACGTCCAATTGTGAGTCAAATCGACACACCGACTTATAAATTGGCCCAACTAGTAGCGAAAGTACTCTCAACACTCAGAGGACAAACATCAGCGTTCACAAGGGACTCGTACCATTTTGTCAATGAGATAAAACACCTACAACTCATGGACAATGAAACTATGGTCAGTTTTGATGTACAGTCTCTATTCACCAGCCTACCAGTAGAGGACTGTGTCAAAATAGTATCAAGAAAGCTACGGGATAATAGTATGCAAGAAGAATACACTGAACTTTTGAAACACTGCCTTACATCTGGCTATCTATTGTGGAATGATGAATTCTACAAGCAAGCGGATGGAGTGGCCATGGGTTCGCCGGTCTCTCCCGTTGTAGCTGACATCTTCATGGAGGCCTTCGAGGAGACCGCCCTAAACACATCACCTGTGACCCCTCGTTTCTACAAGCGGTATGTAGATGACACTTTCACAATATTACCATCTGATAAAATATCTGTATTCTTAGAACATTTTAATTCCATAAACCCTAAAATACAATTTACAATGGAATTGGAGTCTAATAATTTTTTAGCTTTCTTAGATGTATTAGTTATACGTAACCCAGATAACACCTTAAGTCATACTGTGTATCGAAAGAAGACCCATACTGATAGGTACTTGAATGGTGAATCTCACCACCACCCTTCACAGTTAGCTACCGTGGGAAAATCTTTGTTTCAGAGGGCACGCGGGATCTGTGACGAGCAACACCTGGCCGGAGAGCTGCAACATGTCAAGCAAGTTCTGCGAGACAACAAGCTGCAAGTGCCGCGCCTACGTCACAGGGACCGAGTGAAACCAGCCACAGTCGAGCGCGTCCCTGCAGTCCTACCTTACATGAGAGGCGTCACTGACAAGATTGGCTACATTCTAAAGCGAGCTTCAATTAAAACTTACTTCAAGCCGCCAAAGAAAATTAGTCAGTTTCTACCACCTGTCAAGTGCCACATCCCTCTACAAGATGCAGGAGTTTACAAGCTTGATTGTGATTGTGGGCTCTCTTACATCGGACAAACAAAGAGATCCATTAGAACCCGGGTCAAAGAACACATAGCTGATGTGAAGCACCGTCGCAATACAACATCTGCTGTCTGCAAACATAGTCAGGACCGCCCAAGCCATTATATTCGCTTCGATAGACCTCAAATCCTGGCGAAAGAAAACCGATATCGCCCTAGAATGATTCGAGAAGCCATAGAAATTAAAAAACATCCTAATTTCTATAGGAAGATGGCTGGGTACTACCATCGTCATGGGATCCTGTTATTAATATAATAAAATCAAATAATAAATATAAACATAACAGACAGGCAGATGTAGTAAGTTCATACTGTGTAGATCAAAATGACAGCTTATCAGACTAATATTTTCATTTTTCATTTGTAAAAGTATATATTAATAGTGTTGCTTAGTAAGTTGTTTTTAAATAATAGCAAACTAAATTAAAATTACTATCCTTAATTAATTTTAACTTTTTTAAATTACACATAGAACAATTATATGGCTTTAATAATTAATACTACATTTTATATTTTTCTTTATGGTTATAAATATAATAATGGCAACACTAAATATAGATTACTAATTAATATTTTAAAATTGTAATAATTATAAAAATAATAGCAAAATTAAATAAATAATTTTCCATATTCAATTATAATTAAAATTATAAAAATGTTTAAAGTTAAAAAATATTGTAATGTAATTGGTGCAATTTTCATTTTGTTAATTGTGGGTAGGCTGTCTGTAACAACTATACATTTCAAGACATGTAACACCTCAGTCTCTCCCGTGACCATGGATGCTGTAAAGCATTCGAAACGTCGGGAAACAAAAACAAAAATCCAAATAAATCCGCGACAAAATCCGAAAAGATAGTTTTATTTAAAATGTCAAATATTCGCGTAAATCTAAGAAAGTATTAAATAAATATATTTTTTTTAATAAATTGATAAATCGAATATGTTATTAAAAACTTTCTTCTTACTAATTACCTGATTATTACGTCTACACTAAAAATGGAAGAATAAAAACTAAAAAAAACCAACTTCCAGGCACTAAAATGTAAAAAAATAACTAAACGGGTGTTTTCATTTAGAATAGATACCTAGCCAAATATTTTTGAAGTCGGTGCCTTTTTTTATATTAAAAATAAAAATCAACAAATATTGTAATGTACTTTGGTGCCATTTTTGAAATCATTTTTGTAAAATAGTGGGTAGGCACTGTCTGTAACAAGTGTATAACGCCTTTGAGACGTCTATAATATTAGTCTCTCCCGTGAACATGATTGCTGTAGAGCATTCGAAACGTCGGGAACCAAAAATCGAAATAAATACGCGAAATAATCCGAAAAGATAGTTTTATTTAAAATGTCAAATATTCGCGTAAATCTAAGAAATAATTAATTATTAATTAAATTTATCACATTGCCCGGCTAGAAGTAAGAAAGTATTCGTACTACCCGGTCCAAGTGATAAATTCAAGCTATCTCAAACTTTGAGTTTTTAAATGGACCACCGACCGTCGAGCCTGGTACAGTTGCCCGTAACATATATATATTACATACATATTATTAAGAAATATTACACTTATTTTTGCTATCGCTAAAATAAATACTGTGGATACTGAACATTTCATTTTTAACCTCCGACGAAAAAGAGGGGTGTTATAAGTTTGACGACGATGTCTGTTGTGTGTGTCTGTGTGTTTGTATGTCTGTGGCATCGTAGCTCTCAAACGGATGGACCGAACTCGATGCAGTTTTTTTCATTTAAAAGCCAGTTTCCTTGTGATGATTCTTAGCTATGTTTGGTTAATATCGGTCCAGTAGTGTAAACGTATCAGCTCTTTTCCAAAATGATCTAAGGCATTTTGGCGTATGATTACTCGATTAAGTGCTTTACAATTGCCAGTGTAATCGTTAAATGAAAATTAATTCGCGTAGGGGTTTTTTTTTAATTTTTAATTTATAATTTTTAACTTTGAAATGACATAACTTAAAATATAATCTAGATTTAATGCTCCTCTAGTCATTCCGAGAGTATGACAATCCGTACAATACGAAAACAAGAACGGATATATTTTATATCCATACTAGCATTTCCCGCGGCTCCGCCCGCGTTTAGATGACAAAAACCAAATTTTTACATATTAGTATACTCTTACATTGCAGTTTTTTTTCTCAGAAATGAGATATTTTTCCGCGGCAAAAAGTATCCTATATGTTGACCCGGATATCCAGCTATCACCGTACCAAATTTCATCAAAATCCCTTCAGTGGTTTTTCTGTGATGCGGTAACAGACAGACAGACAAAAATTCTAAAAACTATAGATTCGGCCTCTGTATCGATAATAATGTCTATTTCAATAAGATTTTCCAAAAAATATTTAACGTACAGATTCGGCTTAGTTACGATTTTATTATATGTATAGATTTATATAATTATATAAAAATAGAAAGATGATTAATCTTTTAGCATGCCCTTACTAAAAATCTTTTCAAAAATTATTTTCTATATAATTATCAAATATTATATAATATTTTATGTCCAAGAGTAATATGTCAAGGAGTCCATTTAGTCTGCACATAGAGTGCATTCGGTTCCAAGAAGCCAATATATCAAATTGGATGGATTCCAAATGAAAAATTACACGAAATAGCTTCTCAAACTGTTGATATATAGCAATTCAAAGCTTAAATAAAAATGGAACTAAATGGATTCTAAGGAAAAAAAAACAACAAATTACAAGCATAATAATAAATAGCAAAGCCAAAGCCATCATACTCCTAGAAAATCTTTAGTATATTTATGATATTTAGATTTAGAGTTTAAGTCAAATTTTAGTATTGTAAAACAAAAAATCTATTATATTATAATACTATCTATTTACCCTCGCTTCTCTCGGGTGCGTCCGGGTACGTTTTAATTTTTCTGAGCGGAACCCTAATTCTTTTTCTAAAATAAAAGTAGCCTAAGTTACTCCGTATAACATAAGCTTTCTACCAGAAAGCCCCGTCAAAATCATTCCAGCCGTTTCGGAGATTAGCCGGAGCAAACAGACAGACAAACATTTTAAAAATTGTGTTTTTCTTATAAGTACCCTGAATATTCATATACATTTAGTAAAAAGCTGTTCTTTGATATTACAAACAGACACTTCAATTTTATTTATCTATATAGATAGAACTTATTGATGCCAAGTGAGATTTTACACAAATACATATACCCGTATTTTATAATATGTAGTTTATAGAAAGACAAAGCCACCAATTAAAAAATGCATGCTACATTGTTATACTTGAATAACAACATATAAAATACACAAAAGAATTATATTATAAATCAAGGTGAATAACAAAAGAATATAATAGCAAAATCTCATCAAAAATGTAAAATATCAAAAGCTTGACCGCCCGCAGTATTTTAGGCATCCGTGCGGAAATATTCACATCAGGGCGTTTGTTTTATACAAGTTTCATGTAACTGGATAGCCACGATACACAACAATAACTCAAAATACGTATAAACGCTTCAATAACTTTCAATAACAAATAAAGATTAGCCAATGTTTTATCAGCTATGAAAGCTTTACCTACTCGGTCTCTCATCGATTAATTTATCAAGGAGGTACCCATTCGGACTCACGGTTTCTTTAACAGTAATGTATTATTTAACTGCCTCGGTGGTGTAGTGGCTAGCATGTACGGCTGCACACTCAGAGGTCCTGGGTTCGAGTCCCGGGTCGGGCCAAGTTTAGTTATTGAGTCTTTCTGTATAGTAAGCTTCAGTAACAGCCCGGAGTTGAGAAGTTTGCGGTGTTTCACCCCCGTGCCTCGGAGAGCACGTAAAGCCGTCGGTCCTGCGCCTTAACTCTCACTGGTCGTGTCGAGTGGTCGTCCCACCGGAGTATGAGAGTGACAGGAATAGAGAGTGCAACTGTGTCTGCGCGTACACTTGTGCACTATAATATCTCCTGCGTAGTTGGCTAGTCTCAATGAGATTGGCCGCCGTGGCCGGAATCGGCTAGGAGAACATCATCATCATTATTCAAATTAATTTAAAAAAATTTTTTTAAGCCGGTTCAAAAAAATCTGTACCTAACTAGTAAATAATAGTTACTTCGTTAAAATTTAAATAAACTGTAATAAACACTTTTAGGTTGAGACGGATTTACTGTAAAATAAATAAGTTTTACATAACTTAAAATGATGATCATTTTTATATAAAGTATTATATTATTTACTGTAAAATATTTTTAGAAAATACAAAAAAAATTTTACAGTTTTTGAATTTTTGTATGTGTTTTTTTAATAGCGCATTACATATTTTGTTAGTTATGTTCTAATATATCTTTAATCTATTATAAAGAGGTACAGTTTGTGACGTTGTATCTATCTCTGCATCTACCCAACCGATTTAGATGAAATTTGGGAAAATCATAGTTTGAGACCCCAGGAAGAGCATAGGATACTATTTATCCCAGAAATCATCCCTTAAGGGGGTGAAAATGGGGATGAAAGTTTATATGGGGAATCAAGCTAGGTACGAACCCGAGCGAAGAGAGGGTGAGTCGCTAGTATTTCATTCAATTAATACAGTTGAAATTCAAATATAATTAGGAACAGTCGCTCTAGAATTTTCAATAAAATATACTTAAAATACATCACTTAATTACTTTTTAATTACATGCAATAAGTAAATATTATGAAAAGAAAACATAGTTTGTCCAAATATATATTTTTTGTATTTACAACTATATAGGTACATTTTTTAAAAGAAACCCTAATTCATTTTCTAGAACAAAACTAGCCTAAGATACTCTTTATAAAATCAGCTATCTGCCAGCGAAAGTCTCGTCAAAATCAGTCCAGCCGTTTCCAGAAGTTTAAAAATAAACAATTAATTTATAAGAAATTATAATGTTATAATTAATAACATTTATTCTTAATCATCATCAAGGGTGATATAATATAACCATTTAAACTGAAAGTTTAATATTTCACAATGCAAAAACAAAAACATTTTCAACACCTGGACATGTCGTCGGCTGTCCAAATTTCATTTCATGCGCACGGTCGACGAACAAATGTTTTTTTTTTTTTATTGTACAATATATTTATTAAGGTTAACCACAAACCATCGATTATACATACTATGTAGGTAAGTTGCAACATTTTTTATGTTATAGTCTGTGGATATAGTAAGACCATAATATTTTATGCCCCGCGACTGGTGATGACGTTTGAAGAAAAACGCATATCTATACTAAACTATAATACGGCTAAAAAGAATATTTGATTTTTCATTTGTTTAAGTACCTTATTTTTAGAACCAGTAAATACGGTTTTTTTTGTATTTTGTAGTCTTCTAACGACTTACTCTTGTTTTGCTCGGGTGCATTCCTAGTGCCTAGCAGTAGCCGTCGTTATTTTCTGATTTCAATTAAAGATATTTTAATTTATCTGTATTTCTGTTTGTAAACCCATATTTATTAGAATAAAAAATAGCATTCGGCGACAATGTACCTTTCTATTAGTAAAAGAATTTTCAGAATAGAATCAGTATTTTCAGAAAGTACGCGGGCAAAAGCATGTATTGAAAAAATGGTAATCCATTCAAGGATCGAGTGACTGGGATTTAAATATTTTTTTAATAATTATTAAAATTACTTAATTTTACGTTCTTTTCATTTTTATAAGCTACTAGCATTGCCCGCGGCTCCGCCCGCGTTCAGATGACCAAAAACCTAATTCTTAGGTTTTACATATTAGTATACTCTTACAATGCAGTTTTTGTGTATTTGTATTTTTTCTCAGAAATAAGATATTTTCCCGCGGTAAAAAGTAGCCTATATGTTGACCCGGATAACCAGCTATCATCATACCAAATTTCATCAAAATCTGTCCAGTGGTTTTCTCGTCATGCGGTAACTGACAGACAGACAGATACTAATATGTAAAACCTAAGAATTTTGTTTTTGGTCATCTGAACGCGGGAGCAGCCGCGGGCAATGCTTGTTTATTATAACATAAATAAATAAGTTCATTTACAATAAATATGGCGTGGAAACTTTCAGTAAAATTTCTTAATCGTAACTAAGCTTCTTTAACTTATACTCTTAATAACCACTTTAAACTACTTAAAAACTAAAGATACAGAAGTATAATTGGAAAAATATTACTTCCAAAAGTACACTGTATCAAACACCGCACTGTGTAATTACTTTTTAATCTATTTTAGGTTAAAGTCCTACAAGAATTCTCTCTTCGAGCCAACTGCCCTAATTAAGAAAACTCCAACAGTCCGACCCAGATCGAACACATCGAAATTAAATAGTGTTTCGCATACAAATAAATAATTATCATAAGTGTTCCTCGACGTGCAAATTACATATTCAGTATGTACAATTAATATTATTTGTAATTTCATAATTTATCTTTTATTATATTTATTTAATTTCAATTTATCTTTTAAATATTGAAATAATTCAGTGTTCGGCAATAAATAAATTGTAAATATTTTATATGCCTGCATTTAACATATTATGTTTAACTATAGTGGAAATGTCAAAATGTTAGTTTCATCTACACTATCTACACTTCACACTTCTACACTAATGTTATAAAGACGAAAGATTTGTATTTTTGTATGTTTGTAACGAGTTAACTCCAAAACTACTGGACCGATTTAGATGAAATTTGGTAAGAAGATAGTTTGAAACCCTGGGTAGGACATACAATAGTTTTAAAGTAACTATCTAATATAGCTCTGACTAGCGACTCGCTCGTTTTTATTCTTTTGAGCGGAACCCTATTTTTTTTTCTAAAATAAAAGTAGCCTATGTTACTTCCTATAACATCAGCTATCTTCCAGTGAAAGCCCCATCAAAATCAGTCCAGCCATTTCAGAGATTAACCGGAACAAACAGACAAACAGAAAAAATAAAAAAAATGTGTTTTTCTTATAAGGACTCGTACCATATATCATTTCATATGCATTTACTCGTAGCAAAACGTTGTTATTTTGACATTACAAACAGACACTTCAATTTTATTTATTTGTATAGATAAGCTCTAAGAACTGAGATAAAATAACAACTTAAGATATAAACTGTGAGGCGTTATTATTTCGAAAATTACCCATAAGTCATAAGGTAACAAATCAATAAAAATAAATAAATAAAATTTTTACTGAATAAAAAAGTGTTAATTTCATAAACGTAATATAAATTATCAATTATTTATTTAAAACAATATATAAAATTAAAAACTCGACTGAGTAAAAAGCAAACTAAAAAGAAGAGACCAAGCACGCACACACGAAGCCACTATGAGGAAATTAATAAAAAAAACTTTTTTCTACATGACTCAACAATTGTTTGATCGGTAGAAAATCAAACAAAAAATATATAGGTTTATATTATAATCTGAACTTAATAATTGAATTGCTTATAGTTCAAATAAATAAATTTCAATATATAAATAAACTAAAATGAATCATGTACCAGAAAACAAGATTTTACGAAGTAAATAGACATCGTGCAGAATTAAACCGGTGCAGCTACTACTTGAAACTCGGCATAAACTGTGACATTGACAGATCGTTTTCTACACCTTCCGGTTCAAAATTCTATTATCTATACATCTATACTTATGATAAATTTCTGAGTCAAATCTGTACATTAAATATTTTTTGGAAAAACTTATTGAAATAGACATTATTATCGATACAGAGGCCGAATCTATAGTTTTTAGAATTTTTGTCTGTCTGTCTGTCTATCTGTCGGTCTGTCTGTCTGTGTGTGACCGCATCACAGAAAAACTACTGGACGAATTTTGATGAAATTTGGTATGGTCATAGCTGATTATCCAGGGCAACATATAGAATACTTTTGACCGCGGAAAAATATCTCATTTTTGAGAAAAAATACAAAAAATGCAATGTAAGAGTTCACTAATATGTAAAACCTAAGAATTTGCTTTTTGGTCATCTGAACACGTGCGGCGCCGCGGGCAATGCTAGTATGAATATAAAATGGACTAAGATAGCTAATAATATTTTGTTATAATAATATAAAATTCGCAATAAGATATTTTAGCACAATATTAATATATGTAAACTACATTTAGACTACAAAAAAACATGTGTGTGTACTTATGTACGCACTTAGACTTCTTTGGCGTAACAAAACAAAAATAGCTAAAGATTTGATCCCGTATATCATAACTCTGTAAAAGGAATGCAACTAGCTAACTTCATCATGTCGCTTTGTGGCTGTCGGTGTGCGCGCGCATCGTAAAAATATTACTCTCATTTTTTTCAAAACATGCCAAAAGAAGTATTACTTCAATATATGATGTATCTTGTACCTCTCTGATTTTATACTTAGGATCTTTCACGCACAAGTAACGCAATCGCCTAAGCTTCTTATGCTGGCATATTCGATAAATAGGTATTATTATGACTTGGATAAAGTAAAGCTAATTTCTCTTATAGAATAGAGCGAAAATTTCACGCTTTCGATAACTTAGAACTCATGACTGATGTTTAGTTTGTTCTTTTATTCTTCTTATAAGTAGGAGTAGAATTCAAGATTGACGTGATATTTTACATAAGGGTGAAATGTAGTATATGATCTATGGTTCAACCACAGACTAAATTTTACCCCAATATATCAAGATATGTATTGTAACAAGTAGCAATCGACTAGTCTATATTAATCCATATTAATATTATAAATATGAAAGTTAGTGAGTATGTATGGATGTTTGTTACTCTTTCACGCCAGAACGGCTAAACGGATCTGAATGAAATTTGGCGCAGAGATAGATTGTAGTCTGGAATAATACAAAGGCTTCTTTTTATCCCCGAATATAGGATAGGTTTGTTTTTGTTTTCCTAGAGGTGAGTGACCCCGAGCGAAGCGATGGTGAGCCGCTAGTTCGCAATAATTTATTATGTTGAGTGTAAAAGCCAATTATGGACATTAAATCTAAGAAAAGAGTTTCTTCCGAACGGAAATAAATTAGCCGTTTGTATTTTCCACACGTTTCCTATACGTTCAGTTTCAGTGCTAGTGTAGGTACGGATTGGTTTAAACCCTTGGACACTTTCGTTAGTGTAGTTAATCGTATTTCTGCAATTACAATATAGTTTATAATTTACATATTGTACTACATCGCTTGTTTAAGTTGAAATATTTATTTTTTAATACTATTTTTTTTTTTAATATCTACATATTAATAGGCAAAGACTTTTTATGTAGATAGGAAAATTTATTAATTTATATTTTTTTCTAATGCTCAATAATGATTATGGTCAAATATCGAACACTAGTATTCTTTATTATCTACTCATATTACTTATTAAGCATAAATTACCTAGAAATATACTCGTACATTGAGTTTTGTACGTTCATGAAAGTGATACGATTTTAGTAATTTATTGTTTATTGAACTAATTTAAATTTTTGCGTCCATTTCCACAGCCATCTAATAATATTTTTCTTTCAGATCTTTCCCTGTTGTTACAGAATGGAAGTATCTACCTGTGATGAAAAAATAACTACTACATGTTAGTATCAATTAATTTTTCATTATATGTATAAGTAATAAGGCCCTTCTCAATGTCTCAAGAACTCCTGAACCGATTTTATTTAAACTTTTGCTCGTTAATAGTAAACACACTATTTTGTATAGAGATAGATAGATAGAGATATATACATCATGGCGTGATGCGAGTGACAATTGTCAGTACTATAAGAATTGTGATGTGACAACGTTTAATAAATTCTACGCGACATTGGCAAAGTAAATTGTACCAATACGGCACTTCTAAGCCACTACACAAAAATAACTGAATTGAACATACTGCAATCTTTTTAGAGCATAATTTCAAAGAAAAAATATTTTAAAATATCGTTGATACCAAACTCACGTTATACTATCAATTCAAAAAACAATTAAACAACTTTTTTTTTGAGATCCATTACGCAAAGAAAAAAAAATATAATAAAAATATGGCTGCATCTGTTACGTAGAATGTTGGTACGTAATTCTTACGTCGGTGCGTTAAAAATGTCTATTCTTAAATTGTTATTTAACTATAAATATTTATGTACAAAAAGCACTTAATATATATTGAATATCGACTATCCGTCGTATCGATAATACCTCCTCACTAAGACGCTACGTTAGACGAATATTGCACATAAAATAGCTTGTAAATCATAGGAACATTGTTTAGTGAAAAGTAATGGTTTTTGTAATGATATAATAATTTTTTACTCGACTTTTTTACTTCTTTTTATTGGTGTATAAAAGATTTTGGTAAGGGTCACATAAAATACTTCTTTAAAAGTAACACAAGTAGGTATATCTTTTTCCTACGAAAAACTTTGACCTACCGCTATCTACAGCTTACAATTTTAGCAGCCATTTTCCGCTCCATCTGCTAAATTCCAAAACCAGTAACCATTTACTTACAATATTTCATCCTTAGTTACAACTAACCAGTAAGATTTATTTAATGTCGAGATCAACTTCTCGCTCTTACATTACCTTGAGTTACGCTCTTTGGTTAGTTAGGCAAGGATTTATTTATATAGCAATGCACTTGAAAAGCCGAATTTATATAAACCAAATGGCATATTGTGGTATAAATAATTATAAAGTTTCAGTACTTAATGGTCTGACTGGAATAACTGTGTCAAAGTTTAAAAGTTTGATCTTTCATTTGAATATTACCGAAAAGTTCTATTTGTATATCGTAGATATTCGAAGAAAACTCTGCGAAAGTACAAAGGTAGTGTGAGAATAAGAAAAAAAACCGAGTCTATTATATTTTACTGCATAAAATAAATATCTTCTTTATATGTGGAAAAACAGAAAACACGAATACGTTACTGAGACTGATTAGCTAAATGATTTGTCACTGTCGAGTATACGCGACATCCGTGTGTCGACTCAGCATGAAACGTAGGAAGCATTGATTTTATATATTACTACCAGGGCCCGCGGCTCCGCTCGCGCTAAAACTACAAAAACTACTTTAAAAACGTATGTCTCATACAAACTTTCATTCCCTTTTTTTTTTTTAACGTTGGGAAATGCATTTACGCACGACGTGTGGGACTCACCGGCGTAATACAGCCAGTACTACCCACTAAAACCCAACAAAACCTTCCCCCGTCTTAATGGGGCGTCGCAGGATCGCTTACGCATTCAACTACGACGCCCCGACGGCAGGTCTGCCTAAGCAGACCACCACAACCATGGGGTTGCTCCAAGGTCCACTCTGCTACCCGCAAGGTACACCGCCCCCCGAAGAGGGCCACCTACCACCACCCACCGAAGTGGGCAACCTCCCTGTGCGTTTCTTAGCTTCGCTACTACTACTGAGCCCCCCCACCACGACAAGGTGAACGCACGTTGGGGGGGAAACTTTCATTCCCTATTTTATCCCCTTATGGGACGAATTTCAAAAAATGCTGAAACAGACAGACGGACAGACAGACAAAAATTCTAAAAACTATAGATTCGGCCTCTGTATCGACAATAATGTTTATTTCAATAAGATTTTCCAAAAATTCGGCTTAGTTACAATTTTATGATGTGAGTATACGAATATGTAAAGCCTAAGAATTTTGTTTTTGATCACCTGAACGCGGGCTGTGCCGCGGGCAATGCTAGTTTTAAATAAAACTATGTTTTCGGATTTTTTCGAGGATTTATTTTTATTCTTGGTTCCCGACGTTTCGAATGCTTTACAGCATCATGGTCACGGGAGAGAAGAGGCTTTTTATTTTATTTTTGGTTTACTTATTTATTTAACTATAAACTAGTTACAACGATAATTTCACAGCTAAAACCATAAACTGAATAATAATTGTGAGTAATAGCTGTTTTCGAGTGAACTTGTAACTATATATTCACCTGGAACTACCGCAGCAAATTATCTACCAACTTAGTTCTTGCATTATTCAAGAAAGCTTGAAATTTGAACCAGTGTACTTGAAAGCAACTGGTAAGACTTAGTGATTACAGTACAGCGGCTACAACATTTACCTTTGAATGATATAGATATAATTTACGAACAACTTTATTGTCTGTCTTGAAAAAGTAACAATCATTTAACAAGTTTCTTTTTTATTTACTTACTTACCACGTCGAATACATACACATATTACTATAAAAACATTCTCAAGAAATCTTCAAAGGGCAATGGAAGACCATAGAAATAATTTTTATGTTCAACAGCATGGACGAATTGGTTAATTCGTTCATGTTCAATAGTTATTAATTTCATAGGCGTATAAAGCAACAGAGTAATTATAGACCAATATAAAAAAGTAATGTAAAAAAAATTTTATACTAACAGATTCTATACTTATTATTTAATATAACAGAGATGGGACAATGAGGGTAGCTCTTGCTAAAGCTTTTAGTGAGGTACATACAAAGAATTAGACTGCTAAAAAGCCACGTTAAAGCTAAATACAAAAGTGTAAAAATAATATTTTACATAAACATAAACAATCAAATACGAAAATTGTAATCAGCCTTTTTTTCTAACGTTCTACTACTGGGCACAGGCCACCCCACAATGCTAAAGAGGATCAGGCCATAGTCCACCACGCTAGCCAAGTGCATGTTGGACTTCATATATCCCTCAAAAACTATTTAGGCTCTCACAAGCATGCAGGTTTCCTCACAATATTTTACTCTACCGAAATACGAGAATTAATTAAGAAATAATACTAACAAAACCACGAACATAAAAACAAACAACAATTTATTTCAATTCCGCATGGAAATAGGTTGAGCAGCCAATAGGGAGGGAATATTTCATTAAACACACAAACCGATCTATTTTTAATTGTGTCAGCAAGCATTGTTAATATTTTTCATCAAGTTTCATTCGCAATAAATAACGTGGATGTACAATGTAGTATACTCTTATTACGAATTGAAGAAAAACTAGCTAACTTTAACAAGATTTTGCTGATTCTGGACTTTTAGAAAAGGGTCAATTCAAACATTGCAACTCAGCAAAACTGTGTTCTTATTGATATACTTTCCAACTTGTAGTCGACGCCATTATCTATTATGCTTCGAGTAACAATACTCTAAACTTTGTAAGTTTTATTACTTTTGTACCGACCTCGCTCGCAGAATCTCATCCTAATATGTCGCAAGTCCAAGACTATACTAATATAGTAAACTTGCCTTTTTCTGCGGGTTTGCTGGCGTTATTGTGTGTTATTTTTCCACACTGGTTTTAATGTACCTTTATAAATATTTATTTAATATTTTATAATCACTTTGATGCCATAGTGTTAGACATAATTATTATTATATGTAATAGTGGTAGATATTCCAAGATATTTACTTATATCTTTCTGCCTGTATAGATACTCGTAACATCTCTCCTCTTTGAATCAAGGCTCCCCGTAACTAGTCATTAGTATGTATTTAACATTTTGTTAATTTTTATGTTTTTTTTCTATTTGTAGATAGGTTTAAATTTACGATTTAAAATTTGGTGTTGTATATTTTTTAATTGTTTTTTTTTAAAAAGAGTCACTTCTAAAACATCTGTATGTAATTGTAACAAACACAATTTAGTAATTATAACTGATTTTGTTCTTGTATTAACGCATATAACACTATATATACATATATATATATATATATATATATATATATATATATATATATATGTATATATATGTATAATATATATATATAATGTATGTATATATATAATGTGACTTAAGAAATGAACTATACAATTTGATCACAAAAACTTTCAATTGCCCGTTGGACTTTTTACCTTCTACAATTCTTTTAAACAAAAAGTGAACATTTTAGTACAATTTATGGCACAGAAACTTTTATTATAACTAATTAATTATAATTTATTCATTTATACTAATATTATAAAGAGGAAAGATTTTATTGTTTGTTTGTTTGTACCGAATAAACTTTGAATCTATCCTATCCGAAACTACTTAACCTATTTAGATGAAATTTGGTAAGAAGATAATTTGAGACCCTGGAAAGCACATAGAATAGTTTATGTTTATATTGGAAATCATTCTTTAAGGGGGTAAAAATGAGGATGAAAGTTTATATGGGGAAGCAACCTAGGGACGAACCCGAGCGAAGCGAGGATGAGTCGCTAGTAACACAATAAATCAAAACTTAATTTGAAATGAATTTTTGTATTTTTATATTAATGCATAATTAAAAAAATATTTTGGTAACATGATGATCAGTTTATGAAATTTAATATTAATAATCACTATATAATTTTTAGGTTTTTGCGGCTCTGTGGATCCACCACAATAGTAATTACAGATCAATCTATAATATTTAACCTGTAATCCATAGTAAATAATTTGAAACGCACTCATCATCAGTTAATCAACATTAAACATATTTTAATTAGATTAAACACTGCATTGCGGAAACTTATGCAATACACTTTACCCATTTATTTCTTGTACGAGTATTTTTTTCTCGTTGATTAATAATGTCAGTTAAAAGTTTCTGCGCCTTCTCGTTAGGTTTTTTAAATTCATTAGTTCACTGTCAGTCTGACATTTATTGCTGGTTTTCATCATTCTTATAAAGCAGTAAATTGTACAACATTTTTCGTTAACTAAAGAGGAACTCCTTCAAATTGTTTTTAGGCCATATTTTATTTTATGTTATGCTATTAATATTTTTTTTAGTTATCTGGGTCAGGCCGTAGTTTTTGCCACATTTTGTATACCCTAACTCTCCGCTACTTTTTTTTTTAACTAAAATACTTAATATACATTTTTCAATCACGACGTTGTATTTCCTATGAAATGGAGAGCCACGGCCACTAAATATACTTGACTAAGTTTATAAACATGGAAAGTTATACGATATTTTTGTTAAAAAAATGACGAAATTTTTATAAAAAACGCGAATCCGCTTCGGTATATGTACACTTTGCGCATCTGTAAAATTAAAAATAAACATTCCTTTTGACAATCGATGTGATTTGACGTTATGAAATAATAGTTAGCTAGCCACCTTTTTAATATAGTTACGTGTTTCCTAAGAAAAAACATTAAATTTCATACATTTTTTAAAAACTACACAAAGACATTTTTTTGCGCTATTTTTATTGCGCAACCAATATATCTGCCTATTTTGTCATAAAAACATTAGCAGGATTTGTATCTAAGTAGTGGCAACACCAAAGTAACTACCTCTATGGTCAATATGACGTTAGCGGCAATATTCCTGTCAGTTGGATGTCAACTTCGTTGCGAAGAGGAATGTGTCAAGTTTGTGGCGGAGTGCATTTTTTGTGATTTCAAGGTAAGTTTTCAATTTATATTTAATATTGTTATTGTGCACCATTTAGTAAGCTGTGTGTGATCTTTCAAGCATAAATTAACCTGAAAAAAGAGTTTATTTATAGAGTTATTATCAATTTCCTTTGCGTCACGGTTGCGTAAAAATGACATTATGCTACTTTGCGTTACCAGTGGCGTAGAATTTGCGCCACTTTATTTTACGCTATCGAATAAAGGTGCATACACATGTAAATTTGCGGTTAGGTATATTTTTTTGCTTGTGACATGGTGTGCAAAGCACTAATGGTTCCACATAAGCAGCATATGAAATACGGAGCCTTAATAACGCATTATAAGATGCTATCTATACTAACATAATAAAGCGGAAAAGTTTTTTTGTTTGTTTGTTTAAACGCGCTGATCTCTGGAACTACAAGTCCGATTTAAAAAGTTCTTTTTGTATATGATAGCCAGATTCATGAGAATCTCTTTCACTTTATGAGAATATATATTCTTATATATTTAAGGTGAATATATATTCTCATATATTAATATATAAATTTGGAAATATAGCATATAACGGAAGATATTTTTTTAGGTTTCTAATTTATCCAGTAAATATCATACTTGCATTTTGCATTTTTTGTATGTCCGGCATTCTTTCTTACCTGCATTTGCACGGCTTACATCGTCTCTTTCGTAAAATCTCCGTATTGTCTCTATCAGACCATGGGTTTTGGCTTTGTTTCTACGTATCTTTTTAAACTGTTTTTGAGTCCAAACCTTCTTTGTAAGGCAGGTTTTTAATTTATATTTTTTTACTATCGGATCATCCACAACATCTTTAAATGTATTTTTATCTTGGTTTTGTCAGATTTTAAATTTAGATTTAATAGAGTCCGTGAGAACATTGTATTCTAAAATCTTTTTTTCGATATCTTCTTTTTACAGTGTTGCAACATTAGTTAGGTGCTCATTAACAAAGTTTTCCGATCTCTTATATGAAGTGTTTTCTTGTTCTTGTACGATGGCATGGTTTTCAATTTCAGTTTCGTTATCCTGAACTTTCTTTGCTAAATCTCGGAAATCACTCTTCAATTTACGCATGTCTCTTTGAACAGATTTGTAATCTCTCATCAATTAATCAACGTATTCACAAAGTTGATTATTTTCACGTCGCATTTTTTTTTTCAATATTTCTCTGAATATTTCTAATCACAGTCTTATTCAAATATGTATTGCTTCTACTTTCTGTCTCATATATTATACAAATTTTGATCTAAATCGTTCGGTATAAACAAGAAATGCTCGTTTAAATATATTAGATAGATACATAACTATATTTACCATATTTCGTTTCAGATGCCTCTGAGTCAAGCAGAAAAATCAAGGAGATATAGGGAAAAACTAAAAAGAACGAATCCTGATAAATATCAAGAAATTAAAAAGAAAAATAAATCAAGAGCAATTAAAGCTTACCAAAATAAAAAAAAATCTATAACTGATTCACAAAAAGCAGAACACAGGTTGTCACAGAATAAAAACAGTATTCGGCAAACTGTCCACATAATCCAGTCTACATCTAATGAACAACCTGCCAATATGGAGCATCAGGATATTACAGAAGACCGTTCAAATGAAGTAAATCTGGAAACCCAAAGCATGTTGGCTGTACAAGTTCCAGATAGACTTGAACAAAATGACACAGAAAGTAGAAGCAATACATATTTGAATAAGACTGTGATTAGAAATATTCAGAGAAATATTGAAAAAAAAATGCGACGTGAAAATAACCAACTTCGTGAATACGTTGATAAATTGATAAGAGATTACAAATCCGTTCAAAGAGACATGCGTAAATTGAAGAGTGATTTCCGAGATTTAGCTAAGAAAGTTCATCATAACGAAGCTGAAATTGTAAACCATACCATCGTACAAGAACAAGAAAACACTGCATATAAGAGATCGGAAAACTTTGTTAATGAGCACCTAACTAATGTTGCAACACCGGAAAAAGAAGTTATCAAAAAAAAGATTTTAGAATACAATGTTCTCACGGACTCTATTAAATCTAAATTTAAAATCTGTCAAAACCAAGATAAAAATACATTTAAAGATGTTGTGGATGATCCGATAGTAAAAAAATATAAATTAAAAACCTCCCTTACAAAGAGTCTCGGGCTCAAAAACAGTTTAAAAAGACACGAAGAAACAAAAACAAAAACCCATGATCTGATAGAGACAATACGGAGATTTTACGAAAGAGACGATGTAAGCCGTGCAAGTGCAGGTAAGAAGGAATGCCGCACATACAGAAAATGTAAAATGCAAGTTCGATATTTACTAGATAAATTAGAAACCTTATATAAAAAATACGTTTCTGAAGTTGGCTCAATAAGTTACAGCACCTTTAAAAAATATCGTCCGTTTTATGTTATATCTCCAAATTTAAAGAATTTGAAAACGTGTGCTTGCTTGAAACATTGCAATATGCAATTTATTTTAAATGCTTTAAAATCGGCGGGCATACTCGAGTCAAATGATATTAACACAATTTTGGACAAACTCGTCTGCGACCCTGATTTTAAGCAATGCATGTACGGTGAATGCAGTGTTTGTAAAGATAATGCTGTACAAGTAAACAAAGAGGAAAATCTTGTAATAAACTGGTTTTCATGGAAAGTCAAAGAACATGAATATGATGAAAAAGGAGAGAGAAAAAAGACTAAAAGAATGGCAAAAACTGAAAACAAAGGAACATTAAAAGATTTAGTTGATTTGTTTAACAAGGAAATGAACAAATTTAAGATACATGTATACAACATGCGCCATCAACAACGACAATATAAGCTATGTATAGAGAACTTAGACTACAACGAATGTGCATTACATATAGACTTTTCAGAAAACTGGCTGTGTAAACATCATGAAGAAATACAAGCTATGCATTTCGGTGCATCGAAAAACCAAATTACCCTACATACGGGCGTGCTTTACATTAAGAATGAAAAACCATTATCGTTTTGTACAATTTCTGCTGAAAATTGTCATACCCCCGAAGCAATTTGGGCACATCTTGATCCCGTATTAAAGCATATCAGGCTTACATATACAAATATAGACACAGTTCATTTTTTTTCTGACGGTCCTACGAGCCAGTACCGCCAAAAAAAAATTTTTTTTTAATGACCCGCAACACCTTCGAACATGGATTTGAAAATTTTACTTGGTCATATTTTGAGGCATCCCATGGAAAAGGTGCCGCAGATGGCGTCGGGGGGACTATAAAAAGAACTCTAGACTTTAAAGTTTCACATGGGACTGATATACCTGACGCACAAACTGCGTTTAATGTTTTGCAGGAAACGGCAACGTCAATCAAAACATTTTTCATAAGACCCGAAAGCATCCAAACATTAAACACAAATATTGCAAGCAAACTGACCGCTATTCGAAATACATTAAAAATTCACCAGATTGTAAGTCATGCTAAATTCATACTTAAATACCGCATCCTCTCTTGCTTTTGCCAAAATCTCAAGGGAAAATGTGAATGTTTTGAACCGAAAATACACAGTTTTGAATTTCAAACAGAATTTACAATAGACGGAAATAGAAAAGACGAAAGCTATACAAGATTGGAGCTTGACGAAACCACTGGAGAACTAAAACAAGTGAGAGAGCAAAAAAACGATAGCTTAGAAATAAAAGGAAATGAAATGTGCTCTGAAGAACAACTATTTCACTGGACCCAGGACAGTTTTTTATCAGACAATATGGACATTGATGAAACAAATATTGACTTCGATATACTGAACGATTCTGGAATTTTAAATGCAATAGAATGTGAAGGGAATGATACAGCTGAAAATCAAAAGTATGTTGAAAAGGATAATGAAGTGACCATCTATAATCCAGACAGTCTTAAAATGTTTTGTAATCAAGTTATCAACAGTCACTTCGGTATATCAAACCAAAATACAGAGACCCAGTTATCGGAGGTATGCGTATTGAATAAAATTTCAAAGAATGACAGTCAGAATCTGTCGTTTTATAATGATTTGCCGACATGTTTACAACCAGTAATACCATCATCCAAAATATCTGCAAATGAATCGAAAGTTTCAGTGGGCTGTTCTAAACTGATAATACACTCTAACATCAAGGTAGACTCTGAAGTAAAGAAAAATAATATTAGGAAAATTTTGAAAGGGGCTAAAGTTATTAAGCAGTCAGCACTAAATATGGAAATAGTTCCGAAGAAAGTAAAAAATGTTAAACAAAACAATGCTCTTAGCCAAATAGATACATTAAATGAACACGCAAGTACGTCAAAAGAAGCAGGCAGTAAAAGAAAACGCAAAAATGTAACTACTGAAAGAACAATAACTTGTATAAAAAAAGGTAAAAAGAATATAAATAATAGACAAAAGTCAAAATCAAGCAAGCACGCCGTAAAAAAGAAAAAGATAGCAACTTATATAGAAACAAGCTCTGAAAACTCCGATATTATAAGTCTAGCCGATACTGATAAATCTGAATACGAAACATTGAATGAGTATATAACATGTTTAGAAGATCAAGAAGGAAAGGAAAACTTAGAGCCAGCTATACCATTTGGGATTAGTGATATTGATTACTGTACAGTAGATTTTTTAAAAAAGGATGACTGGATAGTGGCTAAATTTGCCACAAAAAAAAGTTTAAAGCACTTTGTAGGACGTGTTTTGTCGATAAAAGATAATATTCCTACTGTAAAATTTGTTAGGAACGTGAAAAATTTGAAAGATAGTAAAGGGTTAATTTTCACGTATCCACAAGTTGACGATATATATGAAATGCAGTTAGGTGATGTGATTAAAGTATTACCTCAACCAAACATTTCCCGACGGGGCCAAATAATCTTTGACACCGACATTAGTTACTACAACATACAGTAAAAAAACAATAATTATACAAAAGGTGCCTTTTTTAAGTACGTGTTCAATAAATTAAAGTTTTAATTTTTCTTTAAACTGTTTCGATTGTAATAAGCCAAAGTTTTAATATTTTTCTATCTTGTTAAGGAGTTGTTTTATGAGTAGATTCTATATATTTTTTTCTTTGATATCTTTAAGAATTAAGTTAGTAATAAGAGTAGTGATAAAATAAGAGTAATATTAAGATGAGTGAGAATTATATTTGAGACGTTAGTAGGCACTATTAGTTATAATTGTTTTATCTCACGAATGTGGACTTGTCTTAGTTGTGAAGGTATGTGCACATACATATATATAATGGTTTCGTGTGCGTGCGAGACATTTTGCGCCTTTATAAGCATACATTACAATTACCTAAAACTTCTCCGCATTCGTTAGATGAAAAATAAAACATCTGTATTCTGTGATTTGATATTCTTTGTCTTATGTGTTTGTTTGTACTCAACCATAATAACCATCACATTTATATATATTTCTTAAAATCTAATACAAAAGTCAAACATCTAAGACGATAAAATTGTCCTCCAGTCCAGTACGATAAGAGGAATATTTAATAAAATAATATTTTTTATATTGTACACAGTTTGCCACATCTATTAAACGGAAAATGGTCGCCACCAAAATCTGTCAAGTCGATTCCGAAAAGTTTGTCAACATAAAAATTTATTGTTAAATAATTTTATCTTCCCAGAGAACAATGTTATATTCTTAGATCGTTTATTTTTGTTTAAGATATGAATATTTGATCGTTTATTTTTGTCTAAGATGTTAATTGACGAAATAAATTTAAATCCAAAGATGGGGGCAACGGGAAGTTTAATTTTTGTTTTTGTTATTTGTGATTAAAATTAAAATATTTGAGACGTTATTGTGTGCCTTCACGAGTCTGTCTGCTGTGATTCATTAAAAACTGTAAGACTTACTTACCATACCAAAATCGAGTTTTTTTTTATTTGTACCTATCTTACCTACGTACCTACCTTACTATGACGCAAATCCTGAGGCGTACTAGTACTGTTCTTAACTTCATAACATTTTTGAAAATAATATTTATCTATCCAGTCAAAATATTTAAAAATCACAAAATCATGTAGGCGTACCTTTACTATTTTGCGTTACCGTTTTGCGTCACTCTACGTCACCTACTTGCAGAAAATTGTACGTCACCTTTGCGCTATTTGTGGCAAAATCTACGGCCTGACCCATCTGTGTGTTTAAAAAATAAAATTAATGTAGGAGCGCATATATTTCAGTTTTAGAACTATTTCTTATATTAAAAAAATACTCTTAAAATTCATTAAATATATTAAAAAAAGAAAATCAGATTTATTTAAACCACTTAATAACTTATATGTAATTACATAAATACCAACAATACAACAAAATTTTCTAATAAAAGTTTTATTGTTACTGCCATTGCCAGAAACGAATAGTATAACTTACACGAATCATTAAAACTACCGCTAAAGTATAACTAGATAAGGTTAGCAAATTGTAGGTAAAATCCCAATCCCAAGGTAACGGTCATAAGCTTAACTTGTACTATTAATCTATACTTAATATTATAAATAGGTAAAGTTTGTGAGTTTGTGAGATTCTGAGTTTGTGACGTCGTAGGGGGTAATTTCTGGTTCTACTGAAACGATTTAGATGAAATTTGGTAAGAAGATAGTTTTTATCCCAGAAATCATCCTTTAAGGGAGTGAAAATGGGGATGGAAATTTGTATTGGGAAGCAAGCTAGGGACGAACCCGAGCGAAGTCAGGGTGGGTCGCTACTCTATACATAAGATAACTATAGATTCGGCATATATATATATATACTATATTTTTTTATTCCATCACATAAAAAAATATATAAATATTTAAGTTAAAAATAACTGCCTCGCTAAATCCATCTCATATACAGAATTATAAAAATTAAATAATCATTTATAATAATTGCCATAACGACAAAACTATATTTCTTAATTTACCTCGAGGAATTTTAAACCAAAAGTTGTTTTTTTATAAAAAAATGTAATTTTATATACAATCCAAAACTTAATTTCTTTTGAATCATCATGAATTTATAATGAATATTAAACATATATTATGATTTTAAAATATGGCTTATCCATTTATTTTAACGCTTTGGCACTGTTCGTTTGATAGTTTGAAGTTGTAGCCGCGAGACGTGACCTCAGAGGCGCAACAACCGCGGCACTATAAAATTAATTATTACTATAGTTAAAACTTGTTTTGTTTATATACAAAAGTAAATAAACAAGTGTGTAGATTTTTCACTTCTTTCCATAATAATAATTGCAATATTATTTACAGCAGATACAAAGCATCTGTTCGGAAGGCTTTGTTCTACTTTTCTGAAAAATAATATTTATTGAAAATTTGGGTCATCGCGGCCTATAAATGTAAAAATTCTTAAGTAAATAAATAAATATATAGGGACATTAACACACAGCACCATCTAGTTCCATGGTACACTACGAGGCTTGTGTTATGAATAACAAATAGTTGATATACTATACATATTTAACTTTAAATACATACATATTATAAATATAAACACCCACCGCCACGACTGGAGTACAGACACGGAGAACCAGCTATCATCATACCAAATTTTATCAAAATCTGTCCAGTGGTTTTCTCTTGATGCGTATAGATTTTTAAGTGTATTTATTAGTTTACATCATCACAGCGATTAACAATACCTGATTCTAGACTATATAAATAATCCTAGGAATGTGAAAGGGAGTAAGTCAATTTTAAAAAGGTTTATTAATAAATTAATTTGTATTATTTAGTATCTTTAATTAGCAAGATAATGATGATGTTCTCCTAGCCGATTCCGGCTACGGCGGCCAATCTCATTGAGATTAGCCAACTGCGCAGGAGATATTATAGTGCACAAGTGTACGCGCAGACACAACGTGCACTCTCTATTCCTATCACTCTCATACTCCGGTGTGACGACCACTCGACACGACCGGTGAGAGTTAAGGCGCACCGACGGCTTTACGTGCTCTCCGAGGCACGGGGATGAAACACCGCCAACTTCCCAACTCCGGGCTGTTACTGAGACTTACTATACAGAAAGACTCAATAGCTAAACTTGGCCCGACCCGGGACTCGAACCCAGGACTTCCGGGTCTGCAGCCGTACATGCTAGCCACTACACCACCGAGGCAGTTAGATAATACTCGCTTACTGAAAGCTCTAACACTTTGCTGAGATGCCTCAGAACATACTCTCCACTCAACATACTCGTAAAAATAGGTGCATCTAATTATATGCTAGAGAAGTCGTGTTTGCGCATACATGATATCCCCTTCGGATTATTAGAGCACTAAAAAACTTCACATATAATATTTTTTACGAGACTACAAGATTGTTTTTGTAACATTGTTTACTCTTTACGAGTATAAACACTAAGAGTGGTAATAATTTTGTTATTTCATTGCTTAGTGACTAAGAATCCATTTTCTTTCTTTTGACAACCCTATTAATTTAGCGTACTGACTGAAGCGTAATATTAAACGTTTCATTTTTTACTAAACAATAGATCCTAATGAATGAACAAGAATATTTGAAATGAGATAATGTAATTAAACTGCTTTTGAAAATATTTGACATCTTTTGATGTTCATTTCTAAATTTACTTATGACTTAATTAATTGTTTTATTTATTAAAACACTAACGACTCACCCTCGCTTCGCTCGGATTCGTCCCTTAATTGATTCCCCATACAAACTATCACCCCCATTTTCAACCTCGTAAGGGATGATTTCCGGGAAAAAAGTATCCTATGTCCTTCCCAGGGTCTCAAACTATCTTCTTACCAAATTTCATCTAAATCGGTTCGGTAGATCCAGAGATTACCCCCTACAACGTCGCAAGCTCACAAATTCACAAACTTTACCTCTTTATAATATTAGTATAGATGTAACATTCATACCGCCGGTGCACTAAGCGACCATGCCTATGACCATGGTCGCGAAAAACGCACTATTTTAACATTGTTTTATTCAATACCAGGATCTTCATAATAGACAAAAGACTGCGACCATCATAAATAATTAATTGGTCACTACGACCATGGTCTCGGTCGCAACCCCATAATGCTTGTGAACTCTAAGCATTAGTAGAAATGAAACAAGTCATTTCCAATTAACAAATATCTTGCCTATATCTTATACTTGCTATCCACCTATCTAACTTATGAGAAGTCATGGAAAATTCTAATTTGGTAGATTTTTATTTAGTTTTTATTATTCTTTCATATTTTTATAGTATTTTTTTTATTAATACTTAAGTAAAACTAAGCAAATCATGTGCAAAATATTTTATATTGTGTTTATTTAGCACCAGCACATCAAACAATCAAAAGAAGCCGTTCAACCAGATTCCTGAATAATTATTTAAAACTCGAATCCAAACAATTCTTTCGCTAATATTTATTGCTCAGCGGAAGCGTTGCCTGGGGAAATGGTGTAATAAGATATTTTGTGATCTCATTTATTAATTTTCGCCCCTCATTATTCCACTCTTCTTAGTAAAGTCTTTGAGTTGGCAAGATTTATTTGTATTTCGATAATGTTCTTAGTAAATTTTACTGTTAATAAATATAAATCAACATGACATAATAAATTTTCATTGTAAAAAAACATTTTTATAGTGTTTTAAAAGTTAAATACTCCATATTATCTAGCTTAATTATTAAAACCACAGATCATGTAAAACTTTAAAACATCAAAATGTAAAAAATGATATAACAAACATCCCCAACCATTTTTTTTCAATTTTATAATTTAATTAATACGAGCGAGTGTATGTTTTTATCCATAAACAAGAAAACGTAGTGATCTCAACTTATTTGGTTACTTCTATGTTCATAGGGCCATAGACAGTGTCGTAGCTATGCCAATGCAACCAATTCCGTCGCATCAGGCCCCTGATTCAAGGGGCCGCAGCGGGGCACAAACGATTCTTTTATTTTAAAACATTTTTTTTGAGAACGGCCCAAGAAGCTTCAAAAACCACAAGAAAAAAGTGTCATTTTCCGCATTTTATTTCATAATAGTAAAAGGCTTCCATTTTTTTTCGCATTGGGGCCCAAAAGGGCTAGTTACGCCACTGGTTCTAGATATTTTGTTATAGATTAATTAGATATATAAGCACTGGTTCCTTAATTTTTTTATTACGAAATATGATAAAATTATAATTGTGTTTGTGGGTTTCATAAAAAAATAGCGTTGCGTATTTTTTTTTTGTCACATTATAAGTACAATAAGCATCCGTGCCATTTTTTTATTTATTTATAAAAAAACTTTTTCTTTTTTAATAAACGTAGTAGTTTATATTCCTAAGTCTGAAGGGTTGAAAGATTTTTGACTATTATCATTTGGTGCATTTATGACTGACAGGGTGAAAATGCTAAAGGAATTTTCTTTAAAAGAGCCTTCTCTTCGTGACGTTGTGAAGCTCCTCATGTGAGTTTGGGAATTGGGTGCTACGTATTAAAGTCGTTTTATTTTTAGTAAATCTTAATGAACCAGAGTGTTACATAGGTTATTTCTACTACATTTCCGGTATATCCGGTGGTTACCGAGAGGTATACATAGAATCACACATTTCCAGTTTAAATTCTTTAAAAAACCAACTGCCATCCGTTCAACTAAAAGGCAAGGTAAACTTTGCACGCTTATTTTATTACAAAAGTAAAACCGATCTGCTTTCTAACATCCCTCACAGAACATATTTATATAAGAAAAAAAAATACTCGAAGAAGAGTCTCTCACGTTACCTTTTTATTATTAAAGGTGACTGAATATATCTAAGATAAGCTTAATCATAGAGCAATTTCAACATTTTCTTTTCATTTTGTCGTAAAGTTGATGCGGTGTCATATGCTAGGGACGTGGTAGCAAATTTGATACCTGGGATGATGTTTCTATTAATTTAATTAAAAATATTAATATCTTATTTGTAAGATATAAAAGCTCAGACTAAGTACTTAATAAAATATATTTAATTACGTAATTAATTAATATAAAAATAAAATTTGTGCTAAAAAAGGCCAAATGGCAAAAAAACCCAGCATGTGTCATCTAAATTTACAGAAAACCAGATCCCTTAATTAAAAAAAAATGTAAATGGCCGCCATAAGAAACAGATAAAGAGACAATTCACGTTTATGTGGAATGTCGTAAAATCACGATTTTCAGCCATATTAAGCGTTTTCGCAGACCACAGACTATTAGTGGTCCCGACAATTTGGTTGAGTTAGGTTGCTAGCACGCCCTCTGCTAAACAAGGATGGTTCCGTTGGGTTTTATTTGGTCATAATGGCTTTTCCAGTCAGTGATTCATCACATAACCACCTGTTATACAGGTGGTTAACATATGTAGTACATAAAAAAGAGTATAAGTATAAAAAAGCTGCTAGCGCACACACCTGTTCTAGTTATCTAAACTTTTGACGGATATTACATCTATACATCTGTTTAAATTAAAAAAAAATTGATTATTTATGTTGCATTACCAATAATTGATTTAAAAATAATCATATAATAAAAAAGACCCAAAAAATTTAAAAGCAACAATTGCTAGTGCACAGAGGTAACAGATAAGTTTTCAAGAACAACTTTACGCTCGAACATTATAATACTTTTCCACACAGATCGGCCAGCAGCTGCCGGTTGATGTGGCAGACTAAACTATCAGCAAGTGTGCGTACGTGATAGGAGTGATATACTAACTTAGCAATCATCGATAGTTAGATAACCCACCCAATTATTTTCGTCGGCCGATAGCAAAAAAATCACACTATCGGTCAACAAAAAGTCTATAGTCTGAGATCACTGAAAAAACTCGGCTATAAAGAAAGGCTCAAATGTTCCGTATAGTATTAACATTAAAAGGACCATATTATAGGTAAATAACTATATCTATACTACTCTAACTATATCTATATTATGAATGTGAAAGTTTGTGAGTATGGATGTATGGATGTTTGTTACTCTTACACGCCAGAACGGCTGAAGGGATCTGGAATGGAAATTTGAACCAGAGACAGATCATAGTCTGGAATAACACATAGGCTACTTTTTATCCCGGAAAAATATACGGTTCTCAAGGGATAGATTTGTTTTTGTTTTTCTAGAGGCAAATTATCTAACTTATAAAAATAAAACTGTAAAAAACTAACTTCATCACGAGCTTTGCTAATTAGTAGATACACTTTCTAGAAACTATATTAAAAGTTTTTAATATAAATTAAGAACTTGCAAAGCTGTTATATGAAAATGCTATTTACTTTGAAATATCTATAAAACGCCTACGTCGAAAATCTAGGCCACCTTATTATAAAACCGCTTTCATTTGTCTGTGCCAGTTTCATTAAAATTAGTATAAACTTTTATTTTCACAAATACGCCTACAGTTTCAAGAAAAATTCTATTAATAAAAATTTTTTAAATACAATTCGATTACTTTATTTTATCATGTAAATTAATCGACGGTATATAATAAGGTTATAATTTACTTAAAGCAAATTATTTGCGCGTTTCAATTCTCGAGGGCGTCCCGGAAAGATGAACATTCATCCCTCGACGCATTAATTTATTTACGCACGGAGACCCTGCGATGAGATCGAAATGAAAAGAAAATCGTCGAGTAACAGAAAGAAAATAACTAGCATTATTTTCTACCTCAACGAATATATTATTATTTATTATGTAAATATACAGGGTCATTTTTAATTTACTGAAAACCTTTTGGGAATATATTGTTTACATCATAACAACAACATCTGTGAGAAAATAAATATTTCTTAAATTTTACAAAAATAAAAGTATTTTTATTGCTCCTTCTAAACGCTAATAGCCCAGCAATTAGCAAAAAAAAGCACGTGACCAGTGGAGGGGAAGGGGTGGAGGGGAAGGGGTGGAGGGGAAGGGGTGGAGGGGAAGGGGTAGAGGGGAAGGGGTGGAGGGGAAGGGGTGGAGGGGAAGGGGTGGAGGGGAAGGGGTAGAGGGGAAGGGGTGGAGGGGTGTAGGAAGTGGCCCTTACTCATTTAAACTTGGCCAGATGCTAGAACTTTACCGTTTTTGTATGAAAATAAAAATTTAAGAAATATATTTTTTTCTTGTTACAGATGTTGTTGTTATGATGTAAATAGTAGATTCCCTAAAGGTTTTCAATAAATTAAAAATGACCCTGTATAAATAATAAACACGGTTGCTGTTCCGTAACGTATATCTTTTGTAAGATCTAAAAAATGGTCAGATTTGAACACAAAAAAAATTAGGCACGAATTTATATATCTGTCCTTCGTCAAATTTTACGATTTCAAAATATCCAAATTTGGCACGTTACCTCATATATCGTATGTACGTATTGTAACGAGCTAGGTTTCTGGGATCAGAAGTTCAAGCACGTCATTTGCGCTTGTGTACATATATTATGCGACTTCTTAGATAATAAAAAAAATAGTTATAACTTTAATACTTTTGTAAGAGTAATATAAAATAAAATAGCTATTTCTATACTATATTTTCATGCGCAATATCGATAAAACAGTGATTTCTCTATAGTAATAATATGGTCTATCTTCTCTTCTGCGAAAGATTCAATGTTAATAAATAATAACACACTGCAATCTATACTAATATTATAAAGAGGTATAGTTTGTGAGTTTGTGACGTTGTAGGGGGTAATCTCTGGATCTACTGAACCGATTTAGATGAAATTTAGTAAGAAGATAGTTTGAGACCCTGGAAAGGACATAGGATACTTTTTATCAATGAAATCATCCCTTAAGAGGGTGAAAATGGTGATGAAAGTTTGTATTGGGAAGCAAGCTAGGGACGAACCCCAGCAAAGCGAGGGTGAGTCGCTAGTACTATAATAAAACACAATCTTTAAATATACTAGTCAAGTCTCCTGAATGTTGCTTTGTATTTTTGTTCAATGTGTTCCAAAACCATTCATTCCTTTTAAGTTGCTAGTTTTTAATAAGATAATAGCTACTTCATACTGAACTCATATTGGGATTGAGCTTTTTTATGAAACCAAAACCTCAACAGTTATAATAAAATTAGTTGATACAAACAATAAGGTATCGAAGAGCTGCAATGATTTTAACGCGACTTCCGCTTACTTTAGTTAACAGACGATTTAAGCGGTACTATTATTTTATTTCGAAAAAGTAAATGGCCTTTTCCGGGATAGAAAGTAAGAGACGAACAACGTTACGATTTTAACGTATAAGATATTTTGTTCATATTGACAGGTAACTTTTTTTTGGAAAAGGATAGATGGAAGTTTGCCGATTGAAACGAAGGCGAGTGATGAGATTAGAAGTAAATATTGAAAGTACCTACCTAATAAATATATTTTAAAATAAAAAAAAATATTTTACATTAAAATTGTGAAATATAGGACTTAAAAATAAAACATGCCATTTAAAGATTCCCTAGGTATATAAAACAAAGCAGTACCAAGTGCCACAGATAATCGCGCAGGTGCAGTGAAACGCGGCTAACGAGGCCGTAATCTGCATATCGAGAACCACCTACATCCTACACGAATGCTACTCATGTAGAATTACTCGCTCATATTAATGATCATAATATGTGTATATTACTGAGAATATCTTAATGTTTGTTTTATTTGTAGCCATGAAACTAAACGATAACATGTTAAAGGAAAGGAAAGTTATATATTAATTAAAATATGTCATATTTTTCGTACATACTTTCAAACTCGATAAAGCTTATTAGCTACATTTGTTTTTTTTTTAAATGCTAAAGTAAAACAATACTGCTTGTGATGATTCGAATTATCCATTGATAAGATCAGAATCAGGGTATTGTTAAAATAATATTAAAGTTTTAATTGAACTATTGTCCTACAACGTTGACACAAAATGTCTCTTATATGTAAATCCAGGATACGCCATATAAACGCTTTTGGTTTCGTGGTAGGGGAAGTTTAGTAGAGTCTGGCAATCCAGCCAGGTGTAAAGTTAAGAGGCGCACCTCAGAGAAGTTATCATGCGACCGTATGATAAGTAGACCGTGAAAACGATCTCTGGTTATGTTATGGTCTACTTGAGTAGACCTCGGGACATCGTAATTGAGTGCGTAAGTAATCCTGCGGGTTCTATTGGGTTTAAGTGGGTATTACTGGTTTCCATTGGGCTTCTAGCCGATTAGACTCCGCAAAACTACCTGGTCTACAGGTGTTAAGATGTACGAAATTGTATTTAACAACATTATAAAAAGTATTTCTATTAGACTATGCTTGTGTTTGAATTACAAGCATCTAAATTTCACATGTGTAATAAATATTATTGGGATACATAAAACCAATGCTAAAGTTTACAATAGCACTTGCGCAATGAAACGCGACTAACGAGACCATTATCTAAATGTGAGGTGTGGCGCGTTTACTAATAATAGTTTTCTGGAATTGGTAGATATCTATCAGATAATATCAAGAACTTTGTTATTGCGATATATAAAAAATTATTGATTGAATATTTAACTGACTTATCTTATTAGGTATATTGATTAGTCTTATGTTTGAGAAAACGCGTGTTTTTGAGTTTTCATGCAGTTTTCTTTTGCTATTCCACGCAAAATATGGTCGGTTATTTGCAGGCTCGGGAATAAGCATCGTGGTCAAGCGGCCAAGGTGCAAGATCAACAATCACAGGTGTCCAGATTCGAATCTCGGTCGCATATAAAGTTTTTACTTTTATTTTTCTTTTAATATTTATTCAAGTTTTTAGTTTTTTTTTTAAACACGCAAGATTGACAATCATAGGTGTCCGGGTTCGAATCCCGGTCGGATACAAAGATATAATTTATTTTTGTTTTTTTTGTATTTATTCGAGTTTTTAGTTTTTTTTAAAGAAAGTTATACTTTTCAACCAAAAACTGAGCGAAGCTCGGTGGCCCAGGTACTAATATTAATATGCGAGATTAATGTGCGAGACCCGGGATTTGAACTCGCTTCACTCGGTTTCCCAAGTGAGCGCCTTACCACTAGGCTACCACTGCCTTTTATATTTTATGAATGCTTAAAAATATTAAATAATATAGCACCAGCTCGATTTTACCGTAAAGAAAAAATTACATATTAGATATAGTTACTATTCTTTCTAATGGATAACGATATATTAGTTTAACTCATTACCAAAATTAAAAAAATTAAAATAAAATTAATATCTAATATTTAATAATATTTTATCTTTAAAATATTTTTATATATAAAATATAAAAACCTAAAGATATTTAAAGTGCTTATATATTTTTTTTCTTATATATAATATCTTAGTACCGTAGTACACGCCCAATTTGCCTTCAAGGGGCATAAATGTCGCTTAACTGCCGTTACTCTATAAAATTGAATTTTAACACAATATTACGTTACCTTTACGTCTCTAGGCTTTAACCGTATAAAATTACGAGCTGCGATAATTAAGCCGAATGGTTTAAGTAAGGTTTAAACAAACTTTAAAGGGCCGACAAGTATACGGACATTTTATTATTACAGTAAACGTACCATTTATTATATTATGTAAGTACAGACTATATCATATACTGAAAAAAATTCTGAAACTAGCGACTTACCCTCACTTCGTTCGGATGCGTCCCTTTGCTAAGCGGATTTTGTTGACGATTTCATAGGCTTTAATTTTTTTTTGCGCGGTATCCTGATTGTTAGTTTAAAATAAAAGTAGCGTAAATTACTCCTTATAACATCAGCTATTAGTATAAGTCTCGTCAAAATTGGTCCAGCCGTTTCAAAGATTAGCCGGAACAAACAGACAAACAGGCAACAAATTTAAAAATTGGTTTAATACATGCATTTAGAAAAAGCTATTTTTTTGATATTACAAACAGACAATTCAATTTTATTTATCTGTATAGATGATTAATTGCATTAGAGTATAAACACGACACGGGGATATTTGCCCACCAACCTTCCAAACGGCTGTACCAAGTTTTAGGCGTCTAACTAAATATATATTCGGACAGAGATACTTTTATCCCCGTAAAAGAAAACAAATCCCATGAAGATATAGGATAGACAGATTTTCGCTTGTAAAGGAAACAAGGAACGATAACATTCGCATTGAAATGAAATTATTAAAATATATAAAATCAATAAAACTTCAATTTATTTTGATACTTGGTTCCCGAGATTTCAAATGCTTTACATCAATCATAGTCATGCGAGAAACTTCCCATAATCTATACAATATACTATAATAAAATTGTAACTAAGTCGAATCTGTACATTAAATATTTTTTGGAAAATCTAATTGAAATAGACATTATTATGGATAGAGTCCGAATCTATAGTTTATAGAATTTTTGACTGTCTGTCTGTCTGTCTGTTACCGCATCATGAGAAAACCACTGGACAGATTTTGATGAAATTTGGTATGATTGTAGCTGGTTGTTCGGGTCAACATGTAGGATACTTTTTACAGCGGGAAAATATCTCATTTCTGAGAAAAAATACAAATACTGCATTGTAAGAGTATACTAATATGTGAAACCTAAGAATTTGGTTTTTGGTCATCTGAACGCGGGTGGAGCCGCGGGCAATGCTAGTTTTGTAATATAAATATAAAATTGATACTTTTCATAATTCCCTTCTAATTCTCTTAGATAGAGACAAATCCACTTAATTTCATAAAATATAACGGTCTACAAAATTGTATGTAGTAAATGACAATAGCTTTAATGAAGTGTCAGAGTAATCTCGTACAGCAACGTAATAATACTTACATGCCCTGTATGGTCATATGAGGGGCCGTAATAAATTTACGCTTCTGTCGTAATTAAATAGGCCTTACCAATGTCTCAGCCTGAACTAACACAAGTGTGAACAGTCTCAGATTGTCAGCACCGCTTAAAGCGATTTAGTGCTATCCTAACGTTTGATGATGGTCCTTTTGACCATTAAGAATAACTGCATTTGTATTTATAATGAAATCTATATATATAATAAAATTGTAACTAAGTACATTAAATATTTTTTGAAAAATCTTATTGAAATAGATATTATTATCGATACAGAGGCCGAATCTATAGTTTTTAGAATTTAAAGCTAAGTAATTAAAGCCTACCTATTAAATACATACCTAATCAAATATTTTCGAAATCGGTGCCAGCCCATACAAAGCAAAGCACACCGACTTCGAAAATATTTGATTAGGTATGTATAGTAAATGAAAACTACCAATCAGTTATTTTTTACTTTTTAGTGCTTTTGTTTGAAGTCGGTTTTTATTTTTTGTTAAAAAGTTTTTATTATATGTAAACCCATTTTATCTTAGTATGTCTTTTCAAAACAAAACATGAGCTGTTCGAAACTTGGGTTAAATCCTATCTAGCATCTTTAATATTATACGCTCACAAAAACGGACAGATATAGAAACAATGTCTATTTTAATATATCTATAGGTAATTTTGAATATAATTAATAAAAAATGAAAAATCATAATAGGTTTATATTGTATTTCATTAAACTTTCTTTTCCTCGCTTCTCAGTTTTCAGACTAATTTACGACGCTTTCCAATGATATTCAAATTTTCTTGAAGCGATATTACTTTTTTGTCATTCTCAAGTGCTTAGCTTAAGATAAGGAGATTACAGATTTATTCTTTTGGCATTTGAGATTTTTATTATTATCTACTAAAAATAAACCAGAATTGTTAAAAATTTTATACAAAATATTATTTTATAATTAACACATGTCTAGTTCTTGTAGCTGTTCTACTTCCTCGTTTTTCGCTTTCTACTACATACTTCTATTATATATAATAAATACTAGTGATTCACCCTCGCTTCGCTCGGGTTCTTCCCTACTTACGTTTTAACGTTTAGTATCGGTTTCTCAAAGATGAGATATTTTCTCCCTGTAAAAAGTATCCTATATGTTGACCCGGATAACCAGCTATCATCATACCAAATTTCATCAAAATCCCTTCAGTAGGTTTTCTGTGATACAGTAACAGACAGACAGACAGGCAAAAATTCTAAGAAATATAGATTCGGCCTCTGTATCGATAATAATGTCTATTTCAATAAGATTTTCCAAAAAATATTTAATGTACAGATTCGGCTTAGTTACAATTATATTATTTTTTCACAGTTTTTAACTAATGTAGTCCATATCGTACAATGTTCTGATTTTGTAAATTTGTTCCAAATAAAGATTTTTATTTTTTTTTTTTTATACGAGTATGTATAGATGTATAGACTATACTACTAAACTTTATAAAGTGATGCTTACTTTATTTATTATATTTATTATACTTAATAATTTAATAATTAGGGCATTTTATAATCTTTTTTATTATTATGAGCACCTTTTAAAAATAATTTAATATATCTTCTAGAACTTTTACCGATATCATAATCAAGAAATCTTTAGGTCAAAAGTTTTACTTACTTACTACCTACTATCATATGAAAAAAAACAGATATAATTTTATTTTGTACGAGTCTCTACATTTTGATGTCACCAGCCATACTTATTTCATTTTAGCATGGTGTGGGAGACGTTACACAAACGATTCTTTTTCAATGTTCCTATTTTCAAATAGGTACATAAAAAAACGATGCGATTTGCTTTTGTAACGTAACATCTATCGTAAACGTAATGATGGGGCATTATTGCTACGATAAATGGTCGATATTCACTAAATGGGAAGTACTGTCTGTATGGAAAAAACAAAATAACAAACACTTTAGAGTATTAGTAAGTGAACAACGAGTAAAGAGTCTCTACTGAGTGACATCAACAGTTATATTGGATTGAATACTGTTAGGATTCTTTTCTCGCAGAGTTTACTAAAACTACATGTTATTGCTCTTCAGTGTTCTGCCTACTATAATTTTATACTAGAATATTAAAATAAAAAGCCAAAAAAATGAAAGTCCACGTTTTTACAATTTTACTCATAAGAATATTCTTTATTATTCATATAAAATAGATATATTAGATTTATTACAGACACAACTACTGAATCGATTTCATTTAAATAATATTATTCAAAGTGAAATATAACTCTCTTTGATATGGGTAAGGCTGTAAATTATTCCCACCTGCAAGAACCTATACTAACGGGTTGAAAACTGGAACTAGTCTTGCGAAGCAGAAAATTGGTATGATCATAGCAAAAAAATTTTCTCTAATAAAAAAAGAAGTATCTACTATATAAAAGCAACGTAAATGAAACAAGAAAAGACACCCTCCGATCTAATTACACCATAGCCTTTGATATTAAAGCCAAACGAAATTATATCACAAGAATTAAAGTATGCTTTAAAAGTAATGAAATGAGTGCTTAAATTATACTATACTCTACACACTAGCACAGCAATTTATCAAAATTTTGGTTGTCATCTTTTAAGTTCATACAAAAATGCTATAGAAAAATGCCCTTACAGTTTTTGTAAATTATCCTATTTTTCAAGAAACTTTCACAAATTTGGTTCTCCTAAAAACTTTATTTGGACATTTAGAAACAATATCCAAATAGGTCCATCCGTTCTATAAATTCCCCTTATTAACGAACAGCAATTCATTTTTATTTATATAGATTCACTTTGGTCTTTCCATTATTCCAAAAATCGTTTTTCCATACGATCACGTATTCTTGATTGGTGCTGCATTTTACATTACATGCCAATTGCTAACGCCAGGTTATTGTATTTTCTCAAACTTCAGATACTTTCACACCGAAGTATGAAGTTAGAGTGATTAAAACCTCAGAGTAAAGTAAGTAAGTAATTTTATATTAAAAGTAAGATTATAACATTTTCAGTAATTATATATTTATATTTAACCTTATAAAAAACATGGTATTATTACATTATTGTATACTCATCTATACTAATATTATAAAGAGGCAGAGTTTTTTTGTTTGAACGCGGTAATCACAGGAAATACTAAGCCGATTTAAAAAAACCTTTTTGCATTGGATAGCCCGTTTATTGAGGGAGACTATATGTAGGCTATACATATATCAACCAACCCAACCCAAGGGAGCGGAGCAGTAATATAATATATAGTCTATCTATTCCATACTAACCGTTAAACGTACCTAGGGACGAACTCGAGCGAATCGAGGGTGAGCCGCTAGTTTACTACTATTATATGTTCCCATTATAATATTTCCCATTATTATATCACCATTATGTTGATTTAGAACTATAAACAATAACAAAATTTTAGCGAATAAAAAATTCAACGTCATATTTTAGATGCCTAAACCTCACTATTTTTCAAAATACCTACAATATCTATTTACGAGCCATATGTATTTATTAAAACTAGTTTTCTCCTAGTGGTCGAAATGATCATTAATCATTATTAAAAAATTTGAGGAAAACATATATATATATATATATATATATATATATATATATATATATATATAAAATTTACCTATCTATTACATTAAAAAAACACTGTTTCTTTTTTTTTTAGTGATAACGTTTGGCGTTATCACTAAAAAAAAGCAAAAGAACTTCAATAGCGACTGATAAATAGAGGAAAATATCCAAACACAAATGCATTGTACATATCTACTTACTTAAACATAATATTATCCGTCCTTTAGCTTCATCGCACTGAGATAAATTTGATCAAAGGACATTGATTTGCACAGCCATGAATTATGAATGCACGATTTCTCTAAACCGCAACGCAGTGAACGTCAAAATTAATTTTCCCGCCATCCTGCGTCTGACATTCCACAAAGTAGTCTACTCTACTCATAGAGAAAAGCATTCTATGTTCGTGTCTTTGCAAAATGTTTTTTCTTTATCTGTAATCTTTTTTAAACCTAGATGTATAAATAGGCAAAGACAAAAAACCGTACAGTACCTTTTTCTTCTCTGTTTTTCAACCGATTTTCTTTTTTTGTGTTTAGTGTTAGTGTAGCGTAGTGTTAATAAAAAACAATTAAAAACAGATTTTTTTTTATATAATGATTATGATTGAACTTCGATCACTGGGCAAACACTATTTATTTTAAATTTTCGATACAGAAATGTACTCTACTTCGTCGTTATATGTCTTCTACGTCAAATGGCAGACAAGATTGGTCCTAAACTCTAGTCCGGAGATGTACAGTCTAACCTTTTTATAAGTACCAAACTCAAACCAAAATATTATAATTAAATTCAAAAACAAAATAGGATAAACGCGAACGGTGTAATATTCACCCTGTAGATATGCGGTTCTACGTGTAACATGTAATAGGTACAGAGTTAACCCGCCGTTTTGTAGAATCATACTACTCCCAAGTTGTATATAAATAAAAGATTGTATTACAAGAAAACTTCGGGAAAACATTCTAAAGGAAAATTCGCTATAAAATCAAGTATCTTCCTTCATACTACCCTTAAAATGGGGTCTTGAATTAAGGTTAAATTTGTGTTTTGATTAAACCTATTTTATTTTAAATTATGCCGTCATTTTATGTAATATTTTACAAATTGACCTGTAAATACAAATACTACGTTAGCAATATAATAACTATTTTGAACGCGTATTTATTTTTATTACAAATACAAAAAATATGAATTTAGTTGGTCTTTCTTATATTCGCTTTGAGGAGCAACTAAATATGATTGTTTGCTTATGGAAAGTTTATGGACCGGAGATTAGTATTTCCCAGTATAACAATGAATTCTCATTATAATAGTATATTAGTAAATTGGAAAAAGTTACTGAAGAAGACGTAGCATGTAGTTAGATCTTAGCATCAAACATTGTGTCTCTAATTCAATATCATCGGAGTATTATAAATCTGAAAGTTTGTATGTGTGCATTATGTATAAGCTTGTTTTTCCTTCCCACTAAAACGTCTGTACAGATTTGGATGAAATTTATTAAACAGATTATGAACTGGGGTAGACATAAGATACTGTTAGACACCAAGGCAAGCAAGGGCAAATCACTAGCTATTTTTATATTTAAAATTAAATATGCAGCATACTTGTACTTTAAGAGCTATTTATCCCGTGTAACATGTGTCCGTAATAATATATAGCGCGTCTGCTCGCTGCTGTGCAACGGCTTGGAATAACAGACGTGCATACAGGAAACATAGGGGTCGAAATAACAGATGCACCTGTTACGTTTAAATGTTTCTTAAAATATATCTTACATTAAATAAACTTAATAATATTTGCTAATAGAAATATTAGTTGTGTTAAAACGTTTTAAATACTAACTTTAATTTGTATTTGAAAATTTGAATTTGGATCTCTTCCTAACCATAAAAATGACTTTCTTGGCAAAAGTAAACCTCGCATACGAATCTGGCTAAGCTTGTAGCTCTTATCCCCACTGAATCTACTATCATCAAAGAATAAAATTAAAAAAAAATATATTGTAATAAAAAAAATTATACTTCGTATCTCGTTATTATTATATAATTGGTATTTTATCATTATATTTTTTACAATTTCATTGTTTAGCGATAGTAAAATGACTTATGGTCTGAGACCAACTGGTAGAAGGACAGTTTTTATTAGTGTTGAGTGATCCTGCACGGAGTAAGATAAATTAAGTATACAAAAAGTTTTTATGTCAATAACATGTTTAGTAAATTCTAAATTGTACATTAAATTATTATTTACTGGCATTTGTATTTTTTATCAGAAAACAGACATTTTTCCGCGGTAAAAAGTATCCCATATGTTGACCCGGATAACCAGCTATCATCATACCAAATTTCATCAAAATCTGTCCAGTGGTTTTCTCGTGATGCGGTAACAGACAGACGAAAATTCTAAAAACTATAGATTCGGACTCTGTATCGATAATAATATCTATTTCAATTAGATTTTACAAAAAATATTTAATGTACAGATTCGACTTAGTTACAATTTTATTATATGTGTAGATTACAATAATATTATATATTATTTTGTATTCTTATGTTTCTTTTCAAATCGTTAACTGCATCGTAGCGACGACAGACGCGAATATGTTTTCTCCATACTCCATAGGACGTAGCTGCTTAGAGATAGGAGCCCATATTACTAGCAAGTTGCAACTTCAATAAACGGCTATTTTACACTCCTTTGCTTTCATTTTCAAAATATAATATAATACTTTACATATACATTAAATTTGTATCCCTTAATAATAGAATTTAATCTAAAATTACATCGGAATATGTTATTATAGAAAAATTATTAAAAAATAATGATATTAATTATTAAAATATTATATCCTGTTTACTATGAAGCAATTGTAGCCCAGTACCATGCTCGATTGGAAGACCAATTAAAGCAGATGCAACCCTTGGTTTCGCTGATAATATTTTCATATAAAAAATAATTTTAACATAATTTTTACTCAACTTACGGTGAAGAAAAACATAATGAGACAGGTAGATAAGTGAATATTAATAGATACACGTAGGTGTCTGTGTGTCTATTACCGAATCCTAATAACCTGTGGTTTTCTTCACTAGAAATAAAAGCTAACTATGTCAAATTTCTATCTCTAATAAAAAGAATCAGAGATAGATTTACCAGGCATTGAGATTAGCTGTAAGAGAACCTAACGCCCAATCCGAGCTTTTGCCCAACAGAGAAACGGCTGAATGATGATGATATTTACTGTTTGTGTGTATTTCATCAAAATCCCTCTAATGGTTTTTCCATGATACGGTAACAGACAGACAGACAAAAATTCTAAAAACTATAGATTCAGCCTATGTATCGATAAAAATGTCTATTTCAATAAGATTTTCCATAAAATATTTATTGTACAGATTTGGCTTAGTTACAATTTTATTATATGTATAGATGTTTAATGTTTACTGTTTTTTTATCTGTTTATATCATACGTACACTATGTGAAAATATCTTGATACCTTTTTTGTTTGGTTTTTTTTTATTTACGTGTATATTTTTTATGGTTACTAAATGGTTAATAAAATAAATACTATTTATTTATTTTTAAAATTTTCATATTAATATATCTAAAGTACCATGCTAGTGGTCGTAAACTAAGATTAGATACTTGTTTCAGTTACGAATATTTTGAAATTGTTTTACCACATTTTAATATCTATGCATTTAAATAGCTTTCATTGCGTTTATTTACTTTACCGTCGAAGTCTCTTCTTAAAATAGTGACATATTTAATTTTCTGCTAGCTATAAAAGTTCCACATATTGGGAAATGTCATGCGATACCTCCGTAATGACACAGACACTTTGCCTAATACAAGAATCGAATTCATGACCTCCATACACTATCAAGTGCCATAGATTTATGCAACAAAACCTAATTTATCTATGTTAAACAATTATTATAAAAGTAAAGAATGCGGAATCTCTGTAAAAATTCTTCAACTTTTGTAGCGCTCGTTTATTAAATTGAAACATGTCGAGCTAGAAATTTAATAACGGATATATACGTGAGACGTAATAATATTACAACACCTCAGCTCTTAATTAACTTAAAGTAAACACGTAAAATATTTTAGGCTCTTTTCAGTAAAGCGTGAAATAAATTGTTTAGATTATATGTATGTATAGTTCACATTAATTTATCAAAATGTACCTAACTTCTAAACTATTATGTAGGAATAATACTTTCTTAGATTTACGCGAATATTTGACATTTTAAATAAAACTATCTTTTCGGATTTTTTCGGATTTTTCGGATTCGGAGCTTTTCAGCATCCATGGTCACGGGTGAGTCTCTCCCGTGACCATGGATGCTGTAAAGCATTCGAAACGTCGGGAAACAAAAATACAAATAAATCCGCGACAAAATCCGAAAAGATAGTTTTATTTAAAATATTATGTAGGAACACTAATCTAAGTCATGATAAAATATGTTTATAATTTTAAATTTATGTGGCAATACCTTTTCTGCTAGCAGTCTTGAATTGAAATTTTATACGGCGTGTGTATGTATTGAACATACAAACACATTTCTATCGGATTAAAAAAACTAAAAACACTACAATAAAGGTTTCCATTCACACAGTAAACGGAGAATGAAACGAAAATGCCCGATGTTTGACAAACCGTAGCGACAAAAACTTTTAGTTTAAAACCTTTAGTTTTACATGTTCACAGCTGTTTGAAATAAAAAAAGTAATTATCAAACGGTGTATTTCTATGGCAGCTTTATTTTAAAAAAGAAAATTCCAAAAAAAATATATTTTTTTAAAAGTATTCAACCAGCCAATTTAGCTCCGATGAGTTTTACTATAAGTCGCATTATTTAAAATTATTATTACAGTTTTTTTTATATATTCATATGAAAAAGGTATTACACAAAATATAAAGGTATCATAATATGTCTTTTCCGCCTAGATCGTAAGCCAAAATAAAATAAAACCGAAAGAGATTGGACAGATTTGACCCGGTCTTGATATTGTGGCGGGGTTGTAAAATATGTAGCTGTACTTAGTCTAATATGTAAATTACAAATATATAAGTACAAATATTTCTAACAGTGTTAGTTTTGAGGATATAATTCGTGTTTTTTTTTATATTTTAGTTATTTTTAGTATTAATAATCTCTCTTTCCCACTCATACTCAGAATTTATTTTTCTTTTTTTCTAATTAAAAAACACAATTGTACCAATTCTTTATCACTTGACATAGATGTAGGACCCTTTAATTTATTGTTGTTTCGCCCTATACGTTTTTTTATATTTTTTTTCATGAGTAATCCCTTAAACAATAAGAGAACCTACCTACCTTCAAGAATATAATAAAAAAGACCAGACTCAATGATTCTATATAATATAAATATTATGTAATCTCAAAAAATGATTTAAAAAATAATCTATCACTACACATCTGCCACAAATAAGGTTTTTTTTCAAGTTTGAAGAAAATAAGACCTTCTTATAAAGGTACATATACACGTAAATGGCCGCACTGAGTCATGACGCCATACAAATTTACCCAATCCCTTTTACAAGTATTATTTTTTAACTACGAATTTATTTTAAAATACAATCACTAACGAATTACACGCAGAGCCAACCGCGGGATATAATATGTAATTTATAGCGCGGTCTTTCATGAATTCATTAAAACATACGTTATTTTATTACATTCCATAAATATTTATATTTATCAATATTAAACATTTCAATTTTACAGTTTTCGATTATGAAATAGAATGAATTTTATGTATTTGTTATATTGTATTCAACCCTTTTTAACGTCCCACTGCTGGGCACGGGCCTCCCTTCAGTATGAGGGAATCAGGCCATAGTCCGCCACGCTGGCCAAGTTCGGGTTGGCGGACTTCACATGTCGTTTGAAAACTTGCTAGGTTCTCTCAGACATGCAGGATTCCTCACGATGTTTTCTTTCACCGTTAAGACAAGTGGTAATCATGTTGGAAATGATTCGCACATGAAAATATTGGAGGTGCGAGACCCGGGATTTGAACTCGCTTCACTCGGTTTCCCAAGCGAGCGTTACCATTGGGCTACCACTGCCTATGCATTTGTTATATAGTAAATGGAAAATCCTACAAACTTTTTTTTACTTTTCACATCTCTATTTTTTCTCTTTCAGATCTTGAAGTCGGTTTACATTTTACACCATTATGTTCATTGTTTTTCCTATAATTATTTACCAAGCACAGTTTATATAAAGGTCATATTATAGCAAATATTTATATAGTATTTTTTTGTTTGCTTAATTGGATATTTGATTTTGTTCCTGTGCTTACTTTTGTTTAATATTTATGTGGAGTTAAGTTTATTGTCATAGACAATTATGCCTGTCAGACGGGCGTTAATAACTGCGACACAGTTTTAAACTAATGTAATTATAACCGTTAAATTGTTTTTGATATACATATATTAAATGTTTTAAATAAATAAAATAAATATGCGTAGATATAATAAATATATTATAATATACACAAGTCGTCAAAAATAATACTCTCATAAAAAATACTATTAAATAATCATTTATTATTTTTTATGAATAATTAAACTACTCAATCATAATTAGAATCATATTTCCTCCTTCCTTGTCCAATGAAAGGTGTGTCATATGTGTCGAAGTACCTACGAACTCGGCGATCGCCCTCAGAATGCAGATACACCACTTCTTCTAATAGCTTCATCAATTCTAAAGTAGAGCTGCTCATGGGTACTTCATGTGTTAATCCAAAAAATGTGCTCTGTTCGGTGTCTAAGACATTTGATAGCTGAAACGTTATTTTTATTTAATAAAAACGTAACGACGTGACGTTTTCTAATGGAAGACAAGAACACAAATTCTTTTGAAAACTCCTTGAGAATTATGTAAGGATAGCAAGCTGACTAGTTATGGCAAGACTAAGAAAGTAAGCAAGGCAAAAATAAGTAGTAATTTTTTTTCATCGGCTATGTATGTCTAAGTATACTTATATGTAGGTTTTGGGACCATGATTATTAGAATAATAAAACCGGCCGTTAACTGCATTTAAGGTAGGTATATATTATAGTAGCGACTCACCCTCGCATCGCTCGGGTTCGCCTCTAGAAAAACAATAACAAATCAATCCAGTGAAAGTCCCGTCAACATTAGCCGGAACAAACAGACAGACAGACATACAGACAGATAGACAGACAGACAAAAATTGTAAAAATGTGATTTTGGTATATGTACCGTGTCTATCCATAAGCATTTAGTGAAAAGCTGTTATTTTGACATTATAAACAGACACTTCAATTTTATTTATCTGTATAGATAATATATTATAGTAACACATTGGAATTATCTGTAATGTTAGCTGGATAGTGGATATAAATAAATAAATAAATAAATGCACCCTAGGATTGATTTGCGAAAAGATTTTAAAAATTCAATCTTAATAGTTCTAGTTTAGTACAAGTTTCAGTTATTTTTCGATACTAACGGTGATATCTCTTTTAATCTAGAAGAGATGTCAACGTTATTATAGAAAACTGAAAATTGTTGCAAACTGCAAGCAAAATAAACAGCTTTACTCGCAGGCCGCAATATGTCCCTATATTTTCCCTTTCCAAAATGTACAGATTTTACATTAGTCAAAAGTGCTATTCGATCAAATACTGATCAACTGAAATTAGTGAGTAAAGCATACCGTACAAGTTTCTTTAATGATGAAAGTATGTGGAATTAAAAAAAATTAACTCATATGCCGTATCCAATAGCTATAATCTATCTATATAAAATATAAAAGAAAGTCGTGTTAATTACATTATTCATAACTCAAGAACGGCTGAAATAATTTGGCTGAAAATTGGTGGGGAGGTAGCTTAGAACCAGGAGGATACTTTTTATCCCGATCGACCGCGTTCCCGTGTGACGTGACATATAACTCAAGAACGGCTGGACCGATTTTTATGATATTAGAATTTTTGGATTTCTCTTAGTCCGAAATAGGATAATAAGTATTAAAACATTACAAAATTAACGAAAAAAAAATTATATGGCTAAAGCTGGCTAGTAACTATTTATATCTATTTAAAACGTACCTAGCGACAAACTCGAACGAAGCGAGGGTGAGCCGCTAGTGTTGTATGTTGTTCATCTTTCGGTTTTTAAAAGAGCAACTATTGAGATTCTCGCCGGCTCGTGCTTGTATAAGTCTAATTAAATCAAGTTAAATTTCATTTCATTTCAAACAGCTTTTTGGAATCTGGTTTGCCCAAAAACCTTGCTTTAGTTTAACTTCAAAATTGCACACAATTACAACATCATACATTTCCGCATTTCCCCTTAATTTATCCTATAATCGATCATATCTGGACCGTAATTTTGAACCTTCACATAATTTCAGTATCCGGACATATTGACACTAATGATCATACGTCAATTTTCAAACGCTAAGCCACTTTGGACAACTCACCTCTAGACTCTAGGACATTATTATTTGATCCATCGTAGGTACTATATTCACATCGAGTGGTTTTCTTAATATTAAAATTATCTATAATAAAATTGTAACTGAGCCGAATCTGTACATTAAATATTTTTTGGAAAATCTTATTGAAATAGACATTATCATCGATACATGGCCGGAGGCCGAATGGAGGCCGAATCTATAGTTTTTAGAATTTTTGTCTGTCTGTCTGTCTGTACCGCATCACGGGAAAACCACTAGACAGATTTTGATGAAATTTGGAATGATAATAACTGGTTATCCGGGTCAACATATAGGATACTTTTATTGCAGGAAAATATCTAATTTCTGAGAAATCTATACTAAACGTTGAAACGTGAGTCGCTAGTATTTTATAAATCATAAGAAAATCCCAGAAAAGAACTAACCGCCATACGCGTTACTAAAACATGATAAGTATGCACATATATCTTACCACCCCGTTTTTTAAAACAAGATCTTTATAATAATATATGTACCTACCTGTGTATAAGTAAAAAAGTATGCGAATGGAAAAGTAGTAGGTACGTATATAAATAATTGAAGTTTAAATATGTAATAATAAATATGTTTTATTTTATCAGAACTTACCACCGAAGCAAATAACGAACAGATTACACAGTAAATAGTAGCTTGCATCCAAGTGAAATACATTGCACAATTTTAATAGGCAATTTCATTTTAGTATTTGGGGAAAAGAAAGAACTAATCTTTGAAACTCAAAGTGTTAGTGAAATTGTATTGGGTCCATAAATTTCCATATCGATATAGCATAAAACTATATACGAGCATATTATGTATTTCGAATAATAGTTTCATTATATTTGCATTGGCGTATCTAGCGTTATTTTTCAGGTTTCCTGGGCCTCTACTACAAAAAGAAATCGAACTCGAAAAGGAAAATTTATAAATCAAAAGTCTATGGTCTTAAAGAATATATTATGTACGTTCACGTTGTGTATTCAAAAGTAACTAAACGGAATGTACTGTATAGTAGTATGTAATAAAAACTAAGTAGATACGTACATAGATATCTCGGCTGTAGGTAGGTAGGTAGAGACATAATTATGTGATTTCAATAATTTTTGTGTGATATTTCTTAGGTGTCTTATGGCCGATTTCACTAACGTCACCTAAGTTTAAGGGATCCCCTAATCATGGCTAGGGGGCTGTTAGCAGACAGTTTCTCTTTCACCGACAGTTAGGGGTCACCTAAATGTTAAAATGCCACCTAAATATAGGTACTAGAAATACGGGCTCTGATGATGGTAAAAGAAATTTAATTTAGGGGCTAGTTTAGGGGAATTTTTAAGCTAGGGATCCCATACGTAGGTGGTAGCTTATGGGATGTTGGTGAAATAGTAGAATTTCGAACCAGTAACTTAACATCCTGAGGTTGGCACTAGACCATACTGGGGTAAACACGGACCACCCAGCCCCCCTCTATATACGCCTATGTATATTTGTCACATACCTACACTTTTATTCGTACTTGTAATGAAAATGGATAATTTTTCATAATTCTTTTTAAAACAATTTTTACTATCGATATAAACCACAAAACAGCCATTCTTCAAAAACGTCTGTCGGTCTGTGTTAATTTGTTCGCATTCCATACAAAAACTACTACTTAGGACGGATTTTCCGTCGGATCGTCGTGGTAGAGTGATTCTGCGGCGCCCCGTTAAGACGGGGAAGGTTCTGTTGGGTCTTAGTGGGTAGTAGGCTTTGCTAGCCGCCACATACCTGTTCTACAAATGATATGGGTAAACATAGGCGTATCTAGGGGAGAACAAGGGTGGGCGATTTACTGTCAACATTACTAAGAAGTTAAGAAAGACGCAACATGCTGAAAAGAGAACGAATGAAATGCGTTATTATTTATTACTAGGTGTTATTTATGATCTCTTATAAATGACTGTGGTTAGTTCAGCAGGACTTAAGCCATCTCCATTCTAAATTTCACTCAAATCCGTTGATCCATTACAGCGTAAAAAATCAACAATAAAAGAATTATTTACAAAAATGAAAACCCCGACTGCATACAAAGCGAGATAAAAAGATGGGAACTTAAATTTTTATACAGCACTCGAAAGGCATGAAAAAAAAAATTCTGTACAGCCTATAACACTCGCGTTGACAAGACGTATATAACGACGTATGAATATTCAAAATCGGTTAAACCGTTTAATTATTCCGAGGGAACATAGGCTCGGACATACATACATACAGTTCAAACACATAACCCTCCTTTAGACTTCACCGCATTTACATATATTAATCTAATGACTAATAATATTATCATCCCCTAACGAGAATCCGACTTACTCTTATTACACAAACATTTGCACTCTTAATTATTTTAATTTTAAATATCTCCTCCCTTCTGGATAGAATTCAAAATAAATAAAACCCTGACAAAGTATTTGACATTTTATTTAAAAATAAGAGTAAAAATGTATATATATTTTGCGTAATAACTGTTTATATTAGAAATGTAACAACTATAGATACAAAAATACTGCAAACATCGTATTATCTTCAAAACTCTATTCATATACATATTAATATTATGTACACGTATTTACAATTTTCTATGCCAAGGAAATTTTAAGTTCCAAATAAAATCATAAATTAAACAAGAATTAGCAAAATCTCAAATAAAAAAAAACTTGTGTGTGTATTTATGTAAGCATGTATGAAGTTATACTTTTTTGGCGTAACAGAACAAAAAGCTAAAGATTTCATACCGTATGTTACAACTCTCTGTTTGTAAAAGAAATACAGCTATCTTCATCATGTCGCTTTTTGGCAGTCAACGTGCGCGCGCATCGTAAAAACTTTACTCTCATAATTTTTTCCAAACGTGCCAAAAGAAGTATAACTTCAAAAATATTCAATAAAAACAAAACTATAATTTATAAATTAAAAAGATATTTTTGTTTGACATTTTTTTCGAATAATGCTAACCCTGGACTGTTAATAAAGTGTTAGCATATTGGAATTCCGGGCTATTTTCATACTCGGACATATCAAGGGCCACTTCACAGCTCTCTCGAACCACTGGCCGTGGGTCATTTAGATACCTGCAAGGAAGAATAAAAAAACTAAATTAAAGAATCAGAGTAAACTTCATTTAAACTACCTAAATTATTAGAATTGTAACATGTCAATTTGCTGGCAAAAAAATATATTCTCTTCACAAAAAGTAACATCATTGTATTGTTTTAATGTTTTAAAAAAATCAAGTCATAAACATAATACAACTTCTTCACATCTATAGTAACATTTAGAAAACTGTCTACTATCAATAGAATTTAAAATGGAGGATGTTCGTATGTTATCTAACATCAGGCTATGGAAATTAGAAGCAGCACAACTATACATAATTAAACTATGCAAGCAGATCCACATGCAATAGCTAGTTTATAATATTATTATGCTGACACTTTTTTAATTTATAATTTTTTAGAATTAACCTCATTTAGATTGAATATTGGAAATTATAAAATATTTGTTTCAATACTTTAATTTGTTTGTTGTCTAATGATTTGTTTTATAAACCTTTACCTTTTCAGGACTTCTGTGCATTCATCAGTAGCAATAGAACCTAAAGCTTCAGCTGCTTCATGACGAACCATCTCATGTTCAGTAGTGTCCTCCAAAGTTCTTTTAAGAAAAGGTACACTGCGCTCATCTTGCATTTGGCCAAAAATGAAGGCAACTTCATGTCGGAACAGTGCACTACTTGCTTTAAATCCTGGAATACATTAAGCATATAAGATTTTGAATATTACAGGATTATGGTATGATCCCCCTTGCAATCTTAGTGACCAGCGAGGGAGGCACACCGGTGTGACATTAAAAGGGCTGGATGAGATAAGATTGCAAAAAAAGAAAGTTATTTGCCAATATTTTGCACATTAAAGAATTAAGTAAAACATTTAAAATTAATTATTTTCAAATTCAATTACTATTATATTTATTTTTCATAAAATAGTTGTAATGATTTTCTTAAAACATAGACCATACCTTCTCCTAATGCATTAATACTCTCAGTCGTTCCCAAATTGCGCAAGCTGAACATAGCCCTGTATCTATCAAATAGTGATTTATTTTCATTCATCATTGTCTCCTTTAGTTTTTCAACATTCAGCTCATTGCTAGGAGGAGCAGGATCTATAGAAGCATAGCGACTCTGCGATAAACTCTCCTTTGAGTTTTCTTCCTCAATCCATTTTAACCTTTGTAATGCTATCTGGCAAGTTTCAGCTACTTCTATTGCAGAATCATGTTGATATTTTTCTAGTATTGTTTGAAGATCTGGATCCCCTATAGCTCCAAGTGCCTCACCTGAAAAAGAAATGAATAAAAATTAGCTACAATTCATTTATATTAAAATTGCTTTATAAATGTATAAATAATAAATAACATAGTTTTAAGATTTGGGCATAAATAATAATCCTAGCTCCATATTAAATGGTAACAGTAGTGAGTAGACTTGTTGACTTCAAACTTATGAAATGTAAAAATACTTATCTGTTAACTTATCAATTCATATTATCTGGAAAGTGAGGAGGTAACTTACTGATAAAATAAATACTTAACATACCGGCTTCATGTCGAACTATAGGATCTTGATTTTTATCTTCTAAGACGTTTCTCAAAATCGGGATTGCTCTTTTATCTTGCATCTGGCCTAGACAATAAGCTAGCTCATGTTTTAAAAGCACTGACTCATCTTTAAAGCACTCGCTGATACATTTAATTGCTGTTTCTCCACCCAAATTGCGAAGTGTAAAAAGCGCTCGAAAACGTTCCTTCATAGGCCTCTGTGGGTCGTTTAATACTCTTCCAATGTTTTCTACCGCATTCTGACTAATGTTTGCCATTTTTTTTTATCCAAATAACTTTTAAATAAACTAAACAAGAACAGCGTGCTCACACTTATTTACAAAATGAACGTCAGATTCATGCCTTCATGGATGACAAATAAAAATCAGATTTTACTTTTGGCAATTGACATTTAAACAGCGACGTCCGATAGACACCGATGACACCAACGACAGGAGACAGATTATTAATTTTATATATTAATTTAAATAAACGCGGGACGTTAATTTTTTTTGTATAATTTAATACTTTTTTTTATATTTAATTGATCTTATTATTTCAATCTGCTGTTACACAAAAAACAGTAACTTGTTGTAAAGTTAATTGACTTGTTGCAAAGATCATTGCTGATGTTTTTTAGCGCTTTCATCAAAAATATCAGACTGTATTTCAAACAAATACTTATGTTTGTACGTCATGTTAAATTAAGAAATTTTAAAATAAATTACTAATATAAAATGTTTGACTTTTGAACAAAACAAACTTAAATTTTTGTTAAAACTTTTAGAAAAACGTAACATCTGTATTTTGCACCTTATTAAATTATAAAATTATTATGAGGAAAGATATTGTTATAATTATTCATTACATTACATTTTCTAGGTAATTAAATAAGGAGATTACAAATTACACTACTTGATAAATAGTACTTTGCAACTTCACAAATACTAAACGAATGGAAATACGTCAATCAAATGTTTGCGTCAAATTCAAAATATTTTACCTTACATGTTTTATATTATAAATTAGCGTTTTCTCTAATTATTGTTGTTAAAAATAATTAATACAGGTCTTTTCTATACTATAAAGGACACAAACAAAAAGCAGTGAGCTATTTAGGCAAACAAGGATACATATTAAGGTTATCAAAAAGGTCAACTTGCTTTTTGGCTTTTGCTTATCATTGTGTGTATGAAATGGAAAGTGGTTTTATGATAAGAAAATAAAGTTGTAAACTGTTATCGCTATTTTATCAAATATTTATTACGACCTCTTTCTCACTTATATTTATACCTTAGTCTGAAGACAGACACAGTATACAGTACTACTATATATATTTATTTTGTGCTGTTGATTTTTAAGAATATTTATAATGGCCAAAGATTTGCCAAAAACAATGAAGGCTGTGGGCTTGTATAAATATTTACCAATAACTGATCCAAGTAGCCTATTGGATTTGGAAGTGAGCTTACCAAAACTACAGAAAAATGAAGTCTTAGTAGAAGTAAAAGCTATAGCAGTTAATCCCATTGATACGAAACAACGGGCACCAAAGCCAAATATAGAAAGATCACCCAGAATTCTAGGATGGGATGGTGCTGGGATTGTTGTAGATAAAGGTGAAAATGCAAAAATATTTGAAGTTGATGATCAAGTTTTCTTCACTGGTGACTTAAGGAAAAATGGCTGTAATGCACAATATGTTGCCCTTGATGAGACATTAGTGGGTCCAAAACCAAAGAATTTGTCATTTGAACAAGCTGCAGCTATGCCTTTGACTTCTGTTACAGCTTATGAATCTTTATATGAGCGCTTGCAGTTATCCAGAAATGATTCTGGTAAATCATTATTAATAATTAATAGTGCTGGTGGGGTGGGTTCCGTGGCTTCACAGTTAGCAAAAAACCTGGGTTTGACAGTTATTGGTACTGCTTCAAGGAAAGAAACTATAGATTTTTCCCGTGAGCATGGAGCAAGTATAATTCTTAATCATTCTGAAGATCTAATACCACAACTTGAAGCTAATGGCTATGGAAATGGTGTAGATTATATATTAGTAAATTATGATCCATACCCCTATTGGGATATCTTAATGAAGGCAATTAAACCTCAAGGAAAAATTTGCTTAATAGTAGATAGTAGCGGGTTGGTTGATTTAAGGCCATTAAAGGACAAGAGTATCACTTTAGTCTCTGAGTCAATGACTACCAAAATCAAATATGATACTGAGGATAAATACAAACATCATGAAATGTTAAAAGAAGTCTCAAAATTGCTGGAAAATGGTCAACTGAAATGTACTTTAAAGAAAGTTCTTACACCGATAAATGCTGTTAACCTGAGAGAAACACATAAACTTATAGAAAATAAACACACAATTGGAAAAGTGGTTTTGGCAGGTTTTTAAATGAAAATGTATAAGATATTTAATGCTACTATTAATATGGTTTGTGGTATGGTTAATAAAAGGTCCCCGAATGAAATTTTGTTTAGTTTTTTAATATGTTACAATTAATTTTAGTTAAATTTAATTTACTATTTTTTATTTATGAAAATGCACTTGTTCTCCTTTAAATATTGGCTATTTTTCTTTTGAAAATACAGTCAGATTTATGTTTGCATGTAAATAGAGAATCATCTGAATTCCAGGTCTTGTGGAAATGAATGGCAAAACCAAAATGAAGAGTTATAATTTTAGAAGTCTATGAGTATTCATTTGTATTTATATATATTCCACCATAGTAACCAAATTACTGAACTGTTTTTAATAAATAAGGTGTTAATGAGTTTGTTAATTATTTGTGTATTCTAAAGTAATGTAATAGTATTGTAAGTCATTCTAATTTCATTACATATCACTCGCTTGCAATTATTTTCTTACAACTAGTGATGACTGACAGAGCATAGTGTTACTCCCATAGAACCTCTCCATTCCTGCTAATTTTGTCTAGGTTCGAATCTCTGCAAGCAGCCTATAATGAACTTCCATTGTACATAAAATATTATTTACCATATTGTAGGTAGCTTAAAATTAAACTAATGGAGAATTCAGCAAAATATACTCCGATTTATATAATAAAAAAAAAATTACTAAAGAATTTAAAATATCACACAAAAACTTTTTAAAACTTGTCCTTTAAACTTTTTAAGATATATTTATGAAGCCTTAATTTCAAAAAGTGAGGATTGTCGACAAGCGAAGGTATATGAGGAGAATGTTTATAAGGGAAGATACGACAGTGAATTCGACTTCTCGACTTCGACTATTGAAATTTGAATCTATACTAATATTATAAAGAGACAGTTCGTTTGAACACGCTAATCTCAGGAATTAATAATAATTTCGGGAATATATAGTCAGTTCTTTGAGGAAGGCTATATATCGTCATACTACTATCCAAAGGAGCGGCCCTGTTGAAAAACATCAATAGATTCCCATCAAAAGCGACAAAAGCCACATAGAGACCAATAAATTTCTATGTGGCTTTTGTCGCTTTTGATGGGATCCTATTGGAGTTTTTAAATAGGGGGAGCAGTGATCATAAATGTCAACAAATCGGGCACAATTCCATACATTATTGTAAAATTGATGTTTATATCGAAAATTTAAACGCAAGCAAGGTCGCGGGTACTGCTAGTATATAAATAAATTTTAGTTCTTCAAACATTCTAAACAGATTTAATGATATTAATCTTGCTAACTTCTGTTATAAATGCAAAATTCGGTACCTCTGTTACTCCATCATGCTGAAACGGCTGGATCGATTTTGATGAAATTTAGTAAACAAGACTGACATGAAATAGCACATAGGCTACCTACCGTTAAGCACCTAGGAGTAATACGCTAATAAATTATTTTAAATGCTGCTCTGTTGGAAGCAAGTTTTAGTATTATCATGCTAATAATTGTAGTGACAGCAAAACAATTAACATATATGTGAATAATTTAACAACACGTATAAATATAACATGGTACCCTCAAGTTATGTCAATATACTTAGTCTTAAATTGGTATCGAAGCTACTAATGATCGAGCTATCGATTTTAGAATATACCTATTTCATTTATCTCACTTATTTTTATTTAAAATATCCGGACTGTTAGGTACCTTGAATGTTTAAATAACCCATAGGTTAAGGTTACTTTTATAATACCACACAGAAATATTTACTCCTAAAAAATCTTTATCCCTCTTCATATATTACAGTGAAAAATAGTTTATTTCAGATAATACTTTCTTAGTTTTGCAGTTTTACTTAAAAATTAAAATGTTAAATATACGCATATTTGACATTTTAAATAAAACTACATATTTACTAATACTTCTGTGTCTCAAATGCTTTACACTTTACAGCGATCATGGTCGCGGGAGAGACTAAGATTTAAAACGTCCCAAAGGTCATTTATATAATAATACTAGCGACTCACCCTCGCTCCGCTCGGGTTCGTCCCTAGGGTGGTCCACCCTTATCACTTAGGGGTATGGAAAATAGATAGTAGCCGATTCTCAGACCTACTGAATACGCATATAAAATTTGGTAAAAATCGGTAAAGCCGTTTCGGTGGAGTACGGTAACAAACATTGTGACATGGAAATTTTATATATAAGATAATAAATATATCAGGACATTAACACACAACACCATCTACTCCCATGGTAAGCTACGAGGCTTGTGTTATGGTTACCAGATAGTTGATACATTATACATATATAACTTTTAAATACCATATTATAAATGTACACACCCATGACTGGAGTACAAACATTCGTGCTCGTGTGATGAGCTTTCGTGCACATCACGCAAATGAATGCCCCCAGCGGGATTCGAACCCGTGGCCGCTGGCATAGCAAGTACGGCAAGTAAGTAAGGCACTGCAAACTGAGCCAAACGTGTCGTCAATTCATTATACATTATAGTTTTTCGTTCAACTTTATAGTTTTTCGTCAATTTTCCTTAAAAGTACCATAAGAAAACTGCCGAAAGAAACAGCTGCACTTACCATTAAAATAAAAAATAAAACGATACATACATCAGATTTTTTCGAAATACATCACTTAAAACTTTAAAAGGATAAAAGATTATTTGGGGGTAAAAATTTCTTTTATGATCTTACTTAAAAACTTACGCTGTGTTTAAACTTCCACTCAATCTCGCCTGAGATGAAACCCCCGTACGGAATATATGTAGATATTTAAACAGAGTAATAATGCGAAACCAGCAGGTATAATTTTATGACAAACTGGCATTGCCCGCGGCTCCGCCCGCGTTCAGATGACCAAATTCTTTTTTTACATATTAGTATACTCTTACATTGCAGTTTTTGTATCTTTTCTCAGAAATGAGACATTTTTCCGCGGTAAAAAGTATCCTATATGTTGACCCGGATAACCAGCTATTACCATACCAAATTTCATCAAAATCCCTCCAGTGGTTTTTCTTTGATGCGGTAACAGACAGACAGACAGACAGACAAAAATTCTAAAAACTATAGATTCGGCTTCTGTATCGAAAATAATGTTTATATCAATAAGATTTTCCAAAAAAATATTTAACGTAGAGATTCGGCTTAATTACAATTTTATTATATGTATAAAAATGTCACTTGAAGCGTTCGACTCTTTGCATTTTAGCTCCGCACGGCCCTCTCTATAATCTATGTACACATGAAAAACGTTTTCAGAGTAGATACTTTACCAGCAGATAGTTGTAAGTTAAAATGTTACTTGGTACATTGTTCAAAACCATATGGTTACGAAGGAGAAAATGACGGCGCGCTTTTACGTTCCAGACATTTACTAATTTACAAGCAACCTGCGTATTATTATAAGAAAAAATACTCTACCCAGTTTATTTTTTAAAGTTCATTTTTTTCCGTTACCGTTCAGCTAAACGGTAAAAATTGAACCCTTATAATTTCATAATGTCCGTCTGTCTGTCATGACCAGTTTACTTTAGTATATGTAGTAATCTTTTTTGAAATTCATGTCAAACAAGATTCGCAGAAGTAAACAGTGATAGTATTCTTTAAGTGCGTAGTCCCAGTTGTTTTTCAAGTCATGTGATAGAGTTATGTTTGTTGTAAACATAACTAAGCAGTTTATCTGAGATGACCGCTAGTGTAAATAAGCGTTAACGTTGAAGTAAGGTTTACGCTTACCATATATTTTTATATATTTAATAATTAAGAGTATACTAATATGTAAACCCTAAGAATTTGGTTTTTTGTCTTTTGGTGTTATAAATCTTCTTTTGGTATTCATAATGGCATAAGGAATGAGGAATCCTTAAAATGTGCTCCATAGCCGGTGTTAGTATATAATTATGAGTATGTTGAGTGGTGAGTATGTTCTGAGGCATCTCAGCAAAGTGTTAGAGCTTTCAGTAAGCGAGTATTATCTAACTGCCTCGGTGGTGTAGTGGCTAGCATGTACGGCTGCAGACCCGGAGGTCCTGGGTTCGAGTCCCGGGTCGGGCCAAGTTTAGTTATTGAGTCTTTCTGTATAGTAAGTCTCAGTAACAGCCCGGAGTTGGGAAGTTGGCGGTGTTTTACCCCCGTGCCTCGGAGAGCACGTAAAGCCTCGGTCCTGCGCCTTAACTCTCACTGGTCGTGTCGAGCAGTCGTCCCACCGGAGTATGACAGTGACTTAATAGAGAGTGCACTTGTGTCTGCGCGTACACGCGCTGCACTATAATATCTCCTGCGCAGTTGGCTAGTCTCAACGAGATTGGCCGCCGTGGCCGGAATCGGCCAGGAAGCTGAGAGAACATCATCATAATTATAATTTACTTATATTGTACTCTATAGGCACATAATCATAAGAAACTAAAAAAAGGTAAAAGCCTTAGGAAGCATTCCTTGCTGCCACTATAGCCATACTTTAAAATAGAATAGGAATAAGAAATTAAACCTTCTAGATGTATGTGAATGTAAGTATCTATACTAATATTATAAAAAGGTAAAGTTTGTGAGTTTGTGAATTGTGAGTTTGTGACGTTGTAGTGGGTAATCTCTGGATCTACTGAACCGATTTTCAAAATTCTTTTACCAATAGAAAGCCACGTTCTTTCTGAGTGTCATAGGCTATATATTAACCCGAAGAATGAAAATGCTTTTTCGTGGTAGTCGGATTTGCAAAGTGAGTCGGAGAAAAAACGGTCGAACGAAAACGTTTCTTACGAACGCTGCCTTAACCATGAGAGATATATGATTATGTTCTAGAGAAAAGTTGTAGAGCTTAATAATGCCTACAAAAAAGTCAGCGACAGCATATACGTAACTTTTATATTTAAGTCACAAAAAGTAGTTTTTTATATTAAAAAAATAATTTAAATCGGTAGGTCATGTTTATTGGTCATATTATCAACAATTTTGGAAATGTCATAACTTTTTTTATTATAGATATAGAATAAATACTAAATCAAATGTTTTAAAGAAGATCTTCGTTATTTAAAGTAATGTTTTGATTAAGGAGAACTTTCCCGATTTCCATCGAAAGTATGTTTTTAAAATATAGTATCGGACCTAGCAAGTTTTCGAAATGCATGTGAAGTCCGCCAATCCTCACTTGGCCAGCGTGGTGGACTATGGCCTGATCCCCCTCGTATTGAAGGGGAGGCCCGTGCTCAGCACAGTAGGACGTTAAAAAGGGCTGAATACATACATACATACAAAAATAGCTTTCTAAGCAAAAATTTGCCTTCTAAGTTATAGTTACAGAATGTGTCATATAGACCGTCGAACGGACGGAAACGGCGAAATTGTAAATAATTAATTTTGCCATTAATTAACTCTGAAACCAATATATATATATCTATACTATGACTCTCAGTCCCAGCAATTCACTGAGGCGTTACATAAAATAATAGAGTAAAATAATATATAATATAACCAAATACAACTCTATATAAAACGCATTTAAGTATTTATAATACGTTTAATATGAGAATTCTCATATCAATACACATATACAGTTATTTGTTAGTATCGCGACAGTCATCAAACGCATTGCACGTACTGAAATCGTAGTGGGGGAAAATAACACGTGTCTATGTTTACGAAAATAGTCCACAAGATTTAATTTATGGTGAGATTAAATACTATTTTACGTTTAATACTCGGATTATTCATATTTAAAAAAATAAGTTAGACTATTTTTTTTATATTTGTGATAAATTACTTATTTTATTTCGAAACTAAATATATTCTATGATGTAGAGCCATTTTAAAGTTGTAGTTAAAACAGTTTTTGTCAGGTAATATTTATTCAGTTGACAAAAGAAATGTATATTTTTTTCGTGAATTTGTAAGTACTAATATTATAAAATGCGAAAGTATGACTTACTCTTTACAAAGATCTGGAGAACCAGTTTTGATGCTTTTATGTGGAGGACGCTGTTTTATCTATACATATAATAAAATTGTAACTAAGCCGAAATGTACATTAAATATTTTTTGGAAAATCTTATCGAAACAGACATTATTATCGATACCGAGGCCGAATCTATAGCTTGCAGAATTTTTGTCTGTCTGCCTGTCTGTTACCGCATCACAGAAAAACCACTGAAGGGATTTTGTTGAAATTTGGTATGGTGATAGCTGGTTATCCGGGTCAATATATAGGAAGGATACTTCATAACGCGGGAAAATGTCTCATTTCTGAGAAAAAATACAAAAACTGCATTGTAAGAGTATACTAATATGTTAAACATAAGAATTTGGTTTTCGGTCATCTGAACGCGAGCGGAGCCGCGGGTAATGTTAATTTTTATATACAATCTGAAAATTTATATCATATGAAAGAAATTACGATGATCTTTACCGTAGCATATAGACTTAATCTGCATCTAATGAAATTGTTTATTCTCTACCTTTTAAACCGAGCTGCAAAAACGAGGAGGTTCTATGTTCGTCTGTATGTATATTTTTTATGTGTATGTTCACCAATTTCTCGGAGACGGCTCAACTGATTTTGCTAGTTTAACGGTATTGTATTAAGGTAGGTCCCATTAAATTTTCTTTGACATAGAGTATACCGTTTTCGAGAAAAATCAGGAAAACCCATGTAATATCAAACATGTTAACAGATTTATTTAAACTTTTTTACTTACTGTCATGTCGACTTCTGATGAAGTTTGATGATAGTATATTTAGTATCTTGGAGCTGATCTGGCACCGAATTTGAAAATATCTAATTAAGTAGGTATCTAAATAGTAAATGAAAACCGTTCAGTTAATTTTTACTTTTTAATGCCTGAAAGTCGATTTTTTAAGTTTTTATTAATATTGTATTAAGAATTAATATAGATTTTATTTTATCCCATGCAATCCTTTTATAGAGCGTCGATAAAAAATGCCTGTATTGCTCAAAAATATCAACGAATATACTTTTTGTGAAAATCTTTAAAATCGTTTACGTAATTATTAGATTTACGCAAATATTTCACATTTTAAATGATCAGATCGCGGTTTTATAGTAATAAGTAATAATATGTAAATAATAATAAGTAAGTGACGGTGACTCTCCCGTGACCATGTTTGCTGTAAAGCTTTCGAAACGTCAGGACAAAAGTTTAAAATAAAATTGCTACAAAATCCTAAAACGTAACTTACAAACAAACAAAAAAGCAAACAATACATATATGTGTTATTAAACGTTCGTTTTAGAGCAATTGGAAATTTGACAAAAAAAATTGTAAGTTTCAATTTGAGTCCTAGTCTAAGCTAAGCCCTACGTAAATTAAAAAAAAATCAACTATACTTTTAAATGGAACTCTGACGTGTACAATGAAAAAATCCCACACAAACGCACCTATACACTGTTCCGTACTATATTTTTTATCGTCCTACGCTTATTATGTAAACGAAAGATATATGTTTTATTACATAGATTATATATAATAAAAGTAAGCAAAGACAAGTTTTATAGATAATTTAAAGGTAGTTAAATTTATATTAATCAATTATCATGCTACCGGTTCCTGACGTTCGAGATCTTCCCTAAAGATAGCCATTCACGCTTTAGTTCATCAGCACAGTTAAACATTACACGTGTCTGTGCCTAACATATCCTAGCGTGTATAGGCATTTTAAATAATAAAACAAATAGAATAAGTACATTTAATATAAATATAACACCTTTGACGTCGGTTTTCTTTTAGATTTACATAAGGAGCTTTAAGATCATTTAAAATCACGCATGATTAATAAGCCTATAAAGCTTTATACGGTTTATCATGACGTATTACAACACGCATTACCATATAATTAGCAAAGCGCCTTACCAGTTATAAATAAATATAAATATCTAATATTAAATAATAGGATCTGTACATCGAAGAAATCTTCTCATTAGTAAGAAAGTAAAGAGTAAAAGTAATCTAATTACAATTTATAGGTTAGAAAACGTTTTACTAAGCGATATGCACACAGCCGTCTTCATTATACTGCCCAATCAAATATTGGCAACGGTCCGGTTCAAGTGTTTGTATAAACTCAATCTTTATTCGAGACTCAACTAAATGCTTGAATGGCATTCACGTAGAGCACTCTTGCTAATGAGTTAGCATTACAAGTGCAGTGGAGTTAACTAGTAACAAGTAGCGTTTCCAGTTCGATTTCCGGGTTATTTTGAAAACATGATATTAATAAGTGACGTATTAAAGTAATTATCCTCATAAAACATTGCGTACGTCGTGTAAAAACCACTAACCAGTTTTAATAAAACTTTATACATATAAAAATTTTAGTTTTCCTCATAAAACCTATAAAACTGAATAATAACGTGAATCTTAGTAAAATAAAATTACAAAATGTGAATGAAGTGTTAAAATTAATTACAGTGAATCAGTGGTATATTGTCTAACGGCTGACATATTGGCATTATAGCTGGTAAATAAGTATGGTAGGTAAAAATCAAAAATCGGCAATAAAACTAACAAAAAATATTATGCGTATGAGATGACCGACCTATAAAATACATTCAACCGTTCGAAAACTTCTACAAGCCACTGCACGAAACTACGAGTATATTGTATATACTTAGTAGGTATATTATAAACTAGAAAACGCATAACTAGCTCTGGTAAAAACCACGTAAGTCCCAAAGAGCAAAATTTTCATGAGGCACAGAACTATTTCATAGGTATAAAAAAAATTTTTGCATCATGTGGAAAGCATATTAACTTTTTTTTATATTTGATAAATTTTTGAAACAATTTTAGGTTATTTTGCAAACCATAATTAAAGCTCAAATAATAATTTACGTGATTCAATGCCTCTGCGGTAGTTAAATATTTCAACAAACTATTTTGCATTTGTTTAATATAATAGGCTAATAGATAGGAGATATCAAGTCACATTTTTGTTTCGTGTAAGTGTCAATAGTGTAGCTTAAGATTCAGACCAGTAGTCTTATTTTTACAGTAAACTAACAGAAAACATATTACATAATTACAGTAGATACATATATAACACACATATATATATATATAGCACATATAATATATATAGATATAATATAACACATTTTTTTGACGATATTTTATTAAAAATTTGAAAATCACTATATTTAACTTCAGTACGTTTAATTTAAGAGTGTAATGTAGTGTGTATGAGTGAGTCGAGTGTGATTTCAAAATAACGACTCCATTATATCATAAAGTGACAATGCAGTGTGCACTATATTTTTTCTCTCTAACTTTGGTTGATTTGAAATTTTTAGGCCTTATTCATAAAATAATAAAGACTCCAGTAAAATAAAATATAAACAAACGGACTCAACTAAATTTAGAAAGACTTGCGCGGGCGCATACAGATTATAACTTAGCTATTTCTTATAATATGTGAACCAAGAATACAGGATTAGGTTCTCTATAGCCTATAGGAGGTTTCTAAATCGCTTCTAACCAAACCAATGAATATTCTAAAAATTTTGGAATATTAATTTTTTGGTTTGGATAGAAGCGATTTGATTCTCATTTGAGAATCAAGCCCATGAACTCTAATTTAGTAAGAGCGCGAATTAGCGCCTGAGAAGCACTGAGCTCAGATGAAAATATGAATACACGTCTTACGTGTAGATTATTATAATTATCTTTCGTTCTAATATGGTTGTGTTGTTGTTCAATAATAAGGTCAAATGTCAATGAATATCTCAATATTATTTAATCTACGAATCGGCTTCTTAAGATATCGACGTGTTATGTTTCGACTCTATATAATATTTAGGTAATATATATATATATATATATATATATATATATATATATATGTATTTGCTAAAGGAATTCAATATTTTGAATTTTGAATGAAAGACTTCAAAATTTAGTAAAATATATGAAAAACAGCACAATTAATAAATATTATTTTTATACTCACATAATATGTACATAGGTATATATATACAAAACTACTTTATACGTATAATTCATTTAAAAATAGGTGAATTTTCTCATTAACTTAAATTAAATAAGTTAAATGTGTAAAGTGTGATAATTATAATAAATAAGAGAAATAATCTTATAAGTTAACTGGTAAATCCAAGTGTTTTTTTTTTATTTACTTAATAATGAAATTAAAATATATCGGTAATTTAAATGGTACTTTCTCTACACTTACGTACTTTAATTTAATTGATCGAGTAAATTTAAATTTACACCTTCAGCTTTCCCCGCTGTTACATACAGTGAGAGAGTTGTCTGAATAGGAAAACTGACTATACCATTGACAATATATAAATGAATTTAAAAAAAATATTCATATAAACATTTGTCTTCAGATGGGTAGTTGGATGAGTCATCTCCTGTGGGGTGGAGATCCAGATGCTATCAATACCGTATCTGGTTTATCCAAACGAGATATCTACGCCGTTCAGAAGTCTTGGGCGCCTGTCATGGCAGACTCAGTCGGTACAGGCACAGAGTTGTTAAAAAGGTACTCTAAAATGAAATCAATTTTATGCCCATATATAATAATTAGTTTTTATCATAAAATTAAATAATCACTCAAAAGATTTGTATGAGATAGTTAATTTTCAGTGATATGTTTATCTGTATTTATATTCGTATTGACTGATATGGATTCTGTATCATGACGTACATAAATATTTAACTACGTACTAAATCAAGGATTGTAAATTCGATTAGATACGGTGTAAATTATTAAAATCTAGCAAAAATCTGCAATAGGAAATAAGAATTTTTCTCCTATGTAGTTTAAAAAAGAGAGAAAGCAAAAAACATCAAAAATTATTATATTTCGTTTCATTATAACAATTTTTCATCTTTTCACTTTATAATTCAATAAAATTAACTGAATCACATTCCCACTTATTGTATGTCACTCATCAATGTACTTTGGGATGAATACAATCTTAAATTGGGTGTAATGAATAAATGAAGACGTGATCAAAGGCCAAGTATGAGGTAACCGTCTTTATCATATTTGGACGTGGTTATGTAAAATAGATCCAACCACAAAAACTTACTTTTGAGAAAATAGGAGTTTTAGTAAAATTGATATATCAAAATAACAAGACGTTTTTTATAACCCGTTATCTAGGTTACATGGTTCTATTTTGACTCTACGAAAATGCTGAATATTTTGTCAGTATCGTTAGCGCCTGTATGTTTCAAAAGAAAAAAGGCACTTTGCTGCTTGGATATTTTTTGCATATACTAAAGTTGATATGTAGGTGCCATCTATGACAGTAACTCAAAGAACGGTTTTTGTGGGCTGGATCCATTTTGCATATCTATGTCCATTTATGGTCAGAATATCTCAAAGACTAGCCTTACATTTTATTGCATCGGTACAAATTATTCATTATATTTTTTTTAATTGTATAGGCAAAGTTTATAAAGAACAATAAATGAATAAAAACTACTATTCTATAATTCATTATTCCTAATACTATTTTTAATACTGTTCAGATAAGGATTTAAATAGTACCTAATAATTTTATAGTGCATATTGGTATACTTCGTTTGTTTTGGGAATAAAAGATAATTATTATACTTTTCATGCTCAAATCTTACTTCTGCCTGTCTTATTTTTAGACTGAGATCGTATAGAGTAGAACTGACAAACGTTAGCCTGCAAAACTTAAAAGTATGTCATCAATGCACGCTTTCACTAACTTTAGCAATACAAAAAGCTATTTAACAATAAGGAGATATTTAAATATTTGGCGCATCACCACGGGCTTGGCTTTCTTACCAACTTTACTGTCTTGAAACCGGTTCCCTCAATACATATTAAAAGCTCAGACTAAAGTATTATATAAATGGAGCCGGCGAAAAAAAATATCAAAGTCAAAAGTTATGGAAATATAAATAACTATCGATTCACCCGCTCGGTTTCGTCCTTAGATACGTTTTAACGTTTAGTATATGCTACTTACAGATGAGGTATTTTCCCGCAGTACAAAGTTATATACTATATGTTGACCAGGATAACCAGCTATTATCATACCAAATTTCATCAAAATCTGTCCAGTGGTTTTCTTGTAATGTGTTCCCAGACAGACAGACAAAATTTTTAAAAAACTATAGATTCGGCCTCTGTATCGGTAATAATGACTATTGAAATAAGATTTTGCAAAAAAATAATTCATGTACAGATTCATCTCAGTTAGAATTTTATTACATTTATAGATAGACTAGCGACTCACCCTCGCTCCGCTCGGGTTCGTCCCTGGGGTGGGGTCTGGGAGGACCACCCTTATCCTTATCACTTAGGGGTATGGAATAAAAATAGATAGTAGCCGATTCTCAGACATACTGAATACGCATATAAAATTTGGTAAAAATCGGTAAAGCCGTTTCGGAGGAGTACGGTAACTAACATTGTGACATGGAAATTTTATATATTAGATAACGAATAATGAAAACAATGCTATATATCTTTTATATTTTTTAAGCATTACTTTTATTTCGTTTGAAAAAGAAAAGGCATACCTAATATTAGCATTTTTTTTCTATATTATAATAAAATCCGTTAGCTATTTTATTTATTAACATTTAGTAACTGGGCGACCGAGCTTCGCTCGGCATTTTTCGATGTAGATATAAAAATTGCGTCTTTTTCAAAATAAAGAGACCTATATCCCTGTTTTCCAATTACAGAGCATAATGCCGTACTTTGGTGCACAATGCCGAAGCGTGCTAATGCTTAATTGGAACGTAAATTAATTTTCAAGTGCACCAGCAGAGGGCCCTAAGTTCAGTGTTGACAGAAAAAAAATATAACTAATATGTATATAGTATATAATAATACATATCGTCGATATTATAAATTATATGATAAATATATAACTAATATATAACTAGTTATGATATATAATTATAAAAATAAAATATAGACAAACATTATAATTATATAAATAAATATTACTAACGGTAATGTAAATAAAATTTTGATTAATGCCACCTTGAAGAAAAAACACTTCTCATACTTTTTGTTATTGAGTTGGTATCCTTGCGCGCATCACGCCAAAGCAGTACTTTTCAAAAATCGAAATCGTTGGAACCGTTTCCGAGATACATGAAATTAGTTTCTATATTCATATATTAGTTAATATATACAAGAATTCCTCATTTAATATTATAATAATAAGATTTACAGCTTGTCACAGTAACGAGTATTCTATTAATATTTATATACTGTTTTAATTATAGTTTGGCTTCATGTTTAGATACTCCTAAGGAATAATATTTACATATAAATCATTAGCATCAATATATAAATATGATAATAATATGAAATTGTTGACTTCGTTCAATTTAATTTATGATGCATTAAAGTTTTACTGCCTATCCTATTTGAACAAGCAGATGTGATATAACAAAGAATTGTTTAAGCGCTTTTGTTTTCTGAGATCAAAGAAATACCATAAAGATAAAAATTCAACAAACCAATGGTACTATTTTATGAGGATGCTTTTGCCTAATAACTGCTCAATATCTCTATTTAAGTTTAAGCGTGCTTTAAATAGACAAGCGTGTATAGTCTGTCAAGAAAGAGTAGAAAATAATGGGGGCGCCACCATCGGGCGTTGGCCACACCATTTCCGGTATACTATAAAAGATTTTGATACTTTGATCAAATGCAGTTTTGAAAATGCACTTTACCTAGGCAATACCATACCAATATTCATTTCATCAATTGTAGCTGCGATTTTATTCGCTAAAAGGGTAAATATAATATATATGAATAAGTCATACACACAAATCATAATAATTTATTTTATAAAAGAGATTCTTCATCTAGGTATTCTACTCCCTCGACTCCCATGTTTTCATGGCTACAGGCTGTAGCCTACAGCCGGCGGCCTCAAAATCAGTTCCTTCATTTAAGTCTCCTACTCGCTCCATGTTTTCTTCCTCGAACTGTAGATTCAGATTTTCCTGATTAAATAATCCACAAAATAAGTACTTTCAAGTTTCATATTAATAATGTTGATTTAAAGCAAATGTAAAAATTATACTTTATTTGAAATAAGATTTAATTTAATATGTAATGAGTTTATGACCTACAGGTTACAATACAAACATGCGTTATGTATCAAATAATGTAAGTATCAAATAATTTATGCGGTCTATAACACAGCCTAAATGCGCTGTCATCGACGTTTGTAAACATAACCTAAGTGAAAAATGATTATTCTAAATATACCTATTATTAAGCTTGGTAGTGACCCATAATAGCTTTGGGTGGATGAATTATTATTTGATATAACACATTAAAACTCACAAATACCTGTCATTTCAGCGGTTCTTTTATAAACATTGTTCAGATCAGAAAGTATATTTTTGGCCTCATACTCCAAAAGACATCTTCTGTACACTCTATAAATTATTTCCCGAGCAGAACTTCCAATTGTTCTATTCATTTTCCTTACTTAAGACCAAATTTATCACGGTTTTTAGACTTTAATTTTTATGGAAACGAAATTGAAAGTTTTGTTTACGTAAAATTTCAGGAAATGTCAATTTTGTCAGAATGTTGCCACTATAAAAAAAAAATAGTTCCGTTTCTACACTTTCTTGACAGGCTATAAGTACAGAAACGGTTTTTTATCAACCTTATCAATTATCATTATTATTTTTCTTTTAATTGAATAGGTGCAATACGTATTTTATCTGTCTGTTTGTTCCGACTAATATCTGAAACAGCTGGACCGATTTTAACGGGATTTTCACTGGCATATAGCTGATGTCATGAGGAGTGACATAGACTACTTTTATTTTAGAAAAAGAATTACGGTTCTGCCCAAAAAAAATAAAACGTACCAGACGCACTTAGGATAATTCGCTAGTAATAATTAAAACGTCAGATTAATTATAAGCTAAGTGTCGAAATCGGAAACCACTGAACTATCTGACCAGAGAAGACTTTCAAATTGTAAAAATTTTATGGAAAACCTCGTGTATAAATTCAACACTAAGCAATGCGAATCAAATAAATACCATAACATACTCAATATAAAATAATTGCAAAGTTAATACGTTAAATATTAATGCTATTCAATTCATATTTATAACGTTATATCCCCGACTATCTTTCTATAGGTATTTCCGAGCATATCCAGAAGCAAAGGATTTTTTCCGTATGATAAGAAATGTGCCAGAAGATGAATTCAGTCAAAACCATCAATTTAAGGCGCACGTTATAAATCTTATGTCGGCCCTCGATCTGGCGGTGAGAAATCTACATCAACCGGAGGTGGTAGCAGCTATGATGACCAAGCTAGGAGAGTCGCATGGCAGGCGGAAAATACAAGAGAAAAATTTCCACGTAAGTTTTACAAACAATTTGGTAGCGTTTAATATTTAAATATATATATACTTATTATAAGTATTAGTATAAGTAGATAAAATATAATAAACGGTTAAAACCATGTCAATGAAATATTTATGATTTACGCGAATATTTGACATTTTAAATAAAACTATCTTTTTGAATTATTTTGCGGATTTATTAGTCTCTCCCGTGACCATGATTGCTGAAAAGCATTCGAAACATCTCGAACCAAAAATCAAAATAAATACGCGAAATAATCTGAAAAGATCGTTTTATTTAGATTTCTTATATTATCTTCATTTTAGATCTAATATAATTAGATTTTACTATCTTATTTTGATGCCACCGCGTAATAACTAATAACATGCTTTTAATCCTTATAAAAAAGAACCTTTGTCGATATATAGCTGAAACAGACGAATAATGGTTTTGTATGATGAATATGATTTCATAGATTTCCCATGCTAAGGGATTTTTCATACAAAGTACAAACTAACATTCAACTGTTGATCCCGCGGAATTAAATGTCGATTAACGTATCACGTTACATAAAAATCCATGCCGGGATTTCTGTTTAAATTGCATGCTATACATAGATTAACAGTTTGTAACGTTTTAAGACGAAGTTATACATAATCAATTTCACGAAAACAAGGCAATCCTTGAGCCAAATTTTATTGAATTCTGCCAAAGATTGACTGCGAAGATAGTAATTATTATTGATAATCTATAGTTACATTTATATTATACACTAGCATTGCCCGCGGCTCCGCCCGCGTTCAGATGACCAAAAACCAAATTCTTAGATACCTATTACATATTATTATACTCCTACATTGCAGTTTTAGTATTTTTTCTCAAAAATGAGATATTTTCCCGCAGTAAAAAGTATCTTATATGTTGACCAGGATAACCAGCTACCATCATATCAAATCTCATCAAAATCCCTCCAGTGGTTTTTCCGTGATGCGGTCACAGACAGACAGACAAAAATTCCACAAAATATAGATTCGGCCTCTGTATCGATAATAATGTCTATTTCAATAAGATTTTCCAAAAAATATTCAATGTACAGATTCGGCTTACAATTTTATTATATGTATAGATGATTAAATATACATTGGATTTCTTTATTTCAACTGTACCGACTTGTTTGTAAATATATTTTTTTTCAACAGGATTTAAAAGGTGTGATTGTGAAAATGTTTATCGAAGTATTGAAACTAGATGACAAGACATTAGGCGCGTGGGGAAAGACCGTCGATTTTTGGTTCAAACACATCTTCGAAACACTGAATTCAGGTGAAAATAGATAACATATTAAGATATTGAGCTAATATATAAAATCATTTGAATGACTCGACAATATTTACAATAGCTACCAATATATTAGTTATATGTATACGTATACTTCTTCATAAAAATAAAGTCAACTCTTACAACAGCTAATATCTTCAACAAGCTAAGACAAGCATTGAAATGCAAATTATAAACATTTGTCATGCGCAGGAGTCGACACCACGACCTACATTGTAGTAGACAATCCGATGATTAGTAAATCACACATACCTACTCTATGAGTCTATAGATACATATAATTCATTGAAGATGTATATTTCAAACACAACTTTCTTTATATTTGTTCAACCATTGTACAATACGCCCTACTATAACCAGATTAGTTATATAATAATTATTAATAATCTGGTATAGTGTTTTATTAAATGGACTTGTTGTATAAATGTAATTTAATATCAAATAATGCATTTAATAAGTTTATTGCTACTAATGATGCGTCCGTAAAGTAATTGTGGCACTCTGTAATTACATTAACCTGTATCATTTAAATTAAAAAAAAGAGAATATTTGTACTAATATAATGAAGAGATCAATATTTCAATATGTATATAACAGTTTTTTCTAGACGAACACAAAAACAGACATTTTAAAATAATTCTCTTTCATATTTATTTCCATAGTACAATATATAATTATACATACTAGCGTCCGCCAAGTGGTCGAAATTCCATGACCGTAATCATTTTTTTTTATTAACAACACTAAAGCTTGTCAACAGCTACTAAACAAAAAAAACGGTTGACAGAAGAGAAAAAGGTAGTAAGCTGTTTTGTCTTTGCCTATTTGTATATATGTACCTTTAGCACAGAAATATTTATATTTTTATATCTACATTATACACGTATAATGTTCAATGATACACGAGCTCGTATTTACGAGTATTATATATCTCATTACGATCATTCCGCCGTGATCTTGACGATATAATAATAAAATCGTTCTTTGATTGCGCTTGGTAAATAACTCAGAAGTTATATGACAGTTCATGTAAATACATATTTACTAGCATTGCCCGCGGCTCTGCCCGCGTTCAGATGACCAAAAACCAAATTCTTAGGTTTTACATATTAATATACTCTTACGTTGCGGTTTTTGTATTTTTTCTCAGAAATGAAATATTTTCCCGCGGTAAAAAGTATCGTATATGTTGACCGCTATCATCATACCAAATTTCATCAAAATCCCTCCAGTGGTTTTTCTGTGATGCGGTCACAGACAGACAGACAGACAAACTTCTAAAAACTGTAGATTCGGCCTCTGTATCGATAATAATGTTTATTTCAATAAGATTTTTCAAAAAATATTTAATGTACAGATTCGGCTTAGTTACAATTTTGTTATATGTATAGATTATTCGTTAAAATAGAGGCTATTTAAAATATATAACAAAGTATTCACTTAAATATAATATATTGAAATCTAAAATATATACTGTATTCTAAGCGCACAAGCGGCCTAACTCTCACTTTTACAAAACTACACACCTTCGTTTCTTTTTTTTATTTTAATATTGTTGTATAAAAATATGTATATTATACATTATAATTTTTTTTAGGGTTAGACCTCTTTTGCGCTGAACCTCCATCAATATGACTTCCATTATGTATGAACTTGTACATTTAAAGGTAGATTTAAGAATTTCCAAAGATTATTTTTATTATTTTTTATTTTCATATATAGTTTTAGAATTGTACTGTTGAATCATGAATGTAAACATATCATTGTAATTAGTTATGTTAATGACACGTTATTCTATAAAAATATTAATGTTATTATATTTAATAGTGACATCTAGGAATCCCTGTGGTAATATGTAGAAATGAAAGAAATAAAATTTATTTTGTTTATACTGATTATGTATTTTGATTTCATTCAAACCGCTATATTGGTTTGACTGACCGCTATATTTTTTCAAATATTTCTTTCACCCAAACCTTGTCCTGACAATGAATTACAAACATAACAAAAAAAATATTAGCCAAATAGATGTAGCCGTTCTGAAATAATTCGCTTACATACATTTGACAATGGTTTTTATTTATATAGATACAGATATGTGCGAGGAAAAATTAGAGAGTGAAAATAAGAAAAGGGGAAAAAAACACTCAGATTGCCCCCTGCCTCGTATTTCAAAGAGGATTGGAGTGGAGCAAGACATTGTTTTTTTTTTAGATATTTTTTTTATTTGTAGTTTGTATGCTTGTACATATGTCCGAGCCTTTGTTCCGTTGTAATTACTGAACGGCTTAACGGCTTTTGACGAATTATAATGTCGTAAAATATCATAGGGTGTATTAAAATCATAAAAATATGAACAGGTGGATTTAAGGGGACATTTTGGGCGTATTGTTTTTTTTTTGTTTCAAAATAAGTATTGTAAAAATAGTGACTAACTACTCGAAGCGAGACGGTACTTCCGTTTATATTTCGGTGTTTTCAATCAATGAGTAAAGTCACAAAGTGGTCTTTGAAAACATATAAAAATAAAATAAATTAATATTTGAATGAAAAAGAATATGATAGTCTTGCAGAAAGACCTACGTGCTTATAATGTTTATAATAGAAAATTAGTTCTAAACAGTAATCAAATCGCAAAAGGGGTGCGATACTCATTATGATGCAATAATTCTGTGGCACTATGTGCAGTATTCTAGTCAGTCTATCTACTGTATCGATAGCATAGATAAGGCATTTTATTTTAAATATGTTGGGACATAATCGCACAGCACCATCTAGTTCCATGGTAAGCTACGAGGCTTGTGTTATGGATACCAGATAGTTGATACACTACATATATATAACTTTAAATACATACATATCATAAATATAATAAGTGACTGGAGTGCAAACATTCGTACTCATCACACAAATGAATGCACCCAGTGGGACTCGAACCCACGACCGCTGGCACAGCAAGTAGGGTCACTACAAACTGAGCCAAACGTGTCGTCAGACGATATAGTAGCTAAGCCTCTATGTTTATGGTATTCCAGCAGCGTAGCAGCGTTCCTTAATTGGTTAATCGATGATAACTATCAATAACGATTCATTGTTCTATTATTATGTGTAAAATGTGCTGATTTCCAGTAGAATACTGATTAGATAGGTAGCTCAGAAAATGTCAAACTACGATCTAGATATTAAAGAACTAATTGTCAAATAAATTTCATAATTGTTCTGTTTTCAATAGTTTTACTAATAATAATAGTACCACGTGGTGTTTGTTTATTTGATATTTTAAACAGAAAAAAGTTTTCTGAAAGCGTAATGACGCTAATTTTTATTTGGAAAAAGGAAGGTTTCAACGCGATAGGAGGGTAAAAGTTACAAGGGACTTTATGTATATTGGCTCAGTTATTTTGTTTCTGAACTGTTGGAGTCCATACTTACAATATAAAATATATAAACATATAGTAAAATTTTAACTGAGTCGAATCTGTACATTAAAGATTTTTTGGAAAATCTTATTGTAATAGTCATTATTATCGATATAAAGACCGAATCTATAGTTTTTAGAATTTTTTACATATTGGTATACTCTTACAATGCAGTTTTTGTATTTTGTCTCAGAAATGAGATATTTTCCCGCGGTAAAAAGTATCCTATATGTTGACCCGGATAACCAGCTATCACTAATCCAAATTTTATCAAAATCCCTCCAGTGGTTTTTCTGTGATGCGGTAACAGACAGACAGACAAAAATTCTAAAAACTATAGAATCTGCCTCTGTATCGATAATAATGTTTATTTCAATAAGATTTTCCAAAAAATATTTAATTTATAGATTAGGCTTGGTTACAATTTTATTATATGTACAGATATTATTAGTATATTAGTCTTAGTATAGACTAACGACTAACTAGTACTAAACTTAGTATCAATTGACAATCCACCTATATAAAAATTGTAGAGTACTTTAGGATGATTTGTATAAAGTTTTATTTTAATTTTTTGTTCCCAACGTTTCGAATACTTTACAGCAAGCAAGTTTATGACATAGACTTAGGTTTTTGATATCTCAAAAATCATATTTATTACACACGGTGTACCTATATCCATAAAAATATGCAATAATTTGAAGGAAAAGAATAATGGCACCGAATCGCCTTACAATTTAAAAATTTTGGGGAGGAAGATCATGAAACCCATTCAGAATGCAGCCTTTCTTTTGTTCACGAGAAAATCTGATAGATAGAGTATATAAAATGTTATTGATAAATGAAAAACCGATAGACGTTATGCATAGTTAGTGCCACTCCTAGTCCATAAATCCCACGTCAATGATAGGTGGTACTGTGCTAATGCATTTTTCAATATTAGAACTTAGAAAGTCGATCATCATAGTTATTTATTTTATTTATACTTATAAATATGTATATCATAACTACTAAGGAATAAAAGTTTACCTCATATTATTTTATCATACGTGTCGTGACTCGTGAGAGAGTCGGGAGCGGGAAGTGTTTCGTCTCTGGTCAAGACGAATGTGAAATGTAATTAAGCAGCCTTATTGAATATGAAATATATGTATAGCGCATAGAAATTGCTAGAGTCCCATCGCGTGTTAGAGAAAACGTGATGAGAATTCTTAGGCATTGCCTAGTGAGCTTTAGATCCCTTACAAAATGACACGCTTGGTTTACGTAATATAAGTTTTTATCCTAATTTAATTATTCATCTCGAAAACTGTGTGTACCGCAATAAAAAGTACGCCTTCTCTTGATCCTAAGCTATTTCTTTGTATATACTACAACTATTACTACTTGATAGTTGATAGTAATCAATCTGTTGTTTTGTAGAAGAAGGACATTTTTTTTTAATATTGCTCAAGACTTTTCTAAGGAGAATGTGTTTTTTTCACAGATCATATAATACTATATTACTGTTTATTTATATTGTAATGATATGTTTAGCCCGATGCGACGTAGCTGTTAGCTTCCCTGTTATGTTATGTCTTCGCGCGTGCATTTAATACAAATATTTGATTTCAGGAGTATATTTTTATATTGATTTAGAGTAACTGATAAATTACTTAAGAATTATCTACACCACTATAGTATTAAATCTAATACTATCCCTTATAAAGCTTAAGTACATTTCCTTTAAATGAAATTTTGCATGATAAAGGAAGCAAATTTAGTTTTTCTCTGGTTTCAGATTTTACCTGAAGTTTCTTAGTACCTTCTTGCGGGTCAAGTGAACAATATATAAGTCAAGTTTATCGAGGATCAATGGAGTGTCCCATAGACAAACCCTCATCTTTTATGCATGACGGAATGGATTTTAAGTCAAGGCTAGCTGTATAGCTTCTTTGAGAACACTTTGTCTTTAACAAATTTACATTTATTTTACATTTATGAAAGTTGAATACCCAAGGATTGGAAACTTTCATTCATACTAGCCATCCTGCTATCATCCTGGCTTTCCCTAGATAAATATATAGTGATTAGCGAAATATATCTAATACCAATTCGATTAATAAATCATATATTGTACAAAAATCCCACGCGTCAACTTACGTGGTTCTTTGGAAAACGTTTTTATAAATTATTATTATCGAACAAATCACTATCAATTTTATGGAATAACAATTTATAATATACTTGTACTTAATAGTTAATACAACATTTGTTGTGCGTTTATTAAGATACCATAAAATTGTATAAACATTATTAAGTTTAAATTAATAGTTCAAGTTAGATCCGTATAGTTCTAATGCGTATCTATACTAATAAATGGACACCGGTTTTTTTGTTCGGTTATACTGCGATAACTACTGAACCGATCGGAATGATACTCATACCGTAAGATGCAGCGTGTTTCGGAGAAGGTTTTAGTATATGATATGTTGGTGATTAATGTACTATGCAGGCGAAAACGCTAGAAATATAATAAAGTGAATGATACTATATTTTTTTTATAATACTTTTTTTAAAAGCACATCCACTCTAGAGGAAATAATTCGGAAAGAATAATATAAATAAAATAATTAGTATTATTTTGTTTGTTTGATCGTACAAATGTCTGGAACTCTATACTATTCAATACGGTTAAAAAAATATTTTGTATTTTATATATTACTAGCGACTCACTCTCGCTTCGCTCAGTTTCTTCTCTTGGCACGTATTAATGGTTAGTATGGAATAAATAATCGATCCCTTCCTCTGTGAAAAACAAAAAACATATGTATGCCACGGTAACCGTACATTTTTCCGGGATAAAAGTAACCTATGTGCTATTCCAGACTATAATCTATCACTGTACCAAATTCCATCCAGATCAGTTCAGCCGTTCTAGCATGATTGAGTAACAAACATCCATCCAAACCTTCGTATTTATAATACATATTAATATTAATCGTATATACTTAATAGAATTTATTGCACCTACGAGTCTTAGAATTTAATATATGCGATCGGAGCCGTTAGTAGTTATTAGTGTAAAGAAAAGTACATATTCTAACCAAGTAGGAAAAATAAAAAGGGGAAGGGTTTTATTCTACTTATACATCAAAACTCGTTGAATTTAGTTTCTCGTAGAAATATATTCAATTGTCTACGAGAACGTTCTGGGGAAATTAGACGAACGTGTCGGCCTGTAGGCGTTAGTACCTACCTGTATAGTTCATTACAATGGCGCTGAATAATGCAAAGGCGTGTCGTGACACGGATTATTTCCTCTATTATAATATCTCTCAAAATCAAAATTTAGTTGCAGTTGTTTATGATGTGTCTATGGATTATAGAACCAGAGAAATGAATGTAGTGTCTCTATAATGAAGTAGAATTCGAACTTACTATTTCCGACGTATGATGCAATGCCAATAGTTTAATCTACAATATGCACTGCCTCCACTATTCTTCGTCTAATCTATACATATAATAAAATTGTAACTAAGCCGAATCTGTACATTAGATATTTTTTGGAAAATCTAATTGAAATAGACATTATTATCGATACAGAGGCCGAATCTATAGATTTTAGAATTTTTGTCTGTCTGTCTGTCAGTCTGTTAGCGCATCACAGAAAAACCACTAGAGGGATTTTAATGAAATTTAGTGTGATGGTAGGTGGTTATCCGGGTCAGTCAACATATAGGGTACTTTTTACCGCGGGAAAATATCTCATTTTGAAGAAAAAATATAAAAACCGCAATGTAAGAGTATACTAATATGTAAAACCTAAGAATTTTGTTTTTGGTCATCTGAACGCGCGCGGAGCCGCGGGCAAAGCTAGTTAACAGTATATTCTTTATTTGTATATATACTATTATTTCAATTATTTATAATGGGCGGATATTTACAATACAGTAGAAGCCAAAACAATAGTTTTAACAATTTTGAATTGTTTGTCATCTGTCTATCATTTTTCGTGGACGGATGGATTGAAGTTTCGTTTATACTATACATATCTAACATTTAAAATAAAGATTAGTTATGTTTTAATCGGTATTTTTTTTATACCACGTCGGTGGCAATCAGGCATGCGGCCCGCCTGATGGTTAGCGGTTACCACAGCCTATGGACGCCTGCAACACCTGGGGCAACACATGCGCGTTGCCGACCCTTTAAGAACCTATTTACTCCCCTTTTGAAGGACCCCATACTGTAGCCCTCTGGGAAAACCTCGGCAGGGAGTTCATTCCACAGCGAGATGGTCCGTAGGAGAAAATTCCTCTGAAACCGAACTGTACGGGACCATTTGGGCTGCAATGTGTGAGCATGAACTCGCTGTCGATGGCGAGCGGTGTGGTGATAGAAAGTGGCCGTGGGCATCATTTCGAACAATTCTTCGGAACACAACCCATTGTTATTTGTTGCCTTCTGTTATTTTTTCCCTCATATAAATAATAACAATCCCTTATTTCAGTACAGACATTGATGATGTTCTCCTAGTTGATTCCGGCTATGGCGGCCAATCTCATTGAGACTAGCCAACTGCGCAGGAGATATTATAGTGCAGCGCGTGTACGCGCAGACACAAGTGCACTCTCTATTACGTCACTCTCATACTCCGGTGGGACGACAACTCGACAGGACCAGTGACTAGTGCGCATTAAGCGCAGGACCGACGGCTTTACGTGCTTTACGTCCGAGGCACGGGGGTGAAACGCCGCCAACTTCCCAACTCCGGGCTGTTACTGAGACTTACTATACAGAGAGACTAAATAACTAAACTTGGCCCGACCCGGGAATCCGAGAGTGCAGCCGTACATGCTAGCCACTACACCACCGAGGCAGTACAGATATTATTGTATTAACTATTTTATGTATTGAAAAATGAAAAATATTTTATATTTTTTTTTATATATTATTTATTAAACAGTAGGGGAATTAATATTTTCTTAAATAACATTTTGTTAGAGTGGATGCCAAAATAATATATTTAATCTTGTCTGTTTGGTTTGGCGTGAATCCTTTCGCGTCACGGCTTCATGGATATCAATGGAGTTTTCTTAATAATTCTCATCTATACATATAATAAAATTGTAACTAAGTCGAATCTGTACATTAGATATTTTTTGGAAAATCTTATTGAAATAAACATTATTATCGATACAGAGGCCGAATCTATAGTTTTTAGAATTTTTGTCTGTCTGTCTGTCTGTCTGTTACCGCATCACAGAAAAACGACTGGAGGGATTTTCATGAAATTTGGTATGGTGATAACTGATTATTCCGGTCAACATATAGGATACTTTTTACCGCGGGGAAATATCTCATTTCTGAGAAAAAATACAAAAACTGCAATGTAAGAATATTCTAATATGTAAAACCTAAGAATTTGGTTTTTGGTCACCTGAACGCGGGGGGAGTCGCGGGCAATGCTAGTATTAACTAAATTAAAATAGAATGACGTGTATTTAAACGATTTCAATTGGTGAGTCCTTAAAATATAATGAAAAACAAATGAATTTTCTTGTAATACGATCTACTTACATATATTTTATTTTGTTAAAATTGTAACTGAGCTCCTTTGTTTATGCATACATATGTTACTTAAGCTTGAAATATTTATAGTAAGCTCTCTTAAGTGATAAGTGATAACTTAATTTTTTTCATCGACATTTTATTCCTTTTTGGCTTAAAAAAATAGTACTTACCAATCCACGTTAACTCTATCTTTATGTGACAGGCTATAAGGGTTTCTGTATTTAGTAAAGCACTAACAAAAAGGGCTAAGGCGAACCCATTTGTTTTTTTTTTCAATTAAATTAACAATTAAAGATGTTTTTGTCGATTTCGATCGAATAGTTAATATGTTTTATTAAAACTTCGATTTTCTTTATGTATTTAATGCAAGATTAATATTTATTTATTAATTTAAAAATTATTGACTAAGAGGATAGTTATAAATAATAAAAAAACTGAAAATGTGCACTGATATTAAAATAATTTTAAATGTTATTCACTGCGATTAAATAATAAGTCAGTAAATGTAACAGCGTTAAAAAATCTGATCTCTAATCTCTGGTAATAGTAAACTCTGGATCTACTGAATCAATTTAGATGAAAATTGGTAAAAAGATAGTCTGAGACCCTGGAAAGGACATAGGATACTTTTTATCTCGGAAATCATCTCTTAGGGGGTGAAAATGGGGATGAAAGTTGTATTGGGAAGCAAGCCAAGGCCGAACCCGAGCGAAGCGAGGATGAGTCGCTAGTGTTTATATATATAAACATACATATTACATACATACAGGTAAAACTCATAACCCTCCTTTTGGACTTCACCGCAGTGGGTTGAAAACAATACTCATACGTAATGTAATAATAGTCACATCTTACTCTATCTTAATAAATTATGTTAACCACAGAATTCAACACGTCTAGACGAGGTCAATTTAAAAAAAAACGTTTAATTATTCTACAATCGTATATTCTGTATACATTTTTTGCTAAAAGAATTTTAATAAGGTAATTGATTATTTATTCAACATATATTCCTATATCGGTTCTATTCATAGAGCGATTAAATATGCAATCTGTACTTTATAAGTAAAATTAGAGTCTCTGTCTATGATTTCAAAATATCTGCCCTATACTACCTACCTAATTCTAAATAACGATTTTTAAAATATTATCTATTTCGTTGGGATAAATCGCAAAACTAAATTGATTTTTTAAGGCTTGTTGTCTAATAATCGCTCGTAATCGTTCGATTCGCTCGAGGTCGTCCATAGGTACGTTTTAACGGTTAATATGGAATAGATACACGGAAAACACGTTATATATCGTGTTTTCCCGTGGGAATGAGATAATCTCCCGCGGTAAAACTAGCCTATGTCACTCTCCAGCCCTCCAACTATCTCCACCCAAAAATCACGAAAATCAGTCACTCCGTTTCGACGTGAAAGAAGGATAAACAAACAAACATACATACAAACAAACAAACAAACAAACAAACAAACAAACAAACAAACAAACAAACAAACAACCATACAAACAAACAAACAAACAAACAAACAAACAAACAAACAAACAAACAAACAAACAAACAAACAAACAAACAAACAAACAGCCAGACAAACAAACATTCACATTTGTAATATTAAGTATGGATACACATTACGTTATTTTATTATATGGTTATTACACGGTGGACTACTATTATAAATGCCAATATTTTTGTATACGTGTGTATATGTATGTTACTCCTTCAGTAAAAAAAGGCTGAAGGGATTTAGATGAAATCAAATATCTAAATACACTAGCATAGGCTACAGTTAGGCACCTCCGAGCGATGTGAGGGTAAGTCAATTGTAACTTATATATTAGCCTTATTTTCTGTCCGCCAAAGTAAAACTGCACACTTGATCTTTTAGTATATGCCTCGACACTGCGGTTTGCGGTCAGGTATATTTCGCTGCCAACGAGACGAAACACTCTAGTTTTTGTTTACCCTTAATCCGTCGCTGAATGCAACATCGTTATTTATATTATGTCTTTATATTTATATAATATCTTTTTATTTACTTATATATATATATATATATATATATATATATATATATATATATATATATATATATATAAGTAAATAAAAATATATAGATATATATATCTTATCATCGTATCCGTGTGATACTCGTAGATTAAAGTGATATAAAAAAACAATATTAGCATCTCATTGCTGCGCACGGTCTTTTGCAGATTGGTGGATTTAACGCCTTCAAGGTAACTTTTAACGAGATTCACTCAGACATATACTCGTAGATATGAAAATAATTACCTACAATAATTACCAAATTATTACAATTCTAAGGCCTTTGATGTTATGTGGTTTTTATGAACCATACGCAACAAGTGAACAGAAATTATCCGCTACAATTTGTAGGTTTATCATAAGATACTTGTGTTTATGGTTTTAACGTTATCATAATAATTATTATTTTAAACAAAACTATACTTAATGTAAAATATTACTTTCAACAGTTTATCTTCACAGCAAACATGGTCAAGTCATGTTTGCTGTAAAGCATTCGAAACGACGTCGGGCACAAAAATATAAAATAAAAGTGCGAGAATATCCGTAAAGATTCATTTCAAATCTCAAATATTCGCGTGTACCTAGCAAAGTTTTATTAGAATAAGTTTTATGCAGGTTTTATTACCCGGATAAAAAATATCGTATGTTTTTGTACAGGATATCTTACGTACGTAATTGGCCAAGATTTTATCCAAACCTGTTTTAATCCAAAATTTTAACGTAATAATTTCATTATTAGTAAAAAACATGACAATCTAATTCAACACATTCTTTAAATGTTCATTATTAGTCTTAAAATGACTTCCAACAATGAAAATAAAAAAAAAATTAAACCATAATTGAAAAAGTTAAGCTACAACAACGAAACATATTCCGTGTGAGCCTCAGCCCTCAGGGAACACCAAGAGTAGTTTCAAGTCACGTACACTAAAGTAATAAACTAGCTCACCAGAGCAAGATTAGACACCACTCGCCCTACGGCGTGGCTCGAAGGGCGGGCGGGGCGTAGTAAACAACTGAAAGCTGAATCTGTCAGCCAGTATCCAAGCCGCATTCGTGCCGACATAACGTTGCTTGATACCAACTGACCGCACACATGGTCACGCGAATAAAACTTTGCAAAAAATCCTCATAAAACAATGGAAATGATGAAATAAACAATAAAATAAGTTGTGGTGCACAGTATAATGTGTTTTCCGTATGCAATGAGTGGTAGGAACAGCTGCCGCTCGCTTTAATAAGCAACATTAAACGAGTCATATGAAAAGGTATGCTTGTATATTTACTTATGTAAATTACTTTATTTTTGATGGCGTAATAAAGCTAAATGTTTCTACGATCATAAATAAACGGAACTTTAAAATGGTACTTATTAAAAATATCTAAAAATTGATTTATAACTTCGAATATTTATTATATTCGTTATTTCATTGTTGTTTCATATGTATGTATTTAAAGAAAACATAATTAAAAAAAATATCATTGCTTTTTGACTCTTTTTTATCTATTGTTACATAATTAGATATATCAGAATAATATTCTTATACAAATTTTATTACAGAAATGATTATTTCTAAGTACTTACACAAACATAACTTACAATTAACTCCTTTGATAACGTTCAGCTCTAACGTGTGTCGAATTGTAAATACAAATTGCAATTTCTAATCAACCTGTTTTAAAATTATGAGCTTCAATACTTTCCTATTATTTATAATTTCTCTTCATTTAATCAATTATGTTTGATTCAGTTTTCTAAAATCAATATAATATTTAGTTTATTCTGATTTTAATATTAACTTTAAATATTTATAACACCATTTAAATCTACTATATCTCTATAAGAATTTTCATCAACTTGTTAATATTTCGTCACACTGTAATAGCCATGTCAGTGAACTTAGCAGATCATTGTCCAGCAGATCAAAAAAAAAAGTGAGTTCTATTCGCATGCACGAGAGTTCTATAGTTCCTGATACTTTTTAGAAATAGTTCTGGCGTTTTTACCTTAAAAAAAGTCAATTGACAAAATGATCTGCTAACTTCCCGTAGCAGATCATTTTGCACAAAATCAAAAACAAATGTGAGTTCTTCGCGCAAGGAGCTGAGTTCTACAGTTCCTGATACTTTTCAGGAATAGTTCTGGACTCTCAGCCAAGTTCCAGCAGATCATATCCGAATTTTTGAAAAGTCAGAACATACCATTTTTATTGTTTCAAATTATTGTAAAAGGCTAGAACTCTTTCGCATATCACCGATCTGTATCAGAACTCTAATATAGAACTCGATTCGAGTCCAGAACTCACGTCCAAGTGCCAGCAGAGCATACCAGAACGTTGGAAAATGTGAAAAAAAAAACTATTTTCATTGTTTTAAATTATTTAGAAAGGCTAGAAGTTAGAACTCTTTCGTTTATAACAGATCTGTACCAGAACTCTAATATAAAACTCGATTCGAGTCCAGAACTCACGTCCAAGTGCCAGCAGAGCATACCTAAACGTTGGAAATTATGAAAAAAAAAACCTATTTTTATTGTTTTAAATTATTTAGAAAGGCTAGAAGCTAGAACTCTTTCGTTAATAACAGATCTGTATCAGAACTCTAATATAGAACTCGGTTCGAGTCCAGAACTCACGTCCAAGTGCCAGCAGAGCATACCAGAACGTTGGAAAATATGAAAAAAAAACCTATTTTATTGTTTTAAATTATTTAGAAAGGCTAGAAGCTAGAACTCTTTCGTTTATAATAGATCTGTACCAGAACTCTAATATAGAACTCGATTCGAGTCGAGAACTCACGTCCAAGTGCCAGCAGAGCATACCTGAAGGTTGGAAAATATGAAAAAACAAACTATTTTCATTGTTTTAAATTATTTAGAAAGGCTAGAAGTTAGAACTCTTTCGTTTATAACAGATCTGTACCAGAACTCTAATATAGAACTCGATTCGAGTCCAGAACTCACGTCCAAGTGCCAGCAGAGCATACCTAAACGTTGGAAATTATGAAAAAAAAACCTATTTTTATTGTTTTAAATTATTTAGAAAGGCTAGAAGCTAGAACTCTTTCGTTTATAATAAATCTGTACCAGAACTCTAATATAGAACTCGATTCGAGTCCAGAACTCACGTCCAAGTGCCAGCAGAGCATACCTGAAGGTTGGAAAATATGAAAAAACAAACTATTTTCATTGTATTAAATTATTCAGAAAGGCTAGAAGCTAGAACTCTTTCGTTAATAACAGATCTGTATCAGAACTCTAATATAGATCTCGGTTCGAGTCCAGAACTCACGTCCAAGTGCCAGCAGAGCATACCTGAAGGTTGGAAAATATGAAAAAACAAACTATTTTCATTGTTTTAAATTATTCAGAAAGGATAGAAGCTAGAACTCTTTCGTTAATAACAGATCTGTATCAGAACTCTAATATAGATCTCGGTTCGAGTCCAGAACTCACGTCCAAGTGCCAGCAGAGCATACCTAAACGTTGGAAATTATGAAAAAAAAACCTATTTTTATTGTTTTAAATTATTTAGAAAGGCTAGAAGCTAGAACTCTTTCGTTTATAATAGATCTGTACCAGAACTCTAATATAGAACTCGATTCGAGTCCAGAACTCACGTCTAAGTGCCAGCAGAGCATACCTAAACGTTGGAAATTATGAAAAAAAAACCTATTTTTATTGTTTTAAATTATTTCGAAAGGCTAGAAGCTAGAACTCTTTCGTTTATAATAGATCTGTACCAGAACTCTAATATAGAACTCGATTCGAGTCCAGAACTCACGTCCAAGTGCCAGCAGAGCATACCTGAAGGTTGGAAAATATGAAAAAAACAAACTATTTTCATTGTTTTAAATTATTCAGAAAGGATAGAAGCTAGAACTCTTTCGTTAATAACAGATCTGTATCAGAACTCTAATATAGATCTCGGTTCGAGTCCAGAACTCACGTCCAAGTGCCAGCAGAGCATACCAGAACGTTGGAAAATATGAAAAAAAAAACCTATTTTTATTGTTTTAAATTATTTAGAAAGGCTAGAAGCTAGAACTCTTTCGTTTATAATAGATCTGTACCAGAACTCTAATATAGAACTCGATTCGAGTCCAGAACTCACGTCCAAGTGCCAGCAGAGCATACCTGAAGGTTGGAAAATATGAAAAAACAAACTATTTTCATTGTTTTAAATTATTTAGAAAGGCTAGAAGTTAGAACTCTTTCGTTTATAACAGATCTGTATCAGAACTCTAATATAGAACTCGATTCGAGTCCAGAACTCACGTCCAAGTGCCAGCAGAGCATACCTAAACGTTGGAAATTATGAAAAAAAAAACCTATTTTTATTGTTTTAAATTATTTAGAAAGGCTAGAAGCTAGAACTCTTTCGTTTATAATAGATCTGTACCAGAACTCTAATATAAAAATCGATTCGAGTCCAGAACTCACGTCCAAGTGCCAGCAGAGCATACCTAAACGTCGGAAATTATGAAAGAAAAACCTATTTTTATTGTTTTAAATTATTAAGAAAGGCTAGAAGCTAGAACTCTTTCGTTTATAATAGATCTGTACCAGAACTCTAATAAAGAACTCGATTCGAGTCCAGAACTCACGTCCAAGTGCCAGCAGAGCATACCTAAACGTTGGAAATTATGAAAAAAAAAACCTATTTTTATTGTTTTAAATTATTTAGAAAGGCTAGAAGCTAGAACTCTTTCGTTTATAATAGATCTGTACCAGAACTCTAATATAGAACTCGATTCGAGTCCAGAACTCACGTCCAAGTGCAAGCAGAGCATACCTAAACGTTGGAAATTATGAAAAAAAAAACCTATTTTTATTGTTTTAAATTATTTAGAAAGGCTAGAAGCTAGAACTCTTTCGTTTATAATAAATCTGTACCAGAACTCTAATATAGAACTCGATTCGAGTCCAGAACTCACGTCCAAGTGCCAGCAGAGCATACCTGAAGGTTGGAAAATATGAAAAAACAAACTATTTTCATTGTTTTAAATTATTCAGAAAGGCTAGAAGCTAGAACTCTTTTGTTAATAACAGATCTGTTTCAGAACTCTAATATAGATCTCGGTTCGAGTCCAGAACTCACGTCCAAGTGCCAGCAGAGCATACCTAAACGTTGGAAATTATGAAAAAAAAAACCTATTTTTATTGTTTTAAATTATTTAGAAAGGCTAGAAGCTAGAACTCTTTCGTTTATAATAGATCTGTACCAGAACTCTAATATAGAACTCGATTCGAGTCCAGAACTCACGTCTAAGTGCCAGCAGAGCATACCTAAACGTTGGAAATTATGAAAAAAAAAAACCTATTTTTATTGTTTTAAATTATTTCGAAAGGCTAGAAGCTAGAACTCTTTCGTTTATAATAGATCTGTACCAGAACTCTAATATAGAACTCGATTCGAGTTCAGAACTCACGTCCAAGTGCCAGCAGAGCATACCTAAACGTTGGAAATTATGAAAAAAAAAACCTATTTTTATTGTTTTAAATTATTTAGAAAGGCTAGAAGCTAGAACTCTTTCGTTTATAATAGATCTGTACCAGAACTCTAATATAGAACTCGATTCGAGTCCAGAACTCACGTCCAAGTGCCAGCAGAGCATACCTGAAGGTTGGAAAAATGAAAAAAACAAACTATTTTCATTGTTTTAAATTATTTAGAAAGGCTAGAAGCTAGAACTCTTTCGTTTATAATAGATCTGTACCAGAACTCTAATATAGAACTCGATTCGAGTCCAGAACTCACGTCCAAGTGCCAGCAGAGCATACCTAAACGTTGGAAATTATGAAAAAAACAAAACTATTTTTTTTATTGTTTTAAATTATTAGAAAGGCTAGAAGCTAGAACTCTTTCGTTTATAACAGATCTGTACCAGAACTCTAATATAGAACTCGATTCGAGTCCAGAACTCACGTCTAAGTGCCAGCAGAGCATACCTAAACGTTGGAAATTATGAAAAAAAAACCTATTTTTATTGTTTTAAATTATTTAGAAAGGCTAGAAGCTAGAACTCTTTCGTTTATAATAGATCTGTACCAGAACTCTAATATAGAACTCGATTCGAGTCCAGAACTCACGTCCAAGTGCCAGCAGAGCATACCTAAACGTTGGAAATTATGAAAAAAAAAACTATTTTTATTGTTTTAAATTATTCAGAAAGGCTAGAAGCTAGAACTCTTTCGTTTATAATAGATCTGTACCAGAACTCTAATATAGAACTCGATTCGAGTCCAGAACTCACGTCCAAGTGCCAGCAGAGCATACCTAAACGTTGGAAATTATGAAAAAAAAAAACCTATTTTTATTGTTTTAAATTATTTCGAAAGGCTAGAAGCTAGAACTCTTTCGTTTATAATAGATCTGTACCAGAACTCTAATATAGAACTCGATTCGAGTCCAGAACTCACGTCTAAGTGCCAGCAGAGCATACCTAAACGTTGGAAATTATGAAAAAAAAAACCTATTTTTATTGTTTTAAATTATTTCGAAAGGCTAGAAGCTAGAACTCTTTCGTTAATAACAGATCTGTACCAGAACTCTAATATAGAACTCGATTCGAGTCCAGAACTCACGTCTAAGTGCCAGCAGAGCATACCTAAACGTTGGAAATTATGAAAAAAAAACCTATTTTTATTGTTTTAAATTATTTCGAAAGGCTAGAAGCTAGAACTCTTTCGTTTATAATAGATCTGTACCAGAACTCTAATATAGAACTCGATTCGAGTCCAGAACTCACGTCCAAGTGCCAGCAGAGCATACCTAAACGTTGGAAATTATGAAAAAAAAACCTATTTTTATTGTTTTGAATTATTTCGAAAGGCTAGAAGTTAGAACTCTTTCGTTTATAAGAGATCTGTATAAGAACTGCAATATAAAACTCTGCTCGAGTCCAGAACTCACGCCCAAGTGCCAGCAGAGCATACCTGAACGTTGGAAATTATGAAAAAAAAACCTATTTTTATTGTTTTAAATTATTTAGGAAGGCTACAAGCTAGAACTCTTTCGTTTATAATAGATCTGTACCAGAACTCTGATGTAGAACTCGATTCGAGTCCAGAACTCACGTCCAAGTGCCAGCAGAGCATACCTGAACTTTGGAAAATATGAAAAAAAACTATTTTAATTGTTTTAAATTATTTAGAAAAGCTAGAAGCTAGAACTCTTTCGTTTATAACAGATCTGTACCAGAACTCTAATATAAAATTCGATTCGAGTCCAGAACTCACGTCCAAGTGCCAGCAGAGCATACCAGAACGTTGGAAAATGTGAATAAAAAAACCATTTTCATTGTTTTAAATTATTTAGAAAGTCTAGAAGCTAGAACTCTTTCGTTTATAATAGATCTGTACCAGAACTCTGATGTAGAACTCGATTCGAGTCCAGAACTCACGTCCAAGTGCCAGCAGAGCATACCCAAACGTTGAAAAATATGAAAAAAAAATCTATTTTAATTGTTTTAAATTATTTAGAAAGGCTAGAAGCTAGAACTCTTTCGTTCATAACAGATCTGTACCAGAACTTTAATGTAGAACTCGATTCAAGGCCAGAACTCACGTCCAAGTGCCAGCAGAGCATACCAGAACGTTGAAAAATATTAAAAAATACTATTTTCATTGTTTTGAATTATTTATAAGGGCTAGAAGTTAGAACTCATTTGTTTATAAGAGATCTGTATAAGAACTGCAATATAAAACTCTGCTCGAGTCCAGAACTCACGTCCAAGTGCCAGCAGAGCATACCCAAACGTTGAGAAAAATGAAAAAAATCTATTTTAATTGTTTTAAATTATTTAGAAAGGCTAGAAGTTAAAACTCTTTCGTTTATAATAGATCTGTACCAGAACTCTGATGTAGAACTCGATTCGAGTCCAGAACTCACGTCCAAGTGCCAGCAGAGCATACCCAAACGTTGATAAATATGAAAAAAAAACTATTTTAATTGTTTTAAATTATTTAGAAAAGCTAGAAGCTAGAACTCTTTTGTTCATAATAGGTCTGTACCAGAAATTTAATTTAGAACTCGATTCAAGGCCAGAACTCACGTCCAAGTGCCAGCAGAGCATACCAGAACGTTGAAAAATATTAAAAAATACTATTTTCATTGTTTTGAATTATTTATAAGGGCTAGAAGTTAGAACTCTTTTGTTTATAAGAGATCTGTATAAGAACTGCAATATAAAACTCTGCTCGAGTCCAGAACTCACGCCCAAGTGCCAGCAGAGCATACCTGAACGTTGGAAATTATGAAAAAATAACCTATTTTTATTGTTTTAAATTATTTAGGAAGGCTACAAGCTAGAACTCTTTCGTTTATAATAGATCTGTACCAGAACTCTGATGTAGAACTCGATTTAAGTCCAGAACTCACGTCCAAGTGCCAGCAGAGCATACCCAAACGTTGAAAAAAAGGAAAAAAAAACTATTTTAATTGTTTTTAATTATTTAGACAGGCTAGAAGTTAGAACTCTTTTGTTTATTACAGATCTGTACCAGAACTCTAATTTAGAACTCGATTCGAGTCCAGAACTCACGTCCAAGTGCCAGCAGAACATACCAGAACGTTGGAAAATGTGAATAAAAAACTTTTTTCATTGTTTTAAATTATTTTGAAAGGCTAGAAGCTAGAACTCTTTCGTTTATAACAGATCTGTACCATAGCTCTTATGTATAACTCGATTTAAGTCCAGAACTCACGTCCAAGTGCCAGCAGAGTATACCATTTTCGATAGAACCATGATTCGATGGAACCATGTTTTCCCGTGGGAATGAATAATTTGCCTGTCGTAAGAGGTATCCTAAATGTTGACCCGAGTACTAAGTTTTATCACTATACAAAATTTAGTTAAAATCGGTTGATTACTTTTTGCGTGAAACGCGCACATCGATTTGACTAAGTTAGTTTTATTATACGTATAGATAAGAATAAATATTGCGAGTGTTACTTAGGAGATAGACATATACAATTAAGAACTTTACCGTAGGACTTTTCAAGACCTACAATACTTTAGTATATTGTTTTAATGTATTTCTTAAGGCTTAGCCAGCGGAAGGTTTCTAGGGAGGACTCTATAAAACCAGTTATTGTATTTTGCCAGGGGAAAGAAAGATTTTCTTGAAGTAAAAGTTATCTAGGCAGGGGTAAGAAGAAAAAGGTATCTAGGCATTGGTAACGCGCTCGCTTGGGAAACCGAGTGAAGCAAATTCAAATCCCGGGTCTCGCACCTCTGATATTTTCATGTGCGAATCATTTCTAACACAATTACCACTTGTCTTAACGGTGAAGTAAAACATCGTGAGGAAACCTACCTGCATGTCTGAGAGAACCTAGCAAGTTTTCAAAAGACATGTGAAGTCAGCGTGGTGGACTATGGCCTGATCCCCCTCGTACTGAAGTGAGGCCCGTGCCCAGCAGTGGGACGTTAAAAAGGGCTGAATACATACATACATAAATACATACAAAAGGTATCCTAAATGTTGACTCGAGTAATAAGTTATCACTTCACCAAATTTCGTTCAAAACGGTACATTACTTTTAGCGTGAAACGCTCACACGCAAAAACAGACAAATAGACATACAGGCAAACAGTCATACAGGCAAACAGACATTTTTTTTAATAAGTATTGTTTTGGGGTTTACGTTGTATACATAATACGTTACAAATAAACAAAAACATCTATCCCACGGGAACAGTACATTTTTCCGGGATAAAAAGCTACCTATTTGTTATTCTGATGTATGAAATATACTATATATTATTGTAAAGTTTCATTAACATCCAATCAGTAGTTCTTGTGTAATAAGCTGTATAAGTTGTTATAGTCCCAAGGGAATACTTTAATTTTCCAGGATGAAAAGTATTTAAGATGTTTCACGGGGATATAAAGTACCACCATGCAAAATTTCATTTAAATCGGTCCAATAGATTCGGCGATTAGCCCGTACAAACAGGAAAACAGACAAACAGTTCGCTCGGGTTCGTCCATACCTACGAATATGTTGTATTATCTCTTTAACCATTTGTCCAAATTATATGTAGTAAAAGGGAAAACTCTTTTGTTTTAAACATTTTAAAGAAAAGAAAAGATAGTTTTATTTAAAATGTCAAATATTCACGTAAATCTAAGAAAGTATTATTTTAACGATAAATTTACTTATTTTGATAAGAATTCATAATTGTTGATAATATGACTAATAAACATGACCCACCGATTTAAATTATATTTTTAATATAAATAACTACTTTTTGTGACTTAAATATAAAAGTTAAACATATGCTGTCGGTGACTTTTTTGTAGGAATTATTAAGCTCTACAACTTTTCTCTAGAACATAATCATATATCTCTCATCGTTAAGGCAGCGTTCGTAGAAACGTTTTCGTTCGACCGTTTTTTATCCGACTTACTTTGCAAATCGGACTACCACGAAAAATCCTTTTCATTTTTCAGGTTAATATATAGCCTATGACACTCAGAAAGAACGTTTCTTTCTATTGGTGAAAGAATTTTGAAAATCGGTTCAGTAGATCCCGAGATTACCCCCTACAACGCCACAAACTCACCAACTCACAAACTCACAAACCCACAAACTCACAAGATCACACACTTTACCTCTTTATAATATTAGTATAGATAACTTGAAAAAATAAAGGGGGTTTTCATTTAGAATAGATACCTAATCAGATATTTTCGAAGTCGAATCGAATACGAAAAGATAGTTTTATTTAAAATGTCAAATATTCGTGTAAATCTACGAAAATATGATATAGGTATAAGCAAGGTAAGTGATAATTCAGTACTCATCAGCCGAACGCGCACAGCCGGTGCGCGTTCGGCTGATGAGTACTAGACTTTATTCACGTTGGGTTTTGTTTCTAGCCTTTTTAAATCATTTAAAAAAACGAAAATAGTTTGTTTTCTCATATTTTCCAACGTTCAGGTATGCTCTGCTGGTACTTGGACGTGAGTTCTGGCCTTGAATCGAGTTCTACATTAAAGTTCTGGTACAGAACTGTTATGAACGAAAGAGTTCTAGCTTCTAGCCTTTCTAAATAATTTAAAACAATAAAAATAGGTTTTTTTTTTTCATAATTTCCAACGTTTAGGTATGCTCTGCTGGCACTTGGACGTGAGTTCTGGACTCGAACCGAGATCTATATTAGAGTTCTGATACAGATCTGTTATTAACGAAAGAGTTCTAGCTTCTAGCCTTTCTGAATAATTTAAAACAATGAAAATAGTTTGTTTTTTCATATTTTCCAACCTTCAGGTATGCTCTGCTGGCACTTGGACGTGAGTTCTGGACTCGAATCGAGTTCTATATTAGAGTTCTGGTACAGATCTATTATAAACGAAAGAGTTCTAGCTTCTAGCCTTTCTAAATAATTTAAAACAATAAAAATAGGTTTTTTTTTTTCATAATTTCCAACGTTTAGGTATGCTCTGCTGGCACTTGGACGTGAGTTCTGGACTCGAACCGAGATCTATATTAGAGTTCTGATACAGATCTGTTATTAACGAAAGAGTTCTAGCTTCTAGCCTTTCTGAATAATTTAAAACAATGAAAATAGTTTGTTTTTTCATATTTTCCAACCTTCAGGTATGCTCTGCTGGCACTTGGACGTGAGTTCTGGACTCGAATCGAGTTCTATATTAGAGTTCTGGTACAGATCTATTATAAACGAAAGAGTTCTAGCTTCTAGCCTTTCTAAATAATTTAAAACAATAAAAATAGGTTTTTTTTTTCATAATTTCCAACGTTTAGGTATGCTCTGCTGGCACTTGGACGTGAGTTCTGGACTCGAATCGAGTTCTATATTAGAGTTCTGGTACAGATCTGTTATAAACGAAAGAGTTCTAGCTTCTAGCCTTTCTAAATTATTTAAAACAATAAAAATAGTTTTTTTCATAATTTCCAACCTTCAGGTATGCTCTGCTGGCACTTGGACGTGAGTTCTGGACTCGAATCGAGTTCTATATTAGAGTTCTGGTACAGATATGTTATAAACGAAAGATTTCTAACTTCTAGCCTTTCTAAATAATTTAAAACAATGAAAATAGTTTTTTTTTCACATTTTCCAACGTTCTGGTATGCTCTGCTGGCACTTGGACGTGAGTTCTGGACTCGAATCGATTTCTATATTAGAGTTCTGGTACAGATCTATTATAAACGAAAGAGTTCTAGCTTCTAGCCTTTCTAAATAATTTAAAACAATAAAAATAGGTTTTTTTTTTCATAATTTCCAACGTTTAGGTATGCTCTGCTGGCACTTGGACGTGAGTTCTGGACTCGAATCGAGTTCTTTATTAGAGTTCTGGTACAGATCTATTATAAACGAAAGAGTTCTAGCTTCTAGCCTTTCTTAATAATTTAAAACAATAAAAATAGGTTTTTTTTTCATAATTTCCAACGTTTAGGTATGCTCTGCTGGCACTTGGACGTGAGTTCTGGACTCGAATCGAGTTCTATATTAGAGTTCTGGTACAGATCTGTTATAAACGAAAGAGTTCTAACTTCTAGCCTTTCTAAATAATTTAAAACAATGAAAATAGTTTGTTTTTTCATATTTTCCAACCTTCAGGTATGCTCTGCTGTCACTTGGACGTGAGTTCTGGACTCGAATCGAGTTCTATATTAGAGTTCTGGTACAGATCTATTATAAACGAAAGAGTTCTAGCTTCTAGCCTTTCTAAATAATTTAAAACAATGAAAATAGTTTTTTTTTCACATTTTCCAACGTTCTGGTATGCTCTGCTGGCACTTGGACGTGAGTTCTGGACTCGAACCGAGTTCTATATTAGAGTTCTGGTACAGATCTATTATAAATGAAAGAGTTCTAGCTTCTGGCCTTTCTAAATAATTTAAAACAATGAAAATAGTTTTGTTTTCATATTTTCCATTGTTCTGGTATGCTCTGCTGGCACTTGGACGTGAGTTCTGGACTCGAATCGAGTTCTATATTAGAGTTCTGGTACAGATCTATTATAAACGAAAGAGTTCTAGCTTCTAGCCTTTCTAAATAATTTAAAACAATGAAAATAGTTTTTTTTTCACATTTTCCAACGTTCTGGTATGCTCTGCTGGCACTTGGACGTGAGTTCTGGACTCGAATCGAGTTCTATATTAGAGTTCTGGTACAGATCTGTTATAAACGAAAGAGTTCTAGCTTCTAGCCTTTCTAAATTATTTAAAACAATAAAAATAGTTTTTTTCATAATTTCCAACGTTCAGGTATGCTCTGCTGGCACTTGGACGTGAGTTCTGGACTCGAATCGAGTTCTATATTAGAGTTCTGGTACAGATCTGTTATAAACGAAAGAGTTCTAACTTCTAGCCTTTCTAAATAATTTAAAACAATGAAAATAGTTTTTTTTTCACATTTTCCAACGTTCTGGTATGCTCTGCTGGCACTTGGACGTGAGTTCTGGACTCGAATCGAGTTCTATATTAGACTTCTGATACAGATCGGTGATAAGCGAAAGAGTTCTAGCCTTTTACAATAATTTGAAACAATAAAAATGGTATGTTCTTACTTTTCAAAAATTCGGATATGATCTGCTGGAACTTGGCTGAGATTCCAGAACTATTCCTGAAAAGTATCAGGAACTGTAGAACTCAGCTCCTTGCGCAAAGAACTCACATTTGTTTTTGATTTTGTGCAAAATGATCTGCTACGGGAAGTTAGCAGATCATTTTGTCAATTGACTTTTTTTAAGGTAAAAACGCCAGAACTATTTCTAAAAAGTATCAGGAACTATAGAACTCTCGTGCATGCGAATAGAACTCACTTTTTTTTTTGATCTGCTGGACAATGATCTGCTAAGTTCACTGACATGTAATAGCCATGATATTCTTTATTTATTTAATACATTACATATATACATACTATACTAGCGACTCACGCTCGCTCCACTCGGGTTCGACCCTAGTTACTTTTTAACGTTTAGTATAGATTTCTCAGAGATGAGATATTTTCCCGTAGTAAAAATTATCCTATATGTTGACCCGGATAACCTGCTATCATCATACAAAATTTCATCAACATCTGTCCAGTGGCTTTTTAGTGATGCGATCCGAGACAGACAGAGAAAATATCCTTAAAACTATAGATTCGGCCTCTTTATCGATAATAATGACTATTTCAATAAGTTTTTCCAATAAATATACTTTAATGTAAAGATTCGACTCAGTTAGAATTTTATTATAGGTATAGATGATCTAGATACTTTTGACTGATTTACTTACCACAAAATAGAACCTACGGACAAATAATAGTAATATACACATAAATTCATAGTGTTACAGTAATCCTTTCGCACAAATATGTATTTAATAATTTAAATTTCCATAAATATTAGAAGAAAAAACGGATTTTTAGTCATTTTGCAAACAAACTCTTGACGAGCCCAAAGGTCGTTGCTATAAACCCGCAAGTACTATACGAGAAGGACGTAGGTAGCGTAAAAACCGCCCGCTAACACGAACTTGACCTAGATATTGACCCCATAAATGTTTATGAGGAAGTTAGGTTTACTACGAGCAAATATCACGGAATCTTGATAACTAAAAATTGGTTCTTTCTGAAATTAAAAAAAAAAGTATATATTTACTGAAAATTATATCTTAAACTAGCGACTTACACAGTTTTCCATTATTATAGCTAATAGTAGCGACTCACCCTCGGTTCTACTTCTTGCTTCTTCTGGGTACATTTTAATTTTTGTTGAACGGAATCCTATTTTTTTTTACTGAAATAAAAGTAGCCTAAGTTACTCCATATAACATCAACTACTTGCCAGTAAAAGTCCCGTTAAAATCGGACCAGCTGTAACGCAGACAAAAAAATTAAAAATTGTGTTTTTCTTATAAATATCGTATATAATTCCATATGCATTTAGTAAAAATCTGTTATTTTGACATTACAAACAGACACTTCAATTTTATTTATCTGTATAGATTCGTCATGAAGTCGAAATTTCACCATTATTGATTTTTTATTGATAACAGTAAAGCTCGTCAATAGCTTTTAAGCAGAAAAAAAAATAAAATCGGTTGACAAACAGAAGAGAAAAACAGGCATTAAACTATTTTGTCTTTGCCTATTTTATAAAGATGACTGCAATTTGACTGCCAAACTTGACTTTGACTGCCTCGGTGGTGTAGTGGCTAGCATGTACGGCTGCACACCCGGAGGTCCTGGGTTCAAATCCCGGGTCGGGCCAAGTTTAGTTATTGAGTCTTTCTGTATAGTAATTCTCAGTAACAGCCCGGAGTTAGGAAGTTGGCGGTGTTTCACCCCCGTGCCTCGGAGAGCACGTAAAGCCGTCGGTCCTGCGCCTTAACTCTCACCGGTCGTGTCGAGTGGTCGTCCCGTCGGAGTATGAGAGTGCTAGGAATAGAGAGTGCACTTGTGTCTGCGCGTACACTTGAGCACTATAATATCTCCTGCGCAGTTGGCTAATCTCAATGAGATTGGCCGCCGTAGCCGGAATCGGCTAGGAGAACATCATCATCATCATATAAAGATATTTATATGATATCTCGTATGTTAGTGGTGCTGTGACAGAAAGAAGTTCCCGAGCATTCTTTGTTATTATAATTTGATAAAAAAAGGACAAGTAGAAATGAGGGATGAATCTAATATTTTATTTTCTCTTATGTCCATAAAGAAAATACTGTGAACATATTTATTTAATAATCATTGGTATAACCTACGTAGTGTTACTTTCTTATCGGTAATTAGTAATGCAGGCTATACAAGGTCGAAACTTATTAAATGGAATTCATGAAATTAAGCAAATCTTTTCAGAAATGTGCTGTGTTCACAGTTTGGGAAATTTTTATGCTTCGTAGTTTTTATTTTTGCAATTTGTAAATATATTTACGAGCTTTAGTATTATCAATTAATTGTTTTTGGAATCAGTAAGTTTCTTTTATATTGATAGGTAAATTCTATTCATATATGATTTACTCCATTTTAAATAATTACTATGATCGAATTTCGACCACACGGTGAAAACTTTTTTGTTAATTCGAACATAACAGATGCAATCACTAAAATAATATGTATGTGTATATGCAGGTGTGTAGAAGTGTAATATAGAGCCTGCGCTTATGCAATATCATAAATCTTTCTTAGATTAACGCAAAAATTAATTTCAAAAAATAATCTATAGGGGAACCTGTTGTACCTAGGCCAGTTTTTTATATTGTCTTTTTTAAAGATTAAATAGTAAATAATTATACCTGTAAAATATGCATATATGGAAAGAACAATTTTTAATTAATTTATTAGTATAACACATTAATAAAATCTGTGGATAACATATAAAACTAGGAACAAAAGCCATTTGAAAGAAAAGGGAAACTGCCCAAGTTTCATAAAAATATATTATAAAAGGTAGCAAATAGATACTTCTAGTAGAAAGTCAAGTGTCACTCTCCAGCCCTTTAACTATCTCCACTCAAAAAATCACGCACACCCGTTACTATGTTTCGACATAAAAGAAGGATAAACAAACAAACAAATTTTCACATTTACACATTCATTTCACATTAGAATGGACTAGTAACTAACCCTTACTTCGCTCGGTTATATATCGGTCCCTAGGTACGTTTTTTTAGCGCAACCCTGATTATTTTTCTAAAATTAAAGTAGCTTAAGTTACTCCTTATAACATCAGCTATCTGCCAGTGAAAGTCCAGCCAAAATCAGTTCAGCCATTTCGGATTAATCGGAACAAAAATTAAAAAAATGAGTATTTCTTATACGTACCGTGTACAATTTCATACGCATTTAGTAAAAAGCTTTTATTTCGAATTACAAACAGACACTTCAATAAAACTATCTTTTCGGATTATTTCGCGGATTTATTTTGATTTTTGGTTCCCGACGTTTCGAATGCTTTACAGCATCCATGGTCCAAAAATCAAAATAAATCCGCGAAATAATCCGAAAAGATAGTTTTATTTAATAATGTCAAACATTCGCGTAAATCTAAGAAAGTATTACAGACACTTCAATTTTATTTATCTGTATAGATTAACTTATATGTTTATTGAAATTATTTCTGCTTTATCTAGATTGTTTTTTTTTGTATATTCACAGATAATAAATTACAATACTGCTTTGTAAAGATGAGAATAAATTGGTATATAATTTAAAACTTATAACGCTACTTAAATATGTGTATCTTCTAGAAGTTTCCTGCCCTCTTCAAAACCAAACCCGTCTCCGTTAGCTATTAAATCCGTTGGATACTTTCCAACATTTAAATTATTAGGAAAGAATACTTTGTCAGCTATGTTTTCGTTATTTGTTCACGTTTCATTGTAGTTTTAACGATTGTTTTGAGTTTCCTTAATTCCTCTTAAATAATGATTTTAAAAATATCAACCTAGTTTGTGGTTTGAGACCAAAGACCAAACGACTTTTTAAAAAAACTGTCTAGCTAATTGTTTGTAAATACTAATCAGCAAAAGAAATAGCTAAATATAAAAGTGGACTTCTAATAGCCGGTAAAATATTCAGTTATCTATAGGTACTAATATTATAAAGAGGCAGAGTTTGTTGGTTGTTTTTTTGTTGTGTGTTGTTTTACGTTTTTTGGCACGTAATGTACTGACGCGAAATAAAACACTAGCTGCTTTTCTTATATAATTTCAAGACGCAATTATTTCACAATTTTAACTAGAATAAAATTTATATTTTGCTAACCAAATTCATGATAATGAGCATCAGCTGCATCTCTATGTTTTATAAAAAAACAACTGTGTACATAATTTTACAAAAACATGAAAATTACATATTTACTTTAAATAAAAATAATTTTTATATTATAAATATAAATATACATAAATAAATATGTTGGGACATTAACACGCAGCGCCATCTAGTTCCATGGTAAGCTACGAGGCTTGTGTTATGGATACCAGATGGTTGATACACTACACATATATAATTTTAAATACATACATATTATAAATATAAACACCCATGACTGGAGTACAAACGTTCGTGCATATCACACAAATGAATGCCCCCAGCGGGACTCGAACCCGCGACCGCTGGCACAGCAAGTAGGGTCACTACAAACTGAGCCAAACGTGTTGACGAATATTATTTTCAAGGACCAAAAAATCACGATATACTTTCAATAAACTCTTGTAGTTCTTAAATATTATGAACATTCCATGACCACTTAATATGGGGTATAAATTACCTGGCTTAATTAATTTTACGGCCCACGTACTTATTTCTATGAAAAAATTACGTTATTACTCTTAATAAACTTACAATATATTATATAGCCGTTTGTCCACGTCTCGATCCGCTTAGTTCATTTATGGATATTTGCTCCACTCCTCTTAAAATACAGCGTACTAGTTTTTGTCCGCAGCTTCGCTCGCATGGTAACTTTTAGCTAAGTAAAATTCCTTTACTTAGCTAAAAGCAAAAGGTACAAGGTAGCTAAAAGGTGCACTGTGAGCTTTAAAGATTCAAAATAAATAAAGTCCAGAAATCCAGAAAAAGAGTTATTACACGACATGTTGAATCTATAACATTTCTTAATAATCTTATGAATTAATAATATAAATTTCTTAATAATAATCTTCATAATACGGTACCGTAAGTTACAACTATACCTATTCATAGTAGAAACTTGAGTAAATATAGTTATGATGGTTTTCCACAATCATCACATGCATGCTAATAGTTTATTTAAATTTAATGACATGGAAAATATAACTATCTTAATAGGCCAACTTGCTATACAAATATGAAATTAAATTTTTTTTTAATTTTTTTATTTCTAAATCACCTTATTAGTTATAATGCATTTTCTTAAGATACAAGTGTACAATCTATTTATTATAAAAACATTATAAGAAACCGTCCACATTTAGCGAAGATAGTATAATATAAATCTATACCTACATATAATAAAATCTATACATATAATAAAATTGTAACTAAGTCGAATCTGTAGGTACATTAAACATTTTTTGGAAAATCTTATTGAAATAGACATTATTATCGATACAGAGGCCGAATCTGTAGTTTTTAGAATTTTTGTCTGTCTGTCTGTTTGTTACCGCATCACAAGAAAACCACTGGAAAGATTTTGATGAAATTTGGTATGATGATAGCTGCTTATCCGGGTCAACATATAGGATACTTTTTACTTTGGGAAAATATCTCATTTCTGAGAAAAAATACAAAAACTGCACTGTAAGAGTATACTAATATGTTAAACCTAAGAATTTGGCTTTTGGTCATCTGAACGCGGGCGGAGCCGCGGGCAATGCTAGTATACAATAAATAAATCTCCGTTGATGAAATTGTTCAAATAAAATATCTTAATTGTGTCTCATTTTCTTATTACACCTTTTGTACAAATTTTTATAAAACATCAAATTAACCTAACGTAATATGCAAATATAAAATATTAATAATTGTATGTTATTATCACAATAAATTTGACAATATTTGGTTTAAATATAGCACCGCGAACTTACGTGATATTTATATAAGCTACTAGGTACTAATTCCTTTTTCGGATCCGGTGTGCAAGGAGTCGGAACCATTTTAATAAGCCCTCGACATTCATTATTTTTTCTATCTACTTTTAATAAATTGTCTTTTAATTTTAATATACCCTTTTTTAACGTTGGGAAATGCATTTACGCACGAGGTGTGGGACTCACCGGCAAAGCCAGTACTACCCACTAAAACCCAACAAAACCTTCCCCCGTCTTAATGGGGCGTCGCAGGATCGCTTACGCATTCAACTACGACGCCCCGACGGCAGGTCTGCCGAAGCAGACCACAACAACCACGGGGTTGCTCCACAGTCCACTCTGCTATCAGAGAAGTACCAGGAGCAACCCACATGGTACACCGCCCACCAAAGAGGGCCACCTCCCACCGCCCACCGAAGTGGGCTACCTCCCTCTGAGTTTCTTGGCTTCGCGCCCGGTTGGGTTGCCGGGCACTACTGAGCTCCCCTACCACGACAAGGTGAACGCACGTTGGAGGGGAAATTTAATATACCTACTGTAATTATTGTTATGGTAGATTTTCTAGAAAATAACACCACTCGTCCGGCAATATCTAGGTTTTTAGCCCAAACAATTAGAGAAATTATAAATCTATGTGGTAATTTCAAACATTTTCGAGAATCGAACGTGCTACTTCCTGACATTGGATACACACTATGCCACAGCGGTTATTAACAAATAAATAAATACATATTGATAAAATTATCACTATCCTTATATACAGAAACAATTTGCACACGCTTACAAAATGCGTGGGATGGAAAATAAAGTACACAAATAGGTTTTATTATTTACTAGCGACTCACCCTCGCTTCCCTCGCGTTCGTCCTTATAGTAGGTACGTTTTAAAGGTTAGTATGAAATACAAATCTTTGAATTTATCGGCTTTTCTGTACTATAATATGCATGTATTATACAAATAATATAAACTTTCCTCTTGAATCACTCTATCTATTGCTGAAAACTGCATTAAAATCCGTTGAGTAGTTTAAAATATCTAAGATTTAAATTTAAAACGTACCTAGCGACGAACCCGAGCGAAGCAAGGGTGAGTCGCTAGTAAAGTAATATAGTAAAATTAAAGTATATAAGTCGAATATGTACATTAAATATTTTTTGGAAAATCTTATTGAAATAGTGATTATTATTGATACAGAGGCCGAATCCATCGTTTTTAGAATTTTTGTGAGTCTGTCTGGGAACGCATCGCGAGAAAACCACAACACAGATTTTGATGAAATTTAGTATGATGATAGCTGGTTACCCGGGTCAAAATATAGGATACATTTTACTGCGAGAAAATATCTCATCTCTGACAAATCTATACTAACTACGAACCCGAGCGAAGCTAGGGTGAGTCGCTAGTAAGTAATATAATATTTATATATGTATCTGTAAGAAAACAAGTATTACTTTTTAGTTTTTCGTTTAATTGATGTAATAAAAATAGTTATTTTTAATAGTAAAAAATATCATTATTTTTCTTTTTAAGCATCCTTGATTAAAAGATAAGTAGGTTTATGAGACGTGACCAGCAATGCATTATATTTTATTAAAAGAAGAAAAAAAATTGTCTCATGTTGTAAACTTTACTTTCCGCCATTTAAAAATAAATCCTGTTTAAAATTTAGCACATCTCACGAGATTAAACTTTGCATAATAAAATGCCAAAAAGAAATTTATAGATATTATATAGATGCTTAATATAAATAAATCGTTAATTATCGCGTTAAAAGTCGCTTATTTAGCATATCACAACCCTTACTTAATGTTTTAGTTGTTCGTATATATTATTATTAACATTATTGTCCTCGGCTTTAAATATGTCATATAAATAAATAGTAAAATAATAAAGTATTTGTTTGTTATTTTTGCCATCAATTTTAAAGTTTTTGTAATTCATCAGTAACAGTGGAACATTTTTTTTAAATGTTGCTATATGATTAAGTTTTAATTAAGCGCGTATAGCTGTTCATTTAAATAATTCTCATTTTAAATAAAACTGTATTGTCGGATATATTCGCGAATTTAAATTCCTGAAAAAATCCAAAAACAAGAGGCGAACCCGAGCGAAGAGAGGGTGAGCCGCTAGTTTGACATACGAACTTTAACTTTCGGGCTCGGAACTCGAACTCTAGGCTTGAACCCATTTAAACTAACCACCAATAATAGAAAAGCAATACCATAAATTAAGACAAGTCTATTGTTAATTATATTCCGTAATTGTTGTGAAACCCAGTATCATATTGTGTCTTAATATTACCGACTCATTTCTTCGCTCGGGTACATCTATTATTATTTATTACTGCAAAATAACCATCTAGAGACAATTTTAAAACATTTAAATTTCATTGTAAATTAAGTAATTATACTTATTTTTTTAATTATTATCATTTTGAATTTGGTAATCTTCTCGAATATCTTAGTCATTATGTTAATTGTAGCGTAAATAAGCATTCAACGAACTCATGTGACAATATCTGTTGACTTAACTAACAGCGTGTTTATTTAGCAAATATGTTGATAATTATGTTAAATATGTCACAATAATTATATCAACTAAACATATTCGTATACAACTGGAGGAACGGATGGCGGAACTAATGAATAGTATTCGAATCCCTGAGCTCAGAAATCAAATATTTATTTACTAGATTTAGATCTAATGAAACTATTTTTTTATTATTAGATATATTCTATACTAGCAACATACGCTCGCTTCGCTTAAAAATTCGCGTAAATAAACTTATGTGGGTTTAGGAAGGCAAAAAATTAAACGTCCTAAGAAAAAATCTTATTTTCGACTATAACTTTTGCAGTATAACATAATAATCCACCAGAATTTTATCACAATCGAATCAACGGTTTAGGAATGCATGGAGAATAAACATACGAACATTCATTTTTATTTATATAGAAGATATGTGTATCTTAACAATAATACTAAAAATAGTAAGTGTTCTTTATATAATGTACCAAAAGGTATTCAAAATATAACAAAACATTAATTGTTAATTTAAATCTTGTATTGAATACTTGTGACATACTCTCGCTTCGCTCGGGCGCGTTCCTAGATACGTTTTAGATAGATATTAATAGTTATTGCGAGTGTATCTTAGGAGAAATACTTATGCGATTGCAGATTTTTCTGTAGGCCTTATTAAAACCTACAAAATAAAATTTTGTTGTACATTGTTTTGATGTACATATCTCTTAAGGTTAGACTGCGTTAAACGTGTAAATTTCTTAGCACGACTCGATAGAACCATTTTTTGTGTTATATTATATTTTTTGTGAAAATTAAAGATTTTCCTTTAGTAAAAGATATCCTAAATGTTGACCCGAGTAATGAGTTATATACAATATTTAGTTAAAATCGGTTCAGTATTTTTTGCGTGAAACACGCACATCAATTTCGCTAAGTTACTGTATTATTATATGTATAGATACTAATAAATAATTATTTTTCAATTATATTATTTAAAAGATACATTACATAGAATTATTTTATTTGAAACGCAAACTTGAACATAGATAACAAAAAATAAATACAAACGTAATAAAAGCACGTGGATATTATGCCATTGCAGACAAAAACATGATGTATCTAATAAAAAATAATTAAAAAGATTAATATTAAATAAAATATATGTAGAAACTAGCTCGCTCGTTATCAATATTTATTCTAAATGAATAGCCAACCGATAACCGTTCTCCCATATTAATATTTGCAAGGTATTCTGTGAGAGACAGTTCCAAGACTGACTTAGATAAGGGTGATTACAAAAAGCTTTACAATCTTTACTATACTTCAGTTAGTTTATATCTGTGATAAAAGAGTATTGTTAAATGATGCTGTTTTTCTATCTGTGCTCAACATTCGTTTTACTTTCCGCGTTCGTTGTGCTGCGGAGAGTGAAGCTTAGACAAAAGGTAACGAGAAGTATCTTTATAGAACTTCACTTCAAATAAATCGTAAGCTTTTGATTTACCTTCTTATATTTCAGAATAAATTTTGGAAGCGATACAATAGCAGAATTATAAATCGTTGTAAATCCGGTAACAAACTTCCTAATATTATGTATGTATAATATTTATAATATAAACACTTATGTATTACATATATATTACACAATCTAGGTATTCTTTGTAAACTTTTCAGTGCTGGTTCAATAGTATATAATCATTATCGACTTTTTAATTTAACATTTTCAGCGTGTGAAGTTTATTCTTAGGTAATTGTAGAGAAATATACAATTTGCTCTTTCCAACCGATTATTTTCCGTTTTGGAATAAATATATCTATACTAATATTATAAAGAGGTAAAGTTTGTGAGTTTGTGAGCTTGTGACATTGTAGAGGGTAATCTCTGGATCTACAGAACCGATTTAAATTAAATTTGGTAAGAAGATAGTTTGAGACCTTGAGAAGGACATAGAATACTTTTTATACCGAAAATCATCCCTTAAGGGGGTGAAGATGGGGAATCAAGCTAGGGACGAACCCGAGTGAAGCGAGGGTGAATCGCTATTGATCCTATAACACAAATATTTCTATTTGAACTTGTACGAAGCAATATTCTTAATATTCATCATAAATATAAATTGAAATAACATCATATTTAAGAAAATAATAATATCTTTTTTTTACAATTTAATGAGTTTTACGGACACTACTCACACACACATGACTTACTAACTAATGATAGAACAGTATTTGTGTGAATACGGCTTTAGGAAGGTATTCTATCTCACGTGACGTTCTTCCTCCTAAAAACTTCGACTCATTAATGCTAACTATTTAGTAAAGTTGTTGTTTTTTATTTAGATTTTAATATATAATAGGTATGTAAAGTTATTAAAATTATTCATTTATAATATTATTTATTTTTAATTATTATATATTATATAAATAATATTGGACTAAAATAAAATCTCAACATGAATACCCATTTTTCTGTACATATTTCTTCTTTCTACACGTTTAACAAAAAAAATTTAATGCTATTGTACATTTCCTTCCGCAGGTAGCGATGGGTAGCTGGTTGAGCTACCTGTGGTGGGGTGGAGACCCAGACGCGGTGAACCCTACGTCTGGATTGACAAAACGAGAAATATACGCTGTCCAGCAGTCCTGGGCGCCGGTGTACGCCAATAGTATTGCTAATGGAACTGAGTTATTACGAAGGTAGGCCATAAATGTTTACATCGACTACATTCAGAAATTACTGAAACAATTTCGATCTGCCTTTCACATGGCCACAATAATTCTAGGGCGAATGTCTCAATAACATTACTGACACAGATGTTCATCGTCATTTGTAGATCCTAGGTTTAAGTCCTTGTCGGGATAAGTATACTTTCTGTCACAAATTTTCGGTAACTTGGAGATATAAAATCCCTGTCTTATCACCGGTTATGTCGTGCAGTCACTTGTGTACTATAATATTTTCTACACAGCAAGTCTCAATGATATTTACTGCCGTCGCAAAATTTAACCAGAGATATATTATTATAATGAACATATAAATATATGTAAAACTAACTTCTCGGATTTTTTATATTACAGCAATTATAATCAGTCTCTCCCGTGATCATAATTGCTACAAAGCATTCGGAACGTCGGAAACCAAAAATCAATATAAATCCGCGAAAAAATCCTCAAAGATAGTTTAATTAAAAATATTAAATATTCGAGTAAATCTAAGAAATTGTTACATATACGTATTTACTCAAATATAATAATTAAAATTATTATTTTTTTGTTATTACTACACTTATTAAGCATCTAATTACTTCACAGAATTCGAGATAATCCCAGGTTATGTAAAACAATCCTATTGACACGTGTATTCGTTTTTAGTTACCTAATGACTTTTTTGTCATAGCCTCGTTAGCTATAATAGTGATTGTAAACAATAAACGTTAGTTACCTTTGAGACAATAAAATTTCTATATTATTAACCGATTTCCAAAAAGGAGGAGGTTCTCAATTCGTCGGAATCTTTTTTTTTATGTATGTTCACCGATTACTCGAAGACGCCTGAACCGATTTGGAATTTTTTTATTTTGTTTGAAAGGGTTGCCAGCCTACAGTATTTTAAGATATGACATCTAATAGGTAAATGTATATTTTACGTATGGAAATATTGCGATTTCCTTTGCATCGGCTGGCACCGACTTCGAAAATATCTGATTAGGTATCTATTCTAAATGAAAACCTTCGTTTAGTTATTTTTTACATTTTAGTGCCTGGAAGTCGGTTTTTATTTTTTGTTGAAAAGTTTTTTAACTACAGCGATTTACCTTCACTTCGCTCGGGTGCGTCTCTACGTACGTTTTTATTTTTTAGTGCGGAACCCTAATTCTTTTTCTATAATAAAAGTAGCTTAAATTACTCCTTATAACATCAACTATCTTCCAGTGAAGTCCCGTCAAAATCAGTCCAGCTGTTTCGGAGATTAGCCGGAACAAACAGGAAGACAGATAGATAAATATTTAAAAAAAATTGTCTTATAACTACCGTATATAATTACTATAACATATCGTATAAAATTCCATATGCATTTAGTAAAAAGCTATTATTTTGACATCACAAACAGACACTTTAATTTTCTTTATCTGTATAGATTAATCATATTGTTTACTGCGCGTTAGCTATCGTCATTCCATCAGAGTATTGATGGAATACTTTTTTAAAACCATTAGCAAGAAAGTTTAATTGAATTGAATTGCTTAAAATTATTACAAATACTTTTTTTGAATGGTAATAGTTTTTTTTAATTTAAAACAGATAATGTTACTTACAACTATTTTTTAACTTTCTTAAAAGCTCAAATGACAACTATTACATCATTCTCTAATCATCAAGTTCAACAATTACAACAGAATACACTATCAGCACGCTACATCTGACATTATAAAATCAAATCAAATCTAATCAAAATATGCTTTATTCAAACAGACTTTTACAAGTACTTTTAAAAATTATGTAGAGCACAAACTTCATATACTTAATGTCAGTTTATAAGTTGATATACGCGCCGGGGTGTTCAGAATAGAGTGCCAAGAGCTATGATCTCTATTATCTATATATGTATATACATAATCGTAATAACATACCTTTCGCTTATATCCTCGAAATCAAATTTTTTATTTTAGTAAAAAAAATTACAAATATACTTAATTATATATACAAAACAAATGTACACTTAGTTATTACTGTACAAGTCATGTCCGCGTGGAATAGTGGCAAGTATGCTAGCCGCATTCCCCCGTTGAATGGCAATGCCGATTATTTGAGAGAAAAATGCGCCAGCTCTCCTGTCACCAGTAGAGGTGTTAAGACGGGGTGTTATGTCTTTTAAGAAGAGCTTAGCACTTTGACTCCATGGTCCAGGGGTTTCTTTTGTGTCATTGTCTGGATATCATATTCTTTAAATCTCTTCATGCATGCTCGTATAGGTTCCTCGGACCTTTGACTCTAGCTTCTTCAATAGGTATAATAAATTTATATTTTGTAGAAAATAAAGGAATATAAGTAAAAAGGTCATATTAGTTATTATTATATAAGGTTAACTAATAATATACTAGTAATTAAATAAGGTAATTTAATGAAAGTTGTATCACTTGGCAGGTTATTCCAAACATATCCAGAAACAAAGGAATTCTTCAAAATGATCCGAAAATCTTCAGAAGATGAGTATTCTCAGAACCCACAGTTTAAGGCACATGTTATAAACCTGATGAGTTCTATCGACCTGGCGGTGAACCACCTCCACCAGCCAGACGTGGTGGCCGCTATGATGAACAAGCTCGGAGAGTCACATGGAAGACGGAAAATACAGAGAGAACATTTCTACGTAAGTAAAAAATATAATAATTTTATATATTCTATTTATTTAGTTTATTGTTACGTCACGTAATACTATGCAGGTGTAATGTGTGGGACCGATTTTTGTTGTACCTCTCGCATAAGATAAGGCACGGAAGCTAATTTCTCTTCCGTAGGATATGTATATAAATATTGTATTATATTGCAGCAACTATTGAGTATTATGCCGACTCTTTTCGGCAGAACTGCCTTTTAAGCCGGTGCACTATGGGAAAGCCCCATACAAAGCCATCTCAAAACCGTTTCACGAGAAAGTCGTTGTTATGGAATAATATATATATTTAGTATTATTAATAGTTTCAATATTTAGTATTATTAATAGTTTTTTCTGGTTTTGATACAGTTTTGACCACCTTACTTGATAAAATATGGTCACTTATCTATGTATTAGGGTCGAATTAAAAACAGGTTGGTTATGGGAAGAGTGCAAATTATTATTTTCTTATCTTTTTAAAAATTATTTCCATTAAACTTTGTACATACAAGTATATGTGTGCAAAATTACAGCTCATTTAGTTTTGAAACAACTGAGATACGGAGTTTTGAGACGAAACATACGCGATTTTCCCATAGTGCGGTGGTAGCCTCCTTATGCACCCATATGTCTAAGGCATTTAGTTAAAAAATTTTAATATAAAAATAAATATTTAAAACTGCTTGTAAAACTTTATTTGAGTATATTTTGATTTTATTTAATTTTAGTCACATTTGATATATAATAGATACCACCTTCTTCGTACAATATATTTAATAATTAATTTGACTATATAACGAACTTAGTATATAATCGTCGAACATGACGCCCGCTTTCTGTGTAAGCATTTAAATTAGGGAGTCCAAGCTTATGTGGATGATGTTAACACCATTTACTATGACATCCGTTACGAGTTCCATTCGCGTTTAGAGTAAATATTGATAATAATAATGCAAATGTTTGACACTACTGATCTTAAAGATACGATACCAATAACGACACTACTGAGCCTAAAGACTTTTTAGTACCTATTGGTAGGTAATAAGTATATATTTTTAAAGTACAAGAGACCTAGATAAAAAATAATATAAAATATGCTCTACAAAGCGAATGAGTGCTTAAACCCGTAGAGTACTAATGATCAATATAGTATCAAATATGGTATGGTGTTCACGGACGGAAAGCGGAAGTGATGAGAAATCACTATGATTAATATAATAGAAAGTATTCTATTATTAAAAACAATACTGTATTAATTTTAACCGTTTTTTTGTTTGTTTTGAGCAAATCCCGATATAATCATCAACAATCGTTATTAATAATTATTATCAATTAATTATAATTAAACATAGTAATAAATATATATATATATATGTATATAATATATATATATATATATATATATATATATATATATTTGAGTAACTGCACTTTAGCCTGCTTTTTAATACTATATCTCTAACTCACTTAGGTTGACTGGAAGAGATCTCTTCTAGAGATAAGTCCACCTTTGCTAACTAATTTTATTGTTTGTTACCCTCTGTATTTTACATATAAGTGCAATAAAGAATAGTATATATAATTAATAATTATAGTAATACTACTTCAAGTCAAATCTGCTGCCGTATTAATACTTACAGTAAAAGGAGCTACTAAGACCAATTAACTTCCTTCCACTTAAACTTAAGTGTAGCCATTAATTCGGAATTTAAGATAGATAAAGAGAAATTGAATTTAAACTACTCAGTTCAAATTTGGAACGTAAGTGCGCTATTACAGCACAAAATCAACATATTATGTACTTTTATAGACTACTAGCATTGCCCGCGGCTCCGCCCGCGTTCAGATTACCAAAAACCAAGTTCTTAGGTTTTACATATTAGTATACTCTTACAATGCAGTTTTTGTACTTTTTCTATAGACATGAGATATTTTCCTGCGGTAAAAAGTATACCTATTGAAACAAATAACTAGCTATCACCATACCAAATTTCATGAAAATCCCTCCAGTGGTTTTTCCGTGATGCGGTAACAGATATACAGACAGACAGATAGACAAAAATCTAAAAACGATAGATTCGGCCTCTATATCGATAATAATGTCTATTTCAATAAGATTTTCAAAAAAATATTTAATGTACAGATTCGGCTTAGTTATAATCTATACATATAATAAAATTCTATCTTAGCCGAATCTGTACATTAAATATTTTTTGGAAAATCTTATTGCAAAGGACATTATTATCGACACAGAGGCTGAATTTATAGTTTTTAGAATTTTTGTCTGTCTGTCTGTCTGTCTGTCCGTCCGTCCGTCTGTCTGTCTGTTACCGCATCACGGAAAAACTACTAGAGGGATTTTGATAAAATTTGGTATAATGGTAGCTGGATATCCGGGTCAACAAATAGGATACTTTTTACTGCGGGAAAATATCTCATTTGTGAAAAAAAAATACAAAAACTGCTATGTAAGAATATACTAATATGTAAAACCTAAGAATTTGGTTTTTGGTCATCTGAACGCGGGCGGAGTCGCGGGCAATGCTAGTTTTATTATATGTACAGATAAATAATATTAAATTAAAAATTAAAAAAATTATTTTATAGAATAGTAATCATCAAAAACATCTAGAAAATGATTTTAAAACGAAATATAAAAAGTATAAATTTCGATATACATAATATCTATTATAAAACATTTACAAAACATAAAAATATCTTTATTTAAGCAATTTCATTTCGAGCGAATAACAACGAAAACGGAATGGCGGTGAATGAATTACGTTACCTCTCACCTGCGACGTTGTCATCTTAAACGTGACAAGAATTTTTGTCGGTATAAATAATTTTCTTTTGCTGTTTATTTAGAGGGATATAAATTATTGTTGGAAGCTTTTAGAAAGTTAAATTCATAATACAAGAGAGTCTTACAACTTACAAGCGTAGAAAATTTGATGTCATTATAACTTATATTTCTAATTTTTTATTGTTATTTAATACTAGCGACTCGTCGTTAGATACTAGAGATTCGTTCCTAGAAAAAACAAGTCTATCCCACGAGAACTTTACATTTTTCAAGTATAAAGAGTAACCTATGTGCTATTCCAGACTGTAATCTACGTTTATGCCAAATTTCATCCAGATCCGTTCAGCCGTTCTGGCGTGAAAGTGTAACAAACACCCATCCATTCTCACAAATTTTCACATCTATACATATAATAAAATTGTAACTAAGCCAAATCTGTACCTTAAATATTTTTTTTGGAAAATCTTATTGGAATAAACATTATTATCGATACAGAGGCCGAATCTATTATAGTTTTTAAAATTTTTGTCTGTCTGTTTGTCTGTCTGTCTGTTACCACATCACAGAAAAACTACTGGAGGGATTTTGATAAAATTTGGTATGGTAATAGCTGGTTATCCGGATCAACATACAGAATAGTTTTTACCGCTTGAAAATATCTTATTTCTGAGAAAAAATACAAAAACTGCAATGTAAGAGTGTACTAATATGTAAAACCTAAGAATTTGGTTTTTGGTCATCTGAACGCGGGCGGAGCCGCGCGCAACGCTAGTTTATAATATTAGTATGGATATTTTATATACATTTTCTGTAACTAAATTAGCAAGGGGTAACCATGTTTAAAATGAAATTCGCACTTGAAAATCTCAAAGGAATATGAAAACCCGTGAGAGTGTGTACTTACTCGCTTCACTTATTTTCCAACCGTATGCATAAGCCTCTATAATGAAAATATTATGTTCAAATTCATCCAGACGTTCTTCGCATTAATTATTCTTTTGATGATAATTCGCGATTAAACAATAAACAAATAAGAAAACCTACTAAAATCTGTATGTTTAGCTTCTATATCGCAAACTTTATATTTCAAAAAATACAAGTGTTGAAATTTTATTCGTTACAATAGTATTATATGTTTATTATGAATACTTCCTGTATTTAAACAGCAAGTCTAACTGTAATAAATTTATTCGTACCTAAAACGAAAAAGTATTTGATGAGGCACTCTCAAATCTGTTTATGAAGTAGGTACTAAAAGTTCTCCAATTAATTCAAAAGTCTCACAGATTGAAAACGCAAAACTTTTTCCACTAACAACACTCCTAATGATTGGTATATTTATAAATTTTACACCATATGTAGAGAGAAAAATAGTAAATCTTATTATTTAAAAAATTGTTATACTTATTGTCACTTTTACTGTTGGAATGAAGATCGAGATTTTAAAAATTTATATTAAAACTCTTGATGGAAACATCCGCTAAGAAAGAATTTTTAATAATCTACCCCTATAACGGACTAAATTTTTTCTTTGGTTGCGCTAACGCTCTATACTAGCTGCGAGTGCTACGTATATATATATATATATATATATATATATATATATATGTACTCGTATATCCCCGACTGCATAATAAATAATAATACATTCCGTCATCTACTTGTTCTCATTTTTAGTTCATTTTTTTATGGAGTCGGGTTTTTATTTTTGTAAATTATTTTTTCAAGCATATTGCGCGTACGAACAACTATGATTTTTGACACAGTTAATATTTTTTATATAAAAGATCTGCAGAAAACTAAGCTTATGCCCGCGGCTACACTCGCGTGCTTCATTTATGTCACTTCTACGTATAAAATTTGCAGCATGATGTTAGAAATTATATTTCTAACCTTAATCAACTTTCTGCGAATATACTATAAAGCTAAAAAAAAGCAAAAAGAGATTTTTTAATTATCTCTAGGTAATACTTTTTTTTGTTTTTTCGCGAATTTATTTTGATTTTTGGTTCCCGACGTTTCGAATGCTTTACAGCAATCATGGTCACGGGAGAGACTGAGGTGTTACATGTCTTAAAGATATAGTTGTTACAGACAGCCTACCCACAATTAACAAAATGAATTCAAAAAATTGAATCTCTAGGTACATATAAATCCGGAGTTTATTTATTGAGGAAGCTTGCAGGCTACCTATGTACCCTATGATCGATCACGACCACGGAGCACTCCTTAGTATATTTATTACTCAATATACGTTTTTGTTATCAGGGTTTGAAAGATGTTATAGTGAAGATGTTCATTGAAGTGTTAAAACTGGACGGCACCACTCTAGCCGCGTGGGGCAAGACCGTGGACTTCTGGTACAAGCACATCTTCGAAACGTTGAGCTTATCAGATGCAAGATAACGGCCGACACACTACACACTCGTGACAAGCTATTAAAAATGTATAATTATATAAAATTTTTAGAAACTTTATAGTGTTACTTGGTACGTTTGTACTATATATGTGAATATTTATTTGACTTTGGAGGAAAAACGTTTTCCTCATAATTTTCTATTTACATACAATTATATTGTCGGCCTTGTTTACTTACTTTTCATTTATGAATATAAATCATTCCCGTTTATTATAAGCATATTGTGTTATAATAATCAATGTTTATAATGTAGAAGAAATTAAGAATTTAATAAATATTTCATAGTTAACCCCCATGTATATTAATTACTTTTCGAAACATTATTACATTTAAAATAACATATCATTATAAATTAAATATATATTTTCTGTTTGTGTATTTCTATTACATAAGCTCTCTTCGAAGTAACTATCAACATACTAAAGTACGAGGTAAGTAAATATGTACACATATTATGTATGTACGTGTATATACGTGAGTTGACTACTCGCTAAAGATAGGTTTTATTTCCCTAGACAGTTATGCCAGTTTTATTATCTAGGTCTTTATTGAATATCAATTATATGTATTACTAGCATTGCCCGCGGCTCCGCCCGCGTTCAGATGTCCAAAAACCAAGTTCTTAGGTTTTACAGATTAGTATACTCTTACATTGCAGTTTTTGTATTTTTTCTCAGAAATGAGATGTTTTCCCGCAGTAAAAAGCATGCTATATGTTGACCCGGATAACCACCTATCACCATACCAAATTTCATCAAAATCCCTCCAGTGGTTTTTCTGTGATGCGGTAACAGACTGACAGACAGACAAAAATTCTAAAAACTGTAGATTCGACCTCTGTATCGATAATAATGTCTATTTCAATTAGATTTTCCAAAAAAATATTTAATGTACAGATTCGGCTTAGTTACAATTTTATTATATGATTTAGTAATATGATTTATTATTAATTTTTAGTAAATACTAATAGTTTATACAATATACATAGTTTCTGATAAGAACATATTCTAACATCTAATGAGAACATCAGAGTAAACAATTCCAAGGATAGGTAAAAAATAAAAAGCTGACCTACGAACGTTCCAACGATGTTCTGATCAAGAAGTAAATTGATTGAAATAAATTTAAATATTATCTAAATCATCAACTTCACCAAAATCCAAAAAGTCTATATCCAAGTTACGTATATATTAGGTATATAATAAAACATAAAAATGTCGTTAGTTTTTTTTCTATTGTACAGTTTGTACCATACCATTGCTCTACATGGCTTTACACAAGCTAAATTGCTGAAGAATAGATATGAATTATACGTAAAACAGGCATAATTTCATCTAAATACTACCTACTAACGACAAATAAAATTGTACACTCGTTTACAGAGCAAATATTTGGAACGAGATAAAAGCGGAAATCTTTTACAAAAGGTACTAAATTATGTATACTGTATAAATATTAAGACATCTTAATAGAGTTAATGGAAAGGAGAATTAATATTTACTTAGATTTGCGCGAATATTTGATTTTAAAACCATGCTGTCTGATTTTTTCGCGGATTTATTTTGATTTCTAGTTCCGAACGTTAGAATGCTTTACAACAGTGGTCACGGGAGTGACTAGGTTTTAAATGAACCAAATGTTGATAACCAAAAACCAAAATAAACCCGCGAAAAAATCTGAAAAGGTATTTTTATTTAAAAGTTAATTCAATCAATAGCCATCTTTGAAACGCATAGAACATAAACTATTACCTAGTAATTGCTTGTTTTTATTGTCGTAAAGATGATTAATTTATACATATAATAAAATTGTAACTAAACCGAATCTGTACATTAAATATTTTTTGGAAAATCTTATTGAAATAGACATTATTTTCGATACGATTTTTATTTTTTGTCTGTCTGTCTGTGATACTTTTTACCGCGGGAAAATGTCTCATTTCTGAGAAAAAATACAAAAACTGCAATGTAAGAGTATACTAATATGTAAAACCTAAGAACTTAGTTTTTGGTCATCTGAACGCGGGCGGAGCCGCGGGCAATGCTAGTCAATATATAAATACCTCCATAATACCAACTATTGTTACGTAGAACTTAAAATACATATTACATACTCGTACTTAATATTATAAATGTGAAAGATTGATGGTTGGTTTATCCTTCTTTCGCGTCAAAACAGAGATTGGCGTGATTTTTTGTGTGGAGATAGTTGGAGGGGTGGAGAGTGACAAAGGCTACATTTTACTGCGGAAGATTATCTCATTCCCACGGGAAAACACATAATACAACTCACAACAACTCATACCTGTACAATGTAAAACGTACATAGCGACAAACCCGAAGTGAGCGAAGTGAGGCACTAGTAATATATCTACGTAATATTGATAAATGATAAATATGATAAATATGTTGGGACATTAACACACACCACCATCTAGTTCCATGGTAAGCTACGAGGCCTGTGTTACGGATACCAGATAGTTGATACACTACTATAAAATTTATATATAATATATAATTATACATAATATATAATTTTAAATACATACATATTATAAATATAAACACCCATGACTGGATTACAAACATTCGTGCTCATCACACAAATGAATGCCCCCAGCGGGACTCGAACCCGCAACCGCTGGCATAGCAAGCAGGGTTACTACAAACTGAGCCAAACGTGTCGTCAAATTATTTAATTATAGAAACTATTTACAGAAACTATGTAAAAGTATTCATAGAAACTATGTAAAAATGAAAATATAATGAAAAGTTTATGTAATTTAAAACGGAACATAGTTTAAATTTACGGACAAAATATAATTACATTCCACATCGAGGTTGAACTAAGTGAGGAGGAAATAAAGGGCGGAAATTGATGACGAAAAGGTAGAGGCAGAGTACCTGTACCTATACTACCTACTAGACGACAAGCTTCATACAGAGGATAAAAGATTACAATATATATATGTATATAGCAACACAAAATTTTACAAAATATTTGCTCACTACCCATTTAAAAGCCATCACCATAAAAATATTAGATATGTGCCTATTAGTATCAGAACACTTACCTTACACACTCGATATAATATTTAATTAGTGTTTTATCGTTCTGTAAATATCATGTAACTAGCAAGCTTTGTATATATTTGCCAGTTCTTAGAGCACATAAGATAAATGTAGCCATATATATATACGAGCATGTAATTTTTACACAATCTATTTAATCTACTTACTACTAACTATTGTAAATAAAAAAATCATATCAAATATCTGTTTCATTACCTATAAGGAAAGTGGATAAAGACAAAGTTTTTTTTTTTAATTTAGCTTAAGTAGGTAATGCCTTTGAATGATTTTCAGCCACGGCGAGCAATCACCTTAAGACAAGCCAGCAATATTATTTGTACGTATGTATTTCCCATCGGGGAATCATTAAAAACCGCCATTTTCGTCTGACTTTTTTGCAAACTATTTTATTAATTAATAAATAATAAAAATTTCAGCCTAAAGTATATTTTTTGCTTATATGTATTTATAAAACAATTTTAGGGGGTTGCAATAGAACCGTCAAATAAGTCTAGGAATTTTATTTCTAACTAGTGGCTCACCCTCACTTCGCCCGGGTTCGCCTCTAGAAAAACACTAATAGAGATATATCAGTTCCCACGGGAACCGTTCATTTTTCCCGAATGAAAAGTAACCTGTTGTTTGACCGGCAATATAAGGTATCAGAATGTTAAATTTTACTAAATTAGGTGCATAAGTTGTATAAGTTATTATAGTTTTTTAAGTATCCCACGGGAACTATTTAATTTTCCGGGATAAAAAGTAACTATGATGTTGCCCGGGGATATAAGGTACCACCATGCAAAATTTCATTTAAATCGGTCTAATAGATTCGGAGATTAGCCCGTACAAACAGACAAACAGACAGAGAAACAAAAAAATTGAAAATAATCTAGATTTATTCTATTTGTCTTCTTACATCCCCCTGACTCGGTATTTTAGCATTTTTTTACTATGTACAGACATTCGACCTCTACTGTTTTATTATAGTATAGATTACAATAAGTGCTAAAATAAAAGATTACAAATAATTTCAAGTTGCCTAAAGGATATTTTTTTCCGATAATTTTTTTACTAATGTCACATGAAGTTGCAAAATAACCGAAAACCCCGTCCACGAGTCTCCATTCCATATTTCCTACATCGTAAATTAAAATTTATAATTTCAAGTTGCCTAAAATACCTGCCCAAAATTCGTTATCAGCTCTCAGACGATTAGGCACAAGACCGATGTTACTGAGAAATAAAATTAACAAACAATGTAACCTCTTATGGGACTCAACGCGTGTATTCGTAAGTGGCAAAATAACTTTTTCCCTGACTTTTGCCGTGGTCTCGGGCAAACTTTAATTAACAGAATAAACCAATAACTATATTGCCCGTCCTAGAACTCAAACCCAGGATCTCTGGAACCGTTACATGTTAGCCACTAGACATACATAGTAAAAGATAATGCTAAAAATTCAAAAGTTAATATATACGCTATATGAGCAAAAAGAACTCGGGTATTTTATGCAAAGCTATAATTTGACAATTTTTATTTAACACTGAAGTCGCCTGGAGGCAATTAAATAATTTCCAGGCCATGTTAATTAACCTGAAAAGTAGAGCTTCGTTTTTTATCTTTAAAAAACAAGAGATTGGTCTGTGTATTTTTTTACTTTGATGTATGTAGTGATTCTTACTAAATTAAAGGAGCGATGAACACACAGCGTAAATTTTATTATAAGGTCCTTCTTGACGTCGTTCATAACCATTTAGGCTAAAATGAATTGTCACTTTCATGCCATTTCAAGGGTCTGATCGCAGCCCTACATGTAGAGTTCATGCTATTATATAATATATTATACTAGCGACTCACCCTCGCTTCGCTCGGGTTCGTCCCTAGGTTGATTCCCTATACAAACTTTCATACCCAATTTCACCCCCTTAAGGGATAATTTCCGGAATAAAAAAAACCTTTCTTCCTGTGACCTGTCCTTTCCGGAGCCTCGAACTATCTTCTTACCAAATTTCATCTAAATCGGTTTAGTAGATCATATGCATACTCTTTATAATATTAGTATAGATAATAATTGAAGTAATGAATATTAGGTCATAGGTATTCGTGCGTCGATAAAAATTATTACTTTTCTTTTAATATTTTTTCATAAATCTGAAATACCCTTAAATGATAAGGTAACATCCAATGAATGGCCCACTCTACACTATAGTGCCGATCACGGATCACCGAGCACTATAGTGTGTAGCGCCGATACGTGCATTCACACTATATTCAGTAAGAATCGAGCTCCGGTGCAGTCACACTGGAGCACCGTTTCCTATATAAAAACTAGCGGACCCGACAGACGTTGTCCTGTCTACACGTCTTTAATTTGAAAATTTCAAACTTTTTTTAATAATTTTTTTGATGAAAATTATTATTCAAATTGTGAATCTAAACCATTCCCAGATCCCCTTGAACACACACAAAAAATTTCATCAAAATCGGTCCAGTCGTTTGAGAGAAGTTCAGTGACATACACACTCACAGAAGAATTATATATATAAAGATACTTCGATATCGGACCGAGAACGCATTGTGGTCGGCACTATTATAGTGTGGAGCGACCTTAATTGGGTCAATGAAAATAATGTTTATGTATTAATTGATAATTTAATTAAATATATATTTACGTATGTAATCAAGTCAATGATATTTAGTCTTAAATCTGTCTAGAATTGAAGGACGAACAGGAAAGGAATCATAAATAAAACGCACACTTTTATATATTTTTTTATTTTTTTTTTACAATTAATCAGATAACATACATATCAAACCAGCCGAAGTATGGCTAAACCCATTTATTATCTAAACTTATGAACAATACAAGAAATTGATACATCTCAAATTCACCTTAGTTTAAATATATAGATATATTATATATGCATCCACTCTACATATAATCTACAACCTACTTATTCATAATCTAATGTTTGCATAAATTCAAAGTAAATATGCCCAAAAGAAATATTGTTGAACTATGAATATACATATAACTTTTTGGCAATTAATTGAGTATCATTTCTGTGCATAGCAAAATTAATTTTTCTTTAACATGTAACTTAGATCTTATCCATAAAGAGGCCACAAATATAACAGCGTTTCTGTCGTCAGTTCGATTACATAGGGACTTTTGTTAAACATTATTGCCTATACTATAAACGTTACTTACGCGATAACCGAATTAGCCTAGCAGTGCTGTGCAGTAAGAGTTGAGGTGCACGCCTGGCGCGGGGCGCGGGCGCGCGGCGTGACGTCACGCTTGTGCGTACACGTTGCGCTACGTTACGCTTACCAGTTACCACCTACGTACACTACCACTTACGCGGTGGTCACCATACAACCACCATACGGCATACAACAAACACTTGACATAATCGAAACAACTATTTTGTCATCTACATAAAACTTTCTCCAAATGTTTATATTAAAATATGTCTACTTATTGTAACTTCTAATTAGTTACAGCCAACTTTACAAATAATTGATACATTAGACTCTCAAATAGATCTCTACTAACTATTATTAATGGTAAAAAATAAAGAATAAAATACTTCTAAACATTGCATTTCAATCACATAAGGTTTAGTTTAATTATACAATAATAACATCTTTTTAAAACCCGAACATAAGTATTACGAGAACAATGATATCGTTGAGTTCTGGAATGGAAAATAGCACACTTAAATTCACTAACTGTTACACTTACATAATAATTATTGTTCTTCTGTTTTGTTTGTAAAATACATTGCTTTATGTAATTCAGAAAATAACAATAAAAATATTAACTATACGTTATGCTGATACGATCGTGATATACCTTAAAATAACTTAAACAAGGGTTAGTTAATACAGGTGGGTGTACCAAATAACAGTGCAGTGCGCTTGTAAGTACGGGGGAGGCGATAAATAGTTTGATTATATGTGAGGTTATTGAACGAGGTAATATAGATCAGAGGACACGAGACCGGGACGCCCCGGGGCGTCCACTAGTGTTGCCACGCCGACTAGCTGTGTCCCGACTCCGCCCGCGGGGGGCCACACGACACACAAACACAACACCTGACTCTACTCCTATTCACTATAATTCACTAATTAATTATTTATTAAACCACAAAGACATTAAGAGCTAATAAAAATATAATTTAGAAAACTATGTTATCCTACAAGTCCCGATTTAAAAGCGTTTTTTTTTATTCATCCCGATAAAAATCACACTGGCACCTGGACCTGGCAACACTAGCGTCGACACTTGCTTCTCTTATTTGGTACGCTAGGGCTCTCCGGCCGCCGATAGAGCCTCGGCCGCGGTAACAAGCGCCGTAAAGACAAGGCACATAAGGTCGGTCGAGTATCGCTGATACAGAACCTCCGCGGGCGAAGCTCAATGTGCCGGCCGGTACACACCCGGATGATTCTGTCGAATCAGTGGAAAGACAAAAACACGAGACGCAACTGACGACTAAAATAGATAAATTTTAAGAGATTGAAAAATATACAAGTTTCAAATAAATGCCGAAACAGGTAAAAAGAACTTAAGGAACACTACAGAAGCAATCAAATTGCGAACACATTTGTACTACATAAAAATTAATACACAACCCTTTGCGCGAAAAGACTGAAAAGTTCAACTTTTGTCACAATGAAACAGGTAACACTTATAGTGAAACGCAAGGAGATTTGTATCGCGCCAGAGACTCGCCGGTGGCGACGAGGCGTGCGCCGCCATCGGAACGCGCGATATATATAAATATAAAATATTTAAAGTACCTGTTTCATTACCAGTTAATACTACTCTTTAGAATTAAATTTTTCTCATCACAGAGATTTATACAGAAAAAATCTTTTATAATTAGTCTATTGATATTATCATTATGAAAAATTTAGTATCTGCCTATTAAATACAATTCAAATACAAATATTGAGGAGAACTTTTATTATTGGTGTAATGAGACGAGACTGCTTAAATCTACAATATTAACTTATCGATATATAAACTTATCGATTATTATATCTCGATATTGTTACAATGAATTACGTTACTGAGACACGTTATTTTTTTACATCTACGTTGTACTTTAACTCAAAGGTGGTACCGAAAAATATATTTTATTATAAAAAACAACGCCAATCGTTTATTACTTTAGAGAGATGTCCAACACTACAACACTAAAGGCGAATAATTAAGTTCGTTCATTATTATGATAACTTAAGATTTTTATTATTATTATTATTATTATATATCGAACCTAACACAATTACGGGATTACGGATATGAATACAACAAAACGTTTCGATTAGAAATGTTAGTCGATATGCAACGTTGAAGATCAAATGTTTAAAAGGAAAATAAATCGCAAATGACATCGGTGGTACTTAGTATGATACTTAGAAAAAAATGTTTCAGTCTGTGCGTACAGATGACGACGTCATGTAACACTGGCTCATATCTCAAAGGGAGACTTGCGTATTAAAATGGTGGGCACAACTATTTGTTCTTTTGTCACTCGAGTGATAAGCTGTTAGTGGCCTTTACTCCTGTACACCTAAAACGTATTTGATACGCTACTAAGTAAAAAAATATGCGAAGCAGTATGTCTCGTCACATACAAACGTGTCGATGGCAGTAGGAAACCTCTAATAAAATAAATATTTTCATCCGACTCACTGGACAATATTAAAAATATTTTTCTTAATCACAGCTATCAGTCTGTCAAAATTTAAATTAAGTATATTTCAGAATTGGATTAGTCGTCCCTCACTTACATAGGTTATTTATTCAAGTACGAGTACAATCAAGGTACAAAAGTGACTAATGTAAGACCGCAGAGTATTGTTTGACGCCAATACGTATTGACATAAAGAGAGGTTGTAGTTTATCGGAACATAGAAATTTGGTCGTTGAAGCTACGTTATTATGTATGTATCAACTATCAAGCAAGGTGCGTCGAGACCAATCGAGTTCTCTTATAGTAACATCGATAATAAACCATTTGACACAGGTACAACAGAGATCTAATGAAAGAATTAATACAAATAATAACTAGTTTCGTTATAAAGGATATGATAATTATGCTCGATAACAAAAGCTCGTTTAAAGCGATGTTCGAATGCGAAGACTAGAGAAGCAGTGTCTTGGGAGTTGAGTCTACTGCATCAATTAACTGTTTGGTGGGGGGGGGGGGTTGGCCTTGAAACACATACATATATACATAAACGCTATATATACTCGTCAGCGAAATGATCGAATGCGAGAGCGTTGACGTTGGATAGCGACGTACATACGTGTGCACGGAAGATGAGATGCGTTAGCCAGGCATTAATAGGGATCACCATCGAATGGGGGGTACTCTATGAGATACCGTTACTTTTGAAGGAAGGACTCATGAATCCCATCCCTGTCCAAGCATCGCTACGACGTAGGGGAGATATGCCTGGCGCACTGGCCTGACGAGTACTGAACAGTGACTACAGATACTGATTGGTGTCCACTTACTGATCTACAATAACATTACATATAGCAGTTAAAAATATTCTCAGCGATCACATTTATTTAAATTACCAAATAGAGAATTTAGCTTACTTCAACATTTTAATCAATGGCCCTCTGTTTACGCGTAAAGTCACTCAGTACATTATTTTGTATTAATCAGTTGTTTGTGTTAATCGAGAACACCTTTGTCTTACAGCTATATATACCGATAATACAAAAATCCATTCACTATAATTAAGGTAAATTTTAGATATTTAAACACTAAAATGTAAAATATTAAACATCCTAAATAAACTCTGATATTCCAAATTTTAGGCATTAGCTCAATTAATTAAATATATTCTTGAGTGACTATGACAAAAGAGAAATAAATGCAATATAATAATACTACCCAAACCATACATACCCTTGTAATAGACAGTTTCCAAGCTGCTCGGGCCGATCTAACCCTACCTCTACCGCCTACCGCCTACCGCCTACCGTAACACTACGTGAAAGCCTTCGTTAGTTTATATTTGGTATTCTCTTAATCGCACCACGATACAAGACTAGAGGAATGATTGCCTCTTGTGCCGACGCCGATCCGCCACGTTATCAAGGAAGACTAGTTTCTTTGTAAATATCACCTAACGCTTCTATTGTATGTATACAGGTGGACGATTACCAACGACCTCGAGTGTTTCTTTTAAAATATATCAAAATTATTTCATTATCAATGGTCGTCAATATTAAAAATAAATTCGTATTAGAATAGAATATAAAACCGTATAATAAACAATTTCTTTTAAAAAATCACGTAAAATTGGCAAGTGAATAACGGACCGTTCCTAATCGTCCACCTCTAATATTAGGACGTCAACATACAAAAATATATATAAACGAAGATAACAAGCAACTTTTAAATCTTATCAAATTAAAAGGCCCTTCTGAATTGTACACTATCACTATGATGAACGCTAGAACTAATACGACACGAGCGTTAAATGGAAATATGAAATGTCTTTTTAGTATGCATCGCCGTTGAGCGCAATGGACGTTAGATAGAGAAATAAAACATGCCATTTTCGTATATATTTGGTCCCTATACGAGTACTCTGTTCAAATAAATAATATTCTAGCTATCTGTTTGAGATCGCATGAAATGCGTGATTAAAGCCGATGTTGATCACTCGCCGCGTCCATCTTCAAATAACCAATTTTAATTTTAATTAGACTAAGTCTCAGTGGAATTTGAACTTTCAGAAAGAACAGACGGCGGCGAGAATCAATAATCATAACAATAAACGGATAAATATTACTATGAGATGCGTTTTAGGCGGTATACATTAACGCGAACACGATGCAATACCCAACACAATGGTCCATTTAGTTTAAAAAAAAAGATCATTAAAAGCTAACAAATGAAGATGGCGAACATAATTTTAAAAATTTCACTCGCACGCCAACGAAGAGTTATATATAATAAAGATATAAATAAAAAAAATAACAACAATATTATGAGCAAACTACTATTTGAATACTTGAGCTAAAATAACACCAGAGCAGCTTGGACAGAACGCCGACCTATAAACGGCGGCGGCCGTAAAATGGCTCCCATTTGTACGATCAATAGTTTGTTGTGATGTCAGAGATCCACGGATTATCTAACAATATAGTGTGTCGTGTTCGTTAATGGCAATAGGACATCGACTTTGGCATACAAGTGTTATGGAATCGGCTCGATGCATCGACGGATCTGACTCGAAACAAATAAACGGTCGAGTTACACATTAATTCGGGTAAACTTCATGAAAACGAAATAAATAGATAAAAATATTTACACGTAAGTATAATATATAAAATGTCGATTGATGTCATAACACTTATAATAAAAGTAAAACATAGCTAAGCTCATCAAAGATTACACGAGGCGACGGCGCGGGCGCGGGCCGCGGCCATATTGTATTGTCTACGGCCAGCCCACTGACTGTCACGGCCGGTGCCTACCGCACAATTCATTATTAGTTATAACTTCTGAAGGAAACTATTAAACCTGCCATCGGTTACGGTAACGTACCACAGTTTATTGAGGCACAATCATTGGTTTTTTATTAATTGCTTTTCCTTTTTTTTCGTTTTTTTATTTTATTTTTTTTAATTTTTTTTTTATTATTTTCTTACAATTTACATCTATGATAATAATAATTATTATAATTACTTTTAGGTACGTAAATTTATTCTAGATAACAGAAACGAGTCACGAAAAATATTGTTAGAAGTGAAAGCGTGAAGCGTATTAAAATCTTTTAAGAATATAATTTCACAATATATACATATTACAGTATAAGATGTAAGGTATAAATATACAACAACATAATAATAACACAGACTAAATTGCACGTGGCGCAATCGTGTGCAGGAAATATGCAGTCCTTGAACCGAGAGGAGATTCAGTTTGCGGCGCAACCGCACCTTCACAACCTAGCCGGCGCCACAGCTACAACACCGCTACACCACAACGCCTATATTATGTTTCTTTAATAATAACATATTACTCATTACTTAAGTACTGTTTACATTTAACTGACTAAAAAACTTCAAGGCATGACTTCATTCGTCTTTAATCTATGGACAACGTATTCTACAGGGCACTGGATTATACTTTCGGTTACTCGGCATTTCTAAAACTTTTAAAAATTGAAAATTTTTATAAAAATTAACTCTCGAACTTTATTGCTGTAATAAATTCACGTTACGACCCAGACTTCTGCTACTGAGGCATATAAGATCGGTGTAGACGTGGACAGACGTGTAGACAGACATAAAGTAATTTAATTTACCCTATCGAATCGATAAAACGAAACACCCTCACTTAAATTGAGCTCGACAACAATAGAATTGACTTATGCGTGCGCTATTGTTGCGTAGACGTTACACGAATGGCATAGGAACATCAGATCAAAAACCCGTACCGAAAACTAATTTCAAATAATTTGGAAGATATGTATGTCTAAGCAGAGATGCGATCGATATTTTTCGACATCATTTCATATCTTTGATACTCATTCTTTGGCACCTAACAATATACGTCGCGTCGACAAGGTTCGTAAGGCCTCCGCGTGTGCTAAACTGTTCTTTCCTACTGTTGCATAAACCGTGCCTTTTTAATTAATACTATTATCCAAAATTTTGTAGTAAAAATATTTTTTGACATATATATAACTGGTCTTACTAAAACTAGTCAGCGATCGTTGCGTTACAAGCTTGAGAAAAGGCAATAAGAAATATGCAACTGATAGATTTTTGTTTAATAACCGCCGTCGGTCCCTATATGTGATACACAGTAATGAGAAATGCTAATATTGTTTCTAAATTGAACACATCATACATCGAAACATTTACTAGATCTAAGGGGTTCGAAGCGGTCGAAGAGTCCAAACGCACAAACGACATCGCAACCACTAACTTATCTGATTAATTTGTGAAGAGTCCTCGAGCGCGAGGCTCGATAAGGTACAGCGATACTTAACACCTAAACTTAGCACTACAATCGTAATGTTAATTAAAAGATCACTGGAAGATGCTCAAAATACATATAATGTACATTTATTATAGTCAATCGCTTTCTGTGACCGATCGTTCGGATCGCAAAGCGTGGTGGGTCCGTCTTCGACGGTCTCGTCGCGGAGCGAGGCGCCCCCGCGGCCTACCCCCGCCGAGACTCGAACCGCACGCCTCGCCCCTCTACTTAGCTAATCCGTTATATATGGTAATGATATATTTTGGCAGAGTAACTCTGTGGCACACCATCAATAAATTAAATAGTAAATAAAAAATGTAAATAAACTTTCATCATAACGAACATTTACAAGTGCGATCGTTGCTGTAAAATATCAATAGTATGCTTATACGACTATAGTATCTACCGTAGGACTTACGTGTACTTAACCTATAATGATGTAATACCGAGAGACCTACCACTACAAGTATATTATTAACAGAATATCTAAAGCATATGTCACTTTGAATAACGTTCAAATTGAGCCTATAGAAAATACCACAAATCTTTTATTAAATAGATATGATATGGCTAAATTTAAGTTAGAACTTTATCCTTACCTATACACAAAAGTGTAATATTTAAATTACGGTCAATTATAGTACTTTATAACACTTCTCACAAATGTATGTAATATAAAATGATAAAACAATTTTCAATTTAATATATTAGGTTACCCTTACATTAATCGTATAATCTAGATAATCGTTTCATATATTAAACATAAAGTGGCACTTGAATCACAAATACTGGAAAAAATTTGGGGAAACTTTAGCATCGGCGGAGCCCGCCTGGCAAGATGCGCCTTCCCGCTCAGACTATACGGCTTAAAGGAATTTATCTCTACAAGAATGCACTTCGAATCTCATCGATTACAATTTTTGTTTCATTAAAATTACCGACTAACAATAAAAACTCGAGACGACCGGGCGAAATGCACACAACTTTATTGCTGGTTAAAAAATATCACTACTGGAAAACGAGCGCTCGTCGCGAGCCAAGTTCGGAGAGCGGAATAAATAAACAACCGAGCGACAAAGTGAGAAAGAAACAAACGCATAACCGCCACGGGCGAAACACGAACAGCCCGGGGCTCAACAAATAAATATACTAAAACAAGGCCACGGGACGAGTGACTGAGGTAGCCGCCGCGCTACACTAAGCTACGTGAACACTTACGAGACAGCTGTAGTATCGTGGACGTGGTCCGGCGAGACGTGACTAGCGAGCGCCCGCGCGAGGCGAGCGGCGAAGCGTAATAACTACTGGGCGCCCATACACGGCGGGCGGTGGTTTAGATGGACTCGCCGCCGAGCAGGTCCGGGGGCAGGAACGAGTTCAGCGACGACGGCGTGGCGCGCTGCTCGTGCTGCTCCGGCCACAGCCCGGGGAAGCCGCCGCCCCAGCCGTCCTGAATCAAACGCGCAAAACAACCTTTTTATTATATTGCATTCATCCCTTTTTAACGTCCCATTGCTGGGCACGGGCCTCCCTTCAGTACGAGGGGGATCAGGCCAGGATACATCCGATCCATAACAGCAATGTCATGGTCATGTGAAAGACTGTCTTTACCGTGACCATGATTGCTGTAAAGCATTCGAAACGTCGGGAACCAAAAATCAAAACATATCCGCGAAAAAAAAAACGAAAAGATTTCTTCTGTGAGTGTGTATGTCACTGAACTTCTCTCAAACGACTGGACCGATTTTGATGAAATTTTTTGTGTGTGTTCAAGGGGATCTGGGAATGGTTTAGATTCACAATTTGAATAATAATTTTTATCAAAAAAATTATTAAAAAAAGTTTGAAATTTTCAAATTAAAGACGTGTAGACAGGACAACGTCTGTCGGGTCCGCTAGTATATCTATAAGTTGCGTACCTTTGCGCCACCCCCTCGCCACGCGCCGCCGCCTCCAGAGCCGAGGTGCTGCAGGATCATCTGCACCTCGGACTCGGCGGGCGACTCCGCGAAGATCGTTGTGTTGCTCAGCACACAGTTGTTCAACGCCATTTGAGCCTATATACGGGACATACACTTTTAATATTATTTAATACACATCTTTATATGTTAGCTAAAATTACGAAGTTAGATTATTTTTATTATTAGTTATTGAGAAACTATTATTATTACTTTCATTGATTAGTAACTTATGCTATTATAATTATTGTTGTATCAATTTGCAGTTTTAACTTAGCAGTTGCACTAGAAAAATTAAAAAAAATAAACATAAAAAGAATATGAATAAACCCGACATTACTACTATTTGATTCAAGAAATAATAAACCACAAAAAATTAAAAAAAGTGTTATTTTACTATCCAATAAAAAAAGGCTTCGAAGTCAGTGTACATTTGGAATTAAAAAAAGTAACCATTTTAATTTTCAAAAAAAAAAACTCAAACACGTTCCACAAGCTATGTTGTAAAAAAAAGAATATAAATCCTAATTAATTAATTAATATATACAAAAAAAACATACCTTAGCGGCCTCCTCACGTGTGGAGTAGCGCGCGAGCGCCAGCCCCTGGTTGAGGTAGAGGTGGAAGTTCTGCAGCGGGCCGTGCTGCACGCACAGCGTCTTCAGTGTGGACCCGTCGATCTGGTTGGAATAAATGCCAAATATAAAATAACCTCGTATGATGCAGTTCGTGTTTTGTTTTAACTTTTTTTTATAAAGGTCATGGTACTATGGACTTTATTTTCCATTTCTATTTAGGGACTTCTTAGCAACAGAGCTAAATGTCAGTCCTTTCGGTCCCTTTATACATTTATATTGCTAATAATACTAATGAAAACCTCTAATTATAACTTATTTTAACTTAAAGTGATAAATAGTTTTGGCTATCTCTGAGTCAGGTTTAGACAGTGCGCTTTGAATAACTCCTACATCGTTCCAGCAAACTTAGAACTAAAACACAATTCTAAATATGCCTATTTAATTTTTTGAGATGTAATCATGTCAAAGATTACAAATTAACAACTAAGTTATTGTGTGACTCTAGACTTCGTTAAAATAAAATTTAAGATTATTTTTTTAACCATCATAGTAAAAAAAATTTGAAAATACAATGATTTTGAACTACCCATTTTCATATGACGCAGTAAAATATAAACTGAATAATACAAAAATCACACAGCACAAACTTCTATACTCTACGCCCCTCTAATAGGAAATCAAACAATATACATATACAACCTCTTTATTATACTTCACACTATTTTTATATAATACACTTAATACATTATTAAAAAAAAAACATCATACCTGAGCAGTGAGGTTCTTCAATAGCAGCCAAGTAGATGCTTGCCAAGAAGGCACGGCACGAGAGTTGACGTGGTGTTGGGGCCACTTGTTAAGTCCTGGTGGCGTGGGGCGAGGCTTCGCCCCCCATGCATCTACTGGCTTTAGGCCTCCGGCGCTGGTCGCCGGTGGAGGGGCGTAGCTCCAGGTCGAGGAGGAGAGGCTACGCTCCCCTCCGGGAGGTGAAGTCTTGCCTCCAAGCATATCAGTGTCTTTTATAGCAGTGAGCGACAATGGAGATCGTACCACGGAACCGGGAGTCATAGCTGGGTCGTCTTCAACATTCTTCATTTGATTGCCCTATTTTAGTGAAATCATTATAAATAATATGATAGATTTTAATTAAATAATTCCAAAAAAAGTCTTAATTGGAACAACAAAATAAAAAAAACATGAAATAATTCAATTAATTCAGCTGCAACTTCTTATGGTAGTGGTCATTCATAAATTTCAAAAACACATCAAAGTTACTCTATTATAAATTAGTTACATTAAAAATTATCAAAACATTGAAAATATCTAATATTGATATTAAAGAAACCATCCATCTTAAACCAATCATAATGACTAGGTAAAGGTCAAGGACGACAGTCGGGCAGATGAGAATATACATAAGACGTTGGATATTTGCTACTGAGAAAAATGATTGTATTGCAGTGAGGAAGGGTGAAATTTTAGCAGACGTAAGCCATTCCAAAAATAGACAATTTTTATATGCTTATTAATGCAGAAACAAATAAAGCTATTATTATATATTTCCAAAAGAATATTTATACAATTAAAAAAATTAATTTATGTAAAATTATAGCAAAATAATTTTAATTTGTATGGACCCTTCACCACTGTTGTATTGACCTTTCTATTCTTTCTTGTTACATCAATATGGTAGATATTGGTTTCACAATAGCCCGAGAACAAACAACACATAGCACATACCTTCCAGGGCTTGCCGGGCTCGAACTCAGGCACCAAGTCGTACACCGGCTGGTGCGCGGGGTGCGAGGGCCAGGCGTCCTTGCCGTCCGCCACGTCCGCGCCGCTGTCGCCCCACCCCTCGTTGCGACCCACACCCCATGTACTGTTCGAAATATCGATAAAATTATATATGTAGTGCCGACATTGATTTAAATTACTAATGCCGTTTGACAAATTGCAGTTTCACTTGACAATGAATGTGAGAATATATTATACGATCGAGTTTTACATTTAGTAAGTGAAGAAAACGAATAACGCGAAATGAACCTTCATATTCTTTATATTCAAAGCTATTATGGAGGAATAGACATACCTGCGGGCTTTAATAAAACGATATTCTACAAGCGCTTAAACAGAAGATTTAAAAAGAGATAAAAAGCATTATGTCCCAGATTCATAATAAAAGTCATTCCCATATATTTGCTTAGATTTCTAATTGTGAGTGATTTTAAATTATCATATTACCTAAGAAGCTACCTTTTACACTGTAAATAGAGTAGTTCCTATTGCAACAAATTGTATAGACACCTGAGAATTTACAAAATACACTATAAAGAACAATAAAATTCAAATCGTGTTAGTCCCTTTTGGTCGTTATCTTAATTAACTCGCAAGAGAAAGACAAGATAATTGTAATATCATTAAAACACTCACGTGTCAGGTTGTAAGCCAATTTGGTTCAGTTGAGGGCTAGTAGTGGACTTAGCGGTGCCGGGAGCGCGACTGAAGTCCGTACCTTCACCGTCCTTGTCCAGAGAGGGCAGCTTCCACTGAGTCAGACGGGACGTTTGATTGCCGGTCGCACTATAACCCTGGATATATACATAATTTTAAACTTAAAAAGTCAGAAAATGGCTTTATTGTCCATATTAATACTATAATGGAGAAAGTAGTCTTTCGTTCATCATACAAATTAATAATATGTTGGGACATTAACACACAGCACCATCTGGTTCCATGGTAAACTACGAGGCTTGTGTTATGGATACCAGATAGTTGTTACACTACACATATATAACTTTAAATAAAAACATAAATATAAACACCCATGACTGGAGTACAAACATTCATGCTCATCACACAAATGAATGCCCCCAGCGGGAATCGAACCCGCGACCACTGACACAGCAAGTAGGGTCACTAGAAACTGAGCCAAACGTGTCGTCTCGTCTTTCGTTCACCATTTGATCATTTCATTTTTTAACATTCTGTATAGATAAGGGCTAGATAGATAGTTCATAAGAGTACTTTTTAAGTATTTATCTTAGCTATCTATCTCACAAATGGTACCTCTCATTAACAATAAATAATAATATAGTATAGCAAAATAATTCTTAATCATTTTAATTCAAAACTTACAGACTGCGTATCTTTGTTGAGGCTCATTTCATTAAAGTTGTTTGGCAGTCCTGCAAGTGGATCATGACTTTGTTTGAACAGGTCCGAGCCACCCGCTTGTTGCTTCATGTAGAGAGCTTGTTGAGTAGTTATTTGGTTCTATACAAATAATAAGTATTATTAATATAAATAAATAAAAAAAACATGTTATCTCAAATAGAAACAAAAAAATGTGTTTAATTTTTTAATTCTAAAGAGTCTCACCTGAAGGGACGCAATTTGTTGCTTAGCCTTGCTAATTTGCATAGAATATTGCAATGCGAGGGACGAGTTACCCTTCGATATGGCCAGAGTGTGCTGTTGTACGAACTGCTGCAGCACTTTGATCTACGAATAAAAAATACTTATTGTATTAAAAACCTTACCAATATTAGCAATGCAAAAGTTGTTGTATCATTTTTTAACAAACATGACAAAATCGACAATATATAGAAATATCATGGAATTGTGTAACATAGACTACTTTTAAGAACACTTTAATTAGATTCACTTATTACTAACTCACTCAAATGTAGAAAATCGACTTTAACCTGCTGAACAGTAGTATAATTGTTAAAAAATATATTTGTAATTGCATGAGTATATGTATCTTACAGGTTCCATACAATACAATTGGTCAAAAGCATGTTTTTGAAGTGAAAACTTCTATAGGAAGGTTTGAATGGGGAAATTCATGTAAGTCGTCATCGACATGGTCACGTGACGTGTTAACGCTAGCACTCAGAGTGCCGATAGATGTCAAAACTAGAAAAATGTAAACAGTTTTAATTTACAAATTTTAATTTAAGATGAAACGATTAATTTGAATATTCAAAAATAACAACTGTTTGTTTATGGTTTTAAGTTTTCAATTACGTCGGCAGTCCTCATGACTGCTTTTTTATTTCATGTGTTATAAAATATATCAATTCAATTTGTTGATACATTCTCTAGAGGTATATGAGATTTTAACAAAGGATCCTCCATTTTGTGTGGATATCATTTCTTAAAACGGAAAATTATCATTTGATAAAAAAAATAGCTTTCGTTTTGTCAATGAATAAAAAATAACAAGAGGCATTATTTTATAAAATAACTGGAAAATCAAATAAGTACAACTTTCTGTCGTAAACTTTTTCAATTTATTACTTTTGCCTTTAAAATTTCATGCGTACAAACTCAAAGTGTTCAAACGTTTGTTTATGTAAAAAAAATTGAAACTAACACATTAACAGAATATTATTTTCATTGTTAACAACAACAATAATTTGTTATGCTGATCACATGACAAAGTAAGGGCAATCAAGTCAAATACCTTTAAATGCTTACTAATCATGTAATTTGAGTAAATTATTATTCCGATTTGTTCACTGTTACGACACAGGTCATTAATCCTCTCGTTTCAAGTTTTATCGAAGTTAGAAATGTAAAACGGACATAAGGTGTTTTTCCTTTCACAGTAGAACAGGCCATAAAGTCATTTACATACAATAGATAATTGGCATAACGACCCTATAACGGACTGCGGCGAATACTAAATCACAAACAAATCTGCATTGTTAGTGAGGCGGTGAACTATATTGAATTAATTTTAACGATAAAATACAAGGCCTCGATACAGGTACCTTTCAAATATGAAATTTACAAACTAATGAATAAAATATCTATTTTGGTCACTTGTAATGGCCTATTTTTATATTTTAATAGGAAATTTAACATAACTAGCCACCCCCCTTCGCTTCGCTGGGGTGAGTCCCTATGTACGCGGATTACAGTAACAATTTCATGGGTTTAAATTTTTTTGCGCGGAAACCTGATTCTTTTTCCAAAACAAAAATAGCCTAAATTACTCTTATCAGCTGTCTGTTACAATCTGTTCAGACGTTTCGGAGGTTAGCCGAAACAAACAGACAGACAAAAAATTTAAAAATTGTTATTTTATAAGTACTGTACATATTTTCATATGCATTTAGTAAAAAGTTGTTATTTTGACATTACAAATAGTCACTTCAATTTTATTTATCTGTGTATAGATATAACATGCTTATATATGTGATGTATGTATATCTCAAATCAGAAAATATGTACAGTAAAAACATCTTATCTTTCAACTGCACATATATCTTAATACATAATTTCATAACAATCCATAAAACATAACATATATATACAACAGCGAATACAAGCATTTGTCAAGATTAGGACTTTCAAACCTCTGTTAGAAAACATTACCACCATCCATACTTGAAGAGGGTGAAATAGGGGTTAAAAGCTTGAATTGGGAGCAAATTATTTCTCAAGTTGACGACATAATTAATTCATTATATCCTATAATTTTAGTAAGAAAAAAAGAATCTTTCAACGTTTTTGACTTCAACTAGTTTTTTGATTTCAAATTTTTTTAAGTACTTACGTACTACCTATTGTATGTACATACATATGGATATGTATAAAGTCATTTTTACTTCCTCTGTGGTCTACTGGCTAGCATGTACGGCTGCAGAACCGTAGGTCCTGCGTTCGAGTTGGGTCCATGTTATGTGTGGCTCCTGCCGCGCAAAGATGGTAAATGCGCGCCAGCCTACCCACTAAAACCTGACGGTGTCCACCTTGATCGCCATAAGGCCGGGGCCACGGGAACTAGAAGAATCATCCGCGAAATTATCAGTAACAGCCTGGAGTTGGGAAGTTGGCGGTGTTTCAACCCCGTACCTCGGAGAGCACGTAAAGCCGTCGGTCCTGCGCCATCACTCTCACCGGTCCCTAGTCCGTCTACCTTAGTCAAGTCTATACTACTATAAGTTATAACCTCTCACCTGTTGTAACAATTGATTAAGTAGCACCAGCGTCTGTGGCGCCAAGGGCTGGTTCAAGATCTGGTGGTTGAGATACCCAGCCGACACTGCCATTTGGATTTGCTGGACTAACATGCGCAGTTGAGCTGTGCTTGGTTGACCGCTGCTGCCTGTACCGCTGATAACAAAAATAAATATTGCTAAACATTTTTAAATAAAACATATTATAATAGAACTAGCATTTGCCAATGACTCTGCTCTTTTAGATAGCCCAAAAAAAAACGTAAATATTAACTGCAAAAAGTTATTTTTAAATCATAAAAGATGTTCCATATTTATATCAAGAATAATCTCTCAAATATATAAATCTATATAAATATAAATCTCTCAAAGTATACATACTTCGTGATATTGTCCCATCCATACTATTAGAAAAATCTATTCTTAACTTTGCTGAAACCTAATAAGTATTGCAGTTAGTCTTACAACTCAACTCCTAATAAGTCTTAAAGCTGTATGTACGAAGTGTGTTTACTATTTTATAAAAACAACAATAAACACTGATACTATCACATAATTATTCAATTTAAAAGCTACACTTCCCATACCATACATTGCCTGACATGATAATTAAAAAGCATTTTTCATAAGCAAACCATATAAAAAAAAATGTTTCCATACATACCTATTAGGATTATATGAAGGATGATGCTGTACAGACGGAGGAGGTGGTTGGTTTAGGAGTTTCTGAACCACAGCAGGGGACACAGGCACCGTAGGCTGTGGCTGGAAGGGGCCATGATGGAAGTGCTCGTCACGACGCCACCCGTCTCCACGAGTAGCCGTTAACATTTCTAAAGCCTCTTCAGCATTCATATCCCGACTGCGAAGAGCCGCTTCTGCTTCTTCCTTCTTAAAGCCCATGTCGACGAGATATCTGATGGAGAAATGTATATTTAGAAAAGGTAGTATAGGTTAAGGTAGTGACTAATCTAATCTTTTCAGTTTGTCAGTAGACAATCTTAAGAAAATGATATGAAACTAAAATAAAGATAAGCTACTTTTATTAGGTACTTAATGGTACAAAAACTTTTAGTATGGAAATTATTTCACATAGTGGATGACATCCAGTTTGAAGTTAAAAAAAAAGGTAAAAAAATCATATCAACTTTTAATTAAAGCAAAATCTCTGAGGTTTACATACAATTAGAAAAATACAAACCTAAATTGTTTACTGTTCCACACCATTTCCTTAGGCAGCTGCTTGCCTATGGATCCACTTTGCGGTGGTTTAGGGCCACCCCACTCTCCGATATCATCAGGCCATGCAGCAGTCGGGGCTTTCTTGGGCACGGGCCACAGCGTGGGGCCGGTGACATCAGGCCACCCGCTGACGTCACGCTCTCCCCAACCCGCGTGGGGTTCCTCCCACGACCCATTCCTTTGTGAGTGAGCTCCCCATACCGCGTCTGGCTTAGTAGGCGCAGGTGCTATGCGTTGTGGAGCGGGAGGGCCTTGAGGGCGGGCCATGCCACCCATACCACCCCTCTGTGCCCATAGCGAGGTGCCATCGTCGAAGCCAGTGCCGGCCCGACGCGCCGCAGGTGGAGAGGGCTCCTCCCAACCTGCAGCTTTAATTGTCTCTTTTGGACCCTACACAAAATATAGAATGATAATGAATATTAAGTAGTTTTTTTTTATTTATATATATATTGTAAATTTAATGCAATAATAATGATAATATTTTACAATATACACATACCTGAGCACCCCATTGGTTGACAGCTCCAGTAGGCATCATCTTATTAGGGCCACCAGGATGTTGGTGGTGCTGACTCCACATATCTCCATTAAGACGACCAGATATTCCCCCACGAAGATCGTGACGCGGGTCGTTGGGTTGTTGCCTTGGATCGGGAGTACGGTGTGGGTCAAGTCTGGGGTCAGCAGGCCTGTGTGGCTCTCCCCAGGCATTCCAGTCATCTTTCTTTGGTACACCTCCCCATTGTTGAGTATGCTGGGGAGGTCCAGCAGGCCATTGCTGCGGAGGCGGGGCTCCAGTCCATACATTAGCTGAGTCAGCAGCATCATCATCTTCACCCCAGGTTCCACCTATATTAGTAGTAGGAGTGTGGCCCCATGGTGTCTTAGTTGCAGGCTGCGGTGGAGGCTGGCCTCCATTCCTCAGATTTGCTTCCCAGAGATCAGTTCCCAGGAAGGCGCCATTATTGATATTCGGCTTCCAGGCGGGTTGACCCCCTGCGGATGGTTCCACTTTAGAACCAGGCTCAGGAGACCCAGGTACATCCCAATTAGTATCTTGGTTGACATGTTGCTAAAAATAAATATCACAATATCAGCAAAATTCACAAATTCCTTCTCTTGGAAGCCTTGCCAAGTTGCTGCATAATTCAGTGCATTCATAAATTGCAAAGTCTTTAAAGCAATTACTAAAATAAACAAAGATATTATGCAGAAATATGAGCAAAGAAGACTTAATAGTGTAATTAAAATAGAAGAATTTATTAAGTTTACAACAGATTTATTACTCATACCGATGTAGGTCAAAATATCTTATATTATTTTTAGTTTCAAATTATATTTGTAAAATACTTACTCCGCCCCATCCGTCCTGACTGAATAAAGCCTCTCTCATAGAGTTCAACTGCTCTATTTTAGCTGATGAGGTATTGTTGGTATTATTGCCATTAGTCCCGTTGCCAGAGGATACACCATTAGAGTTTGCAGTGGGATTAGAAGGATTATTGCCACCGTTATTACCATTGGCGGTATTGTTCGTGCCTAGAAACGTTCATCACAATTTAGAATTGTTCTAATATTTACTTTAAATAAATGAAATGAGTTTAATGTTAGAATTACAATTTTTACTAGTCTTTATTAAGTAATCTAAATGAAGCTAAAGTGAATCAGCAATATAATTAACTTTATACAAATATAACTGACATTTGACAAAGTGGCCTAGTTAGGAAACATAAAAACAATCAAAAAAACCTTACCATTACTTTGTGGTGCACCATTATTGTTAGTTTGTGCGTTTGGCATATTTGGTGGGGATGTTTGCCAATTTTGTGAAGCTGCACTGGTTGGTGGTATTTGATTGCCATTACCCTTGTTACTGTTCACTGTAGTGCAAAAAAATACAACAATAAATGCATATTATCACAAAGTAACAGAAATCACGATTAGCACAATGAGAAGCAATTATCATTAGTAAGTTATGCAAATAAACCTAGCAACTCACTATCAGCTTGTGAAGTGGGTGGTCGTTGAGTGTTGTTCCATTGTTGAGTATTATTAGTCCCATTATTGGTTTGGCCACTGGAATTACCACCCCAATTTCCAGCTAATGGAAAAATAGACAGAATCAGTATTGAGACTAATAAATACTCGCACATTAATTTTGGTAACTACTTGATTGAACTTTATGAAATTTCAGAATGACTCAAAATGGCTAAGATTTAATATTATTATGCGTTAATAGTTACCATTGTTTGATGTAGGTGGACTGCCCCATCCACTTGCAGCATTCAAAGAGCTCTCTCCTCCACCTTGCAGTCTAAGCCGACGTGGGACACCCCAAGAGTCTACATCTTCAGTTTTTGCCACATCCATAATTATTTCTCTCTCGTTTCGCAGTAATTCCAACATAGCGTCGAACGTTAAATCGCCATTTGCGAATGTCTTCGATACTGGCAGAGTTGTTTCGTTACCAACTTTCAATACTTTATTGTCATGGTTGGTTTCTAAAGGTTTGTCGTTATAAGTAATCATTCGAGTTTTCGTTTTGCATATCATTTTATGAGCAGACTTTTCATTTAGTCGCGTCTTATCCGTGCAAGGCTCATCTCGTATAATACAAACTGAGGATTTAAAAGCGTAATCAGACTTGTTCATATACTCTGGCGCTCCAAACGCCATCTTATAGTTTAAGTTAAAGCTACTGAAATACGGGTCACTGTATGAGATACCCTGGACTGTTATGGCGTTAATCTTTAAAGGAATGCAGTAGTTAGGCGTATCGCCAATCATTTGGTTTTGTTGGATACTATCAACAAACTCTACATTATAAATATTATTATCTACCATTTTAACACTAACTCGCTGACTTTCATTCTTCTCTTCGACTCGCTTATAAGCACCAAATTTATTTGTGTTTACCACCAACATTGAGGTGGAATAATTACATTGCATTGGTTCGGTAACAGTATCAATATTGGAGTAACAATTATCCTTAATTAAACGTGGAACACATAATATTACAGAAACATTAGACATCAGACAATTATTATAAATAGAATAATTTTCTACAATATCCACCTAGAATTATACTTATTTTCACAGATTGCATATTGTTTCAATTATAGACTAAGTAACAATGGTTCGTAGTGATGCAGTCAATAAAGCAGGTAGCAGTGTTTGTGCCTCTATGGCAGAGGGCAGGGTGAGATCACCGCTGGAAGCTGCTGCGGACTCGCCTCTAGCCCCAAATGGCCCAGCCCTATAACAAATCGGCGTATAAAAGCGGTCCGTTTAACAATGCTAATTTTGTGCTAATGTATTCATTTTATATCTATTTGTTCCTATTAATAGAATGACGACAAAATAACATTAAAAACGAACACTGCTTTAATTATTATTATTTCCAGTTAGAAGCTAATATGTGTGATAATAAAATACATACCTTATAGGACGGACGAGAGGCTGAGCTGTATATCACAGATAATGCGGGCTCGGCAGATCCTTTAGAGCAGCTTAGCAGTTAGCTCGAACGTTTCACTTTTTCTGTACCAGAATTAAAAATATTTTTATAACACATCATCAAAATATCAAACATCTTGATTGGCAACAACATACATTGATCGATAGTGACACGAACATATATATTTTGAGGTTAGTCCAAGGACTATTGAAGAACTGGTATAATTTTCAACTAAATGACCCGACGCGCAAAGGTTTGTTATTATAACATGAACATGATATTGCGTCGCGGTTAGGCTCGATAAGCGTATGCTCATAGCAAATCAAATTGGTGTACCGCGATTTGCAACATTCAACTCGCCATTTAACAGTACACACGAACACAGATTTTCACTTCACATTGATAATACTTTAATTTGGTTTTAATAATCCTACATTTCTACTAAAAGCACAAAATTAATCTTTCCACAGCAGGTACCATGTAGATACTTGTGTATTTCGGCCTTGAGACTCGATGTTGAATATCTACGGACTCGTATATATCTATCTACGTTATATATTTATCTACAGTACCTATCTATACCTAGAGTGAAAGTTAAAACACGACCTATTAGAGGATAATTCGTGCAAAATACCCAAATATTATTATTACAAAACATTCGTAGATATATAAAATATTCTATTATCATGAAAAATTCACAAATATCACAATTTTGCAAGAGAAAATACAAAAAATTCTTACGTGACACGAACGAGCACAACGGTGTTATATTACTAGACAGAATGAGACAGTAAATTTAGTTTCATACTGACGTTCCGTTTATTAGAGCGAGACAGCGGATACGCCTGAGAAAGCGATGCCATAAATGCTAAATACGATTGGAGACGATTTCGACCACATTTAATCAAGGAGTTATACTGCACTAAGCGTACCTTCGTTTTGTTTAATTGTTGGCACAAAAACTATATAGATTTATACAAAATCACAATCCCAAACCCCCGAGAACACGGCTTCGACGGCTGGATGGAATGATTTCGTCGTCGGGGTTCGCACGAAGAGTTACGAAACGTTGCCCATTCTAGAGGTACCCAGCCCCAATACAGATACACAATCATCTACGTCTCTTTGGTATGGTCGGGTAATAGCAATTTGCTTCCAATATATACCTATTATACTATATTGTATAATACATAAATACCGTACCGTACACGACTACTTAGATGTTCATATTGTTATTTTATTATGAACTTGTATTTATACAACAAAATAATGTATAGAAAAGAAATTTTCATTAGAACAAAAAAGTAAAAATTAAATATTTTAAGGTGAACATTTTAACATGGCCATTGTTTTGTTAATGAAACGACAAAACTAATTACGTTATTATTTAACATGGTATTGGTCATCTAGATTAATAAATGTATTGTAATAAATATTATAAAGAACTACGAGATTACGATTGTTCCTACAGGGACTCGCAGATAAAACAGGGGATGGGGAATCGGGAAAGTCATAAAATCTGAAAAGGGCGTGCTTCCTAATTGCGTACTAAAAATTTCCATGTGACAATCCACATTAGAAATAGATACCGCATTATAAAGTTGTTATTATTATCTTTTGGAAGTTATTTTTTTCTAAATGTTTAGGTATGTATGAATCTAACTGAACTTGTATTTAAATTGTACAAAAAAGTAGATACTTATTAAAATTATAAAAGAAAATATCCACTGTATACTGCGTACCTAATGGAAAAACTTAAAAAGTCTGCCATTTTAAAATCTATAAAACAAATATTTTTTGAACAATTACTTGTATTATAGATTCGTAAAAAGAGACAAGCTATATATAAATCTCTTGTTGATCAAATGATATCTATAAATACTCGCAAATCACTTCGTGCGTGTCCTAGCTATAGGTACCGACCTCCCGCGTCCTCCAAGTTTTAATTTATTGACAATTGACATAATATTATTAAGATAAAGTATACTTAAATGGTTGGAATATCATATTATTAGTGTTGTATTTATTGGTTAATAAATTATAAGTCTAGTCTCTTAAATCACTTTTATTATAATTCTTAAGATGTGAGCAATACAAAACAATTTTATAATTTTTTATCTTCCATAGAACCTCCATCTTTTATCATAGACCTCTAACAGTGTTACCACATCTCCCTCCTTTTACTTTAGTTCAAGATTAACAATTATAAAAAAAACTAAATAAATTCTTTAAATAGACATACATACAATTAAAAAAAACTCCTAAATACTAGTTTAACTATTAAAAATCATTCTTCCACTAATCTCCTAGGTTTAATAATTCTTCTTCCGTATCTAGACATAGCTTGAGGTAGAGCTGGGTTATAAGTTTCAGAGGTGATCTCAGAACTCTCTTGTGGAAGTCGAGCTGGAGCCAGTTGAGTCTCAGTATTCGATTCATTACTTTCAGTAGTGTTGTTTTCTAAAGTGGGATAACTATTTTGATCTCCATTAATAGCAAAAGGATTTCCCGATTTCCGTAGATGAACTGAATTTCTAACTAATGTTTGACCATCCTCAGTTCTTATTATGTAGGATCTAGGCGTATTGTTAGATTTAATAATCTGGGCTGGCTCCCATCTCCTTCCTCTTTTATGGACCACACTTTCACCCTCATTGAAACCTCTTCTCTGCTGTGAAGTTTTATCATAGTATAACTTAGACTTTTTCTGTTTAAGCTCTTTATCCTCCTTCACCCTAACAACATTTGGCATCAGATTTTCGTCAATAGTTGGGAGGACTGTTCTTAGCTGTCTGCTCATCATTAGTTGGGCTGGGCTCTCTGACAATCCTGTAACTGGACAGTTTCTATACTCCATTAATCCTAAATTGAAATCTTGTCCAGATTTGTAACATTTTCTCATCAGGCTCTTGCAAATACCAACTGCTTTCTCCACCATTCCATTTGATTGTGGATAATGTGGGCTGGTGTTAGTTAATTTTATTTCCCATCCTTGACAAAATTTCTTGAACTCAAAGGATGAGAAAGGCATATTATCAGCCACAATTTCATTAGGTATACCATGTGTGGCAAATATTGGTTTAATACTCTTGATTGTTTCTGATGCTGTCTTATATGGCATCTTTACAACATCAAACCAAGCTGATAAATAATCCACAATTATTAGGTAAGAATAGTTTCCTAGTTGGAAGAAATCTATACCAACCCGTTGATAAGGTCTTGATGGAACTGGGTAAGGCAATAAAGGTTCCTTTATATTTTTATTCCTAAAAGTTTCACATATTTTACATTTTAATACATATTCTTCAATGTCTGAGTTTATTTGCGGCCAGTAAAATATTTGTCTTGCCCTTGCTTGTGTTTTGCTGACTCCTAAATGCGGACTATGAAGCTTCTCTAACATTTCTTTTCTCAAGGAAATAGGCACCAACAGCTTTCGGCCAACAAATACTAAGTTTCCACTAACATAAATTTCATCTTTAAATTTGTAATATATTTTTATTTCTTCAGGCACATCTTTACTATTGGCAGGCCAACCCTTCATATAGTACTGCACTAGGCGTTGTAATGTCTTATCCTTGGCAGTTTCTTCTTCGAGAATCTTTTTTCTTCTAGGTGTGACCTGCAATTGATAATTATTAGATGCTACTTCATGAACTATCTCACTAATCCAATCTTCTTCAGAACTGATGTTCTCTTCATTTTCACAACCTCTTGACAATAAATCAGCAATATATAATTCCTTGCCAGGCACATATCTCAATTCTAAGTCATATTTAATTAATTTAAGAATCATCCGCTGCAATCTTGGTGATGGTATTTCTCCAACATTCTTTTTAATTAGAGACACAAGAGGTTTGTGGTCTGTTCTGACAAAAGTTTTACGCCCATAGATGTATAAATGAAACTTAGATGTTGCAAAAAGAAGACTTAATAACTCCTTTTCAATTTGTGCAAAATTCTTTTCTGTTGGTGACAACGACCTTGACGCATAGGATATAGGTTGTCCCTCCTGCATTAAACAGCAACCAATAGCGTCCTTAGATGCATCACATTCAATAGTAATTTCCTTAGATGTATCAAAATGTGTTAATACTGGAATTTTTGTAATTAACCCTTTTATATTTTTCAGAAGCATTGAATGAGCTTCTGTCCAAATAAATTCTACATTACATTTCAAAAGGGTACGCAAATTAGAAGTTAAGTCAGCAAAATTTGGAATAAAATTTCTTATGTAATTAAGCATGCCCAAAATTCTTTGTAATTCCTTCTTATTACAAGGGTTCTCTAAACTTTTAATAGCTTTTATTCTCTGAGGGTCAATTTTCATCCCATTTTTATCAAACTCAAATCCCAAAAATGTAACTTTATTAGTTTTATATTGAAATTTACTAGGATTAAATTTTAAATTACTTGACCTAGCCCTTTCTAATACTTTATTTAGCACTTCATCATGTTCTTTTTCTGTCTCAGTTGCAATTAAAATGTCATCAAAATATATTATAAGTCCAGGAATATCTGAAAATATGGAAGTGTTTACTCTTTGGAACTCCTCAGGGGCGTTGGATAGGCCAAATGGGAGTCTGAGGAACTTATAGCACCCAAAAGGTGTTGAAAAGGCACAGTAGTTAGATGATTCTTTGTCCAGTTTAATATTATAGAAACCCTCCTTAAGATCAAGTAAAGAAAACCAAAATTTACCTGTTAACTGAGAAGTTACTTCTTGCAAGGTAGGTATTAACGCAGGTGTTTTAATGATGGCTTTGTTTAGATCAGTTGGGTCCAAACATACTCGAAGACCTCCATCCGATTTTTCAATTACTACAAGATTACTGAGCCATGTCACGGGACCATCCACTTTTTCAATAATTTTTCCTCTCTCCAAAAGGTTCAATTTTTCTTTTAACCTGTCCCTAATAGCTAAAGGTACTCTTCTAGGAGGTCTGATGACTGGTTCTACAGATTTATCCACTTTAATGTGACACTCATAATTTTTAATCAGTCCAGTTCCATTAAATATGTCTTCATTTCTCTTCAAAATTTCCATTTTCTTTTGATTATCTACTGTAAGATCATTTATTCTTTTAATTAAATTTAATTTAACACAGCCGTCCAAACCCAGTAAGGGTTTAATTTTATTATTATTTGCATCATCCACTACCACAAAACTAAGTTGGCAATTCCTAGCATTATTGGCACTACACTTCAATTTAATAACTCCTGAAGATTTTAACCGATTACCTCCAAATACCTCCAAAATTATTTGTCTATTATTACATATATTGTCAGCATTTACTCCCAATTTGAACAGACAGCTTATTGGCATTACATTAATCTCAGCTCCTGTATCAAGCTTGAACTCCAATTCCTTGTTATTAATAATTAATTTTTGTGACCACTGTAAAAGATTAATTTTACATATTTTTCTTGAGCTCTCAACTAATTCACAAGAGTCTATAAGGGAATCTGCATAATCCTGTTCACTTTCATACTTATTTTGTTTTACTAAACTTATATTTTTCTTGTTTTTAAAACATGCAACTGCAAAATGATTTGGCTTATTGCATAAATTGCAATACTTTCCATATGCTGGACAATTATTGGCTCTGTGTTTATTTCCACACTTCCGACACTGATAGTCTACTGCATTATTAGTGCTATTCACACCACTGTGATTCCCATATTTAAGGCTAAAATGATTATTAATTTTCCTGCCCTCATCATTAGCTGTGTTAAAATTAGATTTATTATTACCTCTTCTTAATCCATGTACTTCTACAGATTTCTCTTGTATTAATCTCACTTGTTCCTTTGTAGTTTCGGATGCTTTTACAAATTCAACTACTTTAAGTAAACCTAGCTCACTTTCTCTCAATATTCTTTCCTGTAGCCCTTGATCTGTTAAGTGTAACACAATTTGATCTCTAATTAACGATTCTAACTGATCACCAAATTCACAGTTTGCTCCAATAGTGCGAAGCCCTGTCACATAATTATCAATAGTCTGACCATCAATTCTCAATGTTTTAAAAAATTTATGCCGCTCAAATAACACATTCTTTTTTTTCTTTACAGTAATTCTCAAATTTTTTAATTACAGCATCATACGTCGACGTTTCAGTAGATAGTCCAAACGTATTATATATAGCCAAACCTTCATCACCAATCAAGTTGAGTAAAATTGCTATTTTAACTTTATCTTCTTTTTTTCCTTTTCAGTTGCTAAAAGATAATATTCCAATTTCTGCCTCCAATTCCTCCAATTTTCTGCAATACTACCCGAGAACGATAACTCAGCAGGTGGTTTAAACTCCATTGTAACTTATTTTCGCTATCACAACAGCTGTTTATTCACTCTATTAAATAACTAGGTTTACACCTGACACCATGTTGTATTTATTGGTTAATAAATTATAAGTCTAGTCTCTTAAATCACTTTTATTATAATTCTTAAGATGTGAGCAATACAAAACAATTTTATAATTTTTTATCTTCCATAGAACCTCCATCTTTTATCATAGACCTCTAACAGTGTTACCACAATTAGATATTCATTAGTAAAATCTGGTAATATGAAATATCACACGGGAAATCAAGCAACAACAACAAAGACTACGCTCTTATTCAAGCCATTGCCTAGATGCGTGCCAAAATTGATTATGATTTTGTGGATGTATCGAGGCGTCAAGTATATGCTAACACAAAGTAACAAATTATTAAGAATTTAAAATATTAGTACGCTAACAACTTAAACAAGGGTGCATCCTCATACCCCTCCCCCCTCCTCCCATTGTGTGACCTTATCGTGGTGCTCATTAGCGTCCGGCAACCCAGCCGGGCGCGAAGCCAAGAGACACACAGGGACGGCCCACTTCGGTGCACGGTGTACCATGCGGGTACTTCTCTAACAGCAGAATAGACCGTGGGAGCAACTTCTTGGTTGTGTGATCTGCTTCAGTACACTTGCCGTCGGGGCGTCATGGTGGAGTGCGTAAGGAATCCTGCGTCGTACCATTAAACGGGAGAGGTTCTGTTGGGTGTCAGTGGATAATACTGGCTTTTCTAGCCAGTAAGTTCCACATAACCACCTGTATATACAGGTGGTATGCGTAAATGCATTTCCCAACATTAAAAAAAGGGTGCATCTCCATGTACTTAACATTAATCTAAGCGTTACTACAGATCTATATGTATATTAAATTGTATCCAAATTCATCAAGCCATTTCAGTGTACAGCAATAACAAACATACATACACACACATATACAGACTTTCACATTTATAATACTAGCAGAACCTACGGCTTCGCTCGCGCTAAAACTACAAAAAATCTCTAATAAGGTAGTTTCATAGAAACTTTTATTCTATATTTTACCACCTTATAGAGTGAATTTCGAAAAATGCTAAAACACGTATTTATTTAATTTTATTCAAGAGCATTAACACCAAGTTTCAAGTAATTTTGGAATGTATTAAAACGTATTTTCCCGTGGGAATGACATAATCACCCGCGGTAAAAAGTAGCCTATGTCACTTGCCAGCCCTCTAACTATCTCCACACAAAAAATCACGTAAATCTGTCACTCCGTTTCGACGTGAAAGAAGGACAGACAGACAAACAAACAAACAAACAAACAAACACACTTTTACATTTATAATATTATAGTATGGATTAGGTCCTTATATATGAAATTGGCGTTTTGTTGAACTGGCCACTTTGATCTCAAATATCTAGCGTATGGTTAGGAATTACGTTTTAACGTTTAGTATACATTTCTCGTAGATGAGATATTTTCCTGCATTAAAAAATATCCTATACCTAATATAACGCCATTATCATACCAAATTTCATCAAAATCTGTTCAGTGGTTTTTTCATGATGGGTTCTCAGAGATATAGACTGGCAGACAGACAGACAGACAGACAGACAAGCATTCTTAAAACTATAGATTAGGCCTTTGTATCGATAATAATGACTATTTAATAAGATTTTTCAAAAATTGTTTATTGTACAGATTCCGAGTCACTAAAATTTTATTACACGAGCGGCTCACCCTCGCTTCACTTGGGTTCACCTCTGAAGCTACTGTAAAAAAAAAGGTACGTTATTGGTTCCAACGTTTACGTTCTGGAAATTATATGACCTACAGAACAAACCCCGTGGACGGCCGGAGACAACTAGGGAGTTGACAATAAAGAATTAAAACTGATCGTAGAAGCAGATCTATCGCAAACCACATCAGAGTTAGCGGCAACTTTAAAGCTCGCTGTTGTGACCTTGACTTTGCGTCAGGGTAGGATCGCTGGGATAGGGTACTACGCAGAACAACCAAAATCGCCGTTTTCGCTCCATTTTATTCGTAAGACGATATAGACCATTTCGTTACGGTCCACTTTTCTGACCCACCCGTACTGTACTGTACTGTACCCGTATGTTTCGGTGTGATCTTAAAGATGTTTCTCCTCAAAACGATATATATTGCCTGGCTCTGATAATAATTTATGCTTCTTAGCATACCTTTATATATATACAGGCCAGACCCTCCTAGCCCCTTCCCCACTTCTCAAAGAAATACCTTTTGATGGGCTAAAATTTCCCGTAGGTCACTCAGGTATATGAGTTATGTTAAAATAGCAATAAATAGGCATCTACGCATATAATTTAAAGAAGATACTTCAACTTTCTCATAACATTGTAGATGTCAAATTAAATATTAACTTTATTAATTGCATTTTCTGAGAAAATTTACCATATTAATGTATTTTTTTTACACCATCAGAAAGTAGAGATTTCTGATAGGACTTGTAGTTTTGCTGGAAATCGAGATAAGCCGTTTTACCCTTAGAAGCCCCCCCCCCCCCGTCCCCACTTCCTGACCACAGAAATTATTGTTCCTTTCATTTTTGTTATATTCTCTTCTTTTTCCAATGGGTTTCATCCTACTAATTATTTTTTCACTTTTTACCACTTTCAAAGGCTTCAGCCCTGGGTCTATAAAGCCTAACTTTAAATTATAAACAATTAAAATTAAGACGTACATTTATCATTAAGCTCCGCACACACGAGATTGGACTACCAGATTATCGTCCGTTGGTTTATACATATTTCAACTATATTATTCTTTTAATTTTGTTTATTTTATAATTTCAATAATATGCAAATTAACTTTAATAAATAAGTCAATTAAAAAATAATAGGTATTATTTTTTCATTACTACTATATATACGAGTATATCGCTTTATGTAAATGTACTATCTATGAAAACCGGTGTGGGTGCCTACTGCCTACGAGTACACAGTACACGATCAAATATCTGCAGTGGACCTAGTTTGAAGTAGCATATATATATATATATATATTATCTATATCTATATCTATATATATATATATATATATATATATATATATATACATATATATATATATATACATTATGGCCGGTTTACACGTGTTAAGTCGTTTAGTAGTTAACTAAATTTTAACTTAATTTTAAGTGACTTATCTGTCCAAACGTGTTTAGTAGTTAAGTAGATAAGCTCTTTAGTTGTCTTCTCCATTCTACGTGACATTGGCGAAGTAATCTGTGCTCAATAAAAGAATTGAATTGAAGCTCTTTATTTCATTCAAGATTTATTTATTTATTTATTTGCAAGATATGCCAACAATACATTGTACCTACATTCTTAATTATTATATTATAAGATTACTTATTCTAGTACAAGCATTAATTATAGGCATACAAAGCATTAATAACATTTCCGGCTTTAAAACAATAATATATATAAAATGTTAAATACAATTTCTAATAAATATTTATAATAGATGAAATTAAATTAAAGAATTACACATATTAACTACTATAATTAAATAATCATAATATAAATGAATGTTAAAATTAGAATAATATGAACAATAAAAATAATTATTAATATTTATAATTTGAAACAACTATACTTATAAAATTATATAATTATATTAGTTCAGTCATAAAAATATATATATTTTTTGAAATCGTAAATTCTGTGCTTAAATTTGTTTTAAGCGAGATAATTCATGCTTTTTACGTTCCATAGGTATGCATTATTTTTTTAAATATGCTTCTTAACAAAAAATAACGAAAAAAAATTAAATTTAGCTCGTCATTACTTATGCGTTTTACTAAACTACTTATGCGTTTGTAACTAAACAAGTGTCCAAACGTGTCAAGTGACAAGCCCCGCCCACCAACTAAACCGAAAAAATAGGAAACATTCTAATTTAGTAGATAAGTAGTTAACTTAATTTTAACTTGCAACTTGCTACTAAATTGTCTGTTTACACGCAAGTAATCACTTAAAATTAAGTTAAAATTTAGTTAACTACTAAACGACTTGACACGTGTAAACCGGCCATTACACGAGGATCGGAGGAGGTTTTATTACAGATAGATGAATTCGATGAATAGCTGAGCTCGTACGTCCAGCACATACTTGTCTGGCTTTAATATTAATAATGAAGGGAAACATATACACGGCATAAAATGTCTCTACTTTGTATATGTACATATATTTGATGTTTATGTATCCATGTTTAAGATACATTTAATATATAAATACATATATCTTTGAAGTACAATACAGTCATCAAAGAATCAAATGTAAAATAACCTTCGCCACTATAGTCTTTATTTTTACCAAGTGATATTACCTGTTACAATATTTTTTATTGTATAATATTTTACTAAATTTGTGTTGTTATATTTTATAACTTTTAGACTGGACAGTTGAGCACATGGTTTGACAATATCACGTAGCACGAAGAAGACACAATTCACGAAGGAGATTCAATAAGATTAACCTTTAATTAGCTATCTTTGGTAAATGTCAAATGTGACGTCAAAATATTTTTATTTCAAAATACACGCATCATTTAACAACCGTCAATGTCATTCGTTTGACGTTTCATAAACAGACACTATATACAAAGGAGATTATTGGCCATATTAATAATTGAAATTGATATATTATAGCAAGCAATAAAATATAAATTTATTGATAAATTTACAGTTAATTTCATGCCGAATTTGGCCGCTATGCTGCATTATAAGCTAGCGTTATGCCGCGTCGACCGTGGATAGTAAGAAAAATATTAAGAATGCCTATCGCAGAATCTAGTGATCAATACTCTGTATGGGTAAATAATTCTATTTCTTTAAAAACGTTGAAACTACTTAGAAAATTCTAAAAATAATAATTATTATTTTACAAAGCCTATAATAACATATTTTTAGCAAAATATATGGGTAAAAATGGCGTTATCTTACATATAAATGATACAATCAAATGTATATTTCCAGGTAGGATTAATTTATATATTCAATCTAATTGTTGGAACTGGAGCTCTTACCCTACCAGCAGCATTTGCTCGAGCAGGATGGGGTTTAAGTACAATTTCCTTGGTATTCCTAGCTTTTATGAGCTTCATGAATGCTACATATGTTATAGAAACTATGGCCTGCGCTAATGCAGTATTTAAATGGAAAAGACTGCAGTTTTTAAAACGAAGCAGTGTAAGTGATAAATTTTATATTATAGATTTTAAATTTAAATGTAAGTAGTATAGTATATAAAAGTATATAAAAACATTTATAATTCTTTGTAGCTGTCCCATTTGGAATATTGTGTGTAGAGTATGGTAATATAAAATTTAATATATTTATAGAAAGAATTCATGCTATAAATTATATTCTAATTTTTAATGAAAATAATATTATTAATACTCGTATGTTAATAAATCTTTATATATGTATCAATTTATTATGATATACAAAATAGATTGATCAAATTAATTAATATATGTTGTTGATAGGACCATTTAATCTGAATGTTTACTGAGAGGTCAAAGTAATATCTCTAACTATTATCTTTAATTTCTGTATTTAAATGGTATATAATATTGACTTAAAGTAGGATTATTAATATATAGCATTAAATGTCGATGCACAATGTGTTGTCTTTTATACAGTATTAATCCTTCTTAGGATAAAACATTAAAGTTTACTAATATAGTACATTTGTCCAAATCCTTTATTAGCGAGGGAAAAACTAATTGTTTATATTTAATGTATTTTTCATGTGCAGAAGACATAAAATACACAAATGGTTGTTTGTGTATAATTGTGTGTTGTCACAGTGAAGTAAATAGTACTAGGCTTTTTATCCCGGTCTGTTCCACTGTTTGTATTATTACTTAAAATCAGAATGATTGACGCAAGTGCTAAAAGTTTATTATAATATCTTTTTCATATTGAAATTGTGTATTAATGGAAATTAAGCATCGTCTTTTTAAAAATGTGAAATTGTGTTTGTTGGTTACTGTCTCGCTTAGCAACAGACTGATATGAATTTTTACAAAGGTATATTATGTAGCTTAGGTTCCTAGCTGCTTATCCCTAGTTAATTAATTAGTTCCTGTGTGATTATAATTCATTTAACATGCCACTGCGGGGCATGGATCTTTCTTCATGCAAAAAGGGGTCAGTCAGGCCACAGTTGACTTCACAGAATTAATATATTTTAAAGTTACTAGTTTCATATATCATATGGAAATCTTATAGGTAACAGAGAATGAATCAGAAGATGAAACAATAGTGTCCCAAAATGGGTATGGCGAGATGGAGGATCCCCTTGTCTGTGGTGACTCTATTCCTTCCCGCTACTACAGCTTGGATAATCGCATAGAGTTAGGGGAGATGGCCAACTTATTCTTAAACAAATCTGGGAGGACTATGTTCTATTGCACTCTATGTGTATATTTATATGGCGATTTGTCTATTTATTCTGCAGCAGTCTCGAAATCCTTGATGGATGTCATATGGTAAGAATCTATCATGTTCCTTAAGTAAAAATAAAAAGTTTTTATTTATATTGTCTGAGTATTAAAATGTGTGCATGTATTCATTTATAATTATTTTAATTCATGATCAATTTAAAAAAGAGACTGCTTGTGTTTGATCAGTTGTTTTAAAATGTATTATGATATAAAACTCTTAAAAAAGATTTGGTTCACTGTAGTCTGTAGTTAGTAATAAGTTATATTTAAGGCATGTCAAAAACACCAATTATTCAGCATAGATTTTTTATGTTTTGTTAGGTTATTGTATTAATTCAGTATCAACACATCAAAATCAAATCGATACATATAGAGCCATCTATTGACATTTATTTGAACTGATATTCTTTCTTCCTGATGAGACTCAATGGTAAATATTTTAAACTCAGCAGTTTCTTTGACCTTTAATAATAATAATATAATAATAAATATTTAATTCAGGCAAAAACCCATAATTAATAAGGCAATTTTTGCATAGAGACAGACCTGACTGTGCTATAGGTTTACTTTTTCTAACTAAATCTATAGTTCCTGTGGATGTCGCAAAAAAGGCTCGGCATAGCAAATGCATGTCAGTTAATTTCAAAATTAAAAGAACTTTTCTATTTTCTATTTCAACTTTCTCTGTTACTTTTATTGACGACTCGTTTGACTCAGTTTGTAGCGACCCTACTTGCCATGCCAGCGGTCGCGGGTTCGAGTCCCGCTGGGGGCATTCATTTGTGTGATGAGCACGAATGTTTGTACTCCAGTCATAGGTTTTAGGCATATATTTATAATATGTATGTATTTCAAGTTATATATTATGTATAGTGTATCAGCTATCTGGTATCAATAACTCAAGCCTCGTAGCTTACCATGGAACTGGATGCAGTGCTGTGTGTTAATGTCTTAACATATTTATTTATTATTTTATACTTAACCTATAACGTTTGATCTCATAACAAACCAATAATTATAAACAAAATTCATTCGCGCTATTACGCTTAATATGTTGTATTCATTTTTTACCTACTGACACTTTTCATAAATAAAACTGATATAAAACTTTTTCTCAGAATGTTCTGCTTTTATCAAGTAAAGTTTATGTATATTTAAATATTCCTAATAATCTCATCGGTAAGTCTCGGTGATAAGTCGTGATTACAATATAAAGATTAAGCAGCGTGGACGGAATTTCGATATTGAAAAAAAAAGATTCCGACGAATTCAATTCAATTCCTCCTTTTTGGAGGTCGGTTAAAAAAGTCACTGTATAATTAGGATTTTTCTGTTGTAGTAAAAAAAATCCTTTCACACAAATTAAATTTTCTTGTTAAAGGCTTAAAACTCTTCAAAGCGTGCCAGTTGAGCACAGATTACTTCAGCAATGCTTTTCACTCAAAACAAGATTTGTATTAACTCAGCGCATAAAATACGTGAACGTGTATAAAAAAAATGTCTTCACGTGGATATCGAACTCCCAACCACACTCAAGTTAATTCATGTGTAAATTTTTAATAAGATTTTTCTTTCACAGTATCTTCATAATTCCCACTTCAGTAGATAATAACTTAACCTCGTATTAGCATCTTTAGATCTTCTAACAAGATTGAATTGATATGAAACTATTAACTAACCTATTCTGCAGACTCTATTAGAATTAAGACAAAAATGTACAATTATAATCTGTCATAAAAACAAGAACGGTATTTAAAAGAAATGTACAACTATTGTAGGTAGAATATTAATATTTAATTTATTTCGCAGCTCGCCAGTCCCAAATAACTTAACAAATGCGACAGATTGGGATATTCTGCCTTGTTTCAACAGACCCGACGCCTCGTACACACGTTTCGACTGCTACAGAGTGGCGTTGTTAACCTTCTTCGGGGCGATGGGACCGTTTGTATTCTTCAATGTACAGAAAACTAAATATTTGCAGCTCTTCACATCGGGAATGCGATGGCTTGGTGAGTGTTTGTTTCTTTATTTAGGGTCAATTTTTAGGGTTGCATACCTCAAAAGGAAAAAGGAGCTCTTATAGGTTCAATTCGTTGCCTGTCAAGATATTTTTAAGAGGAGGATGATTTTTATGTTGAAGTATCAAATACTCATGTTTGCAATTCCTTGGAGCTGTTAAAAAATCAAACTTCTAAGTCTACGCAATCAAAAGATACGGACGTTCATGTCGCATATTTTGACACTCGCAAGGGAATCAAAACCTATACGGTACTTCCCGTCGACCTAGAATCATGAAATTTGGCAAGAAGCAATCTCTTATAGCACAAGTAAAGGGAAAGAATGCGAAAACCGTAAATTTCTACTTACAATAACACTTTTTTACTTTTTGCGATTTTTTTGCGATTATAAACTTATTTTAATGTTTTACGCTACCGAAAAATCTGTGTGCGAATCAGACTCGCAATTATCCGATTTTTTTAGAACCACATCCATATATCAGTTCAAAATCGGTGAAGACATTGCGTTATATATAAAAAAATCAACCAAGACTGAACCGACTTTTTTGAAACCAGTTAAAAATTATTAGAAAAACAAATATCATGTAAAAATTGTAATTTTAAAAATAAGTAAAAATTATAAATGCCAGAGTTTTTGGTTTGTCATTTATTAACGGAGTAACAATAATTGACATTGTATCAAGTGTGGGCTGAAAAGTGCCCTCTAGTGACTATCATGGAATTATTAGATATTGTACTCCCCTAAAATCCCCTTAGACTGTTATTTTCATCTGTTGTAAAGAACAGCGAAGCAATTATTTAATACTAGCATTGCCCGTGGCTCCGCTCTCGTTAAGATGATCAAAAAGAAATTCTTAGGTTTTACATATTAGTATACTCTCACATTGCAGTTTTTGTATTTTTTCTTAGAAATGAGACATTTTCCCGCGGTAAAAAGTATCCTATATGTTGACCCGGATAACCAGCTATCACCATACCAAATTTCATCAAAATCTCTCCAGTGGTTTTTCTGTGATGCGGTAACAGACAGACAGACAAAAATTCTAAAAACTATAGATAGATTTGGTCTCTGTATCGATAATAATGTTTGTTTCAATAAGATTTTCCAAAAAATATTTAATGTACAGATTCGGCTTAGTTATAATTTTATTATATGTATAGACTAGCGAGGGTGAGTCCCTAGGTACGTTTGACGGAAGTTTTTTATATCTCTTACTTGAGAAATGATTGATACCCCATACTAAATTCCACCCCCTTATCACCCTCTTAAGGGATGATTTCTGAGGTAAAAACTTCCTATGTCCTTCCCAGGGTTTCAAATTATCTCCATACCAAATTTCATCTAAATCGATTTAGCGAATTAAGCGTGAAAAGGTAACAGGCAGACAGACAGAGTTACTTTCGCATTTATAATATTAGTATGGATAACAAAATCTATACCAGTCCAATTTTATAAAACTTACCAATGAATAACTAACATAATATTATGTCTCTTGCAAAAATCTAATAAAAATAACTCCAAATATCAAGAATTCTCTTTATTTTGTTCTGAGACAACAAATCTAATTATAAAATTATGCGATTGTGTGTAATACTGCGTGGGCGTTGTGCGACCGACAAGCGGGACCGTACGAGATTCGAATATCGCAATCGTTAATACATTGTGTCGTATGTAGTTCTTAAATAGAATTTAGCTTTCAAGAGTACATTATTTGTGAGTGTAACTATTTTAAACGTACCTACTTACGTCATATTTTGATTAAAAAAACCATTCTCGTTGATAAAAAAGAAAAATTTTAGAAAAATATATTTACTTCATAATTAAGTACATATTTTTAAATTTTCATTTTTACCTTAATTACGCTCGGGTGTGTGGGAGTCAATTCATATTCTATCTGTGTACTTTATGCAAATTTGTTCAGTCCATTCACACACACATATATATACAAACTTTCGGATTTACAGTAGTAGCCCAATATTGTTAAAAAATGTATAATTATTACACCATGTATTCGTTACAGCTTTCGCCATAATGATATCGATGGCGATCCGCCTGCTGGCGGTGCGCGGGCCGCGGGGACACCCGCCCGCCTTCGACGTCACCGGCATGCCCACTCTGTTCGGCGCCTGCGTCTACTCCTTCATGTGCCACCACTCCTTACCGGCTCTTATAAGCCCTATAAGAGGAAAAAGCCACATCGGACTCCATCTCTCTCTAGACTATGCACTCATTAGCGTCTTCTATCTCCTTCTAGCGTTCACAGGAGCATTCGCATTCGCGCAACTCAATGATCTATACACACTCAACTTCGTACCAACAGATAACGAGAATATTTTTTTGGAAATTGTTGAATACTTCCTAGCTTCGTTTCCGGTGTTCACGTTGTCCACTAGTTTCCCCATCATAGCGATTACTTTAAGGAATAATTTACAAAGTCTATTTCTAGATACCAGTCGACTGGAGTCGTACAATTTTATTTTGAGAAAATTAGTGTTCCCAGTTATCGCGGTGATACCGCCACTCTTGTTAACGTATTTTTTGGAAGACATAAGTATACTTATTAAATTCACAGGCTCGTACGCCGGCACCGGCATACAGTATATCATACCCACTTTCCTAGTGCTCTCTGCGAGACGGCATTGCACAAATTTACTCGGTCTTGGCGTTGTTAATAAATATAAAAGTCCATTTTCCAACATCGCGTGGGCCATATTTGTGTTGCTTTGGTCCGTTATGTGTATCATTTTAGTATCAGTGAATATGTTCGAAAAGAACTCATGACATTAAATGTTAATATGTAATCGAATTACGCTCTCATACTTGAATTTTTTTATACAATTGCCATTTTATATGCTTATTGATCCAGCTGTTTCATTTGTGAATTCGTTTTTAATAGCGAAATTTAAATGTTTTTGTCATATCAAATCAATTTTATACCAGTTCATTTTCTTAAAGAATTAATTTTTTTGTGGAACATAAACAATAATTTTTATATTTCCTAATCATTGCTCAAAACTTCGAGTACTATGAGATGTATATGAATAGAAAAATTGTTTATTCCATATATTTCTTAATACCCCATGTCTTCATGAATGCCGCTGTTGACGGTTGCACTGAACCACTTTGTAGTGCCACAAACTGCACACACATATTTCTGAACTATACTTAAGTGTCTAAAATTATTATATTTATATTTTATTTATATAAGCCCTGTTTGAATTTAATATTATCTCATACACATTATTCTCCAAAATAATCCCCATTTAATGCTGGAGTTTTTTAATTGAAAAACCCATTTTTTATATTTGTGGATTGGATTTCCTACGAATTTAAACGAAAAATATAGCTGTACGCGGTACCGTTACTTATTAGTTACAAATAAATAATAAAGTTGAGAATATATTTTATAATTGTAAGAGCAACAGTTGACTCCCACTTTGTCCTATAAATTAAAAAAAAATCCTTATCCAAAATTTGTTATTTGAATGTTAGATGAGTAATAAGTAATAATAAATAAGGCTAACCAGTACCCATATTACGAGTTTTAATTGACTTTCTTAGATTACGCGAATATTTTACATTTTAATTCAAACTATTTTTTCGGATTTTTTCGCAGATTTATTTTAATTTTCGGTCCCCATCATTTCGAATGTATTATATAATGATTTAATTATATAATTACCTTTAAGACGCACACCATTTATTATTTCGAAATCTTCATTAAATTATGAACGACTTTTAGTTTTCGAATATCTTTAAAACTCGTAGGTAGGGCTAAGTTTGCCTTTATAGAATAGTGCATCGATCAGAAAAGTACAGGATACACAATCCCGTTCAAAACTTCTCTTAAAACTATCACCAACTGTGTTTAGGTAATTATTCCAGTTGAAATAAACACCAATGTAAATTGAACCTTAAATAAAATGCTTAAAGTTGTTTCCTTAAAAAAAATTAAAAGCGCGCTCAAATGTTCAAATGAGCGTTCATTCGATGAGGACATTTTTTGTCGCTGATTGTGTATCTAGTACTTTTTTAATAGATGGAGTAGTGGGATTTGAAGATGTCTTCCTTTTCACTCATAGTTACTTAACTGGACACTGTAAAGTATCCAAAGCTTTTGTAATATTTTGCCAATTTTGATAAATAGTATTTAGTCTATTTCTAAGAATATTTTTATATTGAAGACTAAATTACAAATGTTTTATAACAATACTTAGTAATAATAATTAATGAAATATTACAAAAACGATTTAATTACCTTACCACGTTAGATTGTCATTCATTATGTTACTGTTATTCCATATATTGTACCTAATTTTTAGCAGCTATTATTTTGATATTTTGATGTAAGGATGTGTGTATTTTTAGTTTATTTATATTATTCATTTTTAGCTATGATAAATTTTGCATTTATTGTGTTCATTATAAAAATATCTATTTATTATATAATATTCGCTGGACGATTATTTTATTTACTTATTTTCAAACGCACATGTAGTCAAAAAAATTATAAATTTTGAAAAATTAAGATATTTTTTATGAAATTAAACAGATACTCATTTTTTTCAAAAATCAAACGTTTTATGATACTTTTGATCTGTACTAGATATATGTACTTAAATCTATGGAGGGTCGAGGTAAGGAGAATTATTTCTGTGATGACAAAGTGTCCGTCGAAAAGCGTTAAATTAGGGTGGCGCTACTGTAGCAAGTGGGTAAATTTTGAAAAAGCGTCCAGAGTAGGATTACTTTATCTCACAGTAGTTTATTATGTTATATTTAGTAACTTATCTTGGAATAAGTAAGAAATTGAGGTTTTCTATACTGCAGTTTTATTAACTACTCAAATTACCCAAAATTATTAATTTGCTAGTTAACACACTTCACTTCGTCTACAACTGCTAAATTCATATCATACCTCATTTACGCTAGCGCCGTTCTGGTGAGTTGAACTATTTGGGAACCAAAAATCAAAATAAATCCGCGAAATAATCCGAAAAGATAGTTTTATTTAACTGTTATTTACCGCTCACAGATAGTCATTTTTTCAACTTGTCTCTCTATATAAGGCGGTCCTGCTTACCTCTACCCTCCATATTTATTATCTTATTCGGAATATGCAACAGATAATAATAATTATAATACAAGTAAAATTTGATTGTCTATAATTTCAATTAAATACTGTGATAGATTAACTAACCATTTCTTAAAAATATAGATAAATTATATATTTCATTATATATAAATTGACTGATGTATCCATTTTTTTATAGTGTAAAATATTCTTTATAAATAAATGTTTATTTTCGTGTTGTATACTTTTATTTTTCTTTTGTTACCAAAACCCTCGTTTATGTAATGCTTTTAGTATGTAAAATAGGCCATTTTTGCACAAAGTAATAACAATAAGTCCGCGGTTTATGACAGACAAAAGAAGTGTTTGAATTTGATTTAACGATAGAAAATGTTTTATATATGTCACATATTTATTGAAATGATTTCCATGTCTTATTTAGCTAATCTATCACTAAGCTTAGACACTATCTCACGGCGTGTAGTAATGAATTTACGTAATTAAAGACACACGTATCGTATCGTATTGTACTATTTCGTCAATACTTAGCGCTGCATAATATGATATTCAAAAGGAAAAATAAATAACAGAATGAAACACAAAAGGAAGGTTGAAGAATTATTTATTTATCATCATTACATATAGTTGTCACTTATCGCGTACACAAGCGACAGAAAGCCTTTCATAGCTCAATTGACTTTGGCATGAAGTTACATCGTATTTGTGCAAGCGGCGCCGGCCGCTGTTCAAGCTCCACTCACCGTATTCTATAAGCACTATCGAGGAAAATAATCTCCCTATTCGAAAATTCAATTTTGAGAATAACACTAGAAATAGGACGAAAATACCTTGGTTTTTATTTCAATTCGTCGGCAGATCTACGGGTCTTTTAAGCATTGGTAACATGCGGAACAGCCGTCTTCAAATATTTCCAAGTGTAATGTTCTACAGCGCCATTTTTGGAATTTTCAATTCATTAATACAATATAAATTAATATTTTAATAATAAAACAAAATAAAAATTACAATTACATAAAAATGAGTGAATATTTCATATCACACAATAGAAAGCACACAAAGAAACATTAATGAGACACAAACCATCCATACAATGAAAACTATAAAACTGTTTCGAAAGAAAGTATCGCTATATATACACAGCTGGGATTGTTTGACAAATAATTTTAGAAAGTTTTTAGTACTTTTTATGTGTATAGTAAACTACCCAAGCTATGGACATACGTACCACACGCGTATATAAATGGAATTTACGAAATACATATTATAGGCGTAATCTAAAATAATTTGTCTTTATTTTAAAGCAATATGTATATATTGTAATTCAAATATCGTAATCGAAAACGCGTGATAAACTTCAATAAGTACTCATAACCTAACATTAGGGCGATGAAATAAAGTAGACATTACTTTTAACAAAATAAATAATAATAATCTATAATTAATAAATCTAATAATTATTCGCATTAGATCGAACTTTCCAATTAGAATTTCATACAAACAGATCGGTTGGCTTCATATTAGTGAGCAATATGAACAACGGAATTATAGAAATTTCATGCAAACTTATCGATAAATACGACTTTAAATTCGCGAGGAAATAAAAAAAATAACAACAATACGAGCCCGAGCGCCCGCCTCCGCTAAAATATACCTACAGTCGAAAGTAAATCACAATAAATACTATACCTACGAGTTCAACGCGACCGACCACAGCCGGCCGGGCTGGTAGCGACACCGGGTCTGAGCATCTGCTGTTTTGTAACGTACTCCGTACGTAGCGTACTGGGTTGCCATATTAACAAAAAAAATTGCAAATAAAAATGACCAATAAAAAAATATATCGTTATATAAAAAAGAGACCTATAAACATTAATTTAGAATTAATACAATAATGGATGCTACATTAAAAATAGAATGACAGGCGTTGATACAAGTGGCAACCCTAGCTTAATTAGAAGGGAGTAGTATTAAAGGCTAGGAGCGGGGCTATAACGCGGAGGGGGGTACGTCTATGTCGTGACGCCGCAGGGCTGCGCGGAACGAGTCGAGCGAGGAGCGCAGTGTGAGGCAGAAGCCGCGAGACGCTGGCACCAGGGGGTAGTCGGGGGCGCCGGCCGGGGGGTGCGGGGCGCCGGCGGGGGGGTGGGGGCCGTTGGAGAGCGCCACGAGCCCCTCGAGGCGCGCGCAGAGGGGCGCGGCGGCGGTGCGCATGTGCTGCAGGATCTCCTCGCGAAACGGCTCCGGGGGATTCATCAGCATCCTCGTCATGGACTGCACGAGCTTGAGCAACACCATCTCGTTGTACATACGCGAGTTCTCTTTGCCTTGTTGTGTGCCTGAGTACAATTTTATACTACATTAATATTTTCCATTTTACATTTTTTTACTAATTCAATCAAACTAGTTGTTATAAGTAATATAACAATATTTTAATTTTTTTTAAGATATTATATTTACTTATTATTACGAAAAAAAGCTTACAAAATTCAAAATAAAAACCATAAAAAAGTCAAGCAATTAATAGATCTCAACGAGCCTTGGTCTAGACTCTAGAGCCACCCACAATAGGGTACGAGTAATTACGCCACTGATCACATGTAAACACGACACTTGACAGCACTCACCCTTCTGTTTCTCGTATCCGGCCTCGTTGAAGTAGGGCTCCGCGTTGAGTATGAGCCCCTGCAGCGACACGATGACCTGCAGCAGCGAGCTGTCCTTGCCCCACACCTCCACGCCGCGCCCCGACCACGTGCCCAGCAGCGACACGCATACCTACACACATCATTGTACATGTACATATTTTTTATTTACATTCATCAATCAATAAAGTACTATACACACTATCAGCGATAAAAAATGTCCTCACCGAATGATTTTTTTGTGAAAATTACTTTAAGCATTGCGTTTAAGGTTCAATTTACATTGTTGTTTATTTATTTCAACTAGAATTATAACCTAAACACACTTGGTGACAGTTTTAAGAGAACTTTTGCATTGGACTGTGTATCTACTACTTTTTTGATGGATGCATATATTTTAAATTTTTACAATTTGGAGAAATCAAAATAAATAATCTAAGAAGAAGAAGAGAAGATGTGCTAAAGTTAATTTATTTAGTTTCCCGTCTCTTATATGCAAATACTGTCTTTATAAAGTTAGTAGCGATTTACCCTCGCTTTACTCCATTCATCCATAATTTATCTGTGTACTATATTTCATCCAAATCCATCCAGCCGTTTCACCGAGAACGTGTAACATGTACACACGCGATGCGTTCCCAGACAGACGGACAAGCAGAGAAAACATTTAAAAACTATAGATTCGACCTCTGTATCGATAAGATTTTCCAAAAAAATATTTAATGTAAAGATTCGACTCAGAATTTTATTATATATATAAAGACGTTCTTAATAAACTCGTATTTGTTCTATATGGTTTATAATATGTATTAACCTTCCCATCCTCGTAGAGGTTGGGGTTGAGCCTGTCGGAGCAGTAGGAGTGGTAGTGGCAGAGCGGCGGCGCGCGCGGGTACTCGCCGCCGAGCTGCACGTCGAACACGAACAGGCCGCCCTCGTAGGGCGTGCGCGCCGGCCCCGCGATCATCACCGACACCAGGTCGATGCGGTCCTCGTAGCCGCGCACCCACACCTGCCCACCCACGACAGACCATACACATTACATATCAGATCAAGAAACAGTTCTTACCATAAAAGCAATATTAAAATCCATACACTTCGGCTCAGTTTGTAGTGCTACCCGACTTGCTGTGCCAGCGGTCGCGCGTAAGAGTGCCGCTGAGGGCATTCATTTGTGTAATTATTACAAATGTATGTATTATGTATGTATTTAAAAGGTATATATGTGTAGTATATCAACTATCCGGTATCCATAACACAAGCCTCGTAGCTTACCATGGAACTAGATGGTGATGTGTATTAATGTCCCAACACATTTATTTATACACATTTATACAATCGTCATTAATTTTAAAGAAAATGCTGTCTATGTTAGCAAATGCAAAGATTATCAAAGTATAACAATTTTCATGGCGAACAGCTTCGATTTTAAAGTACTATAGTACCATCAGGTCAGTTAGTACAATTGTCAACATTAAAGCTGTTTCCCGACTCTTGTACAAAAGTAAAAACCCCCTCGTAATGAAGGCTCGTGACCACTAGCAGGACGTTAAAAAGGGCTAAATACATACATATAAAAGTATGATAGTCGGGTGCATCTCACCCGTGTCTCGTACGACTTTACTCTTTTAAACGCTTTCGTTGCACGACTGCATACGACACAAATAATCCATATTTGATTGTACTATAATTTTGTTAGAATTAAATAAGCTTATCTAATACTATCTTACGCTATCGTGTTCAACAATAAAAAAAATAAACCATTATAAGGATTTACAAACATTCTTCAAGAACATCATAATTTACACCATACATCCTCAATCCCTTTATATATACTTTTTTGTATTATTTAAACTTTGTTATTACTATTGATGAACTTAATTTTAGACTTATTTCTTTTTAACTATAAACAGCTTTACCCCAGGCGGCAGGTCGCTCTTCAACAACTTGATCTCCCTCTTGACAGCCGAGTAGAAGCTCCTGGGCTCGGAGGGCTGCAGCATGGAGAGGCGGAAGCGGTGCGTGGTGGGAGCCGACTCCAGGATCGCGAAGCCCTCGCCCACGCCCTCGCCGTCCGCGTCGCCGTCCGCGGTGGCCAGTGGCGCGGTGTCTACTGGGACTACTGTATAATACATACTCATTCATTTCATTTAATATTCATTTTTATCTACGATTTCCAAAAAAGAGGTTCTATTTATTTTTTACATACGTTTCGACAAAATCATGAATCAAAAAATAAAAAACCATGAAATTTTAACTTTAGAGCTAATTAGTCATTTTTACCTACTTTTAATTGTCAATAAATAAAACTATCCTTTCGGATTTTGTCGCGGTTGTAGGTATTATAAATACTCATTCATTTAATTTAATATTAATGACTACCAAAAAGAAGGTTCTATGTATTTTATATACGTTTCGAGAAAATCAGAAAAAACCATGAAAGTTATGTAAACAAATCTTTAGTGTATTAGTCATATAATAGTATACCTACTTCCAATTGGCATTAAATGAAAATATCTTTTCGATTTTTACGCGGTTTCATTTTGAAATTTTGTTCCCAGTTCTTTCACGGGAGACTGCACATATTTGCTGTAAATAATTCAAAATGCCGGAAACAAAATCTCAAAATAAAACAAACACTAGACCAAATACGATTTTTTTTTTGTTTTAGAACAAATATTTGCGTCTCTCCCGTGACTGTGATTGCTGTAAAGCGTTCGAAAAGTCGTGAACCAAAAATCAAAATAATCCGCGAAAAAATCCGAAAAGATAGTTTTATTCAAAAGAAAAACTTATTAATAAAATCTCTACAATTTCCAAAGAAAACTCTGTTCAAATATCGATTTGAAAAGAATTTTCTTTGGAAATTCTATATTCTTTGAATATGGATCAAAGACATAAATGAGCTTTGTATTAAAATATCTTGTGAGTAAGGAAAATACTAACCATTGGCTTCAGTTTTGGGTACAGTATCAGAGGTAGCATCTTTCACTTCCGTAGTAGTTTTGTTCTCATCCCCCTTCTCGTCCTGATCCGCCATGCTCACTACCAGCGCTCCATATTGACTGAAATACAAATATTACATATATTAGTATACACAATTTATCATTTAACAAACGATATTTTTTATTTATTTATAAAATATTTGAATATATTTTAAAGGTTCTAGATATATGGTTATTCAATCATTTTTAACACCAAAATAGCATATATAAAATATTAATATATAAGCTTTTCATTTTTTTAAACTATCAAATTCCATCAACGTGTTATTTTAAATCAAATATTTGAATTACATAAAGTAATATTTATCTCGCTCTAACAAAACTCAATTGTGTATGTAATAGTTGGGGAGCCCAAGAGGGGATTTTCTGTAGTTACTCGAGCGCGGCAGATTAACATAAAAGAGGTTACCTTGCACTCTATTGAGTACTTTCACCATAATATAAGTCTTCTATATAAAGGGGCGCGTCTAGGGAAGCCGATTAAAATATTTAAAAAATGTTTTGATAAGGTAGAAATACTTGAAACCGTCAGATTAAGGTGTGGTAGGCTAGTCACATCCTGAAAAGTGCCCAATTCAATAATCTTCCGATTCGCACAAGCCTAAGAGGCAAAAATCATCATAAACTTTATAGTCGATTTTTGTGTTAATCTGCCGCGCTCGAGTAACTACAGAAAATCCCCTCTTGGGCTCCCCTACTATAAAGTTAGGAAGTATTAGAACGTATATTAAAATGTATTTACATTGACATTTATAGCGCTGACATCAACAAACTAGCCAGTCACAAGTATTGATAGCATTCGTGTACGTACAGTCAGGAGCAAAAATATATGGACGGTAGCTATGCAAAATGGATACAATCCATGAAAACCGTTTTTTTGAGTTACTGGCGTAAATGGCACCTACATATCAACTTACACACAGACAGTAGATAAAATATCCAATATTTAAGAGGAATTTCAAACAAAACTACGGTCTTGTTATTTTGATATACCAATTTTACTAACAATCTTTTGTGGTTGTATCTATTTTGCCTAACTACGTCTCATTCTATATGTGAACAGATGATTGAGTAGGCAAATAAACGCAAGGCATTCCGATATTTATACATATAAAAGGTGTCAGTTGTTTTTGATGCCGATGTTGCATTCTATATTTTTGCATCGCGTGTGTAATCAGATAGTTTTGCTATTCCTACGATGTAATATATTTTTGCTGACAGCGTGAAAATAGATATTAATCAATGAATCATACAATAAAATATTATTACCCAACTGTCCGTGGTCATATACTTATGCTCATGACTGACCATTTAGAAGAACTATTGTACTATACAACTTATCAGAAAAACCTCAGTGTGTATTTTATCAATATATAATACTGATAAAATTATTTTTTATTCACAGTGAGGTTTTTGATAAGTTGTATACTACATTATTCAGTTATTACAGGAAGTCCTTTTATGGCTTATATATTAAACGTTATTTATTAAGTAATGTATTGGACAGAAAATGCTTTGTTGCGTGTTTATTTTGTGACTGCTCTAGTTCAATTTTCAAAAATAAATAATTATAATGCATAACAATAGATATTATTAAAAAATCTTTGTCTAAATAATTTAAAAAAAAAGTAATTCAACAACTTTTGGAAATAATCAAAAAATTAAAAATCACGTTATTACTTACACATGCTTTCTAATTTTTTTTTATTTCAATAAAAAAATCCACTTTTTAATATTCCCATAATAACCGAATATACAACACAGCCACAGGAAAGTGGTGACAATGGCATACACCATGCATAGAGATAGATACTTTCCAACTTGCAAGGGTTATCGCGCACGCAAGACTTACATTAAACAAACATTGTACACAAAAACTCTAACAATAAAACATGTTTTTGGGTCAAAATCACTAATGTATCGGAAAACGGAGAAATTAAGTTACCACTTTTTACAGAGTCATCTACAAAATAAACAAATTAAAAGTAAACGGGTTTATAAAATCGGGTTTGTGCTATTGGATTAAAAAAAATCTATTAGGTGAATTAAAAGAAAAATTATATAGTTTGTAATAAATTAAAGGATTTTATATTCTGTTTGGCTCAAATGCATACTATTATCGTTTTTTTTAGATAATCAGAAAGGCGATTGAGCTTTTGACACCTTATAATAGATAAGCCACCATTTTTAAACGTATATTTTATTATATGAAAGAAGAAACGTATATTTACTATATAAAAAATTTAAACTTATGATTTTTCGTTACTATTACTATATATATAATAGTTTTTTAGTATTTATAAATATGGTGTAATTCTAAGGTTTGATTTAGACAGTTTACATTTAAACCAATTAAATCAAAATAAAAATTTAAAAAAATTAGGATAATCATAGCTTACTATACTAAATATGTTAAAGTATGTAATTTGGACTGCTAAGATGACTCACATTACTAAGTTAAACTAAATCTAATGAAATGAGTCTGATATATGAGAACTAACATCTTTGTTTAATATAAGTGATGCGAGTTCATATCGAAAATATATTAAGAAATACTAATTATACTTTAAAACATTAAAACATTTAACATTGAGGGGAAAATTTAGGCGAATAATAATAGTATTTAACATGGCACAGTCTTGAGACACAGAACAAACACAAAAATGTAGTGACAACAAAAAAAAATATATATAACATACATAAAAATAAAGCAACATAAAAGGAGATCTGCACATATCGCTTTAAAGTATCAAATCATATTTTTATGCTAATTTTTTTTAAAATTTCTCTAGTAAAATTAGAAACTTCATTTTCTTCATATTTTAACTAATTTGAAGACATATAAACTCATTTATTTGAGAATATCTAATTTAGATTATGCATTTACATACTAAACAATAAATTTGTAGCCAAGACTAGTTGTTAAAATTTGCAAAATATGTACAGACTCCGAGGAGTTGGCAGGAGGGGGGTATAAACAAAAAAACATAAAGGCTCACACTGAAAAGTGGTAGGGTAACTTCTCTTCGCTCGCGTTTTGAGTTCTCATTAAGCCGTTTAGGAATTCGGCCAGCTCTTGCGGCCTTCTCCTGCGGAAAACAAATTGCCTTTCACATTTGATATCTTAGTCTTAGTAAAAAAAAACTAATTGAGAATAATTAATTAACTGGTAAAAAAATTTAATCTGGCAATTCCAACATGAAGATATTTAATAACCAAAACAAACCCCATTTGACAAAACATCAATACAATAATTGATTAATCATTAAATATTAATAATTAAAACGCAAGCGATTATACAAGACAGGTGAATGAGTGTATGAAGCGTACGAGTGTAACGTACCGGCTGACTTCGGCGTGCGCCTTCACGAGCTGGCGGTGTATAAGCGAGCACAGCTTGTAGCACACGTTGCGGGTGTTGCCCTCTGCTTCTGTGTCTGTTAATACTGAAATTGCAATGCTTAGCATTAGTAGACAGAAAGACCGTTTTACAATCATCTGATTAAAAGGTAAAAAATATTTTGTATTAAACATCATATTATATATACTAATATTATAAAGAGGCAGTTTGTTTGTTTGTTTGGTTTGAAAAATTAATCCGTTTTGAAAAATTCTTTTTGCTTTAGATAGCTCATTTCATCATCCTGGAAAAATGTCCGGTTCCTGTGGGATAGATTTGTTTTGTTTAGGAACGAACCAGAAGCGAAAGTGAGGCGCTAGTTATATTATAGTCTCTCGCCGCGCTTAGTTTGTTTGTTCGGGCCAATTTTAGAAACTATTTCACAGATTTTCATAAGATTTTTACCTATACAAAGAGATTATCTAGCTAGGTTATATGCAGTAAGTAATATGTTACATACAACATTTGTGGATTGCGGTCAAAAGTATCATCATTATAAAAACTTCCGTAATATTTTAAATGCAAAGGAATATAGGAAAAAACGTAAAATATACAAGAATGATATTACATCATTTGGCCAGACGTAAATTTATATTCTTATTGAATTTAAATGTTAATATAAATAAATTTTTATTCCATTATAATAATCATTGATTCAAAGCCTTCATTTATTAAATTGTTAATACATATAAACAAATTATATATAGTTTATATGGAATAGAAGTTTAAAGTTTACTAACCATTTTCTCCAGTAGCATTATCTGTAGTGGCATTGGTATCTGAACTGGACGCCTGTATGGGATCGATGTTTAAGTGTAATGACTTCTTTGGTGAACAGGTTTCTACCTGAAATTTAAAACAGTGCACATCATAAATAATTAAATTATAACAAAAATAGATAACTATTTTTTTCCAATAATTTAGAACAATTTTATTTATTTTAGGTTATGTTTCTTCATCAAAGTTTCTCAGGAAAAAAATAACAAGTAATAAATTAACATTAAACATACACCATTTTGCATTCCTAATATTTTAAAACGTTAAGTGTACAAAAATTTAAATAGTATAATTTTCTTCATAAAAATAAAAAAAATGTTTATCAATAAGCCTATTACGATTTATCCGCATCTTGGGTTGCGTGTTAGGCACAGTATTTACCATAGTGTATTAATTCTGATTTTATTCAATGTAAAGCAAATCTATTAAGCCAGTACAACTCAAATCAAAATATTATACTTTATTCAAATAGACTTTTACAATCACTTTTGAATCATCAATGTTACATTTTAAAATTAAATACAGCATACAGTACTGGCAGGACAGTATGAAGAAGTGACCAAACGAGATTTTACAGCTGAAAACGATTATGATAACATCGTTTAACGGATTGATTTACTTGTTTCTCTACACTAAAATTATAAAGAGGTAAATTTTGTAAAGTTTATATAGTTCGAAACCCTGGGAAGGACATAGGAGATACTTTTTATCTCTTAAACCATCCCTTAAGGGGGTGAATATGGGGATGAAAATTTTGTATGGGGAATCAACCTAGGGACGTGAGTCGCTAGTATAATAATAAAACCATTACCTCCATAGGCTCGACAGTGACATTGGCGGCAATGATCGGTTTGGCGGGCCTGTCGTCCACCATGACGGCGTCGAGGGGCTCGGGCTCGGGCTCGGGCCCGTCGGCCGGCGCGAACAGGCGCGCCAGCTGCTCGTGCACGCGGCGCTCGCCTGCGCGCGGCGTGCTCGCGCCGCGCTCGCGCACGCGCTCCAGCAGACCCTGCGGGGATAGTATACTTATTATTACTATAGTCTACTTCACTACTATATACTAATCCATTCAGTGGTCTTGAAAAACGTTCGCCATGAAAATTGTTATTTTTTGACAATCCTTACATTTGACATTTTCGTTAAAATGAATAAGCGATCGCCTACTGTATGGATCTTTATACTGTGTTCAAGCGGACAATACAAGGCTTACGCATATTTTATTTTGTTAACATATTTGGAAAACTAAAATACTAATAATATCCCATACGCTTTTCAATATTAATAATTAAAACGTGTTACGAAATTAATCAGTATTACAATAAAAACTCACCAAAAAGTGATCTTCATGAAAGAAAGTGGTACCCATCAATCTATCCAAAAACCGGCAATCTTTGTAGAGATTTAATAATTTTCGCATAATCTGTGAATCAAAATGGAGAATTTACAAATCAATTCATTTTATATATTACAATTTTTACACATTTTTTACATTATCTTCGATTTATTTATAAAATTTTATATACATAATCTTCAAAAAATCACGCTTTGCACCAAATAATGTATAAGACTTATTAAAGCTATAATACATGAACTTGACAGTTTTACCATACACCTCTTGACTCTGTGATCCAATTCACACTCAACTCACATAATTACAAGGAAAGCTAACAAAATCTTGTTTAAAATAAAAACCACAATAACATTTCAAATAAAACTATATCTTCGGATTTTTTCTCGGATTTATTTTGATTTTTTGATTTCCAACTGAGAGAACCTAGCACCCGCACCTGGCCAGCGTGGTGGACTATGGCCTGATCTTCTTTGCATTGAACTTATTAGTGGGACGGTCCGTGCCTACTAGTGGGACATCACACATACATACATACATACATACATACATACATACATTACGTGAACCCGTATAACAAATGCCCACCTCCTGGCTCTGCAGCGTGGGATGCTTCGCGAAGATCTCCTCGAGGCGGCGCATGGCGACGCGGCCGCGCTCGATGTGCGCCGCCACGCGCGGCTCCAGCAGCTTGGGCAGGCCCGCGTCCTCGCCGGCCGCGGCCCGAGACGTCAATGCTACGAGTTAAATTATAGTTATCTTTGAAGTTTAAACTTTTTTAGACACGCTTGACTTGGGGGATAAGGCTGGAAATAAATGTACGTACCTTCGTTGCCATGGTAACCGTTGTTATTGTCCGACAAATGATATATAATAATATATTCTTTCCTTAAATAATATACTATAAATATATGATTGTAAAATGCCTAATATGCGTTATTTTTAGTATCTCACCTATCCTAATTATTTAAAACATAAATTGAATTTCATAGAGTACAAAAGTTTGAAGTACGCGCATGAAGTACTTGCGCGTGTACATACATACTCATACACGCACTCTTTAATTTTTTATGTACGTTTTTGAACTTATACTACTTTTGGCATGTTTGGAAAAAAATTATCAAAGTAAAATTTTAACGATGCGCGCGCACAGCGTCAGCCAAAAAGCGACGAAATGAAGTTAGCCGCATTCCTTTTACAAACAGAGAGTTGTGACATACGGGATGAAATTTTTTGCTACTTTTGTTCTGTTATAAGTACACACACACACGTATTTTTTTTTATTTAACTAATAGATATATAAACAATCTATAGTTTATCTTTATACATTTTTTGTCTGTGTATTTTTTATTTCATATATCAAAATACATATGCAACGAAAATTACTCCAAAAATATATGTGACAAATAACCAATTTTGTATCTTTTAACATAATCAACCTTCAATACCCTCCGAGCGTTTAAATACTAAAAAGGCTCATTATTCAGAATTGAATTTGTTATTTTTTCATCATACAAATGCGAATTACTGGATCGATTGGCCGAACATTTAAAGATACGGGTGACAATTCGACACGATCAGAGAGAGATCAAGCATAGAAGCAACAGAAGCAACTTTACGTGCTCTAATTACTTCTAATCAAATAGGTGAAACCCAATAACTATAATTAGGTTCACTAAAGTACTAGAGGACCACAAAGCTTAAGGAATTTTCATAATATAAGTGATGATGATGATGTTCTCCTAGCCGATTCTGGCCACGGTGGCCAATCTCATTGAGACTAGCCAACTGCGCAGAAGATATTATAGTGCAGCGCGTGTACGCGCAGACACAAGTGCACTCTCTATTCCTGTCACTCTCATACTATTGTGGGACGACGCGAGACACGACCAGTGAGAGTGTCGGCGCAGGACCGACGGCTTTACGTGCTCTCCGAGGCACGGGGGTAAAACCGCCAACTTCCCAACTCCGGGCTGTTACTGAGACTTACTATACAAAAAGACTCAATAACTAAACATGGCCCGACCCGGGACTCGAACCCAGGACCTCCGAGTGTGCAGCCGTACATGCTAGCCACTACACCACCGAGGCAGTTAATTTATTAATATAAGTATATAATTTATTAATATAAGCATAAGTTATTAATATAAGTATGTAGGCAGTAGGCCTCGTCATAAGAGTGCACACGAACTACTTACTATGTACACTCCTTAACACTTATGATCGCCTGGTACTTATGGCCTTGTTCCCGCTCAACACTCTAGGAGTCTAGGGAGCTGGGTGTAACTGAAAATCAGCGCTGCTTGAGATTTTGGTCTTAACAGCATCAGCTGAGTTATTACCCTTTACCATAAGTTACTTTAAGCTTTACTAATTCTGTTACCTTTTTTACTCTTTTTTATGGCAATAAATACTTTTTTATTTATTATTTATTTATGATGACGTCATATGAGGTGCTCTTTCTTATAGTCCATTCGCGTTATGAAAATAGTGAGTCATAAGTGCAACTTCAGGGTAAAGGTATATTCAAAGTGGAGTAAAAATTCAATTCAAATATAATTCAAAAGATTAACTATTTTGGTGAACTATAGTAAATAAAGAGTGTCGTGACGGTTGAAATATTACACTTTTCCGTCTAGCTCTCAATTGCCAAGTGTGCCAAGTATAGCGTGCAAATAATAATTTTTGATTCAAAAAAGACAAGTAAGCTAATCTCACCGGGCGCGGCCAGTGTGTCGGCGGGGGCGGGCGCGGGCGCGGGCGGCGCGTCCGGCGTGCGCGGCTCGGGCTCGTGCGCCGAGCTCTGCGTCTCCCACGAGTCCTCGGACGAGGAGCCCTCCGAGCCCCACAGCTCGCCGTCCTCCGAGTCGTACTCGCCCACCTTGTGGGATTGATCCAATATTATATTTGATTTAACATTCGTTATAACGTCACTTGTAAATCATAGTACTTTTTAAAGATTTATGCGGTTATTTTTTATTTTAAATAAACTACCTATGAGTGATATTTTCGAAATGTTTTAGTGTATGTATATTTAAAATTAAACGTAACCTATATACATACATATTAAATTCAAAATTCAGAATACAAAAATACAGATAAAAAGGGTAACCGGTTTATTTAACGGTGGATTTCTTATTAAATATAAGATAGTGGTTACAATTTAAACGAAATTTAGTAATAAAAAGTACTATTTTTACTTAATTTGAGATATTTTATTCTAAGTTTCAATAAAACCTAAAAATTACAGTGCATGTATCAAAACACTATTAATAAATTTTCTAACACTACTAATAGACTAATAAAATATAATATGATGAAAATAACATAATATTTACCTTATACAGATCCTGTGGCCAGCACATACTCATATGTCCGTCAACCCACCACACTTTGACACGACCAGTTGGGAAATTATCGATTACCTATAAATCCCAAAAACATAATGGATATAAAAAAAGAATATAACATTGAAATAAGCATATTTTGACTAATCTGTATATTAAACCTAAAATCTTCAAAAAATCCAATTACCATCATAGACGAGAGTAATAATAATTAATTGACACTTCTCACATTCTATCATCTAGTTCAGGGCTGTCCAAGACCAGATACAATCGTGGGCCAATATAAATCACAACACAAAATGGAGTCCCACAGAAATAAATACCCACGCTAATTAATTTTTTGGAGAAAAAAATAAAATACAGCTACAATGTTTAAATTTAGTTTAATTAATTCTTCATTAATTAATCTTTTACAATTCTATCAATATCGACATTAAATATTAAACTTATCTGTCAGTGAAGACGGGAAAATTTGCGTAATTGTAGTAGGTTGGAAACACCTCGCGGGCCGCACAAAATTAGCCGGGGCCTTTGGACAGCCCTGATCTAGTTAATAAGCATAAAGTATATATAACTCTCTACACAGTACATACCTGTCCCGCAGTACAGTTGGCGTCTTCGCCGGTGAAGTTGGCGACGCGGATGACGACCGTCCCCGGTCTGTATTGGAAGTCTGGGTGGTCTTTCAGATCGTACACGCTCATCTCACTCTCGTATAACATTTGAGGTCTGTTATGAAATAAATGTATAGATTTAATAATGCATTATATATATATCGACCTTTTGACATATAATTATATTAGTGTTCGCCCAATGGTCGAAATTCAACCATAATTATCATTGAAAATTTAATAAAAACATTATGAATAGAGTTTACCTATCTATAGAAAAAAGTTTTCATTTTTTTTATTAATAACACAAAAACTCGTCAATAGCTACTAAACAAAAAAAAAAAAGAAAATCGGTAAGAAAAAAGGTACTGAACGGTAATGTCATTGCCTGTTTATATACAGAGATTATGGAAAGAGAAGCATTTGGAACGATTTAGTTTCAGCCTTTAATATAATGAATGGTGTGATTTGGTAAAGGTGGTAACTCTTGCGCAGTTGGCTATTCTCAGAGCTCCTTCAGGCTGGAACAGCTGAACAGATTTGGATAAAATTTTGTACACAACTAGATTATAATCTGGAGTAACACATAGGCTGTTAGTCACTATAGAAAATAGTAAATTTTTATTTTAAAATTTATATTAACACTGACACGGGCTCGTCGGCGCTGGTGTACGTGCGATACCAGTGCACGATGGCGGTTCGTCCATGGTGGTCCACGCGCTGCACTACGCCGTACTCGCGGTGTTTGAGCTGCAATTTTATGTCATTAATCGTTTTAAAATTTGTAAGAGAAATGCTTGGATTAATTCGTTTGAAAAATCGGTTTTAAAAGAGAGTATCGGCTGAGATCGATAATATATAGTACCTAGGCTACCGAGCTTCGCTCGGAGTTTTTGGCCTAAAGTACGGTTTCCTTTTTTTATTACAAAAACTAAAAACTTGAATAAATATACAAAAAAAAGTAAGAAAACTTTGTATGAGACCGAGATCTGATCCTAGACACCTGTGATTGATGATCTTGTACCTTGGCCGCTTGACCACGATGCTTATGCCCGAGCGTGCAAATTACCGACCATATTTTGCGTGGAATAATGCAAAAGAAAACTGCATGAAAACTCGAAACGCGTTTATCGCCCCCGAAACCCCCTGTAAACTAAATTTCATGAAAATCGTTGGAGCCGTTGCCGAGATTCAGATTATATATATATATATACACACAAGAATTGCTCGTTTAAATATATTAGATTTAGTAAACGATAGAATCATATTTACTTATTGTTATTTATTCACTTTCCTTTTACAGACATATTCGTCTACATTTTTAGTGACTGAGTATCAAAAATATCTGCTCCCCCATATCTTACAGATAAATTTATTCATAAATATCGAAACGATATAAAGTAAATCGTTTTCAAGATATAATTACAACCTACTTGTTGGTTTTCTTCTACATTAGCGGCACCGTTGATGACGAAATCGCCTGGGAAGCACTCTTGTCCATCCAAATGGTGAATTGGGTACAGCTGAGTGGAGGGGATTCCCATTTCAATTGTGCCATCCTACAAGAAAAAATAATATTACAATATTAAAATTTACTTTGCTATAAATCATCGATGTACATATAAGTATGGATTGCAAAAATCAAATTTTGTTATTTTTTCTATTATATCTTTGAAGTGATCTGCTGAAACTCAAATTAAACTCAAGTTTGTACCAAATAATAATAATATTACATATTCTTAACCGATTTCGGTCACTCACAGTGACTATAATTTGTTTTCTCATAAAAAGTTAATTGATTAAATTATGGTGTATATGAGTGCGGACCAACGCCTGCCTCTTTCTTCTTAGTTCTTTGACAACAAATCTCAACCTCACCTCGAACTCAGCACCCTCAGGACTTACAGCCGCAATGCTATTCACTAGGGTGCATCCATTAATTACGTGAGCTATTTTTCTTTCAATTTAGACTCCTTCGGTAAGATAAGTGAGATTTGGTGGGACCCCTTTTTCTTTTCACGTGAGATTCACGCTAAAATTGCTCGACTACTTTTATTTTCAAAAAATATAAAAATAATACAGCGTTCAGGTATTTTTTCAGCGGACATAAAACGACACTAAAAATTTAATATTATATTTTTATTATGTCTAATATATATTTCCTTTGACGTAAGACTTTCAATAATTTCCATTTCAGTTTAAATGAGATTTTCATTCTCCCTCCCTCATTTTGAGCTCACGTAACCAATGTATGTAATGCCCTCCAAGCGTGCATGAGATTTGACCGGACTCCCACCCCCAGTATCAGATGACGTAACTAGTACTTATATAAACTGTTCGAGCACAACAAGCGTGTCAACGACCTGCCAGACGACGTTGGCGCGGCTGGTGGTGTGCAGCGTCTCGACGACGACGCGGTCGGCGCGGCGCGGCGGCGGCGCGGGCGGCGCGCGGCGCGCGGCGCGCTTGAGGCGCTTGCCGCGCAGCAGCCGCACCGCCAGCTGCGGCGAGCGCGCGCCGCGCCCCGACCCCGACGCCGCCGACGAGCAGCGGGACGACCACGTCGCGCCGCTGTCGACACGCACACACACCGCGTTATTATGGCCTTCTCTCGTACATAAACTTTATTACTGTACAATTTTGTTCAATACTTTTTGCGTGAAAGAGTTACAAATATACATCCTCACAATCTTTCACATTTATAATATTACTAGGATCGCTAATCAGACTACGAGTATATACACTTCACACTGAGAAGTCTAACGAACTTCGATAATATTTAATATACTTATTGTATTGATGACATGTAAAATTAAACTATTTTTCAGACCTTATACGGTTATATTTCTGCCACGACCATAATTGGACCCAGTTAGGCAAAAAATAGCCATGTGCGTAAAAGTACCAACAGAGCTATAAGCATTTTTCTGTCGATAGTTGCATTTGGGTTATGTTTTGTTATTCTGGTTATTTTAAAATTGAACAATATTTATATAAGTATTGTTTATTTTTTATAATAAAATGCTTATAACTGTGTTGGTACTTTTACGCACATGACTGTTTTTTGCATAACTGGGTCCAATTGCTCTAAACGTAAAGTATTCGAAACTTTGGTAATCGAAATTAAAAATTAAAATTAATATCAAAAAGTAAATTCATATAAATATACCTAAATAAATAAATTGATACTTGACTAAATGATAATTTTAATATAACAAATCTAAAACCAATATAGACCCTCACTAACCTATCAGTATCGCTGCCGTCGCTGCTGGTGTTCTCCCAGTTGTCGGAGTCGTCGTCGTCGCCGTTGAGAGCGTCGCGCTCGCGCGCCGGCTCCGGGCTGCGCGTGTGGGATTTACTTAGCGCGCTTTAGTATAACCCTTTCGTTATTCATATATCACTATCTTGTTGTTATTAGGTACTTATTAATTAATCAATCTATAATAATATGCCTATATTATAGAGGGGTAAAGATTGCAAGTTTGAAATGTATTGATCCATTTCTGAAGATTTTTTTACTTATAGAAAGCTACATTACAGCCGAGTACTATAGGCATTTTTATTCCAATAAAAATATATTTAGTATCAAAAATCATAATAACTTTAATTGAATTGCGTTGTCTAAGAGGTTTAAAACAAAGCATTTAAATGTATAGCAAAAGAAACTCGAACGAAGCGAAGAATTAATATATTTGATTCATTACATAACAAAATTGCTGAACGATTTCGATAAAACTAACAAACAAATACCGACATTCAAAAATAACAGAACATATCCTATGACAAAATCAATAATTGAAATTGCCAATAAATATAATCTATACAAGTTACAGTAATATAATGTAATATAATGCACACCTGATGCCCGAGTCGTTCTTCTCCTCCGTGGTCTCCTCCTGGCTGCTCGCGATGGGCAGCGACACGTCGCTGCTCGGCTCGATCTTGATACTTGGGCAGTTGGCGTCCGCCTTCAGGGCGTCATCTAGCGATTCTAGCTTATCGCCGTCCACTTCCATTTCAGGCTGTAAATGATTATTTTATCTTATACTAGCGGAAAAACAAAAACAAATCTATCCCACGGGAACCGTACATTTTACTGTGATAAAGAGTAGCCGAAGTGTTATTCTGATGTATGAGCTATATTATTGTAAAGTTTCATTTAAAATCCATTCAGTAGTTTTTGCGTGAAAGAGTAACAAACATCCATACATCTATACATCCTCACAAACTTTCGCATTTATAATAATAGTATATAATATCCTTCAGACCGATTTTCGCCACAGCAGCCAACCTCATTGAGACTAGCTTTCTATATACGCAGGAGATATTTCTAGTGCAGCGCGTGTACGCGCAGACACAAGTGCACTCTCTATTCCTGTCACTCTCATACTCCGGTGGGACGACACGAGACACTATTGTGAGAGTTAAGGCGCAGGACCGACGGCTTTACGTGCTCTCCGAGGCACGGGGGTGAAACACCGCCAACTTTCCAACTACGGGCTGTTACTGAGAACTTCTTGACAGAAATATTCAGTAACCGAACAGAACCGATTCATTTAAAATGTACATATCTGTGTAATTCGATATAAACTCACATCAGCAGGCTTAAGTTTCCGATGTGCAGAGGCGCGCTTCTTGGGCCTCGACGGCATGTGGTCGGTTGAGTTTGTTTCAGTCTTTGATGTCTTTTTAGTTGGACGAGTTTGTTTACGGAGATTCCTATAGTATTTACCTGTAACCAAATATACACAATATTTAGTTTATTTTACTAAAATATTTAATACTATATATGTATTCAGCCCTTTTTAACGTCCCACAGCTGAGGGTGGGCCTCCCTTCAATGCGAGGGAAATCATGTCGTAGTCCAACACGCTGGCAAATATTTAATAATATTTTAAAATATTTCAATATAGAGAGCGCTTCATTGGCGACTTCAAAAAATAACTTTGTATGTTATGGATTATTTTCGTCAACTGTCGACTGGATTTAATGATTCTTAATTAACTCATTATAGAAGATCGTGCTTTGTGAATTCGAGGATAAAAATCGTCCTTCAAGGAAGAAATGAATATTTTATAAATACTGATTTTGAAACCTACATACCATTTTACTTAAAAATTATTTTATTATTACACTTTGACCATACACTTCAGTATATCTGATGAGAAATTAGATCCCTAATAGAAACAGGTGTATGTTTTGTTTTTATATCATAAGTAATATATTTTCTTAAAATCTACTGGACCGAAAAAGTTGGGTTCATGTCTCATATTTGAGCAACCAAAAACTACTTTTAACCAAAAACAACTTGAAAAATCGTCAGAGTACAATAACAAATGAGACCAATACTGCCTGCCTTGTTCTAATTATAAATGCCGATTTCACAAATAGCTATATTATATTCTGAATTTTATTAACAAAACGGGAACTGGCGACTAAAATTGAAGTGGTGTAAAATAGAATATAGTATGTATATAAATAACTATACTTACTTTGTTGTTTCCGCCATTGCTTCTTGCTAACAAAAGTGTCTTCTGAACTAATTGTAAGGAAATTCCTGTCACCGACCTGCAGTGTACAGGGCTCGAACACATTCAATAACTTTAGTTTCTTCAAATCTTCTCCTGAAATAAAACATCTTCATTATAAGGCTTTATAAGTATATTATTAGCGCTCTTAACCTTTATTGCGTCAATGCACACTTTGCATCGTTAAATAATCGATACTCTGTATGTTTTCTATACGGTGGGTATGAATAATAGCTGTTTATTAATATCTAACACGTTGTTATGAGTTCTGCTCAATTTTTCCTCGAAATATTTTCAAGTGAATCTTCACTTTATAGAGATATCAACTATCTAGATAGCATTTCATGGATTTACCACCAGGGTGCATGGTCTATTGCGTTATGGAAGTTAGGCACAAGATATCCAGGTGAACCTATAAAAGATCTCTTTACAATTCGTCTCAAGCTTTACTGTCCACGCTTTTCTGTACCTATTAATATAGCTTGTTTATAAAATCTTTCCGAAGATTATAAAAATATTTTGCGGTTGAGATATCGCTCGCTCTTATTACTCTAATAGTAAAAACAAGTTTTTTTTTTTATATTTCTGTCTATTCAGATTTATAGAAAAACAGAACAGTACTGAGTTCGCACACCTAGTAACAAACCCCAAAAAGCCTTGGATACATGTGTCTGTTCGTTTATCCGACTTTAACTGGAAATCTAGACATTGACGTTTAGATATAAGATGATAGGGTAATTTTTATTCCGTAAATTAAAATAAAGTTACAACTTTTTAATATTTTAAATAAAACTATCTTTTCGGATTTTTTTTATTTTGATTTTTGGTTCCCGGCGTTTCTCTAATGCTTTAGACAAATCATGGTCACGGGAAAGATTAAGGTTTTAAACGTCTTAAAGGTCATTACTCGGTCATATACTTGTTACAGATAGTTCTTTTCAGGGCTGCCAGATCGTATAATTGGATACGTATATTGTAAAATATGGTTATTTTATGTAGGTATATTTCATTTTAAGGCGTTACGTATTTTTATCGGTTTTTTTATTGGTCACAGACTATTTCTCAACAGTTTTGTTAATTTGTATACTAAAATTTGATTTGGTATAATTTCAGTGACCGAGCGGTATAAAAAAAGTTGGCTCTACTGGCAGCAGTTGTCTCGACTGGCAGCCCTGGTTCTTACCCACAAATTTACAAGATGATTTCAAAAATAAAAAAAAAACGTAATCGCGTAAATCTAAGAAAGTATTATGAGAGAGTATTACTTTCTTTTACTTTCACTAGTGTGAAATGAAGATTTTTTTATCATTGAAACATGCAAACAGAACCACGGGCGAGTGTAAAAACTAAATATACCTTACCAAGACTTAAGGTTAGTATGTACTTGTTTAATTTTTTTTTTTATATTTTTGTATGTATAACAATATCTTCGCTCACAATTAGCAGATTTTCTTAGTTCAATTTAATAAATAGGATCTCTACCACTATTAGATTGTATACCTCAAAACCGGTCTTAAATAAATAAATAAAAACATCCACACTAAGGATAGATTAATTACTTTTAAAGCAATTATAAGGCCAGTGTATCTTTTAAGTTAAAAAGAAATTATTGATTAGACTTTTACACGTCTTAACATGTAATTCTTACGTATTGATTGGTTTATTTATAGCGCGCCTTGAACTTACAATTGTAAGGCTGTTAAGATTTTTATTGATTTATATACAATTATGTCACTCGGTATTACATACTATACGACGAGTACTAAGGAAAATATGAATAGAAATGTCATAAAATATATACTAACATTTTTAGTTTAACCCATAAATCTATACATATAATAAAATTGTAACTAATTCGAATCTGTACATTTAATATTTTTTGGAAAATCTAATTGAAATAGACATTATTATCGATACAGAGTCCGAATCTATAGTTTTATAGAATTTCTGTCTGTCTGTCTGTCTGTCTGTCTGTCTGTTACCGCATCACGAAAGTACCACTGGACAGATTTTGATGAAATTTGGTATGACGATAGCTGGTTATCCGGGTCTTATATGTTATAAGATACTTTTTACCGCGGGAAAATATCTCATTTCTGAGAAAAAATACAAAAACTGCATTGTATATGAGTATATGTAAAACCCTAAGAATTTGGTTTTTGGTCATCTGAACACGGGTGGAGCCGCGGGCAATGCTTGTATTAAATAAGTTGATGTATTGTGAACAAAATAGTAAAATCTTTCAAAACAAATTATAAATTCGAAAACAAAATATCAGCCGATGTAGTTTAAATAAATGATTTTAGTAATAAAATGTATGTTTGAATAACAACTATTTTTAATTTGCTAAATTAATAAAAATTCACTTGTTTATAAAACTTTATCTCATGACGAAGGTCATGCTCTATAATAGTTAAACAAGACGATGAATTAACATTATATACCGAAATATTGAGATTATACACTGAAATTTTCGTTTTTAGTATCGGGAGTGGAATAAAATAGATAAAGTTTATATGTATTTGTGTGCATATAAATTAATTTTAATTTTCAGCCCTGTGCATTCTATAAGTACACTCCACAGCAGAAGCTAGCTTATGGATATTTAATACTATCTGTGTCTAGTACATCGAGATCTTGATTCAACGTACATACATCACTACATATACATACATTTGTCACGGTATTCTTTTAAATCTACAATAAAGGAAAGTGAATGGAAAACACTATACTAGTCATTTGAAATGAAACGCGGTTCGCGTTTAGAAAAATGCAAAACCCGAAAAACCGCGACAATATCAAAATAGATCCATTTAAAATTCAAAATATTTTATTCAGCATGTTTTTTTGACGACATGTTTGGCTCAGTTGGTAGTGACCCTACTTGCTGTGCCAGCGGTCGCGGGTTCGAGTCCCGCTGGGGGCATTCATTTGTGTGATGAGCACGAATGTTTGTACTTCAGTCATGGGTGTTAATATTTATAATATGTTTGTATTTAAAGTTATATATGTGTACTGTATCAACTATCTGGTATCTATAACACAAGCCTCGTAGCTTAACATGGTACTAGATGGCGCCGTGTGTTAATGTCCCTACATTTATTTATTTATTATTATTATTAGCATTAAATTATTACAATATTTTACTGAACGTCACGAGTCTACTGCCAGTTCGGAAAGAAAAAGCCTCAGACCTGAGAAGAACTGGCGAAAGCTTCAAATATTCGTGTAAATAAAAATATTATACTATATAAAGTGGCTCACCCTCGACCAGGAACTTGGGCTGCTGCGGCGCGGCCGCGTCGGCGGGGTGCGTGCACAGCGCGCGGCACTGCCAGTGCACGCTCACGCTCTCCGTCACCACCGCCTCTACTGTGAACTGGAACAAATAAGATAAAAAATCATTTTTGCCACGAAATAAAAACATGACGTACAAATTAAAAGTTTAATAAGTTAGTATGAAGAAAATAATATCTGAAACTACTACTGATCCGATTCTGAAAATTCTTTTACAATATACATATTATGTACCGAATTATTATAAAGCTTATAATTATAAAGACGTTTTTTCAATTATCATTGGAAATAATTGTAATATTATTATATTTAATCAAGCTTTTTATCGCTATATCTTTACATTTGTTCTTCCTTATAAGTTCAATTAAATTACAACCACAAATCACTACACAGATTGAAATTGGCCGCAAAAACAAATACCTTTTTTTTTCAATTTTTTTTTTGGAAAAATAATCGTCGATAATAATAAATTTAATTTAATTCTTCATTAATTTATCATTTACACTACTATCAATATTAACATTAATATTAGTTGTTGCCAGGCGCAGTGCTTGTTTGACTTATCCGTCAGTGAAGACGGGAAAATTTGCGTAATGGTGGTAGGTTGGCAACACGTCGCGGGCCGCACAAATATTAGCCGGGGGCCCTATATCTATGCCCAATGCTACACTATAACATGGTTTATACTTAATACTTTCTTGTTTAACTCTTTTATTAGTTTAGTGCCTAGGCTGCAAACCCTGACATCCTAGTTGAGACCAATCAGGTCAGGTCTTAAGATAGTTATTGGAATATGTAGAATTGAGACTGTTGGTCTCAATGGCATTTACCAAAAACTTTTTTGTATATACAGAAATTTCAAAGTAAAAAGGATTTAACAAAGAAATATAAACTCACTTTATGATCATGCATCTTGTGTTTTCTTGCCGCCTTCATTTCCTTGGTCATGTGGAGCCAGTTGGCGCTATCTAAAGATCCAAGTGGGCCATATACAACTTGACCTGGATAGAATTCTGATGAAGAATATGGCGTAGAGCGACGACGACGCATTGAGTAGTCTTCAAGAGGACAGGTGTCTAAGTCGGGATATTCTAAACGTGATCCATCTGCTGAAACTAGGCGGAGTTTGCTATGGACGGCCTAAAATCAAAACATTATATTTATGAAGCCTGGTAATTTAGGAAAATAAATAAATCGTAATCATTATTTATATTAACATGAATTATATTTTAATTAGTTGTTTTAGGATGAAAGTAAAAATTTATTACTCGCCTTAGATGTTCCAACCCAAGAATCGAGACATACTGCCAAATCAGGTGTGAATTCTTCTAAAGGCTGTAATCTTTCACTGGCAACATTTGGAATGACATGTTTCGTGCCCACAATCTGTAATGCTGCTGTCATCACAATATCTCTACAGTAGCCACGCTGGGTATCCTTACCAGCAATTAGACGACGAACAACATCACCAGGCATAAGTGAACGATCTGCTAAGCCAACCTGTAATCATATTTATTTTTCTTGACAAATTATATTGTATACTCAGAAGAGTTCCAGTATTCTAAATATATTTTAATCAGTATTTAATAGTTACAATTATGACAATACTAAATATTGTGTGTACCTGTATATTTCTCAAATAGATTTCTGAAATATAAAACTTACTATACTTTAAAAAAAACTACTTTTTTATAATAGTACACTTAACATTTTAATTTCTAATTAAAAAAAAATTTTTCCTAATAAAATAATTGTTATAAATTATATTATATTTGTTGTGTACCATATTAGTTTATCAATAAATAAAATAATCTTTTAATGATATAATAATAATATTGTAAATTCATATAGTATAATTTTTTTATTTTTTACATGGAAAATTTAAATGGCTTAATCAAAATTATGACTTCGATTTTTTTTTATATATCTGTGCTATAAAAAGTCAATTTAAAATTAAGAAATAGTAGATTGTTTTAGAAAAAAATCTGTATAACATGTTATGTTTTTTATTTAATAAAAAGCAAAGTTAATTAAAGCATAGTTTTAAGTACAAAATCTAAGTATAAAACCATTTTTAATTTATATTAGTTGTAGGTATTCGTTTTCTAAGTTCTAAGAATATTAATTCATGCTTTTTTCTTATAATACCCCCAACAGTTGTAATGTGTATGCAATATATTATATATAATACATTTAAATTCCACATGACTTATTTTAACGCTGATAATATAATAATTGTGTTAAAAATAATAAATAAAAAAGTTACTAATATTGATGACTTCGAAATTTTTTTAACTTACCGCTTTTTCTGTAATAACACGCTCGGTGCCTGATGGGTGCCAGACCACACGAATTTCTCCTTTTTGAATAGGTGTTTCTATGTCGCTCTCTTGATCACTAGAATTGGCTTCGTAATTCTCCAATACCAGGCCGAAGACAACTTGACCACGGTTGTTGATTTTATACACTTCATCCTCGTAAAAATATTGAAAGTCAGTTGGTGATCCTGGATTTTGCCCCGCCATATTGACGGGAATTATCTAAAGACACAAATAATTTTGTTTTTTACGTGATTATGTTCTTTCTGACAGCTGATTGCAATGTGTGGCGCATGCGTCAATTAATAATAATTATGCAACGGAAACGCCATCATGCGGCGTTGATGTAAAAAACAAGGATGCCGCTTCTTTTCACGTAGAAATTTTATAGTGGTTACATTCTGTTTGATATTTTGATTAAAAAATACTTCATTATAATATTAACATAACAAAAATTGTAATATAATGATAAGAGCATCTATTTTACTTGTGATGATCATTAATTATCAACAACATTAATATTTTTTGATTTCAGTTTTTAGTCTCTGCCTTAAGATTTAATATATATATATATATATATATATATATATATATATATATATATATATATATATATATATATATATATATATATATATATATATATATATATATATATATATATATATATATATATAATTTAAAACTATTTAGCTTCATTACATTTATTTACATTACATTGATATTTCTTAATTCTGACTTGTGTTATACCATTATTGCATTAATTACGACAAAATGTTCAAATCAAACTAATAAAAAAACTTTACGACAAAATGTTCAAATCAAAGTAATAAAAAAACTTGTAATATAAGAATGTGCATTAAATCATAGTTAATTAGGATATATTAGGAATTTTGGTCATTCAAGAGTTTTTATTATTAGTATCTAAAATTTAGGTCTGTTTCGAAGAACGTTATGAACGAAGAATTGGTGGTAAAAGGTGCGACGGCGGTTTTTATATATAAAGATTAAAACATTTTACACTGAAATAAACATGTTTTTAATTCTATTTAATGACAAAGCCTGATGATTCTATTTTAAAATAAAATAAAAAAGTAATATTTTTATATAATATATTTTTCAATGTCCCTACCAATAACTAATATATGAAGCCGCGAGCGACATGCTATGAAAAATAAAATAATAGGCTTAGTACTTTTGAGCGCGAGTATACCCAATACCCATGCGCAAACATACCCCCTCCACTTTCTTCCAGCGTTCTTTTTAGATGACGCGAGTTATACGATCGTAAATAGATAGAGAAGTATAGAACTAGGTCTGGTTTATTTTTTCATTGCTCTTCGACTAATTGTTATTATAGACCCCCATTACTCTAACTACTAACAGATCAGAAAACACTCTTTGGAGTTTTAAAGAGTACTACCTCAGACCAATAAAAAAGTATAGACAGAGCATTACGCACAAAAAGTGAGGCAAGTAATATGAATACGTTTCAGCCATATGAAGACGAATAGATAATTTGGCACAAGTTTAGAATATGGGACATTACCCCTGGCGGAGTGGGTGGTATTTCTGGATAGGGGACGTGATAGGGCGTCGAAAAGTTAAATAAAAAATTTTCCGAAAACGTACGAGTAAAAAGTTATTGAGACTTAAAGTTACAACATTTCCATACATTTTCATATATTTCTTTTCCACCATTCGGAGTGGGTGGTATTTTTAGATAGGGGAGGTGACAGAGAGTCAAAATATATTATAAATATTTGGAGGAAACGTACGAGTAAAAAGTTATTGAGACTTAAAGTTATAACATATCTAACACATTTCCATACATTTCTTTACCTAAATAAGTGATTACAACAGATAAACATACCTTTAACGAATAGTACGCATCCTTTTTTATGTACAAGACATATTTTCACAACAATTAATGCTTTATTGTATTTAATATTTTAATAATTTCACAACACAAACAAAATGATCTTACATTTTGACAAAAGCAAAACTGACACTTTGTTTTATATTACCGCTTAAATGACAACAGATTATATTTGATTATTTTTGCTTTTTCTGTTGGTAATATTAATAAACAAATAAATAAAAAGAAAAATATTATTTTCGTTTCATAAATACATTTATGATTTTTTATCTGATTTATGTAAAATATATTGTTTTACAATTGTACATTTAGTAAAAAAAATCATTTTTTATCTGTGAATATTTTTAATTATTTATTTATTATTCGTCATATCTGGGTTAGGTTAGGTTAGAACATTTAAGATTATATATTTATTATTCGTCATATCTGGGTTAGGTTAGGTTAGAACATTTAAGATTATTTATTTATTAACCTCATATCTGGGTTAGGTTAGGTTAGAACATTTAAGATTATTTATTTATTATTCCTCATATCTGGGTTAGGTTAGGTTAGAACAGTTGCCACAACGCACGAGCCGAGCGAGCGAAGCGAGCGTGCCGCGGTAGCGGCCGGCGAGTGCCATAAATGACTAGAAAACTAGAAAATTCGAATTTCAAGCAAGTACAAATAAAGACAATCATCTGGAGATCATTTTGACAATTGAAAGTGACGTTTTGACTCCAAGTGTCTAAATGGTAGTAATGTCAAAATAATGTATGGAGATGTTGTAACTTTAAGTCTCAATAACTTTTTACTCGTACGTTTTCGGAAAAATTTTTATTTAACTTTTCGACGCCCTATCACGTCCCCTATCCAGAAATACCACCCACTCCGCCAGGGGTAATGTCCCATATTCTAAACTGCAGCCGATAATTTTGTACATTTATGTAGTAGAAGTATTTGAAACTTATTTACCAAATTTTAAAACACACTAAATAAATCGGCCAAATAAATCTATAAAGAATATACTTAATTCTTCATAACTTCTCCAAAGGAAAAAATATTATGTTTAATTAATTAATTAATAATATTCTTACAAAATGTAATAATCAAAAAAGTGAAGCCAAACACATTTAATTTTAGTGTCAGTGTGTGCGTTTCTCTCGGATTTTCCCGCACTGCAGGCATATAAATAGAATACCATTTTAGGCGTCAATCACGGTTCCTCACGCTCTGTCTGTCTTATACTTTTAGTTGCGAAGTTCCGCCCGTAGTGTTAAGAGGTTGCGTTCGGGAGTGTACGTCGAAAAAGAGGCTTGATTAGAAAGACATAATGCCGTATTGTATTGTAAAACATTGCAGAAACTCCTCAGGAAATATTAAAACTGATTCTGGTATATCATTTCATCGGTAAGAATGTTAAATACAATAAATAGAATTGTTTTTGTTTCTAACAGTATTATAATATTACAAACTTAGAACACATCTTCAAATCATACCACAGGCACAGACTAAATATGGTGTTGCCATTATTGTCTATTTATTTTTTTATTTAGTGAGACATGTAGGTATATTTACTTATATTATATTTTTATATACATACTAGCATTACCCGCGGCCCCGCCCGCGTTCAAATGACCGTAAACCAAATTCTTAGGTTTTACATATTAGTATACTCTTACATTGCAGTTTTTATATTTTTTCTCAGAGATGACATATTTTCCCGCAATAAAAAGTATCCTATATGGTGACCCGGATAACCAGTTATCATTATACCAAATTTCCTCAAATCCCTCCAGTAGTTTCTGTGATGCGGTAACAGACAGACAGAGACAAACATTTTAATAACTATAAATTCGGCCTCTGTATCGATAATAATGTTTATTTCAATAAGATTTTCCAAAAAATATTTAATGTACAGATTCGGCTTAGTTACAATTATATTATATGTATAGATGTAGGTAGAGCAACCTGATGACAAACTTAATGGTGGCTCTGAACATAGTACGTTCCGATGCGCAGAACACAAAATTAATTATAACTTATAAGTTACCAACGGGGCCCAGAGGGACGAGACTGCTTAGGCTCGGATATTAGCTGCTTACCTGCGCAAGCAGCTAATATCCGAGCCGCCATTAAGTTTGTATCGAACTAAACTAAAATGTTTTGAATTTATTAAAATTATTATTTTTCTAAATAAATATGAATAGCTATTGTAAAATAAGAAGAAAATCTATACATATAATATTTGTAATATATGTATTTACTACTAGCGACTCACCCTCGCTTCGCTCGGGTTCGTCCCTAGGTTAATTCCCCATACAAATTACAAACTTTCATCCCCATTTTCACCCCTTTAAGAGAGGATTTCCGGGATAAAAAGTATTCTATGTCATTCCCAGGATCTTAAACTATCTTCTTACCAAATTTCATCTAAATCGGTTCAGTAGATCCAGAGATTACCCCCTACAACGCCACAACCTCACAAACTCACAATATCACAAACTTTACCTCTTTATAATATTAATATAGACTAGCAACTCACCCTCGTTCCGCTCGGGTTTGTCCCTACTTACGTTTTAATTTTTACTATAGATTTCTCAGAGATGATATATCAGTAAAAAGTATCCTATATGTTGACCCGGATACCCAGCTATCGTCATACTTCATCAAAGTTCCTCCAGTTCCATTCCTCCAGTGGTGTTTTCCGTCATGCGGTCACAGACAGACAGACAAAAGTTATAAAAAATATAGATTCAGTCTCTGTATCGATAATAATATTTATTTCAATAAGGTTTCCCAAAAAATATTTATTTTACAGATTCAGCTTACTTACAATTTTATTATGTGTATAGATTTGCTTTATTTTATTTATGAGTAGTAAAATATATATGGTTTTTTTTTCAGATTTCCGAAAGATAAGATTTTGAGAAGTAAGTGGACTAAGGCTATAATAAAGAATAGAGAAGATGAAACTTGGGTTCCATCCCCTTACAGTGTAGTTTGTTCTGCACATTTTGAGAATAAAGATATCTATTTCGCTAAAAGCCATCTACGTAACCGATTACACAAACATGCTGTTCCAACAAAGAACTTGATTTTTAGACCTAAAATTAGTACTGAAAGTGACTGGTCGATTGGTTCCAAAGAGTCCTTCAATGAGACTTCTTTGGATCTGGATATCAAACCTACCCAGTTATTATTTTCAACCGCTGTAATGCCTGGCAAATTGGACTCTGATAAAAAGAAAATTAAATCTCTGCAGCAAAAAGTCCGTCGTCTAACGAAAAGTCTGTCATCATTAAAAGCAAAAGTAAAGGGTTTGACCAATATTCATATTCATAAACAACAAGATACCAGCATTGTACCCTTTGAGTTATTTCACAATCTTTATTTCCGACCAAGACGTAAAGGTGTAAGAACGTTTAGCGCAGCTACCAAAAAATTTAGTTTAATATTGGATTCTTACTCTCCACAAGGCTACGAATACGTGAGAAAAACTTTTAACAAATGTTTACCTCATCGTAAAACATTAGCTAAATACATTCGCCGTAATAAATCAGCACCTGGATTTACAGAGGAATTATTGCCAATACAACAAGACGACACAACAGAAACAGCTGTTAATATAACATCACATCTAGAATTATGTTGGAAAGAATAAAATGTATGCTTGGGCACTGAAAATTGCGTTTTATTAGAAAGTATTATTATATTTATAAGTAAGTCTTCCCCTTAAGTTTATAACTTATCCTATTAGTATTAAAAATGCGAAAGTTTGTTAGAGTATATGGATGTATAGATGTATGGATGTTTGTTACTCCTTCACTCAAAAACTACTGAATTGATTTGATGACGATTTGATACAGGATTTTAATGAAATTTTACGATAATATAGCTCCTACATCAGAACACAGGTTACTTTGTTATATAGATTTCTTTTTGTTTTTCTAGAGGCGAATCCGAGCGAAGTGAGGGTAAGACGCTAGTACATGCATAAAAAGAAGTCGAGATTAACGATTTAGATTTTCTTTTAGTATAAAAGGTGGTTGCATATGATTTAACACAACACAGCAACACTGAGTAGATATTTAAATGATATGCGAAAATTTATCGTTGAATATATAAAATATCTATTAGATTATTGTCCACAATTTTCTTTTATTTTCGGTACCTACCAATTTTTTCTATACATGTAATAAAATTGTAACTAAGCCGAATCTGTACATTAGATATTTTTTGGAAAATGTTATTGAAATATTATTATCGATACAAAGGCCGAATCTATAGTTTTTAGAATTTTTGTCTGTCTGTCTGTTACCGCATCACAGAAAAACCAGTGAAGGGATTTTGATGAAATTTAGTATGGTGATAGCTGGTTATCCGGATTAACATATAGGATACTTTTTACTGCGGGAAAATGCCTCATTTCTGAGAAACGTACAAAAACTGCAATTTAAGAATATACTAAAATGTAAAACATAAGAATTTGGTTTTTGGTCATCTGAACGCGGGCGGAGCCGCGGGCAATGGTAGTCTATAATAATATTAGAAAATATTACTTTTGCTCCTAGATTTTTTATGATAAATATGAAATAATTTATAAAATAAAAAGTTTTTATTTTCACAAATTATATTATCGTAAATAAATTTTTTGGACGTTTTAACCACTGGCAACTTTATTCTCCTAGTTTGGCTTCTTGCCTGGCTTCATTTTTAGTGCAGTGATGCCAACCATACGATTTAAATAAAAAATAGAATTCATATTTCATACGAGTTACGACCTTTTTGCTATTTGCATTTGATACGAAGTATGTACGAAATCGTATGCAAAATATACGATCTTTGCAAATATTGGAACTTAGTTCCCTAAGGAGCATTGCGGAGGGGTACTCTAGCCGGCAAAAAACATCTGTAACAAAAATGCGTGGAGTAAGATTTTTATGTAGGTACATAATATAAAGTTATTAGTTACTTGATCACTTTGATGTGTGTTCGCTATACAGTGTCTGTAATGTATAGTCTACGTGATGAATGTTATTATTATAATTATATATTTTTATGAATCATTATGAATAAAATAAAAGTGTTAAAGATAATTTTGTTAAGTAGTTTTTGATTTTATCGATAAAAAAATCATAATAAAAAAAATATACCCGAATAATTATTTTCTTTTTACCTCGACTAGAACTTGAAATTAATATTTATGTAATAAGGAACTTCGTTCCTATCTGGTGTCTTAGGGCACCAGACTTCAGATCTGGTGTCCCACGACGCAACATATGATTTTATTTTAATCTTCTTATCAAAATAAAAAATCAGTATTACATTAAGTTCATTTTGTCGATATAAAATATTCATAATAACACTCTTAAACGAGCCGTAAACTTCTTTTTTGTTGTATTTTTTATTTACTTTACCAATATTCAAATAATACTTGTGACAAAGGGTTAAGGTACTCTCAGGGCCAGATTATACAAAAAAATCATAGATGGCACTGTCAACTGTGTCAATTTCAAATGACCTATGTCAAATATAAACTTAATTGATTTTAGTCCGCAAATTAGTATACAAATTCTTGTAACAAAGATCCAGCAAAAACCTCCTTGTTCATATCTAAATAGATAAAAAATTTACTAGATAAATAGGGACAGAAAAATCTCGCATTCCCATAGGAAAACAATAACTGGTTTAACCGCGTGGTCCTTGATACTAAAATTTCAATAATATCATATACAAAAATTATTAGTGGGTAGCAGGGTTAAAAAGTAACATATATTTCCCGAGGGATAGATCTGTTTTTGTTTGTCTAGAGGCGAACCCGAGCGAAGCGAGGGTGAGTCGCTAGTGCTTAATAAAATAATGCTAGAAGTAGATATTAAGTATACAATTGAAGTATGCATGTGTTTGCTAGTTAAATTGTCCCTCTTTTACGTAACAGCGAAAACTAAAGGGATTGAATTGATTTTTAAATATAGCTAGCTTATGGTCTGGAGCGTTACATGCGCTAAAGAAATTACTAAAAATGATGCAGGGTGCAGATAGGGTCAGAGGAAAAGGTGGGTCGCTAATGATTCCAATTATTAAAAAAATAATGCATCGTTTGTATTAGCATAATATATATACAATATATATATATATTATATATATAATATTTTCAAAGTTTATTTTCAATAATTATAAAAAATATAAATGCTAACAGGTCAACGATACACAATACGCGTAATATGAGCAAGACGCTGGGGTATTGTGTCACAGCCACAGCTGACGTTACCGCGAGCGCCGGCTCCGGCGATCAATACCGCGTTATCAACACATTTAACCCAGTGTGGGTGTTTACATGCGCGCAGTACTCTTGCCGCGCTTAAATGAGTTTGACGCGAGTGATAACGCTAAGTCGCAAAACCAGATTTATTATAATGTAAAACAATATGCCCCTTCCGGATCTCATAAAACGTGCGTCAAGCTATTTTCTAGGACTGGAGTTTGATGACAACGAGGAGCCCCACGAATATGTCGACAATGAAATTCTGTTTTGTAAGAATAATGTGTGCGTTCATCCACCGACCATTGCAAGACATGAATTGGACATCGTACACCATCCGGGCTACTTAACTGTGACGACAAAGGTATTTACCGACCAACACAATAATGCCAAACGACCGACGCTTTTCTTGAATTGGATACCTAACTCTACGTTAAGAAAGTGTCCATCCGCTGTTGAAACAAATCCCAATGAAGAACTCGTTTGCAGCATCAAACCTACAAATCCTCGAGACATACCTAGACAAAAGTCTGTTACGGAGAAGCCCAGAAAATATGTTAATAATGACAACGCTTTTTCTGATTCATCAGATACCACTAGTCTTAACTCAAATTCAGACAAACAAAGTGTAAAGTCAAGTGATACAAGGTATACCCAAAATGATACGACGCAAGAAGAATTAACATCAAGTTCTAAGCCCACTATAAAATCTGTGGATTCCAGAAAAGATGATGTTTTTGTGTCCTTGGAGAAAGACGAATCGAATGATAAAATATTCGAATATGAACGACATGTGCGATCTCAGTCAATGACATCTGTTAATATTACAATTGCCAACCCAAATATAGAGAACGCTGACCTGACCCCAGACTCGGTCTCGGGGAGTTTTATGAGATCTTTGTCAATGAGTTCGTGTGACGAAGGAAATCCTAATTGGATGAGCACACCCGAGTTTTTAGCGCTAAAACATAACTTGGTGTTCCCCGACAGTATTCACAGCTCTCCAGTACCGCAAAGACGACAACCTTTGAAATGTCGAAGGTGAGTTTTAACTTTTAATATGCTTACGTTCTGATTTTACTTCTCAAGCCTTTTATGTAACATTTTCAGTCAGTAATTTGCAAACTTTAAAACATACTTGATATTCCTTTGTTCCAGACGACTTAACTATTTTTTTTTATAATATTAGTAATGTTACCGATATCAATCATATTTAACAAATACCTACTATCTAATGGCACCACTGTTTGGTGTAAAACTAAAGAGGTCATCTTCAGTGGATATACCGGAAACGACCCACTGTTTTGTTAAAATATACTTAGTGCTTACCCATGCTTTACAAAATTTGCAAGGTTATTTCAATATGTAAATAGTTAGCTATCTCTTCTTTTATATTAATGTTAGAAAAAGTATTTGTTATTTAAATAGGCAATATGTAATTATGACTTGAAAAATTCGAAATTATTACTTCCTAATGGTAGGGGAGCCCACGAAGCTAAATGGGGATTTACTCGAGCGTCGTAGAGACCTATTGGGATGCAAAGCTTAGATGATAAGAAGAAAAAAATGTTATATGATATATACCTTTACATCGGTGGGGGAAGCGGCTATAGATTTTTAAATATGTAAAAAAAAACTGTTGCATAGACATCCTCGAGCGCGTCAGATATTGATAGCATCAATGCCCTACGTATTTTTAATAATGTACGTATGTTAATCTGATCGTTTGCATGATGCGGGTGGTTGTATTTAAGGGTTGAAAGTGAAAAAAAAAAATAATCGAGCGCGTCAGATTTTCTAAGGGAGTGTTAATTGCACCAAAAAAAAGCTCTCATTCACTAATCTGACGATTTCGATGGGACGCAAACTCGCGGCCATTTTCATAATGTGCAAAAAAAAATCGCCATTTTGAAATACTCAAGCGCGTCAGATTAAGATATATATGGTTCATCTTTATGTTCTAAACGTACTGTCTCATAATCTGACGATTATCTAGAGGGATTCGCCTGATCTGACAAAAAAAAATTAGAAAAACGGTTCACCTTAAAGGCCATACCTGCAACTTCCCGCTAATTCCATTCCTGTGCGCTTAAAATTGTACTTATGGCATTTTTGAGCTCAAAATATAATTTATGTGATATTTTGAGCTCGCAGAGTTCAAAGAAATAATATTTCTATGCATTTGAGCTCTCCCAGCTCGAAAGTCTGATAGAGGTTTCATAGAACACTATTTTTGGAATTTTCAAACCGCAATAACTTTTGAATAGATCAAGCAATTTTCACGCGGTTGACGGCATTTGACGCAGTTTTATTATCCTCATAAGTTATTTTCAGGTTTTAATTGATCGAACCAAAAATTTCGGAGTAATCCCGAAAAAACACTTTTTTTCGGTTTTCTTTCGTTCACGATATCTCTCGAATTGAAGATCCAGAGATATTTCACTAATTCGCGAAATATTCGAAAACTTTCGAATTATTCGAAATTTTTACGAATTATTCGAAATTTTTCGAATTTCGAATCGAATATTGATATTCGATTCGATTCGAACGATGTTCGCACACCCCTAGACTCTTTATGATCAGCTGTGATGGTGTCATGGCGGCAGAAACCAGAGTGGGGACGGAGTGAGAGAGTAATAGATAGAGAAAGAGTGAGAGAGGAATAGAAACGCGGAGAAGGAAATGTAGGCATCACACAGCTGCACGCATTTAACTTTATCGACGAATTTTTGTTATTTCGGCTTGCGGAAATCGTCAGATTATATATTTTTCATTATTCTTGCATTATTTCCTTCAAAATAAAAAAAATTAGCTACGCTCGAGAATGTCGTGATGACGTTTTTTTTACAACTTTGTTGCCCTCCCCTTTTTTTACGTCACTCTCAAATTGTCAGATTAGTGGAATATACACTTTTTAGGATGTAATTAACTCACCCTACCTTAATCTGACGCGCTCGAGAATTTCTGGTGGTCAATTTTTTTTTACTAATCTGATCCTGTATCCTTCACGGGCGGCCTTATATATGGGCCTCATGTTTTGTGGAGGTACTTAACCGGGTACAAGGTATCCCCCTGTATATTAATCTGCCGCGCTCGAGTAACTACAGAAAATCCCCTCTTGGGCTCCCCTACTATAATATAAAAATACAAAAGTAATGAATAAAATTTCAGGAATATACTTATGTAGCTTTAAGTCTCTTTGGAAAATTACTGTGTCATACAGAACCCTAAAAATGCGCCTTACTGATTAAAAAAACTAACATTACCCGCGGCTCCGCCCGCGTTCAGATGACCAAAAACCAAATTCTTAGGTTTTACATATTAGTATACATACTCTTACAATGCAGTTTTATGTATTTTTTCTCAGAAATGAGATATTTTCCCGTGCTATATGTTGACCCGAATAACCAGCTACCATCATACCAAATTTCATCAAAATCTGTCCAGTGGTTTTCTCGTGATGCGGTAACAGACAGACAGACAAAAATTCTAAAAACTATAGATTCGGACTCTGTATTGATAATAATGTCTAGTTCAATTAGATTTTCTAAAAAATAATTTAATGTACAGATTCAACTTAGTTACAATTTTATTATATGTATAAATGTAATACACGAAAAAGTTTAAATATGGATTTTAAATTCAGTAACAATGACATTATTTATTAAAGCATAGTATACTATATTCACTGTACTTATACGCAACACCTGCGGTGCTAATCGGAAGCCCCGACGACGAAGTCCTAAGGGCTAAGCTAAAGAAGTTGATCGAATATCAACTCAAAACCACAAGAAGGGTGATAAGACTTTGCGCTTTAAGTCGCAGCTAAGCTTCCGGTTTCTGAATAGGAAGATATTTTCATCGATGCACAGATGTATCTACCTAAAGGAATAAACAAACTCTTTTAAATTTAAAGTGTGACCCCTTATAAATGACAAAAACAGGACAGAAAGAAATATTATAGATTCTAATTTGTTATCCGCTTTTTCTTAGGATGTATACACGTAGGTACATAATATGTAGACCGTATGTCGGATGTAAAAAAATGAAAATTTCGATAAACCAAACGACTATCTACTGATTCACAGTATTAATAACATTTTATCATGATTGCGTGCTTATAGTTATTTCAGATTAACATTCTGAAATTTTATATTCAAATGAGTGCCTATTTCAACTCTAACCGTATAGCATCGTTATCCTCGCATTCCCTCAGGTCTCACCCGTCTGGAATGTGTCATTAGGTTCTAATGATCCTAGCCGAAGCATTTACTATACCTATATCAAATAACTATTAGAAGTTTAATTCTCTGCATTGTTGCTGCTTACGGGAAAATATATTCATTATTAACTATACACATAAATAAAACTGAAATGTCTGTTTGTAACTTTAAAGTAATAGCTAAGTACTTACTAAATGTATGTATATATGAAATTATATACGGTAGGTACTCATAAGAAAAATACAATCTTTAAAAGTTTTCTCGGTCTGTCTATCTATGTGTCTGTTTGTTCCGGCTAATCTACGAAACAGCTAGACTGATTTTAACGGGATTCACTGATGTTATAAGGAGTAACTTAGGCTACCTACTTTTATTTTAGAAAAAGAATTAGGGTTCCACCCAAAAAAATTAAAACGTACCTAGGGGACGCACCCCAGCGAAGTGAGCGTATTGTCGCTAGTTAGATAATATAATTATACAAATTATATGAAAAGGTAAAATTAAAAATCTCTTAAAAATTAAAATAATTGTTTCGCCCTTAATGCGGTTCTTTCCCTGAAATTTGCCATTGATATGTCTAATAAATAATTTTAAAAGTAATACTACACTCCGTTAGAAAAGACTTTCTCTTAATAACGAAAAAAAAAATTATTTAAACAAAACGAATAAAAGAATACTTTTCAAAAAATGCTATAGATGGAAATCAACAACGATACATGATCTTAGACTACATATACCTCTTAATATAATATAACTGATATATTGTAAAATATATTACTTAATGTTTACTAAAATATGTATTATATAATTGAGATCTTCGATCGCCGATCTTATAATTTATCTTGTTATTTCTGCACAGATTCTCAGTAGATCTGAGCCAGATGCGATCGTTACGATTGTTCTTCAACGATGATAACTGCACTTGTGGTCAACTTGTTGTGGCATCGAGAGAGTCTCAGTACAAAATACTGCATTTTCATCATGGCGGATTAGATCACCTTGCACAAGTATTGCATAGGTGGCATTCCTTATTGCACAATATTAAACTTACTCCAGGTAAATGAGGATTTACATAAGTATTTCACCTATTTTTCTGTATATGCATCATCGACTCAATAATAAATAATCATACACTGACACTGTTAACAACTTTAGGCCAGAAGTACTGTTGAATTTCTAGATTTTATGGACATTTAACACCGAACCCCTATTGTACATGTGAGAATAAATTTACATTCTGCAGGTTACCTACACTTAAACTATAAAAACGTTTAGTTTTCCCATTTGAACTTAAATATGTTCAATCTGAAATTATTACTAATAACATAAATTCTGTTTAAATACATGTATCAGCTACTTGTATCAGCTATCAAGTTTAAAAATAATAATTTTAGGTTCAGAAGAGTCTAACTTACCATATCGACATTTTATGGTATGTCGCCCAGAGGTGCAGAAGTCAGAACAACACCCTGAAGAAGGGAAAGTTCCTAAAATAACTCCTGAATTATTCTATGGAAAAGTTATGAACGGAAAAGGAATGATCGAAGACGATTTGTACCTAAGAAAATGTGTTTTCTTCGGCGGGCTCGATAAAGAATTGAGACGGGAAGTGTGGCCATTTTTGTTACACTGTTACCCATATAATTCTAGTTATGACGAAAGAGAAATAATATTACAAATCAGAAAAAGAGAGTACGATGAAATTACAAGGAAAAGGTTGGAGAAAATGACTCCCGAACAACTCGCCATTTTCTGGAAAACCGTCCAAAGCGTTATTGAAAAGGATGTGGTTCGAACAGATAGGGGAAATCCCTTCTTTGCTGGAGAAAACAATTACAATGTAGAGATAATGAAGAAGATTTTACTAAATTATGCTGTATATAATCCAGCCTTAGGGTGAGTGCCTTCGTTATTACTTGATATTTATGTACTTGAAAATTGTATGATGTAGACTTGGCATTATGCCTAGAGAGCACTGTCGTTTAATCGATGGTTGCAGTTTCACTTTCACGCTGTTATAACATATATTGACCATTAAATATTTGACTCAAATTGATAAAAATATGAGAACAAAAACAAAAAAAAATCAATTTTCTCGAAAACTAGAAAATTGAAGAGAGCAGTGTGTTTTCAACTATCTTTTATTTTACTTTCGAAGTAAATAAGACGAAATTATTTCGTTTTTAATCTAATGATACTTACCTATAATTATTTTTTTACCTGTAGGTACACACAAGGCATGAGTGATTTACTTGCACCTGTATTATGCGAGATTAAATGCGAAGCAGAAGCGTTTTGGTGCTTTGTTGGACTCATGCAACGTGCGATATTTGTATGCACGCCTACAGATAATGATATGGATAATAACTTGGTAAGTACCTAGTTCATAATATATAGACATGGCAGTGTTTAGCCAAGTTCGAAAAAGAAACATTTTTATATCCGGCGAATGATAATGTAATAGTTTAAAATTTAAATTCTTGTTCGTTTACAAGTAATAGTTATAAATTACATTTATAATGACTAAAAGTTCAATATATTGACCTTTCAATGAATGTACCTATTAGTGGGAACTTTTAAACAATATCCATATTATAACATTGAAAAATATTTTAACAATAACTTTATCGATAAAGGTACCTGTTAACTTTGTGATAAAAATTTTTATTATGGTTTTAGTAGTTTCACATGTTTTTGTTTATATAATATTTTTTAGAAGGAAATAAATTTTACCTCTTTATTTATAAAGTGGCTTACCACATTATTTAAAATTATTCACATCGATAATATAGAAATGTGATTATCTGTATCTATACTTATTATAAAAATAAGTCCCCCGGCCGCGTCTTTCTGTCCTCCTGTCTGTCCTCCTGTCTGTCTGTACGCGATAAACTCGAAAACTACTGAACGGATTTTTATACGGTTTTCAACAATAGAAAGAGTAATTCTTGAGGAAGGTTTAGGTATATAATTTATTATGCTTTTATGTAAATTAGCTGAAATACGGCGACAAATGTTGAAGAGGTCGCAAAAAATCTCGCCAAATGGGAACTTTTCACGCGAACGCCGCGTAAACTAGCAAAGATACAGTTAAGTAATGTACTAGAGAATTCAAAATCTATAAAAATGCTACAAAAAAGTCCGCGATAGCATATCTCTATCTCTTACGGTTGACTTACAATAACCACTTTTATGTTAACATTTTTAATTAAAAACATTACGTTATTTTCAAAGTTATTTTCTTTAGTTCGGTATTAATCCTTATCCAAATGAATATTTTAGTTAGCTTAGTCATTTAATGCAGATTAAAATTGCTCTTTACACTAAATCAATCAGATGAATAGTTTTTGAGATATCGTTGTTAGAAGTAATTAGTAGCGAAACATTTTTAATGCTTGGCGAGCATTGAGATGCCTACGGCGAGTCCATCCCCTCTGCCCCGCATCGCTCGACCGCCTGCTCAAGCTATATAAACCGGGCGATGTAGCGCGCGATCCTAGGATACTTTTTACCGCGGGAAAATATCTTATTTCTGAGGAAAAATACAAAAACTGCAATGTAAGAGTATACTAATATGTAACACCTAAGAATTTAGTTTTTGGTCATCTGAACGCGGGCGGAGCCGCGGGCAATGCTAGTACAAAATAAAAATGGATTAAAGAACTCCGGCAGTTACGCTATTTCCCTAATCCTATTTCGTTCATTAAAAGAAAAAGGAATTATGCACCAGGCTCGCATTCATATTCATTTGCATTCATAAGTCTATGAATAGTAATGAAATAATAAAAGCTCTCCACGTATTTTTCATCATTTTTCATTATTATTAGGTACTATTATGTACGTGAAAGTTTGTTTGTATGTATGTATGTATATGTGTGTGAGCGCGTGCTTGCTGCGTGCGTGCGTAAACGGCTGGACGTATTTGGATGTAATTTAGTGCACAGATAAACCTGCAGTAACACATAATTGCTACTTTAAGGTATCTAGTGGTGTAGGCTATATCTATATATAAAAAATATTAAAATGTTCTAGATTGCACTTTATTTATCACATTATAATACTACCTATACATATGTATATTTGTAACTTTGGGTTTATTTTTTTATTTATTTAATTTTCATTCAGACACAGGTCCATAGTTTAATATGTATTATCTAACAACATTTAAATTTTAATATTTAACAATAAATTTGAACTTAATACTAAATGACGATCTATGTGTCGTCATCCAATGCCACATTATGCTACTGTCAAATCTTTTAACCATTTTAATTTTAATAAGTTTAATGATTCTATTTAACTTAACGCTTATTTGGATACTTAATACCAAAACATAATGTTTAAACTCTTACATTTGCCACCATAGAAGGACTCTGTTAAAGAAAACTAAAAATACATTTTAGTAAGGCAGCTTACTGATATTTTGCAAATATAGGTTGAACTCACGCAGAGAACGTCTAATAACGTTATAAATTAATCAATAACTAACGAAGACGAATGTTTAAGTATTTTAGTATTATATATTATTTTAAGAATGCTTTATATTCTAATATTGAACTAAGTAATATCGAGATTACTTGACATTATAAAAGTCATTGAACTAATGTTCTTAGTTTTAATAAACCTAATTGAGGGCATATAAAATTAAATCTATAAAGGGCAAAGGCAGTACCTACTTATCTTTTATTCCTGTTTTGCACAAATGCTTGTATTTATAATATATATGTATAATATATATGTATATTTATCCTGGTTATGTGTACCTATAGTAAAACAAAACACAGGGAAGCACTGCATCATCGCGTTTCCTTTGTATCAATGTAGTTACTATTCATTATGTTGATTCGAAATACATATGTATATTCATTATTCAATGTACAGCAACTTGTATATAATATACTATATTTTATTATACCTATTTTTTAAAACAGAGTTATCTCCGCGAACTCATAAGGGTTATGTTGCCACATTTCTACAAGCATATGGAAAAGCATGTCGACGCCATGGAACTGCTCTTCTGTCATAGATGGATATTACTGTAAGTTAATAATAATTTATGAAGTTGTCTAATGAAGTGTATAAAATATTAATGAAAAATTTCAGTTAAAACGAACGGGACGGTAAGCACTAAAAATGGCTAAATGAAATTAGCATTTCATTACACAGTGTGTTAACGAATAACAAATTGCCATGCCCGGATGGAATATTTTTTTAAATCTAGTAATGCATTTTTAGTTTTTATTCAGTTTGTAGTGACTCTACTTTCTGTGCCAGCGGTCGCGGGTTTGAGTCCCGCTGGAGGCATTCATTTGTGTGATGACGAATGTATGTGCTCCAGTCATGGGTTTTTATATTTATAATAAGTATGTATTTAAAGTTATATATGTGTAGTGTATCAACTATGTGGTATCCATAACACAAGCCTCGTAGCTTATCATGGAACTAGATCGTGCTGTCCCACATATTTATTTATTATTTATTTATTTATTCTATTTAGTTCTATGTCTTCACTGAGTGTTTTTGTTTATTACCTACCTCGAGATACGATTTCGATATCCACGTCTTCATAAATATACTAAATACAAAACGTTTAAGCCGTAAGGTATGAAAGTCAAAAAGGTATTCACGCACTTCATATCAGCAATGGGATGAAACTAAGAAACTAAGCTGAAGCAGTAGAGCTAGTCTTGATTAAAATGGATGTTAGCATTATTTTAAGCTAAAAAAAGTCAGTTAAAAGTGCGCAAACAGAAACGGTAATTTAATTAGAAAAACTATCAAATAGTAAACTTATTCAATTTACAAAATCCCCGTTATAATTTTAATTCTCATAACTATCACAAGTAAATTGTATAAAACCATATTATTTTACATGTTAATCTTTTTTTAGATGCTTTAAACGTGAATTTACTGAAGCGGTAGCACTACGCATGTGGGAAGCGTGTTGGGCGAACTACCAGACGGATTACTTCCACCTCTTCCTATGCCTCGCGATCATTGCAGTGTACGCTGATGATGTCATTGCACAGGATCTCAACACCGATGAGATGTTGCTGCATTTTAGTTCTTTAGGTAAGTTTATAGTTTTTTTAATAATGTCCTCCTGGCCGATTTCGGCAACGGTGGCTAATCTCACGAAAACTAGCCAGGATATATTGAAGTGCAGCGCGCACAAGTGGACTCTATTCCTTTTACTCTCAAAGTCCGATGGGGCGATACTTCGACTCGAGTCGACAGTGAGAGTTAAAGCGTAGGACCGATGACTTTACCTGCTCTCCGAAGTGCGATGGTGAAACACTGCCAATTTCCAACTCTGGGCTGTTACTGAGAATTTTTTGACAGAAATACTCAATAAGTGACGACTTAGCCCGACCCGGAACTCGACTCCAGGACCTCCGGATCTGCGACCGTACATTCTAGCCATTAGACCACCGAGGCAGTTATAGTTAGTTGTTTTTATAGTTATGTACTTACTAGAGTCACTAGATTATAAATGCATATATGGATATAGTATGAATCTTTATAATTACCTATAATTGCAATCTAAAATAAACACAACCTTGATGTTATCAGATAAATGTTATCTCAATAATGTTATTTTAAGCAAATTAATTGTATTCAACAATTGATATATCGGTTCACTGATTTAGCAGAAGGAAAAAACACAGATACGACACACTCTCCGATTTATGAAGATTAAAACAATAATAGTTGAAATTGGTGGATGTTGTCAGTCATAACAAGCTGGAAAAATATAAAAAAATATTTTATACCCAGCCAAATCGATAACACGCTTTAATGGGGGTTATGTTTTAAAAACATTATGAAAATTATTATGCTATAAATAAATAAATCGGACATATACATTTTAATCTAAAACAATTTCAGCGTTGTACATGGATGGGCGTCTCATACTACGCAAAGCTCGGGGTCTCCTCCATCAGTTCAGACAGCTAGTGCGGATACCGTGCACTCTGGTCGGTATGTGTCAGAGGTGCGGCCCCGGCATATGGGACTCCACGCACAGACCCAGTGTGGAATGCACAGGGGCACATGACTTCTGCGAGTATGCTGTACAGTAAATTCATTTGTTTTTAATTAAAAGTTGTACTTCTTTAATGTGATATTTAAGTTGAGTTTTTATGGTATAAATGTGTGTTTCATTTAACTATACGGAGTTGATACTAAATTGAAAATAATTAAGGATGATTATTATACCAGAACGTAATTAATTTAGAAACATGGATTGAATTAATACTTTGACTAGGAGAAAAGGCCAATAGGTATAATAAATTTATATTAATCATAAATAAAAAAAGTTAACATTTTCAGTTTTTTCTCCGCCACATTTAATTGTTGCTTTAGAAATGGAAAGTTGTAGTCCTCAATCTCTTTCTCCATGTCTATAGCGAGTAGTGACGAAATGGAAACTTTCACATAAACTGCTACTCAATAAGCACCGCTCAGACAATTGATTAAACTAGTCAACATTTTTAAGTGTATTTTTTTTTTAATTGAAAAGGTAACTTTTTCTCCATTTTCCATAGGCATACATTCTATTATTATGAGTATTATATTATAAATCCAAAAAATATTTCTATTTTACAAATATCTTCAAATTAAAGAAGTATAACTTTTAAAGTGAATAAAGTTATCTAACAATTACTATTTCTCAATAGGGTTGAGATTTTATAACATGTTTGAATATGAAATAGATTTATGTACCAACATACTACGAATATAACATGCAGTAAGTATATAAAAATTTTACGAAGCTACATTTCAAATAGAATATTTTCTAAATAGATGCTTGTTAAAAGTCAAAATGATTTTTCTTAGACTGATGTTTATTTTTAGCTTTAGCTATACAAAATTTCATAAAATAAATAGCAATTAAATACCTTAATATAATACTTACATCCGCTGTTTGTATAATTTAGTGGGTTTTTTTGAAATCTCTGTAAAATTAGTTATCATTTTATATAAAATAATAATGACACAGAAATGTGTTACCATCTGTGTAGTTAGTTATATATAAAAATATGCCTGTTTTGAATGTGTATTCTCATAATCAACGTCAATTCTATCTGAAATTATTAAAAACTAAAATTAAAGTCTTCTAACCGAATATAAATAAAATAATATAGTTTCATAGATAAATAATATTAATAATTTTATCTAGTCCATAGTACATATAATTTTTTTATTAAAAAACGTAATTAGACACATAAAAGCATCAAACAATTTTTTTTGAGAAGGCAACTATATTTTATGATAAAACATACCCAATCGGTATAATTTATTTTAGAAAGACATGTGTCTTTTAAAGATGTACATATCTTACATAAAGAAGAAATTAGAAAATATTAAAAACAAAGTTTACACTTGGCAGTGCACTTCCGTGCACCCAAAAGTACAATGTACCTGAGTATTTGTATCCATTACTAATTTTAATAAAATTTCAAACCTTAATACTTATACTAAAGTACCATAACATAATAATAAGTATATTTTATATTTATTTAATTTATAAACTAAGTTTCTATCATTTTCTAGTCTTAATTATATTTTATGAAATAATACCTACGGGATAATAAAAAATACATAAAATATATTCGTTTGGATTAGCAGTGACCTAAATTAAAACTTTAAAATATTGCGTTATAGGCATACAATATTTTTATTTTCAACAAATGGGATACCATTTTAAGTTATATGAAAAAAATAACATTTATCATTTTATAAAATTCAACCTTTCAAAATAAAACTTCACTTGCCTATATACTATTTTGGTACCTATATCTCTAAAATTAATTAAACCGATGGTCACTACAATTCTAACGGTGTAAATTAAACTTCCAATTTTAAACAATGACGATCAAAATAAAGTGTCGCGACTATTTTGCCATAGTTTTATTTATATCTTAAGTTTAATAATTTATAATAGTGTATAAGTTTGGTCATACGTTAAATTTACAGCTTATAAAGTTTTAGAATAAACAAATAATCGACGGGGTCTTGTATTACAAATTTTCAATATTTAAAATTACCAATATAGGTATATTCAGTATTATATAATAAAATAACCATGTTTAGTGTTTACGTAGTACCTACATTAGAGTGCCATGAGTGTAGCCACAAAATATTATTTATGAAAATCCAGAATAGAATTTCGTATGAACAAAGTGAGTTTGTGTTACAGTTGTTTATGCTTAAAAAATAAAAATATGTGTTTAAAAAGTAGAACATATCAGTAAAATCTAACAGATGTGTTCTATACATATTCGTAATAGTATATGAAAAGAGCTTTTCTATTTATGCGCATAAATGCTGAAAATTGTACCTGCCAAAGTATTAGAGTACATAAAGTTATAAGGGCAGTCATATCAACAGAAATTATTACAAAGCAGAGTAAAGTCTTGTAATTAAATGCGTATTTAAATATGCTAAAATATTTATTTAGTTGTTATCAATAACACTATGTATATTGATTATTATTAATTATAAAATCAGGTGGTTTATATTTAAAGTACTCAATTCTAAGAAACGAAAGATTCTTGCTGGATTTAAAATTTGTTGTACCTATACCATAGTCCATATCTAATATAGTCTATAATCTAATATAGTCTTCACTGATATTGATTAAACATAATTATTGTATTCAACCCTTTTTAACGTCCCACTGCTGGACACGGGCCTCCCTTCAATATGAGGGGGATCAGGCCATAGTCCACCACGCTGGCCAAGTGCGGGTTGGCGGACTTCACATGTCTTTCGAAAACTTGCTAGGTTCTCTCAGACATGCAAGTTTCCTCACGATGTTTTTTCTTCACCGTAATGCAAGTGGTAACCAAAACATAATTATTATTCTATAAAAATTAGGTGCACAGTCTTGAAAATAAAAGATATTAATGATAGTGTGTAAGAGGCCTTAGCCTCTGGAATCTCAGACATGCTTTTTATTTAGAGAAGGATAAAAGTTTTAAATCAAATTAATAATAATGAATATTACATAATAAATGTACAAAAACTTGTTATAAAAATGTAATTTTTCAAAAGATCTAAATTAGAAATGTAATAATTGTGTAGTTTATGATATAAGAGCTTTTCCACAAAAAAGTACGATTCGTAGATATCTTTACAGATATAATATGTATGTCCACTGGTGATTTAGTATGCAGAGAGACTTTGTTACTGGGTCACAATCAGTATTGTAAGTGCTAACAAAAGCACATATTTAAATCCATTAAGTTATTAGTTTAGTAAAAATTTAATAAATTATATTTAATAATAGAACTTAAATATTATTGAATATAATTTATTAAATTATGAATCTAATAGAAGTTAAAGGTTTTCTAGGGTCTTAATTGTTTCAATTGTTGGTAATAAAGTCATAATCTAGGAATTTTGTGACTACTACAATTCCGTTCTATTTAATTTGAAATTAAAATGAATATTTAAAATTTAAAAGGACTATTTAAATTTATATAGACGATTATTTTTTATTGTATTCATGAATTGTACGAGTATCAGGTCATATTAATAAAAAAAATATATACGAACTGAAAAAAAAATATTAAACCATGTTGCCATTATGTTAATTGAATTAATTGCGAAATATTAATTTTAAGTTTTGTGTCGTTCTTCTTTGCACATTGTGAATTGTTATGCCTATTCTGTGATATATATTGATCTGCTTTTAGTATGTCCTAAGAATACATTATAACACATAGTCATATCTTCTTTAAAATAAATGTATAGCTATTACAACAATTATGTTTGTTTCATTCTCCTTAATACCTACCTTATTTATTAATACTTCGTAAAAAACTATAGACTTAACACAAGTTCGGTGAACTCCTTTGCGCAGGATACAGGATATAACACCAATTAAGTTCATGAAAAAAAAAAAAGATTCCGACGTATTAAGAACCTCCTCGTTTTTGGAAGTCAGTTAAAAATGTACGTTATTGAAAATTTAACAATTATTTAATATCAAACTCATTCCGATGGTATAAAATTCTCAGGATAAATGTTACGCTACCTCCCCATATTATTAGTACACAAATAAGATAATTATCGATGCGGAAGAGAAAATACAAGGGAAGTGTGATCGTGACTACGTTTGTATCGGAACTTGTGTCGCCAAACTCACACAAATATGTATACCATGAATCATACAAATAAATAACCAATCAAATATTGTGTTTTATTTTAACATTGACTTGCATAATTATCAATATCCCATAATTAAGAATTTATCTTTTTCCACTACAAGATTTATTTTAATATACTTTATTAATTATTACATACTAGCATTGCCCGCGGCTCCGCCCGCGTTCAGATGACCAAAAACTAAATTCTTAGGTGTTACATATTAGTATACTCTTACATTGCAGTTTTTGTATTTTTCCTCAGAAATAAGATATTTTCCCGCGGTAAAAAGTATCCTAGGATCGCGCGCTACATCGCCCGGTTTATATAGCTTGAGCAGGCGGTCGAGCGATGCGGGGCAGAGGGGATGGACTCGCCGTAGGCATCTCAATGCTCGCCAAGCATTAAAAATGTTTCGCTACTAATTACTTCTAACAACGATATCTCAAAAACTATTCATCTGATTGATTTAGTGTAAAGAGCAATTTTAATCTGCATTAAATGACTAAGCTAACTAAAATATTCATTTGGATAAGGATTAATACCGAACTAAAGAAAATAACTTTGAAAATAACGTAATGTTTTTAATTAAAAATGTTAACATAAAAGTGGTTATTGTAAGTCAACCGTAAGAGATAGAGATATGCTATCGCGGACTTTTTTGTAGCATTTTTATAGATTTTGAATTCTCTAGTACATTACTTAACTGTATCTTTGCTAGTTTACGCGGCGTTCGCGTGGAAAGTTCCCATTTGGCGAGATTTTTTGCGACCTCTTCAACATTTGTCGCCGTATTTCAGCTAATTTACATAAAAGCATAATAAATTATATACCTAAACCTTCCTCAAGAATTACTCTTTCTATTGTTGAAAACCGTATAAAAATCCGTTCAGTAGTTTTCGAGTTTATCGCGTACAGACAGACAGGAGGACAGACAGGAGGACAGAAAGACGCGGCCGGGGGACTTATTTTTATAAGTATAGATTAATAACATATTGCATTACGTTAGTTCCGCTTCTCATCCAGAGATGGCGGTAATCTTAAAGGCAAATATGAAATCAATTTTGTTTAGTATAAGGTTGACATTGCACCGCAGTAGTTTAAACGCGCTTATCTCACGGACTACTCATCCGATAAGAAATATTATTTTTGTATTAGATAATCCGTTTGTTGAGGAAGGGTATAAACTATACATCACCATGCTTCTACCCAAGGGAGCGGACCCAATAATCATAAATGTCAACAAATCGGGCAGACGATTATTGCAAAATTATATATACATTACAGTAATATAAAAATCTATACATATAATTAAATATTTTTTGGAAAATATTATTTGAAATAGACTTTATTATCGATACAGAGGCCGAATCTATAGTTTTTAGAATTTTTGTCTGTCTGTCTGTTACCGCATCACAGGAATACCACTGAATAGATTTTGATGAAATTTTGTATGATGATAACTGGTTATCCGGGTCAATATATAGGATACTTTTCACCGCGAGAAAATATCTAATTTCTGAGAAATAATTCAAAAGCTGCAATGTAAGAATATACTAATCTGTAAAAGCTAAGAATTTGGTTTTTGGTCATCTGAACGCGGGCGGAGCCGCGGGCAATGCTAGTGTGATATAAATGATGCCAAACCAAAATAAATTAATACTTATTATTATTTACATACTAGCAGAACCCGCGGCTTCGCCTTCGTGGCTCGGCTTTCTTTTTTAAAACTACAAAAAAACTATAAACACTTTTTATTTTTCAGGTTTCATACAAACTTTCATCTCGAATATTTATTTTAGGATGAATTTCGAAAAATGTTAAAACACATATTTATTTAATTATATTGAAGAGCATTAATACCAAGTTTCAAGTAATTCTGATATTTTTTTGAATTGTATTATAACGTATTTTCACATTTATGATATTAGTATGGATTACAATTATTATAAGTCCGACATACTAAACAGTGTACTCCATAGATTTTTAAGGATTTGCAATGGCCAGAAATTTGCCAAAAACTGTTGCTAGAGAATGGCCAATTGAACTATACTCTAAATAAAGTTCTTTCACCAATAAATGATGTCAACATAAAAGAAGCTCACCAACTTATAGAACACTAGCGACTCATCCTCGCTTCGCTCAAGTTCGTCCTTAGATAAACACATAATTGGCAAAGTGTTTTTGTTAGGTTTTAAATGAAATAGTTTAAGATTTTTAATATTGTTTATTAAAATGGTTTATAGAATTTATGAATCGGTAATAAAAAGTGAACCGAACACTTTTGTATAATATTTCTATAGACATAGTTAATTTAGTTTTAAAGTTTTGCTATAATGAAATCAATATTAAGTTAATTTACAAACTTCTTATTTATGAAGAGGTAATTTTTTTTAATCTCTGCTAGTATTACTTTTGAAAAATGTTTGGATTGAATTCTTTGCCTTTAAATGGAGAGCCTTCTGAATTCCAGGCCTTTTTAAGTAATTGTACATTTCTTATTTCATCACTTGTTGGAAGTCCTTTTAATTTTTGTTCTTGATTCCACTGCAATTCTCTTACCTGAAATTATTTAATTATATATTGTAATAATGCCCTCCCGACCGGTTTGGCCACGACTGCCAATTTCACTGAGATTAGTGACCTACAGATAGTGTCATGACTGGTGAGAGATCAGGTGTGGGTCTGACGGTTTTACGGACTCTCCGAGGCACAGAGGAGAAAACAAAAGAAATAAATTTCTTTTATTCATTCTTCATTTGCAAAAACAAGAGTGGAATACTTTTAAACTCATGAAAATAAATTATTAATTAATAAATTAAAATAAATAATTAGCAAAAATTAAAATTATAATTGTCTCGTATACCTTGGCAACACTATCTTCAGGTAATTCATCTAATGGCCTCGAGCAGTCAATTTTTGAAAGATCAATTTCTTCTTCTTCATTGAGTAATTTATGCCACCAGCGCTCTTGTATTTTTTCTGAACATAAAAATTATCATTACTTAGCTTAAAAGATATATTGACTTATTGGCAAATAATTTTTGGCTGTGGCTCCATTGTGTGGTGTAATTGTATAAAAATATAAGTTTTGTGTTAATCTAAGATGTAAGCTATCTACTTTCTAAGCACTTGAATCTGTAGAACAGTGTGAATAACTTGGGAACTTAGATATTTACAATATGTTGCAATATACTGTTTTTATAATGCTAGTTACGTTTTAATGTTTAGTAGATTTCTCAGTAATGAGATAGTCACCTGCAGTAAAAGGTATCCTATATGTTGACTCGTATAACCAGTTATCATCATACCAAATTTCATCAAAATCGGTCCAGTGGTTTTTCCGTGGTGTGGTAACATACAGATAGGCAGACAGACAAAAATTCTAAAAACTATAGATTCGGCCTCTGTATCGATAATAATGTATATTTCAATAAGATTTCCTAAAAATATTTGATGTACAGATTCGGCTTAGTTACAATTTTATTATATGTATAGATTTAATTTACATAATACATCTCAAATTAATAATACTTGGAAATAAAGAATGCAGTGTTATAGATAACTTTGACTCTACATTATTATTACATACTAAACAGGAGAATAAATATAATATATAAATAACTGTACCTAAATGAATCAATAATTTGCCTTCACTAATGCTCCAAAAACTATCTATTGTTTTAATCCTGTATGGTAGCAAGTCTTTAATAATAACATCTCCATTGAGGTGCACTACACATATATCCCCTGGATTAATAGTAACCTTTAAGTCTTTAGAGGATTTTATATCTGGTGGCAACTTAATAGTTATATCTGTAAGAAAAAAACAATATCAAGTTATATTAAAGTTAATTTATTAATCTATCAGTTATCTGTAAACTGACCTAAATCCATAATAGTTTGTGACCAAGAATATTTATCTCTCACTGCACCATTATAAGCTTCACTATTTTTTTGAGTGACTATCACTGGTGGTTCATAGTCTTCTGGAAAAATTGATTTATCATCTTCGTTAGTACCATCATTTTTTTTACTTGATGCTGATAGAATCTCTTCATTCTTTGAAACTTCTTCATCAACAATCCCGTCGGAAGGTTCTTCATCTTCAGCAACAACTTCTACTTCTTGAGCAACAGTAGAACACATTATTTCATTATTAATATCTGTTTCTTTATCCATTCCAACACTCCAGTTCTTGGGATCGCATTTTTTTAACACTTTAAGCACAAGTTCTTCCGCCACTCCTGGTGGAAATCCCATTTCGTCACGGGGATTAGTAGAAACATAGTAAAAGTCAGTGCTGTAATATATAATTGTTGCTTTATTTTCTCGAAAACTTTTATAATAAAATAACCTGGAAATGTATACTTTACCGTCTAGCAAGAAAATTAAATATCGCTGACAGAAAACCTAGAATTGATTTTTCATTTTCTAATATAGATGTAAAAACATCATCATATTTTGCATATTCAAAAGAATTAGCCATAATTAATCGTATTCTGAACTGAACAAAACTTTAAGACAATGTTTTAAGTTTTTTTATTTATTGACCCTGTGTTTACTTTTTTATGACAATTAAAAAATGTTGCCACAACAAAAATCATATTGTCCCCATATTCATAAAATGGAATTAATTAAATATTCCTCTTTTTTTACCATTTTTACTATTTGTATTAAAACAGTATGCTTTTGCATACTTACCAATTACTTTCATATGATATATGGAAGAAATCCAAAATTCATATAGCATTTTTGAGGAATAAAAAATTTACAGCAAATGAAGAAAACATTAATAACTTTCATTATTAGTGTTTCAGGTCGTGTAGAGATTAATATTATACAAGTTTTACTAGACTAATAGAATTTAAAAGTGAGCTTTAATAGAATCCAGAAAACAAAAGTATTAAATTGACGTTCCTAAATTAAATTAACATTGCTAGTTAAAAATTATCCCTTAATTTTTTAAGCTGGTATTACAAAACTGGTTTTTTTAATTTGCATTCTTACCGCTTGGCGGAGTTCGTTCGCTTTCGAAAGTTTCACATCCGCAAGAGAGCGGCAACTCGACAAGGCAAGGCAAGACGGTGCGAAGTAGGCGAAGAAGTATCGCGCGCGAACTCGGTACGCTGCAGGCGATGACCGCATTCATATGAGTTTTTATTAAATTGTGAGAGTGCTGTCGTGTTCCCCGTCCCGTCAAGTGTTTACGAAAATGCTGTATAGGTGAACTTCCCGAAGTAACGTAGTGTTGTGATTGTGTTAAACGTACCCTATTTCTTCTATCTTATTGTCTCAAGAAGGTTGTAAAAATGCCTTGCTCAGCGGTGACTTTGTCTATAGCTACCATTACAGCAATCGTGGCTGCTGCTTTAATGGCAATAGCATTCTCCACAGACAACTGGCTTTATATCGAAGTTAAGCGCAGCCATATACAGGTAATTCACTAAATAAATTCATTAATACCTTTTTTTCGCTCCACATTTATTTATTTTGTCGATTGTACCTATTTAATGTTGTTCTTTTCAAAAAATGATCTTAGTCTAACTTTCTCATTTCGAAATATCATATGCCGTGTGGATAAATATTTTTGTACACTAGACTTCATTTGTTTTCTCAATAATTACCATCAAAATCGGTGTAGTAATTTTAGTTTTTTAGTTAGTAAACATTAGGTTTACTATTTGTATATTTTTGTTTATATTCACATGTTGAAAGCTATTTACTTTCATATAAGTTACTGAATGATTTTTTTATATACAATGCAGCAATAAATATCACAAAAGCTGCATTAGCGTACAATACAATTTTATGGGTGCATAAAATAAGCCTTTTTAAGAAAATAGGTGGAAAATAGTACAAAAAACAATTACACTTATCGTGCAAGGTAGTATAGTATAGTAGGTATAAAATGTATGTAATTAACCGCACAAATCTAATAGGTACATACATCAAGGAAAAACCTCCGCATATTTTACGTAGCGAACTTGAAAACAACAGCAATATCATACAAGTCTCAATATTCATCTCCTTCAAACTTTTGACTTTTAAATGATTTTATATATTTATTAATATGTAGGACATTGTGCATAATTTCACAATAAATATTAGGTATAGTAACACGTTTTTAAGTCCTTGCCTGGGCACCGTTACAGAAGACACGTTACGCATAAATATGCACGTATTTAATAGCACGAACATGTGTGGGTAACTGTACTATTCCGTGAGCGACTCCTGCGCATCCATTCGTGTAGATAAAGAAACATCGAACCGATAAAGTTTGTCATAGAAACACGAAGTTCACTAATATTTTGGTTAGATACTTAAATTGACAATCGGAATTTATATCGATGTAATATAATATGTATAAAAATCTAAAGATGTGAATATACTAAGCAATAAAATCCGATTCGATCTTTTAATCGTTGGACGTTTTTTTTTAATTGTATATAAAGTAAAACAATTGAATGCCTACTCCTTTCATCCTCAGCACATGGATTTCTGTTATTTTGACTACCTGCCTAAGAGATCCTTATTTGTGTCTAAGGGGATACAAATAGCACTAAAGTTTGAGATGCACAAGTAAAGCGAGTCTCGCGCACGGTATCTTTTATGTATTCTTTCATTGTATTATAAACCCTCTACGAATACAAGTGTATAAAAAATAATACCTGCAACAAAATTATACCTGTTAAAAGTAAAAAACCAGAAAGTTTCTTCATCTTTAAATAAGCTAAACTATACTGCGACTTCCGACGATGTGGGTAATTTTGAACCTATTATAATCAAGTTATTACGAGCGTAGGTAATGATTATTATAACTTCATTAGGAAAACAATAAGTTGGTAAATTCCAAATTCTTGCGAAAGCCCATATTTCTGTTTTTTTTTTTTTTTTTTTAATCTTTATTTTTTTTTTTTTTATATGGGAGTTTGAGTCATGGCATTGACTATGTCACCCCCGTACAACATCTAACTTAATAAAAATCTAAACTTAATAAAAATTAGTTCCAATTTCATTAATGGAGTAACTTAGCTAATATAATCGCGCTGCTTGACAGTGGTGCAGCCAGTATGCTGTTACATATACCCACATTATACGATTTTAACACAAGTGGCCTTAATTCTTCGTTTCGCACACATTCCATTAGTAGATGATATATATCATCGATACAGTTACATTGTGAGCATTTATCTGTATTAGATATACCCATCAAAAACTTAAACTTATTTGAAAGAATGTGTCCGGAACGCAGTCTCAACAACGATACTATCTGTTTTCTTTTTATTTTAGATCTGTCAAACCAAGGGTAATGAGGAAGCTCATTTACAATTGTTTTATACCATATACCTTTATACCGTGATCGCTCGTCAAAATATTCTTGCCAATTACGTTTGCACATTTCTTTTAATTTAATTAAAATATCATTATATAGAGGAACACAATCGTAAGGAATCCCTTCGCTAATAGCCTGTTTGGCGGCCCTGTCTGCTTCCTCGTTTCCCTCAAGTCCAATATGGGACGGTACCCATTGAATAAATACAGTCTTACTTTGAGATTCGATTTCATAAATACACTGTAAAATATTATAGGCTATCGGATATCCTCGAACAGTCGAGGTTAGCCGAGCCAAATGTAAAAGGGCGCTTTTTGAATCAGACAGTATAACGAACTTTCTTTCTGAACATGACAAAATAAACGATAGTGATTCAAGTATGGCAATTAACTCAATGTGCATGATCGAAATATTTACATTTATTTTAAATTTCATAGTACCTTTGGTTTGAGGATCAAAAAACGCGGCACCTGCTCCATATTCATTTTTAGAGCCATCAGTATATAATTTATAGCAGGAGTTATATTTGTCATGTAATAGCGCTCGACATTGATTTAGCACATTAAAATGACTCGATGATGACTTACACGCGGTGATACCTTCGACAGCAGGAGAAATATTTTTGGAAATGTCAAAAAACCCAATCCACGTAGGGAGAGAATATATGGTAAGCTTTTTTTCAGATGTAATAGGGTATTGATTTAATTTTCGGTATAGCAAAATAAGTAACGGTAATTTTTTTCGTCTCCAGAATTGATTGTTACAAACGCTATTGAGTGTTTTTAATTCATTCATAGTTATGTTTTCACTAAAAGACATTGATTTTAATAAATATTTTCCAGCTAGATATTTTCTTCGAATTTGTAAAGGTTGAAGGCACAACTCGCTCTCCATTACATGGATCGGCGAAGTTTTAATAAAGCTACCAATAACTCGCATACAATGGTTTTGGATTTTATCTAGTTTACTTAAATGACTATTTATACTGTTATCATACAAAAAGCTCCCGTAATCTAATCTACTGCGTATTAATGCTATATATAGTCGCCTCAAATGTTTTGGATGAACCCCCCATTTGCTACCGGCCAAGAACCTAAGGATGTTAATAAATTTTAACGTTTTATCTCTGACTTCATTAATATGTCTTCCCCATTTTAAATTGCTATCTAACCATATACCCAAATATTTTACACTGTTTACTTGTTGTATAGAACTATTATCGATATTTACATTAATACTAGTTCTAGGCTTTCGTCTATAAAAAATACATATTTTACTTTTACTATAGGATATACTTAAACCAAGGTCTTCTATTAATTTACAAAATACACTCAATGCAATCTGAATATCGTTGTACGCTGTATTCACATTTATATTAGAGCTATAAATAACAAAGTCATCTGCATATTGAGATATAAATACATTGTTAATATATTTACAAATTTTACTAGTAGCAATATTGAATAACAAAGGGGACAATGGGTCTCCCTGTGCCAATCCCATTCTTGTTGTTCGAGATATTTCTTCATGCTCATTAATATGCATAGTTAATTTTCTATTATTAAGAAATTGCCATAGGTATTGACACAAAGATGATCCTATCCCAACATCATCCAAAATTGCCATGAGACTAGATATGTTAATATTACTATATGCATTATCTATATCAATAAAAAGACCTACTGTCGGGATTCCACTTGTAAATCCCATCTGAATGCGAGTAACTAGCCTAACCAAGTTGTCGTAACATGATCGTGACCTTCTAAATCCTATGGTTTCATTAGAAAAATAATCATTCTTTTCAACAAACCATTCTAACCTACGTGTAATAATTAAATGTAGTAACTTACATATGCAAGATAATAATGCGATAGGCCTGTACCCTGTTGAAGAAGTACAATCCCTTCCAGGTTTTGGGATGGGAACAATTTTAACACTTCTCCATTGCAATGGAATGAAGCCATCTGTTAAGAATCTATTATACAGTTTAATAAGTATATTTTTCCCTGAAGCTGGAAGATTGTTAATCATTGAGTAGGTCACACCATCAATACCTGGAGCCGTGTCTGATTTTTTGTAACAATTGTTTAGTTCTTGTACTGAAATGGGGGTCAGTAATTTTGAATTTCTAGACTGAAAAATTGGGGAAATAGGAGCGACAGAGTCCGGTGCTAGTTCACATAATAAGGATTCAGCAATATTCCTATCTATAACAGATCTAGGTGTTCTGAAACCTTTAATCCATTTCATACGTGACCACATTTCTCCATAAGAAATTTTACTGTCGATACCATCACAGAATTTTTCCCAAGATTTACCTCTACTCCGCTTAATCTCACGTTGTGATAGCCCCACTTTTTCCTGCAAATCCGTAAGATTAGTAGGAGTCGGATTTTTCCTAAATTTTGCTAAAGCCAATCGTCTTTTCGCCACAACGTGAGAGATATATGGTGACCAGTAAGGCTTAGGAATAAATTTAGATGCACTCATTGGACACATACAGATATTAATGTATGGAATAGCTTCGTCTGCAGCTGCGTTAATAATGTTGATAAAAAAATTATATGCCTCTTGATTATCTATTGGGAGTGTACACCTATTAAGTTGTCTTTCGACAGATATGCTATACTTTGCCCAATCAGCTTTTTTGAAATTTCTTTTCCTGACCATATTATAAAAACGTGAGTTAGTTTCCACTTTCATTTTTATCATTAAATGGTCACTGCCTAAATTTTCATTCATGATGTTCCAATTAAATTTAATTGCAATATCTTCTGTAACTAAAGATATATCTGGAGAAGACTTTTGTATTGAGCCATTAACCATTTTAAAACGAGTGTCCTGACAGTCATTGAGGGAAATAAAGCTAGATTCTAATAATGAATCATAAATTTGTACACCTCTGGCATCGCTTTTACAAGACCACATACAATGATGACCGTTAAAGTCTCCCGCTAACACTGTTCCTTGTCTAAATTTTGAAAATATTGAGCTCCAGTCTTGAGGCAAAGTATTAACTGCAGGTGGACAATATAAAGATATAATATTTTCTATATCTCCGCAATTAAATATTTTAACATATACACACTCTATTCCTGAATTTTCAATGTTGAATGGCAGCTGTTGAGCTTTAATGGACCAGTGTACAATAATGGCCACTCCACCATAACCATCTCTGCGATCTGATCGAAAAATTTTGTATCCACTTATGGCCAGAAAACTATTTGGGTCAAGCCATGTCTCACTCACAATGGCGATGTGTATTTTTTCCTGATTCAGGAGTAGTCCGAATTCTGTTAATTTGGGTCTCAAGCTTTGTGCATTCCATTGTATAATATTTAACTTGTGTTCGTTATTTTTAAGATCCATGTTCCGTAAAGAGTTTAAAGCATGACCAGTTTGTAATATATTTAATAATAAATGTTAACACATATTTGTATATTATATTAATGCATGCATTCAACTTTTCTTCCCATTTTAAAGTATTATCCACAATCTTTTCCCTTAATTTTTGAAGTAACACTTTCCATTTGTCGTCTTCGTTATTTTGGATTTTGTCTCCATCTTCATGTTGTTGTCCCAACTCTTCTTCATTTAGATTACTCTCTGGTTCCGATAAAAATTCTATGTCTTCTATAATCTGTAGATTAACGTTCTCTGTTGTCTTTTGTTTGTTCGCTTTAACTGATTTAGATGTAGACGTATTACTAGTTGATTTCTTCTTTGACTTTTTATGTGATACTTTTGTTGCTTCAGCATAAGACTTTGAAGTAATAGACTCTTCTATAACCGCCTCGACTTCTAAAGGAACATTCGTTGTTATAACTTGATCATTACTAATTGTTGGGAAGGATTTCTCTACTATAACAGGCAATGGAGGAGGACTAGGCGGCACATATATTGTTAAAGCTTTTTTATATGTGCAACAAAATTCTGACATTAGTTCGCGAATTCTTTTTTCTTTAATGTAAATGGGACAAATTTTAGCCATTGCCATATGATTTCCTCCACAATTATTACAACTAAACGAAGTACGATCACATGTTTGGTGATTCTCACCACATTTTGGGCATATAGTTTTATGAGAAGGACAAATTTTATTTATATGACCATACCTCCAACAACGAGTGCACTGTGTGACAGGAAATATATATGGTGTCACTCTTATTAAAGTATCGAACATCTTGATTTGTGTAGGTAATGAAGAACCTTCAAAGCAGATTCTCATCGCTTCACTTGTCTCCCATCTTCCATCATATTTATTTTTGCGTTTAAGCCTTTTAATTTCCAAAATCTTTGTAGTACTATATAAACTCTCTAAAATTTCTTCGTCTGAACGATCCAAATCAATATCTTTAATTACTCCATATACTCGATTAATTTCCATTGTTTTATAAGTATTGTATCCCATTTCATTGAAATATTTTGAATTTACTAATTCTTCTGCACTTTCTTCTTTATCAAACTCAATCAGTACTTTATATGAATTAATATACTTAACCCGCACAACATTTTGTATTTTTTCTGCTCTTAGCAATTTCGCTAGTTTAAATTGTTTTGGAAGTTGTTCCTTACATATAATGCAAACCTCAATCTTCTGTTCTCTTGTTTCGCTATTACCATTTGAATCCCCTGCCAGAGCGAAACGCTTGCCTTTCCTTTGCACGGTGGTCCAAACTTCTTCCATATCATTATCCCTATTCCTCTTACTTGGTCTACTGATACCATGATGATTAGTCTGAATGGATAAGCTATCTTCTTCTAGAATATCTTCCTCTCTCGATATATCCGCGCGAACGTGAAACTCCAACTCGTCTGTATCATTAGACTCGTTTGTAGTCATATTTCTTCTTATATTTAAATGCAGTTAACATAATAAGCTAAGTTATAATGATATAAAGAACACAGCGACTTGAAGAAACCGGTTTTAGCGATACAACGATAACGCGTCTAAAGCCGACGAGCGTTTACGCACCAATGATATTTCTGTTATAAATAATAATTTCCCGTTGATCAAGGAAATTAATTTTAGAAATATACTTAACTAGCATTGCCAGCGGCTCCGCCCGCGTTCAGATGACCAAAAACCAAATTCTTAGGTTGTACATATTAGTATACTTTTACATTGCAGTTTTTGTATTTTTCTCAGAAATGATATATTTTCCCGCAGTAAATAGTATCCTATATGTTGACCCGGATACCCAGCTATCATCATACGAAATTTCATCAAAACCTGTCCAGTGGTTTTCTCGTGATGTGGTAACAGACAGACAGACAAAAATTCTAAAAACTATAGATTCGGACTCTGTATCGATAATAATGTCTATTTCAATTAGATTTTCCAAAAAAAAAAATTATGTACATATTCGACTTAGTTACAAATTTATTATTTAGTATAGATATATAATGTATTTTAAATAAATAAGACTAGCCTTTAAAAACATTATAGGTTTCATCATATAAAGCTTTAATCGTATATTTATAAATGTACCTATAACATTCGGTAATGTTTGAACTATGAATTTCTATACTAATGAATTTAAATAATTAATAATTTCTACTCTCCACTTTAGAAAGTGAAAAGATATACCACACATTCACACGTCGCGTCGTGTGATGTGTCGAAAGATGACTTTCTGTGTACAAAAATTCCTGCTAACCTTATATAAGGCAGTGGTAGCCCAGTGGTAACACGCTCGCTTGGGACACCGAGTGAAGCGGGTTCAAATCCCGGGTCTCGCACCTCTGATATTTTCATGTGCGAATCATTTCTAACATGATTACCGCTTGCCTTACGGTGAAGGAAAAACATCGTGAGGAAACCTGCATGTCTGAGAGAACGTAGCAAGTTTTCGAAAGACATGTGAAGTCCGCCAACCCGCACTTGGCCAGCGTGGTGGACTATGGCCTGATCCCCCCACGTATTGAAGGGAGGCCCGTGCCCAGCAGTGGGACATTAAAAAGGGCTGAATACAACCTTATATAAATGTTGACATTACAGGATAAAAATGACATTTTCCGAAGATATGGCTCTCTATCCTATCCTAATAAAATTGATAAAGTTTACAATATGGAATTAGTAGTTTCACTTAGTCACACGTTCTTCCTTAATCTATACACACTTATAATAAAATTGTAACTAAGCCGAATCTGTACATTAAATATTTTTTGGAAAATCTTATTGAAATAGACATTATTATCGATACAGAGGCCAAATCTATAGTTTTAAGAATTTTTGTCTGTCTGTTACCGCATCACAGGTAACCACTAGAGGGATTTGGATGAAATTTGGTATGACGATAGCTGTCTGTAGCTGTGAAATTGTGCTTGTTCCGGCTAGTGTCCAAAACGGCTGGACCGATTTTGACGAGACTTTCACTGGCAGATAGTTGATTTTATAAGGAGTAACTTAGGTTACTTTTATTTTAGAAAAAGAATTAGGGTTCCGCTCAAAAAAATTAAAACGCACCCGAGCGAAGCGAGGCTAAGTAGTCGTTTGTAGATAATATAAAACATAGTTATAAATTATAGATTACTGGCATTGCCCGCGGCTCCGCCCGCGTTCAGATGACCAAAAACCAAATTCTTAGGTTTTACATATTAGTATACTCTTACAGTGCAGTTTTTGTATTTTTTCTCAAAAATGAGATATTTTCCCGCGGTAAAAAGTATCTTATAAGTAGATCCGGATAACCAGCTATCACCTTTGCATATTTGTAGTTCACTTCAGATGAAAGCGTACGTTTTTACATTTAAAACGTTGAAAGTTAATTTTATCTGAAAGTTATATTTATTGCAATGTGAGAAATACTCTATCGTTTTTAAATTATCAGTTTTAATTAATATTCGAAACTGGTTTTCTAGTTGAATCTCTATTTACGAATGCAAATGCTTAAAAGCTTGCTTTTTCAATAAGGTGAAGGAAGTATTAGTTTTTTCTTTCCGGTATTAGGAATTACAATATATATATATATATATATATATATATATATATATATATATATATATATATATATTTGCTAAAGAGTATATGAGGAATTAAAAGGAAGCATCTACCTGACAATGACGTGGGAACCGGATGTTATTTTTACGCCTGTCTTATTTATTCTGTACGATTAAATAAAAAAGGATCACTTTCTTTTTGACTGAATAAATATAGGTTACAAAATATAAGATATCATGGTAACCATAGATGAAACCGTAGTAATAATAACAAAAAAATATTATTTATATAATTACTTATTATTATTCTTAGAAAAATATCAAAAAAGGTAAGTCTAAAAATAATCTACCTAATGTGCTTTTTTTCTCGTTACTTAAATAGTTGACAAAAGATTTGATGACTACTTAATTATATCCAATGCCACTTGGTATTTATTTGTAAACAATATAATATGAACATACGTTTAATGGCCATCAGTAAACTAGATTTTGAACATGTTGCATTGTAGTTGTTGTGACTTAAATTACATTTTATCCTTTCTGAAACATTATCGCGTACTGCAAAAAAATTTACAAATAATATTAAATTACTACTAAGTGCTATATCCATTATCCTTAAACGCAATGCCGATACTTTGGACACGAAACAACCCAGCTTCTTATGACTGTGGAGGCGGTAAAACGAGGTCTTAAATATATATTTACTAAAACTCTCATAAATAAAAAAGGTTTTACTATAGATAATGTAAAGAATTATTTTAAATAAGATAAGCCAGCCCACTTACGTAGCTTTTAAGCAGTTTACTGTTTTTCCCCACTGTCGTTGCACTGAATCATTTTTTTTAACACTATTTTTATAATAATAATTATAATTATTGTTTGTTGTTTCTTTTTTATTTATATATATTTATATAGCTTGCTTCCCAATACAAACTTTCATCCCCTTAAGGGATGATTTCCGAGATAAAAAGTATCTTATGTCCTTCCCAGGGTCTCAAACTATCTTCTTACTAAATTTCATCTAAATCGGTTCAATAGATCCAGAGATTTCATGTCAATATTTACCCATTACGATAAATGGGGTAATAGAATAAAAAGTTTGCCAAGATAAATAAGACTTGTTAACAATGATTATGCGCTATCAACCTGCTTTCTTGAACACGCCCATTTCTCACGACTTACGACTTGAAGTTTGTTTCATTCCGCTTCCTCGTGACGACGCAGTTACGTTATTTAAAAACATACATATTATGTACTTACAAACACATGTGTAAATATCTAGTACTTGAAGAGTCAATATGTCTTGTGGTTACAGTAGCTGCCAATATACGTATTGTAACTTGTATTTGGAGTTTAAAAGTCAATAATGTAAATGATAATAAAGTAATAGTTGAATTAACTGAATTTTATGATAATTATAATGCCTACCTGACAGGCAATCTTACTGAGACTAGCCAGATGAGTTGGAGATATTGTTGATAATGTGCACAAGTACGTACGCGCAGACACAAATCTCACTTTATTCCTTTTATTCTCAAAGTCTTATGGGACGATAGGTACTTCGACACAGGCGCAGGACGGACGGCTTTACATGCTCTCCGAGGCACGGGGGTGCAACACCGCCAACTTTCCAACTCTGGGCTACTACTTAGAATATCGTAACAGAAGAACTCAGTAATTTAACTTGGCCCGAACTGGGACCCGAACCCAGGACCTCTAGATCTGCAGCTGTACACGCTAGCCACTAGACCACAGAGGCAGTTCATTCATATATATTATCAAATCCAGCCACTTTATAATTAATATATGTATATCATCAAATCCAACACAAATACGAATACCTACCTGCATTGCGTAAGCCAATGTTTGGTTAAGTTAAGCTATTGTCATAAAGCAAATAGAGATTTTAGAGCTTTGAAAGTGTAGCTAATTTCCCAACGTCGATTATCACCTTTCACGATCGCTTGTGTGGAAAGATTTATAGTTTTCCGGCCTTTCTCTGTACGTTTGTGGTCAGTTAATGAAGCTCTTAAAAACAAATGGATTGTAAAATACGCTATTGTTTAGATTATATATATAAAAAAATAATGACTAATGCCTTCGCTATCTTGAAAAATAAAAACATGATTTATAACGGTTGAAATAATTAATGCCATATTTTATACACGATATATCTTCTATCTATACAATAAATAATATACGACACGGTTTTTGTTTCAACTATTTGCACTATATTATCATCCTCGCTTCGCTCGGGTTCGCCTCTAGAAAAGCACAAACAGATCTATCCCACGGGAACCGTACATTTTTCCGGGATAAAAGTAACCTGTTGTTTGACCGGCAATATAAGGTATTAGCATGCTAAATTTTACTAATTTAGATGCATAAGTTGTTGTGTACTAAGCTGTATAAGTTACTACAGTTTTTTGACTATCCCACGAGAAATCTTTAATTTTCCGGGGTGAAAAGTATCTAAGATGTTGCCCGCGGATATAAGGTACCACTATGCAAAATATCATTTAAATCGGTCCAATAGATTCGGAGATTAGCCCGTACAAACAGACAAACAGACAGAGAAACAAAAAATTTGAAAAAAATCTGTATTTGTTCTATTTGTCTTCTTACATCCCCCGGACTCGGTTTTTAGCATTTTTTTCTATGTACAGACATTCGACGTCTACAGTTTTATTATAATATAGATTAACTCAAAACGTGTAAACCATTTTGTAAAGCAACGACAAAATTGCGTTAGTTGCATCTTTTTTATAGATTTCTTAATTCAATTGATATAGAGATGAAAAAGTTGATTAAAAGGTTATGTACTTTCTCACAAATCTGATATATTGCTTGCTTGTTACGAAAGTCGCTAATTTAAGTAATCATGCTTGGCTTCGGTACAATAGGGTCACCTGAATTGCAAGTTTCGAAACAAACTGGTTGCTAATATAGACGTCGCTTAATTATTATCATTAGACATTTCATTATTCCTGTTAATATATGGCTTGGAATTCACATATTAGGGATAATGAGGTTGCTATAATTATCATATTATCAATTTGACAAGCGTTATATTTATTATCTATTTATTTTAATTTGTTAGTTAAAAAAATGTCAATGAATTTTTCAAACAAAAGAAATTGTATCAGTTGTTTATTTATTTAGTAGGGCTTTTTATAGTGAACTAGCGTTGCCAGCGGCTCCGCCAGCGTTCAGATGACCAAAAACCAAATTCTTAGGTTGTACATATTAGTATACTCTTACATTGCAGTTTTTGTATTTTTCTCAGAAATGATATATTTTCCCGCAGTAAATAGTATCCTATATGTTGACCCGGATACCCAGCTATCATCATACCAAATTTCATCAAAATCTGTCCAGTGGTTTTCTCGTGATGCGGTAACAGACAGACAGACAGAAAATTCTAAAAACTATAGACTCTGACTCTGTATCGATAATAATGTCTATTTCAATTAGATTTTCCAAAAAATATTTAATGTACAGATTCGACTTAGTTACAACTTTATTATATGTATAGATTAAATATATCAAACCACTTTTAGGGTTCCGTACCTCAAGAGGAAAAAAACTTTTTTTCTCAGAAACCCGTGGAGGTATTAAGTTAAAATTAGTATTAAATACTCAGGTCTGCAATCCGTGGGATCTGTGAATAAATCAAACTTTAAAGTCAACAAAATCAAAAGATACGGCCATTTATGTCATATACTTTACGCTCGCTAGAGAACTCTGAAGGGAATCGAAATCTATGGGATACTTCCCGTTGACTTAGAATCATAGAATTTGGCAAGAAGCCCAAGTAAAGTGAAAAATCCGAAAATCATAAATTTGTAGTTTGCGATATTATATGGTCGGAACGGTTATATGAAAACAACGTTCTTCGACCAAAGGACGGTTACAACTTACTTTAATTTTTAATTCGTAAGTTTTAATATTATTGATTTATAATGAGCGTTTAAAATAAGGGTGGGGACATCATGTTATCCAGATGGTGTACGTGCCAAAGGCAATTCGACCCTAAAACTTTCTGATCTTTATTTATTACTTTGTTGATTTAAAATTTAAATAAACCAATAAACCTTTTGTATACATAATTTAGATTTAAAGAAATTGAAAGGTTTTTAATTCTACAATAATAAATCTGAATAGATCCTTCTAAGAAAAATTACTAGTCATAATGGCTTCCTTTTGTTAAGAACTAAACATCCTTTTATTCAAGAAATGTAATGTACCTAATCCATTGGATTACATAACTCGATTATAAACTTATTTTAATGTTTCATGCTAATGGGCTCTTCGATGTACAAGTCAGACTTGCACTTGTTCGTTTTTTTCTTGGGTAAAAGTCTTAAACTAATTTTCGAAAAAAAAGAGTAAGATGTAAAAGTTATAAACAAACAGAAAAAATCTTTTATTTCGATGTATGCGATTTAGTTTGGTGCTACTCGTAGTAACCATAATATTACGACCTCCCTATGAGCTAGCAACTTTGAAACAACGAATATTTTTTCAATAAATCTGGATCTGGAATCATATTCTCCAGACTCCAGACGATTCTATCGTAAATTATACGTGATATAGTATAGTTTGCTCCTATATAACGGATTCTTGCCAAACTGTTAACTAATCTTGGTCTTCACACGTCACTCTCTCATTATTGTTCGTTTCTGGCATTTTGGACCACTTTCGTAATTTAAGTTGCTGAATGAATGCGATATTTTAACTAAGTTAATTAAATTTAATAGACCTGAACGTGCTTAGTACACACTTTTTGATGTCTAACACATAAATGCCTGCATTTTATATTAATTATTGACGTTTTAGCTGTCCGCGACCCATTTTTGATTGATCGTAATTAAACCATTATGGATACTGATTCGGGCAGGGGATTATTATGCGATTTTTACTTACTAAAATCCAAAGCGCAACCCTATCGCGCCACGGTGCAATGGGGCGTTACAGGATCGCTAGCGCACCAACTATAAAACACCCCTGTGGATTATTAGAATGCTTGGGACTGGCAACACATCCCATCCGCCCCGATGACATACTGGCAGGTTAACGAGAGACCATCTCGCTAGATGTCCGCCCCTAAGTTACATATAAAATGCATTTACGTTCCGACAAATTACGTAACGTTGTCCAAAAGGACACCAACAAATTAAAAGCGTTCATATTTTTAATACACATGGCGATTTCAAAGCGAACAAATATGTATTATTTATACTTAATAGAATTATTGGAAATATGATGCAGAAGAATTACTTCCATTGTTGTACCGTCTCTGTCCGCTTATCAGTATTGTATTACGACTAGCGTGCATCTAGCTCGTACTTCTACCGCAGGTGATTGTTATAATATTTAACCTTACAAAATGATTTTTTAAGTTTCTTATACTTTGTTGTGAAGTTTTAAAATGTATATTGTACAACGACATGTGTATTTAATTTTAATTTAATCCTTTATTTTAAAAACCAAACGTAATTAAAATTACGTAGTAATAATTTTTAGTTGTTACTTGTTAGGATCAATTTCCTTGAAACATTTTTCATGAAAAATTGTATTTTATGGGTTTTTATAGAATACGCATGGATTCTAAGAAATAAAGTTCATCTACATACAATGCAGGGAAGTCGACGTTGTAAGTTATATGAAGATGATGGCGTTCGACAACTAGTCAGTACGTATGGCTTCTGTGAAAGAGGTCAATACACGCTTTCAATTTCGCTTTTGCCTATCTTCTCATTTGTTTATAAATACTTTTTAAATAATAGTATATATTTGTTCACAGTTAAATACACGCTTTCAATTTCGCTTTTGCCTATCTTCTCATTTGTTTATAAATACTTTTTTAAATAATAGTATATATTTGTTCACAGTTAAAGATGGCTTTTGACATATAAGTAACCACTGATCATATTTTATGGTTTTGTCTTTTCTTTGGAGATATAAAAACCTAAAACCCTGCAGATTATATTCATATGATATATTTTTTTTGTAATCAAACTAAAAGCTAACTATACAAAATGCTATGAAGATGAACACTTTTATAGTAACCTAATTAAAATTACTTACTTAAAGTTATACAATATACATAATAGATTTAAATAAATATAACCGGCCGAGAAAAATATTTTTCTTATTTTAAAGTCGTTCTTTGTAGGTATATTAGCCTATAAGCATAATACACACTTACGCGAGGAAGTGTGCGAGTGTGCGTGAAGGAAGAGCGTCGGCATTGCAAGGTGATCGAGACGAGTCCCGTATACTTGTTCTCGACTCGGCCATTGTTCTCGGATCAGCGTTGGCTTGAGATCATATGTTGGAAAAAAATGGCCAAGTACGAGTTAAACTCGCATGGAGGAAAATTTCCATGCATCATGGAATTTTGAAAGAATTCAAAGATTTAGACTGTTGATAATTGATATACATATTTTTACTACAAATTATGAAAAAAGCGGCGTGATAGACACATGAGTGATCCTATAAGGCTTTCGTATTATATTTGGAGTTATAAGTAGAAATCAAAAAAATTGCAGATTATATTTTTATGATTGTTTTTTGTAGTCAAACTAAAAGCTAACTAAGTACGTATGCTAAAGTAGATTAGAGTATATAGAGTTAATTATTTCCAGTTTTTGTTTATGGCGAATACCTCATTTACACTGCTATAACCAATTTAAAAAGTTAAACTCATTATAATATTAATTAATAAGTTTGAAATGACATTATTTGTCTGAAATAACAGATATTTTTAAGTTGTTATAAAGTAATACTATATACTTAAATAATAATATCCATGGTGGTGAAATTAATTTATTAAAAAATAAATGCGCCATGATACCGCTATGATTCGGATTCGGACAGATTGTCTAGGAGCGGGATGACAAGATAATGTTCTATCGTGAGTGGGAAGCATAGAGCGATAGATACTCAACGTATTTTTTATAACAACATAAGCGCCAAAATGGTTTTTAATTCACTTTAAATTAATTAAACAACCAATCGAAAAATGAAACTCGGTAACTGAAGAAATATTTATAGGCTTCCTGACAAAACAAAAACCCCAAAAAGTAGTGAACTTTTTCTGAGATAAATAGCAATATGTGTGCAAAACATGTATTTTTCAAAAAGAAAACCCAGAAAATTTTCATCAATCGAGTTTTCAAATTTGGCAATTCAAAATAAAAGTCCGAAGTATCATCTTCAGCTAAATATCAAAGTGGTAACTTTCACAGATTCTGATATAAATAACGATGTCTAGGTACAAAATTGCCTTTTGCCTTAAAGTTAGGTTACATAAATACATAGCTAATAATTTTATAAATTATATACAAACGAAGTTCATATACCTCTGCATTGTTTTTGTATTGGTAAACTGATAAATATTTTTTTCAACACAAATAAATGATATAGAGCTCATATAATGGTATAGATATTGTAAACAATTTCAACAACATTCCAACGTGCTCAATCATACACCGTTGTAGCGGGTGACTAGTGAGTAGTGACTTGAGCTGTTCAACTTGTTCGCAAGGGAATAATATTAAGTGCTAGCGACTTACCGTGCCTTCAGAGTTAATTAAAAAAACTTTAGACGTGGCTGCTTACGATGGGATGGCTCTTGAAAAAACCTCGCTACAAAAGCAGTAGAGAGGGCTATTGATTAGAGTTTTATTGCAAAATCAATCTATTATTATCTAAATCTTTAAATTAAAGTGAGAATGAGAAAGCCACAGGGCACGTAGAATTGATGGATATGCCCGAAGAGGTGGCCAGCAGTCATCCGGCGTGACTAAGGCTAGAATATGAATACCTTAACATTGAACATTTTTATTATTTTATTTATTAGATTCACCAGTGGCAATTATAATATTACAGCTTTATACAAAGAAGTGTTCTTATTGCTAAATGCATTACTTTTTGAAGGTGAATACCACGTGCAAATATTTTTACAAGCTAATTACTTACATTATCTAATTATATTACATTATGTTTATAGGAAAACTCGAAATAGTTAAATTTCTAATAAATTCGATGCCCTATTTTCCTTATTATTTTGTTTTGTTTCCTATAACTTAAAAATAATAGTATATTAGATTTGTTAAGAACTAGACGTTGGACCGAGTAGGTAATGCTTTAATGGTTTTATTTACAAAAGATATCAACGAGATTCTTTTTTAGTTTAAGTTTAAGACTTGTTATTTTTAAGATTTAGTGTGAAATTGATTTCATAATAATAACGTAATACTGGTCGCGAAACTCTATACATATTTAGATATATAATATCTGAATTTAATATTTAGTAGGTACTGCTAAATACACATTCTACAGTTCTGATATTTAAATAAAAACTAGAACTGATTCGGAATTGTGATTATCATATTTTCTGGAGAACATAAAGTTGTTACAAATGTACGACGTTCGTGTTACCAGTCACTTTCAGGAGACCATTCACAGCCTTGTCAAATATTTGTCTGCCGTAAACGGTACGTCCGTGCGTGTGAGTTCCAGCGAAAGTTTGAGACAATGGTCACTCAATTTTAATTGTATACGACGTGGGGGAAAGTCTAAGTCTGTCGTTGAGTCTATAACGTCTCAGAAGATCTTTAAACATCACTTAATTTTTAAATTTCCATCTTTTAATTTGAATTAATAAAAAAAAACAGATTATAATAGGTATTCACCTGAAAGTATTGACACGTATAAAACTACGAAACCTAGCATTATTTAGTAAACTGACATAAAAACTACTTTTTTTTTAATAGTCGGATACATCGCAAAGAATTATGTATTATTATAGCTAGTTTCATTAGGTAAGTTTTTATGTAAGGTGCAACGTGACGATGAATAGTAGACTCGCGTCTATTTGCAGCAAGTAAGATAACTTGAAGTGGCACTTTTTATACTTCCCACTAGATGTTTAGATAAAACCTATTTAATTACACGCAGCTATTGTTTGATTTCAGACTTACTTATATTCAAAAATTATTTTGTGTTTTAAATTTAACCATTTTATAATTTGATTTTTATTTGTATGATTAACATTACAATGACGTTAGTATTGTATGATCTTATACGACAGGTTATAAAAAATATGATTTAAGTTTTCTTACTACTTACGTCTGATCTGCATACGGTGAAATTGTGGGTAACTTGTTGTAATTATTCAATTGTATCTATTCTTATTGAATAATCGATATGAATGTTTATAAAAACTAGAAGCGGTGAACTCGAGTTGAAGGAACGTCTCGCTCGAATGCCTGATCTAAAAACTTTACTAACTGAAGTAGTAATCTCAGAGGAAATGCAGAAATACGAACACGTGGTATTCTATAAAATTGTGATATGTATGATATATTTTTATCTTGTGCATGTTTGTCCATCATATACGCTTATCTCGAAGACAAGCCGTCGGAAAAAAATGAAATACAACAATTTACTTGGGATGCTTAAAGTTCTCTTATCTAATATCCAACGATATATGTATAATGAAAAAGTCATCTATACAAATACCTAAAATACAAGTAATGTTATCAATATACTAAACTCAATAGATACAAATAAATAAGTATCTACGGAATACTTACGACTCTACCTCACATTTACAATGAGTACGTGCAACTTTTTATAGCATTGGCTACTTGAAATTAATACATTGTAATTTTATATACAATACAGGTTAATAATTTAAAGGTCATGTGGCTTTTTATCAATGTTCTTATGTATTAACTAAAAATATATTCTAAAGTCGATTATTTGTTTATAAAACCTACCTACTTCCTTAGCCTAGCCGCTAGAAAAAAAAAAGAAAAAAAAAGCAAAAGTAAGTATTAGTTAGATGCGTAGTGCGTACTATTATATAAACTGTTTACATTATTTGAAGAAAGTTCCGAGTATAAATGTAATACATGTAAATACACATACGTCACATGTATGGAGTTACGGTAGTTTGTATATAGTATTATTTCTGTAAGAAATGTTTAAGAAAAACGTTTAAAGTCTTAATATATTACTAGCTGACCCGACAGACGTTGTCCTGTCTACACGTCTTTAATTTGAAAATTTCAAACTTTTTTTAATAAGCTAAAACATTCTGGACCATTTTGATGAAAATTATTATTCAAATTGTGAATCTAAACCATTCTCAGATCCCCTTGAACACACACAAAAAATTTCATCAAAATCGGTCCAGTCGTTTGAGAGAAGTTCAGTGACATACACACTCACAGAAGAATTATATATATAAAGATGACATTCTATTCGCCGTTTAATGAACCAGACACATTACGTTTTATCACCTAAGATTTTTCAGAAGTCAACTATCTTGAATTTCTCAAGATTTGCTTTTAGTATAGAATATAATTGAATAATTTATAATGCATGTTAAGCAGTCTTTTGCTTGTCCGCGTGCTAGCTACTTTCTTTCCAAGTAAAAGCTGTGATAGCATACATAATTCGTGTGTTTACAGTTCGTGACAGCTACTAATTTGGAATCGGGTGATAATCAAACTGAATATAATATATAATAATTTGTGAAAGTTAAAACAATTTGAAATAGGTACTATGCATATCGAAAGGGTCTACAAGTTATTTTTGGAGGTCATGAGTCAAAAAAAACTGACGCCAGACGGAGTTTTATCCCAAAGATTATCCGAGACGTTTAGTTTTGGTTCTTAAAATCCAAAAAGCCGAAAAGATTATCTCTTAACTAAAAGATAAATGAAACAGATAAAATGGGTGGCCTTAATGTTCAATATGAAACTAAAAAACAGATGAAAAAGTAGTAAATTTCGATGAAACATAATAATGGTAGGGGAGCCCACGAAGCTAAATGGGGATTTACTCGAGCGTCGTAGAGACCTATTGGGATGCAAAGCTTAGATGATAAGAAGAAAAAAATGTTATATGATATATACCTTTACATCGGTGGGGGAAGCGGCTATAGATTTTCAAATATGTAAAAAAAAACTGTTGCATAGACATCCTCGAGCGCGTCAGATATTGATAGCATAAATGCCCTACGTATTTTTAATAATGTACGTATGTTAATCTGATCATTTGCATGATGCGGGTGGTTGTATTTAAGGGTTGAAAATGAAAAAAAAAAAATTTAATCGAGCGCGTCAGATTTTCTAAGGGAGTGTTAAGTGCACCAAAAAAAAGCTCTCATTCACTAATCTGACGATTTCGATGGGACGCAAACTCGCGGCCATTTTCATAATGTGCAAAAAAAAATCGCCATTTTGAAATACTCAGCGCGTCAGATTAAGATATATATGGTTCATCTTTATGTTCTAAACGTACTGTCTCATAATCTGACGATTATCTAGAGGGATTCGCCTGATCTGACAAAAAAAAATTAGAAAAACGGTTCACCTTAAAGGCCATACCTGCAACTTCCCGCTAATTCCATTCCTGTGCGCTTAAAATTGTACTTATGGCATTTTTGAGCTCAAAATATAATTTATGTGATATTTTGAGCTCGCAGAGTTCAAAGAAATAATATTTCTATGCATTTGAGCTCTCCCAGCTCGAAAGTCTGATAGAAGTTTCATAGAACACTATTTTTGGAATTTTCAAACTGCAATAACTTTTGAATAATTCGAAAATTCGAATTATTCGAAAGTTCCCGAATAATTCGAAAAATTTCGAATAATTCGAACATATATTGCAAATTTAAAAAATGCGCAATTGTTTTCACTGGGTAATTTATTTTTAAACGAAAAGTATATTATTCGTAAGTAGACTATTTTGACACACGATTTGAAGGAATTTAAATGGATACAATTGAAGATCCAGAGATATTTCATTAATTCGCGAATTATTCGAAAACTTTCGAATTATTCGAAATTTTTACGAATTATTCGAAATTTTTCGAATTTCGAATCAAATATTGATATTCGATTCGATTCGAACGATGTTCGCACACCCCTAGACTCTTTATGATCAGCTGTGATGGTGTCATGGCGGCAGAAACCAGAGTGGGGACGGAGTGAGAGAGTAATAGATAGAGAAAGAGTGAGAGAGGAATAGAAACGCGGAGAAGGAAATGTAGCCATCACGCAGCTGCACGCATTTAACTTTATCGACGAATTTTTGTTATTTCGGCTTGCGGAAATCGTCAGATTATATATTTTTCATTATTCTTGCATTATTTCCTCCAAAATAAAAAAAAAATTAGCTACGCTCGAGAATGTCGAAATGACGTTTTTTTTTACAACTTTGTTGCCCTCCCCTTTTTTTACGTCACTCTCAAATTGTCAGATTAGTGGAATATACACTTTTTAGGATGTAATTAACTCACCCTACCTTAATCTGACGCGCTCGAGAATTTCTGGTGGTCAATTTTTTTTTACTAATCTGATCCTGTATCCTTCACGGGCGGCCTTATATATGGGCCTCATGTTTTGTGGAGGTACTTAACCGGGTACAAAGTATCCCCCTGTATATTAATCTGCCGCGCTCGAGTAACTACAGAAAATCCCCTCTTCGGCTCCCCTACTATAATATTATATGTTTTTGGTGAAATTGATATTTACGCCACTACAATATACATAACTTTTATTCGTGGCGAAATAAATGTAACACATTTTGGGGGCTTTAAAATTCAGCTCTTTAAAGGGCATAAGAGATTAGTTTCTGGAAGTATTGAATTAAAACAAAGTAGGTACCTACTAGATAGGCTAGTGAAGTCGGGCCAGTCAAAAAAAATTATACATAAATGCAAACATCTAAACTTGTACACAAGTATAACCGTTCACCTAATTCAAGATAGAATTTACTAGAATATCTAATGTTTTCAATCATTACCTGTTTCTCACAACTAATAGCTTAGTTACGTTCTACAAATGCCGATGACAAAGCAATCTGACGGAATTCCGGTTTACAATGTTATCGATGTAAATTAATCTTAAAACAAAATCGTAGAAAGTATGTATTAAATTTTGTTTCACTTGTATCACTATACCTAATTGTAAATTATTATTGGGTTTATCAAGTTCAATTATTTAAAAAAGAAGTATCTACTCAGTCGATAGTATAGTCGATGAAAATTGGAACTATCCAATTATAACGTACTTATAGGTACTCTAATTTGGTTCATACCTACGTATTATCACTACATATTATAAAACAAAGTCCTCCGCTGCGTCTGTCTATTCGCGATAAACTCAAAAACTACTGCACCGATTTATATGCTGTTTTCACCAATGGCTAGAGTGGTTCTCGAGGAAGTTTTTAGTATATAATGTGATAAGTTTTTGTAAAAGTACATTAACCAAAATATTTGCTGGAGGTGTCGGTAAAAAATAAGCCGTCTGGGAGCTTTCAACGAAAGCGCTGCCTAAGCCCTTTGAGATATAACCAAATAATGTATGGTGGAATTGTGCATCTTATATAGGTCTACAGAAAAGTCCACGATGGCATATCTATCTTTTAAGGATACTATATCTATATATATAATATATCGTAAATATTGTATTGTTAGACTGAAGTGTAAATAAATGTTGAAAGAATATAATTTAAATAATTTATATTACGTCGTCTGTCATGACTCATGGCTCATTCCCGCGACATTTTTTGTCCAAGTCTAATAAAAATAACAGTAAAATAAAATATATCTTTGGAGCACAATTAAGAGCAGTCTTTGCGAATTTATGATGTTTCGACCTAAAACATTTTAAAATATATTATTATGAAAATAAATTGTTTACATATAAAATAAGTGACTTTAGTTTGCTTTGTTTAATGTAATATAGATTTATATTAAATACTTTAAATAACAATAAATGGTAGATTTTAGTTTCATGATATTAAAAAACAATTATTGCGTAATGAATGAGGTATTTAATGCGTAGTAAGATAATATTAATAATAAAATCGTTGGTATTCCGTACACCTGCACATTCTTAGTATTAGATTATTTGTAAAAGGGATATAAATGAAAAAACATAAATGCCCATTAATAAATCTTAAAGAATTTTTAAATTAATTTAGAATTATATTTTAAAAATACGCCCTCTTAGTCAAAATGATGTTTTATAAATTATATCGCTATTTGAAACTTATAAAATATACATATATGCAAGTAAATAGCATAATTTATATATGTTCTAAGATACTAAACTTATCTGTCTTTATTCTACCGGCTTTGTATGTACCTGTATATCTAAAATTTTGTAAGAAATAATCCAAAAACCCGTACCATACACAACGGAGGGCAGGTTGAACTTGGATAATCAATTATCTCCGCCCTTGAAGGACGTACAGGAATGAAACCGGTTCCTAAAGTTACCAGGGATCAGACAAACTGTATTATAACAAGTTTCTTCACGTTTTACATCAACAACTTGATAATATTTAATGATTTAGTTTATAATGGTCTCAGAAGCGATTGCTTAATTGATATTTAATATACTCTCTGGCTTAAATTTTTCAACTTAAACGCGTTTTATAACACAATTCGACCTATTTATTTCATTGTTATTAAATTAACATCATTAAATTCTCGTAAATCTATGAAAGTATTCTTAGATTTACGAGAATATTTGATATCTATCTATACATATAATAAAATTCTAACTGAGTCGAATCTGATATTTTCTAATAATATCAATCATAATCTGACATTAAATATTTTTTGGAAAATCTTATTGAAATAGTCATTCCTCCGAATCTATAAGTCTTAGAATTTTGGTCTTTCTTTCTGTCTGTCTATCTGGGAACGCAACACGGGAAAACCACTGGACAGATTTTGATGAAATTTGGTATGATGATAGCTGGTTATACGGGTCAACATATACTAAACGTTTAACTATGTCAGAAACCATTGATAAAAGTGGCGGCATTGACGCCTAAAAATCCTAAAACATAGTTTTATTTAATAAACATCGCCATCGTATCAAATATTTGTTGCGGTAAACAAAACACAAAATGTTTGCTAAAGTATATAGTACAGTAATTTTAAGTATATAGACGTATCTATAACTAGTCCATTTAAGTGCTAGATCATCACTATAACCCAAGTAGCGTTATGTATAGATAAACTAATTTTAACAACCGAACGAATAACTTTGTTAACAATGTTCGTCTAAGATACTTTACGATGACGTGTCGCGGCGTTAGTTTCGATTCGTATTTGCACGATAAAACTATTTGTGTAACTTAATTCTATAAGAAATCACTTATTAGACAAAAAATATTTTGTTTTAGTAAAGTCAATGCATGACATAAGAGATTTACAGGTGAAATTACAAGTGAATCTAACGTTATGAAAGTATTTTTGCTCTATTAATTTGAAAATGCAAATTATATATTAATATTACATATTTCAAACTTTATAATACTTTATATTTCATCATTTAAGGAAAAAATAATTAACTTACTTGATTGTTTAAATATTAACGAACACTCTTTATTGCAGAGTTATGTAACGGAACACACGGACAACTCGCAGGTGATCCTCGAAAACCTCAACAGCAAGTACTATTACTACACGCGGACGCGAGGTCTGTTCCGCATATGCTACCCCAAGGAACGTCCTCCTTCAGGTGATATATAAAATTTAATCAATTTACTTACCTATTTAATATTAATGACTAAACGTTTTCTATTATGATAATTACTTAATGGAATACCGTAAACTTTTAAAGCTCAAGCAGACACGTGGGTGAGTGAGTTTCATATATTACCATAAATTAAATTTTTAAAATATAAAATACAATCAATGCAACCGTTAGACAAGCGAGCGACATATTGTTTTTATAAAAACACTAGCATTGCCCGCGGCTCCGCCCGCGTTCTGATGACCAAAAACCAAATTCTTAGGTTTACATATTAGTATACTCTTACATTGCAGTTTTTGTATTTTTTCTCAGAAATGAGATATTTTCTCGCGGTAAAAAGTATCCTATATGTTGACCCGGATAACCAGCTATCCCCATACCAAATTTCATCAAAATCCCTTCAGTGATTTTTCTGTGATCCGGTAAAAACTATAGATTCGGCCTCTGTATCAATAATAATGTTTATTTCAATTAGATTTTCCAAAAAATATTTAATGTACAGATTCGGCTTAGTTACAATTTTATTATATGTATTGGTAGGTAACCATGTGTCAATATAAGTTAAATAAACTTGAAAAATATATTATAGGATTACTAACCGATTTTTATTATATAGTAGAGTAGTTCTTGAGGAAGCAGACCAAATGATTCTATGGAATTTAACAATTCTTGTGGTTTAAACGCCCACGAAACAAAGCGTGTTCCAGCCGTATTCCGGCCATTAGTAATTTTATGAATAATGAAATCAAATGACATACTTTAAAGGGTAATTTATATCTCCATTAAGTACTTACGATGGTAAAATTTTGTATTTTTAAAAGAATTAATTATATTTTGTAGTCCAAATAATCATGTAAACATTACTTATCAAGAAAATACTTTTTAATATAAAAAAAACATTCGATCTATACCACGGTATCTTGGACTTTTTTATTACTAAAAAATCTCCACATTTTCCCATACATTATTTACTCATATATGTACAACTGAAACACGCAAAGAACGCTGTTCTAATTATTAGTTATTTTATACAACTATCTACATTATAGATGTGGATTTTTTGTAAATTCTACAAAAAGTTGTATAATTTATAGCCGGGATATTGTAGCTTTCTATCAGTAAAGTAATTCTCGGATCGGATCATGTTTAATGTGTTGGGAACCCGGATAACATGATCCGATTCCGAAAATTGTTTTATTGATAGAAAGCTACAGTACTAAAAAAAAGATAACAAGTTAATATTAGTCCCGCTGAGTTTCTTTCGCCAGTTCTTCTCAGGTCTGAGGCTTCTTCTTTCCGAACTGGTAGTAGACTCATGACGTTCAGTAATAAAATGTAATAATTTAATGCTGAATAAAATATTTTGAATTTTGATATTTTTTTTGAATTTTGAGTATCCTTGAGTGTAATTAAACAGTTTTTTTATAGAATCTACAAAAAAAACTACAATTTTTGGAATTTGATCATGTTTTCTGGGTTCCCAACACATTTAAACTCACAAATGCCTCTTTGAGACTTTATACATTATAATAAGGATTGATAACCTATAATTTATCATATATTAAAAATAATTAATGAATATTATATATTAATTAATGTATGTACCTAATATAGCACGTTTTTTTAAATTTGCTTAATTTTAAAGTTAAATTGTTATGAAATCCAAAATGATGTAATGTTTTCTATAGACTGTCAATTATGTTAATATATTTTACGTTTAAAAGTAATTAATTGTTCATTGAAAATGAGTACAGAGAATTAATCAGGTAGTTATCCCAATTAAATCCACTTTCATGGTAATAATTAGAGCCTATTGGGGCAGAACTGCGAGTTATGATGAATTGCTATACAAATATATATTGAAGTGTATAGAAAATAGTGGTCATATTACCATATCATACTACCTGTGGTCAGCATAAGTAGCGTACAGTACGGTATAAGACAGGTGTTTAACTGCACAATAAGTATTGTGTTTGTATAGTATCGTGACTATTATCTAGGCTTCGATATATGTCATTTTTTACGTAGAATGGAGATCGTTCTTGAAGTAAAAACTTTTTATATAATACCTTCTTAGATTTAGGCGAATATTTGACATCTCTCTCCCATGACCAAGATTGCTGTAAGTGTAAAGTTTACGAAACCGAAACGTCGGGGACTAAAAATCAAATTAAATCTGTAAAAAAATCCGAAAAAGAAAAGATAGTTTAATTAAAAACTTTTTATATAATCCAATCACAATCCACAACTGCCATATAAAATCTGCTGCGTCTGTTCATTAAATTAATGAAATAGCTATAAAGTTATTTAAATTTTAGTAAAATAAAATTTCATTACCATGCATGAATTAGATGAGTGATTTATTTCGTGTCATGCAAAATTTCTCCTCAGAAACCGGTGTGAAAGGCTTGTGGTTGAGAATTTAACCTGCGCTCGGTTGACTCTTTAGCCTAGAAAATTACGCAGTACGAATAGATAATGGATTGACGGCACAATTATTATCGATTTTACTCTTAACGGACATAGTTTCATCCGTCTTAGTATTCGCGTGTGTTATTATAAATTCGTGAAGTCTTGTTAACAATAATAAGAAATATATATATATATATATATATATATATATATATATATATATATATATATATATATATATATAAATTTATATATAATATTTTTTATAAATAATTTGATCTTTGACGATTTTTTATAATGGATCCTTTTTTTTAACACTTCTATATCTACAAAGACGGTCAAGTTTGAATTAAGGGTGAGTATTCTGTTAATTATACTTACTTATATTTATATATGTAGGTAAAATCGTTACGGAAAAAGATATTGTGCCTAAGTACAGATATAACAAAAAAATTAATATTACATTTAAAGTAAAAAAAATTATTGCGATATTTTTTTTGTAAATTTGCATAACAGACCACCTCTCGCGTCACCGTCTTGGCATTTCCTTTGGGTCATTCAAAGGTTGATTCGAAAGTAAGCCGATAATTACGCATCGTATATTCAGTTTGCACGACACATACCATAAAAGGTAGGTATGTCTTGTTGTACATCACTGTACTATTTTGGTATGAATATAATTTTAATATGTCTACGAAGGTCTAGGACGTATTGATACGTGACAAATATAATACTTACATAGTTGATGTTTTTTTATATCTCTTCAAACCGTATAAAATATATAAAATACTAGCATTGCCCGCGGCTTCGCCTGCGTTCAGATGACCGCAAACCAAATTCTTAATGTATATTAATATACTCTTACAATGCAGTTTTTGTATTTTTTCTCAAAAATGAGGTATTTCCCCGCGGTAAAAAGTATCCTTTTGACCCGGATAACCAGCTATCACCATAGCAAATTTCATCAAAATCCCTCCAGTGGTTTTTCTGGGTTGCGGTAACAAACAGACAGACAAAAGTTTTAAAAACTATAGATTCGGCCTCTGTATTGATAATAATGCTAATTTCGATAAGATTTTCCAAAAAAATATCTAATGTACAGATTCGGCTTAGTTACAATTTTACTATACATATATGTATGTATAGATTATCTGGTCTGAATAGAGCAGAAAAATTTTACGAGTTATAGTTATATATTTTTTTTAATCAAAATACAATTTACACATACAAAATTTGTTATTTACATTATTTTAATTATACTAAATTATTACATGTTTTAATAAGAATTTCCTTTTATGGATTCTACGTGCTTTATTCATGTCGTAATATATTCAAGGTGACGTAAATAGCGCATAGATAAATCACGTTCCACTATTGTACAAATTCTCATCTAAACGCTAACTGAGGTGTCATGCATGTTCCTGAGATATGGAAGTGTAAGAAATATGCAGCAGTACAGGCTTTATGTATATATGGGTCGTGAAGGCAACAAAGCGTGGTTGAAATCGTTTTATATGATTTATGTCTAGATACTTCCTAGAATCATGACGATTACGAAATGTATTTTTTTTTAATAATAACAAATTATAGTTGCCTATTGGTATATTTTATTAGTTAGTGGTATATGTTTATTAGTTAGTGGTTAGTGGTATATTTAATTTATTCTATCAAAAGTACTTAAAAACTAGTTAGTAAGAAACAACAATATTTTACTTTTTGTTAACTTTATCAAAAGCGAATTTATATCTAAGAAATAGTGATATTTGGTGAATAAAAAGATAAAATGTAATAAGATAATTAACTAAACAAAGTGTTTTTATAGATATATAGATGGGAAAAAGTTTTGTTAATATGACTTCTTTTTCTTCCCAAGCTTTTTTTAAACAGAGTTTAGTTTAAACGTTTGACCGCCTAACGTTTTTATACTAGATTTAGCCCGCAGTTCCGCTTTCGTAGTAAGTACTTCCATTATAAAATAGCCGTTGTTAAACTAGAATGTAAGGTATTTCCATTTCGAATTTCAATTAAATCCTTTAAGCCATTGTAGTGTGAAGAAACAACAAGTATGCTCATTCACTCAAGTTTCAAGCAAAAGACATGTTTGGTATTGTTTAATTTACCATACTTCCTTCCTTTAATCAATACTATAATAATGCACTAGCCTTTTTAACAATGCCAGCACCAAAAAAGGTCGTCGCCTACTGTTTTCAACAAGGTTGCGATCTTGACCTCGTATAATTTAAAGTATGAAATTTTTAAGTTGGAACCAAATCTAATTATCGCAAACGTCTTAAACTATTACCCAAAGACCACAGTTGTGAACATTTTGTTGGGATTATGTACAACTTATTTATAGCTTTTGTGAGAAAGAAAGACAACAAGAAGTCTTAAGTGATTAAAGAATACATCCTTATTTATATCTTATATCGTTAAACGAGCAATTCTTGTATATATAATCTGAATCTCGGAAACGATTTTCATGATATTGAGTACACGGGGTTTCGGGGGCCATAAATCGATCGAGATCAGTCTTATGTCTGAGAAAACGCGTGTTTTAGAGTTTTCATGCAGTTTTATGTTGCATTATTCCACCCAAAATATGGTGGGTAATTTGCACACTCCGATATAAGCATCGTGGTCAAACGGCCAAGGTGCAGAATCACAGGTGTCCAGGTTCGAATCTCGGTCGCTTATAAAGTTTTTACTTTTGTTTTTTTTATATTTATTCAAGTTTTTAGTTTTTTTTTTAAATTGTACTTTTGGCCAAAACTCCGAGCGAAGCTCGGTAGCCCAGGTACTTGCTTTATAAATGAGGTTCTGTTTAGAGATAATATAATAAAGCAGGTAATTTAAGGGAAGCGACACCAATTCATTATACCACTTATATTTTAACGATTATAATTTAACTATTTTACTTTTTTGAAATACATAAAACAAAGTTATACATAAATTGAATGTTAACTCTTAAATCTACTTCGAAATAGCCTTGATAAAGGTAATTTTACTTAAATAGTATTTATATGAATTCATGACAACTCGCACAGGTGGTTGAGCAAGACCTCAATTTTGTTACTTATGACTTGCAAGGCATAAATTAATGTGATCGAGTCATGCAACGATTGGAATGAATGGAACATGTGATCATGGAACAATAAAAATCAGAAAAAATCATAATACGATTAAAAGCTTATAAATAGGCAAGTGTCTAGAGGCACAAAACAAGTTTAAATCTGCTTAAATAAGCGAGTTAATGTAGTTGGAACAGAACTAACGCCTCTCTTTAATTAATGCAAAAATCCATTGTGACTCAAATGCTTATAGACAAGTAACACAACATTTTTAAGCTGCTTGCCATCGGACTTCTGACAGTAATCAAAGAATAGACCGACCTTGGAAAGTGTAGTGTGTACTGTGTAAGGAATACTTTGTATGTTAAAACTTATTATTTACATAGATATATCGTTTGGATAGTTCTGTTAAGTGAATGTTGGCACAGTTAGTTAATTTCACTTCCTTTGATATTGCAAAACCCAGATGCAAACAAATTTTCTTATGACTTGTGTTAGAGTAGAACAATGAATGTGCTAAATATATACGAGTATTATAAAGGTATTAGATCGTAGCCCGTGTCCAGCAGTGGGGCGTTCAAAAGAGCTGAATACAAGGTATATACATATATGTATGTAAACGTGTACTAGGTTATAGTAATACTATAAATCATATTTTTATGTATGTATATTATATAGTTAACTTGTAGGCTCGTAACAGCGTCGAATAAAAACCTGACAGCTTTGTAATAGGCAATAACTAATGATATCTAGTTGACGTTGATAGCATCTCAATCACAGTGAATACTCCGATTCTCGATAGTCTGTTGATGACTTGTTTTCTATACCATCGTTAAAGATCTAGCCTTTAAAGCTAATCTCAGGAACTACTTATCCGATTTGAAAAAATCTTTTTGCATCAGGTAGCCCGTTTATTGAGGAAGGCTATAGGATATACATCGTCCCGGAAAAATGTACGGTTCCAGTGGGATAGATTTGTTTTTGTCTAGGGACGAACCCGAAGCGAAGCGAGGGTGAATCGCTAGTAGTTTATAATATATTTTTGTGGGAGGATCTGTAAGTTATTTTACATCGTACGTGTTTTACAGGTGAAATCTTTGTTCCACTAAACTAGTGTAGACCGGTCCATCTAAGTGGAATAGCATCACACATATCTCGTTCACAAGTTTATAGATGAAAGAATAGATATGGATTATTAACGCAGTAAAAACTTTGTGGCTGGGAATAATATTGAGATGCAACTTGTAGAAGCTAAATGAAAAAAAATATTAATGTAAATAATAAAAAATCAAGTAATATTTTTATAAATTAATATTTAAAAAAATATGTGTAATTATGGTGTATATATTAAAAATGATGAAACCTTTGATGTATATATACCTAATGTCCGTAAGTTTGGCTTTTATTTTATTATTCATTCAATTTGATTGGAAGAAGTTTGATCACAAAGCATTTTTGGTTAGTTAAATAGTTAAAGTTAAAATATTCTGTTAAAAATATGAATACTCTATTGTCAATATCCAGTTAGGGGTAGACACTATTGGTTTTTAAGTACGTTTTATATTTATTTTTCAACTAAAACTCGTTAAATTGTATAGAATTTGTAAATTAGTTGATGATTTGTGTTCAAGAATTTGGAACGCATTAGTCTCAGATGGAAATTAAGTAAACGGTGCGGCTGTTGACCATTTTGTTGATAAAGCTATCTGTGGTATTTGGGACACGTTTTATACTAGAAGATTAAGCCAAACGATTTGAGTTGGTTTATGGTGAGTAAATAAAAGGGCAAGAGAATTGCTTATTAACATTCGCTTATAAAGTTGTTATTTCTGTCTTGATTCAAATATGAAGAATATCTGGTCTTCGTAATATCTAGAAAACAAAAATAATTATTAATAAAAATATTAGTAAGTGCACTCAATAATAAAATTGTATTATTAAAAGTAGCATCTTTCTAATCTATGAAAACTTAAATTATTAATATATTCCGTTGTTTCTTATAAAATTTCGTATAGTTTTTAGTAGTATTATACACACACACACACATATATATATATATATATATATATATATATATATATATATATATTACATGCTAATAAAATTTATATCTATCTAATAAGTAAACTGAGTAGCCATTAGAGTTGAACATTTAACAGTTTCATAATTAATGCTCTTCTTTCACACAGTTACTTTATATTGCGAACGGCACAACTTAAACTATAATAATATTATAAAGAGGCAGAGTTTGTTTGATTGTTTGTTTGTTTATTTTTTTTGTTGAACAGGCTAATCTCAGGAACTACTAATCCGATTTATCTATATATATGCTATATATCGTGTACTTATAGTCTATCTATTCCATACTATCCGTTAAAACGTACCTAGGGACGAACCCGAGCAAAACGAGGGTGAGTCGCTAGTTGAATTAATAATTGTAAATAAAACGGGAATGATAAAGACATTTCAAAGAACAAATGAGTAATAGGTAAATATTATTTTCCTTATTCCTTTGTTCTACTAGAAATACAATAACAAGTTGTTAAGCTAACTGAATTAGTATCTCATAAACAATGTTTTTTTTTTCCATCGTAAACTTAATTTTTTATAGTATATATTGTTTATATTTTTGATCGATTTTAAAAAGTAGGGGGTACTTAATTCGGTTATATGTTTTCGTTAGTATATACAAAAAAAAAATTTAATTTTTTTTTTTTAATCTACCTCAAGGATGGTCAGACTAAATAAACATATTAAATTAAAAATATAGCTGTTTTATAAAAAAATAGATTTGTCAGTTGCGGAGATATTGATGATTTGACACTTCTATACATATAATAAAATCGTAACTAAGCCGAATCTGTACATTAAATATTTTTTGGAAAATCTAATTGAAATAGACATTATTATCGATACAGAGGCCGAATCTATAGTTTTTAGGATTTTTGTCTATCTGTTACCGCATTACGGAAAAAACACTGGAGGTATTTTGGGGAAATTTGGTATGATGATAGCTGGTTATCCGGGTCAACATATAGGATACTTTTTACTGCGGGAACAAATCTCATCTCTGAGAAATCTATACTAAACTTTAAAACATAAGTAGGGACGTACCCGAGCAGAGCGAGGGTGAGTTGCTAGTTTGATATAAAATTTTGGTTGCTCGAAATTAGAAAAAATATAAACGGACCATAGAAACAACACTTTCTGTATTTCTATGTCAACTCTATAAGAAATACGTTACCATTATAATATTAAGAAATATGCACAGATAATACAACCAAACAAATAGGTTGTATTATCTGTGAAAATATGTTACCATATAATATTAAAGTCTTCGCTTTACTCACATTTTTAATTATAAAAAAAACGTACGGCGTCCTATCGCATTGAGACTGGTCTTCTGAGTAGAATATATTGTGGTATACTAAAGTGTATGTAAAAACAAGTTGATATGAATGGTGAGAGATCAGGCGTAAGACACGCGTGTAACAAATTTGCAGATTTTTTGACAGAATAATTAGACTTGGCTCGACCTCATTTTTTTGTTAATAACCCGACAACTAAACTTGGCCCGGCCTCAGGATTTGCAGTTGATGCTAGGAATTAACCAATCAGAGTAGAGCAGAGGCCGGTATAAGATTGTTACTAGAAAAAACTGAATTAGGAGCTTATTTTATACTATGTTAAAATGGATTATTTCGTACAAAATATTGTAATGTTATTATAACAGATATCTTTAATTATATACCTATATGTATTTTTGCTTATGTGCTTCGTCAGTTTTTTTTCATTTTCAAGGCTTTAATAAAGTAAGCAAGGTTGAAGCGATTTAAGAATATCCGTTGTAAAGTCCGTGTAACAGAATTATGTTAATATCATGATGTCATTATTTACCATAGTTTAAGTGTAATCACGGTAATAAACTATATGATCTACAAACTGATTAAACGCATCACACACTGAACATTCCCTCCTTTTTCATAAAACTTGTACGAGGTGATTGATTGATGTGTGTCGAGGAGACAGGAGTTTTTTTTAAATTGTTTAATTAGATTTCTCAGCCAATAAAATTTACGAAAGATTTCTAATACAATTTGTCGAGCTACTTAATAAAACTGGCTTTGACAGTAGCACAAAAATTTACACAATATTTTCTTAGGTAGCAAAGGTTACCATTAAGGATTTTATTTTAAAACTAGCATTGCCCGCGGCTCCGCCCGCGTTCAGATGACCAAAAACCAAATTCTTAGGTTTTTTCTCAGAAATGACACATTTTCCGGCGGTAAAAAGTATCCCACATGTTACCCCCGAATAACCAGCTATCACCACACCAAATTTCATCAAAAACTCTAGTGGTTTTTCTGTGATGCGGTAAAAGACAGACAGACAGACGAAAATTTTAAAAAGTATAGATTCGGTCGCTGTATCGATAATAATGTTTATTTCAATAAGAGTTTTCCAAAAAATATTTAATGAACAGATTCGGCTTGGTTACAATGTTATTATGATATGTATTGAAATCATTCCTAAAGTAGTTAAATAGAGTTAAAAGTTAAGTTAATCATTTTTTACATTAGTAACATAATATTGACGAGGGAAAGTCCCATTTGACTCATTGCTTAAAAAAAAATAGTATTTTTTTTTATTTTTATCATTGCAGTTTGTTTTCAGTGTCAATGATTTATATATTATCCAATATTCATATGTGTCAATCATATTGTTTAATAAACGATCAACAACACTCTTGCATTTTCCATTCTGACTTTCTAAGAACGATTAGCGATATATTTCGCAAGCAACCGGCCCTGGCGAATCTGAACCCATATCTGGTGTTTTGTAACCGACCAACGTACCGTGAAGGAATGCTGGCCATGCTTAGGATGTACGATAGGTGAGGCCTCGTACTATTTACATGCACATTTAGTTTCGGGCAGTCTCTTTTTATTATATAGTCTATTGTAAACAGTGGTAGACCGGATTCAGTTGTATCTATAATAATAATAATAATAATCTTTATTGTCCAAAAAGTTTAGTTTATAATATATTTCATACCTGAGGGTAACTCACACTAGGCAAAGCCTGTATCGTGAGTACCACAATTTGATTAACAAATAAAATATTGTTGCTCGGTTAACAATGCTAGTAAAAGTTATTATAATGACACACAGTTGTATCTATGTACCTATTACTTTTTAGCGAGTAAAACTTTGAAAATAGAATCTGCTTAGCAGTAAACTTACGTTCTTTCATAAATATAGGTAGCAATTTTGTAGGTACTGTAAAATTTACCTATATAACAATATTTTTATGATCTCTAATTATAATTATACTTATTACATGCTATACGATAACGATTTAGTGCATAATAAGTAAAAACATTTGACTAGATTCTAATGAGATCCGCCATTTATACTTTCAAATGAGCGTGTTATGTCCGAAAGAGAAAACTAACATAAAACTGCTTGTAAAATGATAATATATATTATCTGTTTACATGTCAATATGTTCAATAAGAAACATGTATTGCATGTATTGCATGACTTCATGATCATGTTAATGTCATCTTTGTTTGGTACTTATCATTCAAATAATCACGCAAATATTAAAATGCGATTATATTCTTATACAATAACTATTAACTATGATTGTAATGAAATAAGAATGTATAAAGTCTCACTTTTATTATTATTGGAGAAATGGACGTTTCTCTGTTGCATAAAGTTTTTATTGAGTATTTAATACTATGAAATAAAATATTATGCGACAACTTTCTTTTAATTTTTAAAATTAGAAGGACATACGAATAACAATATAATATTTAGTTTCATGGATACTTAAAAAAAACGCGTGTGTGTGTGTAGGTACTTATGTACTACGCACGTAAGAAGTTATACTTTTATGGCGTAACCGAACAAAAATAGCTAAAGATTAATTCATCCCGTATGACACAACTCTCTGTTTGTAAAAGGAATGCAGCTAACTTCATCATGTTGCTTTTTAGCTGTCAGTGTGCGCGCGCATCGTAAAAATTTTACTCTCATAAATTTTTCCAAACGTGCCAAAAGAAGTATAACTTCAAATGTTTTTTAATATATTAACTTTTGCTCGCAGCTCCGTTCGTAATGTTTTAAAAATCCTCCGCCATTAATATTATAACGTTCTATTAGTGAAAGAATTTTTAGCATCAACTGAGTACTTTCACTAATTATCCCCGACGTAAAACGTACATCTTTCTAAGAGGGTAAAAAATATATCAGTATACATAAAATTGTTCAGTTTAATTTCAGCTATTACTAATTTAAATGTCATAAATGAAAATATTACAAACTCTTATAGCTTGCTTAAATATTGCAATGTATTATTAGGCACGAGCGTTGAGCTTTAAGCTCGCACATAGTTTAATCCCGTAGCATGACCGCGCATATTATGTACTAGCGTTTTCCTGCGACTCTACCCGCATAGTACATCTTCAACATATCATATACTAAAACCTTCTCCGAAATACGCCGCATCTTATGGTATGAGTATTATTCCGATCGGATCAGTAGTTCTCGCAGTATAACCGAACAAAAAAAATCGGCTCTCCATTTAATAAGTATAGATTTTGAGCTGTCTGTACTTAATGTAAAAACTTTGTTATATATATGTATATGACTAATTTGATCAATTCAATAATACCTAAAACAACGTATATTTTTAACGAATAATTTAAAGATGAATGATAGAACGGTCGCGGCTTCGAGTCCCGCTGTGGGCATTCATTTGTGTGATAAGCAAAAATATTTATACTTTAGTAATGGGTGTTTATATTTATAATATGTATGTATTTAAAGTTATATACGTGTAGTGTGTCAACTATCTGGTATCTATAACACAAGGCTCGTAGCTTACCATGGAACGGATGGATGTTATATGGCTATATAAACACGTCTAAATAATAAAATAATAAAAAATGTCACTAAATGTTAGTAGAAACCTAAAAAGACATTAATATTTTTTATTTATAGATAACACTAAAGTTCGTTAATTAAAAATATATAGACTAGAGAAACCAAACCGATAGACAGGTTTAGAACATTTTTATAAGTACTATTCAAGGTTATGTACACTAATACTTACCCTTACAAATTATTTTATATGTATATACTAAGTAGAATAAAATATTTAACATGAAACTACTTGAAAACTGTATCTTTTCTCATCTACTTTAGTAGAGTCGTCCAATACAACATTCCAAACGCGTATCAGCAATTAGCAACAGCTTCTAAACATCGGAAAAGCATAGTGAAAGTGATTCTAGTCATAATTGGCGGGAAAAGTAAGGTGTGCCCGCCATTTTGTGTTTTCTTTCCGTACTTATCTTTTTTCTTTAGAACATTCTTGTTCAATTAATATTTGACGTATATAACTGTTTAAATTAGCTTAACCTAAGCTTGAATCGTAAATGTTTCATTAAAAACTAGTACCTATAAAAAACCTATAATAATACCGGATAAAAATTCATATCTTTGCATTTTCCGCCTCCATCCGTCAAATTGTTGATAATACAATCGTCTAACAGTTTTTCCTGTTTATCATTTTTTGTAATAAATAATACTCGTACTATTAGATAATGCGTAAAACTAAGTTAGTATTCATATATAGGAGAAATCTAGCGACAAAATTGTGGAAGCTTTTTAATCTCTGTTATTATTTGTTGCTTAGTGTTGCCATATAGGAAAATCGAGTGACGGTTGACAACGTAAGACTAAATCACCCCGTAGTAATTGTAGAATTATAACATCCACCTACACACACATGTATTACATTCAATTTATGCTTTCGCAACCGACAAAAGATTTCCTACTTTAACGAATGCTAAGTGTAGATAATCGAATAATCAAGTTTATTGCAGCGTCAGTAAATACTCTTTGAATATATTTTACGTAATAAAACAATATAAGAATATAAATGAAATTTTATTGTCTATTCGTGATTTGTATATATCTACGAAAACCTATAAAAGACTGCTTAACGCCTTTGTAACAAAATATTAAATTATAGAGCAGGGGGCCTTTTAATAACACATTCGGAATGCCAAGTTTATCAAGTCAACTCATCGTTTTCAATATGACTACTATTGACTAATTAGGCAAAGAAATTCATTATGAAGCCTTCATGCTTGAGAATTTGACTAATTTTGACTAACTTTAAAGATTATACTCGAAGTCACTTAGTTTCGAAAATAAGGCAAGAGCTAAAGAATGTGAAGCGTTCTTTAATGAGTCGTACGTAACAACTACGGAAATGTTTAAAAAAGTTTGCTTATTTAACACGGAACGTCTGCACACACAAATATGTAATTTACTAGTTTGCATATACTTATTTATAATTTTATGATGATAAAATAGTGTGTCATGAAGAATAAATGGAAATTGATGTGTTCTTTCCTATTGTTTAAAGCGACTTATGTTTTATATAACAGTTGCATAATAGATGGCAAATTAAATTTTTGTTTATTCAGACTAGTAACTACTATAGAAGTGGCATATCGCACTTGTGGTTGATGTACATCAGTATTGATTTTTACTTTTATTTTAGTTTATGTACTTGTATTTATATTTATTTTGCAATCATTCAGCGTTGTTATTTCGTCGTTAGGTCCAAGTCGAGACGAGGAGGTACCTACTGTTTTACACCTAAGTTCATCAACTACTATAGATACTAATCTATACATATAATAAAACTGTAGAGGTCGAATGTCTGTACATAGAAAAAAATGCTAAAAACTGAGTCAGGGTGGGGGATGTAAGAAGAGAGAAATAGAACAAATCCAGGCCTTTTTAATTTTTTTGTTTCTTTGTCTGTTTGTACGGGCTATTCTCCGAAACAGTTGGACCGATTTAAATGAAATTTTGCATGGTCGTACCTTATATTCCCGGTCAACATTTTAGATACTCATCCCGGAAAATTAAAAAGTTCAAGTGGGATAGAAATAGAGTTGCTTTTGTTTGTCTAGTCAACTTAATAAAAAATATAAAGGTACTCAAGAAAATCATCAAAATACACTCAGTTATACTAGCAATTACTATGGCCGCTTTCTTTGAATATTTTTTTAATTGCAGTTAAATGTTTTATGTTCTTTCAAGCATTGTTTTTGTTCTAAGGTAGCCGTTTGTTTGATTGCTTCCTTGTTATTGTTTGAAATGGATATTAGTATTCAAATTATTTATGCTAGCAGAATGAAACAATTTAAAATTCTTAATAACGAGCAGGTTTAGTGGCTTTCGGTGTTATTAGAAATTATTTAAATGTTGTAATCGTCTTCCAAAATAACTTACTTAATTTTTACTCTAAAAAAAAAGCTTTTGGTTTTTTCTTATTCACATACCTATACTTTTTACAAAAATAAAGGCATTTACATCTAATACCCACACGTAAGTACGTAAATGAAGGACACGATATATGAAAATTAGACATTCTAAGAAGAAAACTCGATTGGCATTAGATGCATTAAACATATTGCGCTAGTAATTTGCTTACTTAAAGCTTATTAATCAAAATATTTGACTTCTAAACTAAAGATCAATGGATTAATCATGGCACGTCTCGCACCTTGTTTGAGAGTCACGCAGCACAAGGACGTTTGACTTTCTATTGCACCCACAACATCTGTAATGTCGTCAAACCGGGTTACCTGTTTGTTGTATACTACTTATCATATTTGGACACACCCCAATTTTAAATCGTGTGGCGATTTTTAAATTGATTATTGCCAATTGTTTGAAATATCTGCGATTCTTTGTTGACGAAGCAATAGTTTTACTTTTTATTTAAAATTTTGCAGTAAGTCCATATTGTTTTGTTTTTATCGCATAATATTCAGTAAGCGCAGATATTTTATGTAAACAATCGTTATATTGAAGTTTGATTTATAAAAAATAATTTCTCCAAACAGGTGACAAGTCTCATTTTTAAGTTAGTATGAACTATCTAGTCTATATATTATGATATATATCCTTTAGCCTTTCTCAATAAACGGGACATCTAATACAAAAAGAATTTTTAAAATCGGATTAGTAGTTTCTGAGATTAGCGCGTTCAAACAAACAAACACAAACAAACGAACTCTTCCTCTTTATAATATTAATATAGATTATCTATTTAGTCCAAGATCCGAAGCAAGGTCCTCTTTCACCCATCTCCCATCATTTACTCTATTAAAAGTATTTTGTACTATTGTCTATTATATGCTGATATGATGCATAAACTTGCCCCGTTCTATATATTATTTTGGTCCAATTTTTACATTTAAAAGCCTGGCGTCATCATGATTCGTGACCGATTTTCGTAAACTATCTAATTTCTGCATGTACCCCATACTTTTATACTTTCAATTACTTATTTAAAGTAAGTGGATAAAATATTAATTGCAAAAATGTTTTTTTTTTTAATTCTTACTCTCTCTCTTTTAAGCAAATCCACGTACGCTATACTTTTTGTGTACTTACTACAGATATTTAACATAAAATTGTTTACCGTTCATGGTCAAGCAAAACCGTAGACTGAAGCTAGTTTACATAAAATAAATCCCTCTAACCACTGGATGTTTTAGTATGTGGGTAGAACAATGCTCATTAATATTGATGCCCATTAAATATTCACAAAATATTAAACAGTGATAATTGTCGTCAGCCTTGTGTCGGTTTGGTCGTATGACGTCGTAATCGATAAACGAAACGATTTATATTTAAGATATATTTATTCAGGAACTTGTATGTTTATGATCTTATAAAAGTTAACTTTTATTATACTATACTATTATATTATAGTGATATACACTTGCTTCGCTAAAGCGCGTGTTGGGTGGTTAACAGTAGCCTATTTGTTACTCTACATGCTCTATATGTGTAGTTTTCATCAAAATCTGTCTAACCAATTTAGTGTGAACTAGTAACAAACATACACACACATAATTTCGCATTTTTAATAGTACTACTAGTTTTATTTTCCTTAATAAGTACTTTTTTAAATTAGAATAGGTATGTCTTTTTAGTATCTATTTTCTTTTGTTTTATTGATTTTACGTTAAGATCCATAACAAATCGATAAATACAACGTTATCTATTGAGTTTAATTACCTAAACAAAATTTTCTTTATTCCTGACGAGATCCCTGGCATGCTACGAGTGTCTAAGCGGGTTTTTATTAAGAGCATATTATCAAAGTTAAAGTAGAACTATTAAATAAATAGATTACAGCTTTTAATTATATATATTATATATATATATATATATATATATTATATATATATATATATATATATATAGACTTGCATCTACTCTGTACTCTTTCTCTCTGTATTTCGTTAGCTATCAAAAATCTATTTTTAGTTAGTTATATCATAATTGATCTTAATAATTTGAACTTTTTATTGGCTGTCAGACTAAATAAACAGCTGCGATTGATCAGATAGCGCTTTCTTTATTGATGAGAATTGTTTGCGAATGGCACAATTGTTCGCAAATGATTTACTATTGTGCTTATTATATACAATTTATACTATTAGTTATTGTTGAAGATTCTTTAGGAGACAAAAAAATATATATGAACAAAAATATACTAAGTATACATTTTCGTTATTTAAATTTATATAAAATGTAAATTTAATACAGAACTTGTTTTTTTATATTGTTTTGGTAGTTTACAATAATATATTACATACTTAACTAACCAATACAGGAATTTGTGTAAATATGTTTACAGTCTATACGTTCACTAAGTAAAAAGACTGATTCATTCTCTAAATAAATAATAAAAACAGTCCGCCATATTGGATTTACAACAACGTCATTTTTCTTATTGTAATCAAGCCCTTTTATTTGATATCCATAGCATGGGGGTGTATTAAAAAAAATAGCGCGCGTTTCCCAAGCTTCCTGTTACACACTTCCGTCCCTTTTCACGAAATCACTTCCACAAATTGCAGGAAAGCGAAAGGAATGACATCAATAATATAAAAAGAAAACTAACTTTGGCAAATATCAAAGTTTTTTGCAATCAAAATCTCTCGAGTTATTCTGTTTGTAGTAAATATATTAACCACTAATAGAAATAGAAAAACACTAATAGAGATCTATTAGTTCCCACGGGAACCGTTCATTTTTCCCGGATAAAAATTAATCTGTTGTTTGACTGGCAATATAAGGTATCAGAATGTTAAATTTTACTAAATTAGGTGCATAAGTTGTATAAGTTATTATAGTTTTTAACTATCCCACGGAAACTATTTAATTTTCCGGGATAAAAAGTATCTAAGTTGTTGCCCGAGAATATAAGGTACGACCATGCAAAATTTCATTTAAATCGGTCCAATAGATTCGGAGATTAGCCCGTACAAACAGACAGACAGAAAAATAAAAAATTTGAAATAAAAATAACACTGTATTTGTTCTATTTGTCTTCTTACATCCCCCTGACTCGGTTTTTAGCATTTTTTGCTATTTACAGACATACGACCTCTACTGTTTTCTTATAGTATAGATTTCCGCAAGATTCCGCAAGGTAAATGAAGACAATGCCGATGTTCACTGTAGTAAAAATATGGGAATCTTCATTGTAAATAAAACAAACAAGATACAATAGGCGTTAGCATTAAAACTGAGTTTCCATCGCCTCGATATATTTTTTCTTGAACTTAATCTACGCCATCATATTGCACTTCCATTAGAAACTATTGTGTACAGTTGTAAACGATAACAGCAATATAGTAAATTTGCGTTTGTTATTTTGTCCTTTTCAAGTAAACCCGAGAAACGGCATGTCTTGAATTTGGAGTCTTGAAATCGACATGATTTTTTACATAGAGACAGTTACCTCTTTAAGTAGTTTTGTGAGAAATGTTATATGTGACGGGATGGCCAATAAAACGTCGTTGTTCTCGTAATTAATGTATATATTGTACTGCTTTCCACCAAATATGAAGCAAGACTAAAACTAAATATTCTAACAAAGTTCATAACGAAAAGTAGGGTTGACCTACTTTTTAAAATATTGACAAGTGTCAACTGACATTCAGAAAATACATTTTATAAACACAGAGTATAAATTCGGTATATAAATTAGTAATCCTAACAGCTCGGCCTTCCTGAGCAAAGGCGAGTCCTCTCGCAAAACAATGAAAACTACAAAACAAAAGAGATTTTTTTCATAAATGTACATATTTAAGTGCTCGATTAGCTAATTAAACAACAACATAAATGTAAATCAAAGGAATAATCTTTTAAATCTTAACAAATTCATTTTAAGTTAATATTAATTAATTTAACATTAATAAATAGCAATACACAAAAAAAATACAAATCATCTATGTGACCAAATACATTAATTACTATAATATAATAATTAAAATTAATATCACCTAACTAATTATTAAATTTCAAATTCCTCTATCAGGTATCAGATTTCTATAGTCATCTGTGCTATCTCTTTCTCTGCACTGACCGTATCACGGGCCTACGAACGGTATAATCTGCTGGGGATATCCATGCTAAATAACACTCACCGCTCAGCTTACACCGCCGCAGTCTGCCCTCTGTCATCTGTGCAAAATTAATCATGACACTGATACATCTGTAGCCTACATCTGCGCAGTCTGCGACTTAGTTATCTATGCTAATCTTTAGCACTAACAAAGTTGCCCACGCTGTAGTCTGCTACTGTAATCATCTGTATCTCAGCACTGACTATTTTCTCATTTCAAATCATAAATTACTTACTGTTGAAACAATTAGTATGTTACTCATTACTCTGAATCATTATTATCATCATCACTTTGTGAACTACAAATATCTCTTTGAAAACTGACCCATGGATGAATCTTATCTAACGCAACTACATTTTCATATCGCTTATTATTTTTACGAGTTAATGGTGTGTCTTCGATTAAATATCTATCGTTAGGTAACACTTTACAAATTCTATATGGTCCTTGCAACTTTGGTAATAATTTCTTTGGTTTACCTGCACTATCCTTTTCATTGTAATTACGTTCTATCCTAACCAAATCACCTATTTTGTATGAATGACCTGCTTTACGATTTTTATCATATTTATTTTTCATCGCCATTTCATTATCTCTCATTCGATCACTAGCGTCTTTCCTAATACCTACAAGTTCATTTTCAGTTAATCGATCTTCTGTATCATCAAATATTTCGTTTATTATGTTTTCTGCACTACCTATTATTTTATGCCCAAACAATAGTTCTGATGGACTCTTTTGTGTAGTTTTATGAATTGTTGTATTTAACCCAAGCTGAATATCTTGCAAGCATTCATCCCACAAGTTATCTTTGAGTCCATGACACTTTGTACTGAGCGCATCAGAAATGGTCCTGTTAAACCGCTCAACTTGACCATTTGCCCTTGGGGTTGCTACTGAATTTAGGATGTGTTTTATACACGGCCTTGAACAAAAGATTTAAATTGATTGCTAGTGAAACAGGAACCTCTATCTGTTATAAGTCTTTGTGGATTTCCAAAGTAACTAAAATGATTTTTAAATACATTGATTGTACTTGACGTTTTTGTATTCTTTACAGCCGTTAAATTGACATATTTAGTAAATGCGTCTATAATAACTAGAATAAAGGTGTTTCCTCTTCGACTACGAACGAAGGGACCGAGATGATCAGCGTGTATTGTATGGAACGGTATATCTTTCTTAGGTATAGGAAATAACATTCCTTCTTTCTTACCTCCCGGAACTTTATGATATGCACATTCTAGGCATGAATTACAATATTTCTTAATAAATTTTCTCATTTTAGGAAACCAATATGTAGATCTTACGCGTTCAAGAGTTTTTTCGAATCCGAAGTGACCGATATCATCGTGATTCATGCGTAGAATTTGCCATCGAACACCCCTTGGTACAACCCATCTAATACCTCCATCTATGTTTCTGTAAACCTTACCCCCTTTCAACTGATAATTATTATATATATCAACGGTATCTTTAGTATTTTTTGATTCCAGTATTTCCTTTATTCTCTTAATTTCCTCATCATTATTCTGTATAGTAGCTATCCAATCTTCAGTGGTGAAATTTAATACGTCTAATATTTGTAAGTCAGTATCCGGATTAGAATCATTAACAGGACCCCTACTAAGCGCATCGACATGGCCCATTTTATTCCCTGGTCGATATTCAATTTCACAATCAAACTCTTGAAATTGAATCCACCACCTCGCTATACGTGGAATAAGATCACGTTTTGTAAAAGTTGTACGCAAGGCACTACAGTCTGTTACAATTTTAAATTTTATGCCTAATAAATATACTCTAAACCTGTTTAATGAAGATATTACCGCAAGTGTCTCTTGTTCGAATGAATGCATCCTTTGCTCTTCACTAGTATTTTTTCGACTATAATAAGCAACAGGTCGTAACAAATTATCAGCCCCTTTTTGCAATAAGATTCCAGCTATACCTATTTTAGACGCATCTGTATGCAATTCAGTTTCAAGCTTTTGATCATAGAGTGCCAATATAGGTCTTTCCACTAATTTACTTTTTAATGTAATAAATGAATTTTCTTGTTGATCTGTCCAATTCCATGAAAATTTTTTCTTAAGTAAGTCAGTTAACGGCCTAGCAATAATCGCGAAATTTTTTATAAACCTTCTAAAAAAACTTGTCAAACCGATAAATCGTCTAATATCATGTATATTTTTTGGTTTTGGAAATTCTGAAATAGCTAATGTTTTTTGATAACCCGGTCTTATACCGTTCGCACTAACTTCAAACCCTAAGAAATCAATTTTATCATAAAAGAAATGGCATTTGCTTAATTTTAAGGTAAGCCCCCCCTTCTGTAGTAAACTTAGAACCTCACGCAACCTACTTATTCCTTCAGAATAAGACTTAGCTGGAATTAAAACATCATCCATATAAATTAAAGCATATTTTATTTTAGCTTCTGCGAGTATTTTATTCATTGTCCTTTGAAATATAGACGGAGCATTTGCCAATCCGAATGGCATTCTTGTGAATTCATACTGTCCATCCGGAGTGACAAATGCTGTCTTATTCTGAGAGCCTTCCGAAATAGCTATTTGATAGTAACCCGAAAATAAATCTAGAGAAATAAATAAACTATTACCTGATAATAAATCTAGCTGATCATCTATGAGAGGTAATGGATAGTGTTCTTTTTTAGTTTTATTATTTAAGGCACGATAATCGATACACAATCTCTTATCTCCCGTTTTCTTTTTTACTAGAACAATAGGACTAGCGTATGAGGATTTTGATTCTTTTATCACTCCAGCATCTAACATATCTTGGACCATTACCCTAACTAGTTCTCTATCTGCATATGGTAACCTATACGGGCGATAAACGACAGGCTTAGAATCAGTTAATTCTATTTCCATTTTAACAATATCTGTATATCCTAAGTCTTTAAGACCAGACGAGAAACAAGTGTTAAATTCGTAAAGTAATTTTTTTAAGTTATCTATTTGTTCATTACTTAAAATGTTACCTACATTTAGTTTATTTAAATCTTCTGAACTTAAAATATTAACTGTCTTTTCATTATCAATTATTTTAGCTCTATTAATTAAAATATTGTTATTAATATTTAATTCATTGTCAGAGAGATTTAAAACTAAAATAGAACTTTGTTGATTTTCAAAATTGTATTTGCCTGGCATTAAATAAAAATTATATTTAGGCTTTCCTCGTATAGTACCATTAACATAAAAAGAACCTGTATAATTAGTATCTGAAGTGACTTTAACTATTCCTACGGTTTTCGCAGGTATCGTGACTTTATCGTTCGAAAATAAACAAAGCTTTTGATTAGGATATCGCTTAAAAATCAAGCCAAAGGGTGTTTTAGTAATAGTGATTCCCGGTTTTTCGGTAAATGAGTGGCCTACTAATATGGGATAACTAATTACATGATCTGCAACAATAAAAACCTCTACGGTTTCAATAATATTTTGAATTTTAATTTTTACTATAGTTGATCCTATTGGTAGAACTAAGTTATTGCCTAATCCTCTCAAATTAGGTAAGTTACTTTCTTTCCATTTTAAGTTTAGTTTTAGTGCAACGTTAAGGCGTAACAAAGTACATTGACTACCTAAATCTATATAACCTTGCATAGTTACACCATTAATTTCTACATCCAAAATAAATTTCTGATTTGTATCTGAATCATTATTTACTTTCAATACAGTTTTATCCGTTTTTTCATTACTTGTTGACGGTAACTTCGGACATGTTGCCGCCAAGTGACCTATTCTATTACATATTGTACATCGCAAAATACGTTTTGTGCATCTATAGCTATAGTGACCAGGTTCATTACAATTGTAACAGATAATCTGTGCGTTTATCATTTTGAGAACGTATTGGTTTGTTATTATTATTAGAGCTAATGTTATTATTTATAGTGTTTTGATTGTTTCTCTTTTCAAATGAAATTTTACTTCTATCTGTATCCCGTAACTGTTGCTTAATAGATTTAAAATATTTTAATACTTGTTCAGGTTCAGTAAAACTAGCAGCCTTTGCACCTAACCTGATTGACCTATCATCTAACCCATATAACAAACAATCTACCGCACGTTTATGGAAAATTTCAAGGCGATTTAATAATTTTATTTTAGCGTAATAATAGTGTTCTAATGAATCACCTATTTTAGCTTTTACTGATAACATTTCTGTAAGCAATTCTGCATAGTCATCTCTACTAGGAAAAGATTCTAATAATTTATCTTTCCACTCAGTCCAACTAAATAATAAGGAGGGTAATCCCTCGTACCATGACTTGGCTAACCCAGCTAATTTTGGCAAAGCATAATGAATAATTTGCCTATCCGACCAACCATATATCTGTGAACACTCCTCTACTTTACTAATCCACATATGCACTGTTTGATCTTTCGACATTGGGTCGAATTCGGGTATAACATTGCCTAGGACTGGAAATTTGTCGGTTCGACTTTGACTATTGTTCATTGTTTGTAACATTTCCCGAATGAGTAAATGAGTATCATACAAACTATTATCAACAGAAGTACGTACCCTCTTTCTCTGGTCCTGTTGACTATCCACTTCAGTATTCTGTCGTCGTCTTCGAGATCGAATCCGCGAGGCTGCTGAACTTCGGCTGCCACTGCTGCTGTGTCGACGTCTTCTTGCTTTTCGCCTCTTGGAACGGCTTCCAGAAATTCGTCGTTTACGCATGTCAGCCCGCGTATTACTCCGACAACTTGAACTGCTTGAACTGCTACTACGTTCACGTCGTCGTGGATGCCGCGCCTGACTTCTATGAATTCCACGAGCATCTTCACATTGTAATCGAGTCACGTCGTTCGTTTGCTTGTCCCTCGGTAATGTAGGTGTACCACTTTCACGCCTTACAGTTTCACTATGATGAGGACTTTTTGATGTACTCATATTCATATCGATGTAAAATGTCGTTAGCCGATATGTGTTGTAGAATTAACACCGTACATCCCACTTCTGAGATGACGGGATGGCCAATAAAACGTCGTTGTTCTCGTAATTAATGTATATATTGTACTGCTTTCCACCAAATATGAAGCAAGACTAAAACTAAATATTCTAACAAAGTTCATAACGAAAAGTAGGGTTGACCTACTTTTTAAAATATTGACAAGTGTCAACTGACATTCAGAAAATACATTTTATAAACACAGAGTATAAATTCGGTATATAAATTAGTAATCCTAACATATGTAACTAGTGAAGGAGTCAATATTTTACAGTCGAGGAGTCTATATTTTACATAAAAAACTCCTTGTATAAATACAAAGTCGCTTTAATTACGTACCTACTTAAGTCTAAAAATAAAATGAAAATGACTTATTTAAACTACGTCAAACCGTCATAATATGTTATTCCCATATTACATTGTTACTTTTCTAAAAGAGTTAACGATTTTCAGTAGTATATGATTTTGTTTAATCTTTGTCTTAATCATTAAAAACTTTTCTTTAATCGAGAGTTAAAGCCCAAGAATCGAAAAGGCCTTATGATGATCGATTCATATTTTATGACTATTAAATACTTTAAAATGCACAAAACTTTTAATTACGCATAATTGTCTTTATTAACAATAACAAGGAAAATGCTATTATAATGCTATGTAGGGGGGCCGGAGAGGAGATTTTGGGATTAACTCTAGCGCTGCAGATTAACGTGACATAATTTGATAAAAATCGTCCATAAATTTTGTGGACGATTTTTGTTTCGTCGGCTTGTGAAAATCGGTAGATTATTGAATGGCACACTTTTCAGCATGTTAATTAGCCCACCACACCATAAGGTTTCAAGATTTTTAACTTATCAAAATATTTTTTAAATATTCTGATCGGCTGCAATAGACGCGCGATCTTATACAGAGGACTTATATATGGTAGAGGTACTCAATAGAGTGCAAGGTATCTCCCCTTATGTTAATCTGCCGCGCTTCAGCAAATCCCAAAATCCGATCATGGGCTCCCTTACTATAACAACCTATATGAAAAACCAATATTTAGAAATAAGAAAAAAGTATTGCATAAAAAATCCCTTCTTTACCTTATGTCGAAACTGAAAACAAACTTGACATAAGTACGTACTATGCACGTAATACCTAAATTAATAATTAATCTTCAATGGGTTAAATCATTAAACGAAATATGTACCTATATTTTTAAAAATTAATTTTATAAAATGAAACCATTGTTATATATGTAAACAGAAGATTTTAAGAACTGTTGTATGCGTAACTAAAATTCTCATAAGTTTTAATCATTTATAGACGGATATTGGTAAGTTGTACGGCGGTGAGCAAATACGATGACTCAATATGTTGGCATTTATTATTCAAAAATAATGTTGCGAACTTGAAATATACAATAGCTTATAGGCTAATATTTTAAATATTTGATACAAATTATATCCTTACCTGATACATAGAAATTCGTAAAAATGAAGGAAAGATTAATATAATTAAGTGTAATAGCAGCTTCGTTATTTTATAAACTTATAATTTAGTAGGTACATAATAAATAATAATAAATTAGGTTTTATGTTCTTTGTTCACGTGGAAATTTATCAACCTGCAGTTATAGTATTATTATGATCTAGCAGTTTTCATAATGAATCGATACATTGCACCTACATGTATTTAAAAAAAATGCATAGGTAATGTAAATTTGCAATATGTAATGCTAAATTTATAATATATAAGTGTGTTTTTTTACAAATACAAATTCTTTATAACGAAATTAATTTGTATATTTTCTTTTTTCCAGTTGAGATATACCTGTCCCCGGTAGAAACGCATTGCAGCAATGTTGACTACTTCATACCCGATGAAAATAACGAGACGAGGGGTCTGTCTGAGGATGCGATGAACAGGTGAAATAATTCTATTACTAATAACCCTCGATTTGCATTATACATATATACCGACCCAGAAAGTTTATAAGAATGCTTAGAAGAGCATGGAATTCCAAGAAGGATTTAATTTTTTGTCTTTTATAACAAATGCGGGACCTGAGTTCTAAAACGTAAGCTATTAAATGTTATTAGTTATTATAATCACACAATCAATTTTGCCAACGAACCGACAGACATTTTATAATATATCATATCTATATCTAAATTTTGAATCTAAACAATCTTCGACTTCTAACGGCCCATTAACAAATTGACACTACGAAAGTAACGGTCGCACATACGAGTACGTTGCAATAAGACCTTGCAAACGAAGTGGGTCGTACAATCTGATCAATTGATTATAACCAATCGGACTATTGTCTGTGTCATAAACTATTACAGCAGTAGGTACAGCTCTCAGTTAAAGTTCAAGAATATTAACTTTTAGTATAGATTTCTTAGAGATGAAATATTTTCCTGTAGTAAAAAGTATCCTATAGGTTGAAAACTTGACAAATCCTTTCAAAAACTGTCCAGTGGTTTTCTCGTAATGTGTTCACAGACAAACGGATAGACAAAAAAATTTAAAACTATAAATTCGGCCTCTGTATCGATAATAATTACTAAATAATACTATTTTAATAAGATTTGCCAAAAAATATTTAATATACAGATTCGACTCAGAATTTTATTATGTGCATAGATTATGTTGTCTTTATTTTTAAATAACATTATTTTTTATTTACAATAGAGAAAATTACAAATATACTTAATCATATATACAAAATAAATGTACACTTAGTTATTACTGTACAAGTCATGTCCGCGTGGAATAGTGGCAAGAATGCTAGCCGCATTCCCCCGTTGAATGGCGATGCCGATTATTTCTCTCTCTCTCTCTTTTTCTCTCCTATCACCAGTAAAGGCGATAAGAAGAGGTTTTGTCTTTTAAGAAGTGCTTAGCACTTTGATTCTATGGGCCGAGGGTTTCTACAGCAAATGGAACAAAAACATAATTATGACTAAGGGAGGCGTATTGTAGTTCAGCCATCTTTGCCGCAGCTCTCACTTAGACGCCGCCGTCTCCCTGACATGGGATGGGGTCATGTGTCAACGCACGTAGCCTCCCACAATATGGCCCGTCCCCTTTAAAAAAAATGCGTTGTCTTTAAAAAATTACATCATACAAGATAAATTTATACTAGGAAAAGTAAAATATCTTTTTTGCGAATTTATCTACGTAAATTTGTTTAATAGATAAATTAACATAACTTTCAAAATTAAAATGTATTAGTTTCTTCTTATATTTTCTATATTATTTACGTCATATACCTTTATCCTGATAATTCTATTTATACTTCAAGTTTCATTAAAAACTTGCTATTAAAAATCAGGGCCGGATTATCCATAAGGCGGATTAGGCGACGGCCTAGGGGCCCCGCATCGACTAGGGCCCCGTGCACGCCCTAAGAAAAAAAACATTCCATGGAACGATTTTTGAACGACAAAATCACATATAAAACAATAATATTGCTTAAATAAATAATTAATATTTTTAATTTTTTAATTTCTTTGTGGATATACATATTATAGTAATAACAATACTAAATAATATAAAGTTTTTGAAAATTCTAATATCTATAATAATAACAGCTAAAATTAAATAAATAATATTATTACTGTATTTAATTATAATATTTATTAAAACAAATTATAATTTTTAATCTATAACTTTTTTTAAAGGCGGAAAAAACGGTTTGAAATAATGCAATAAAATCTATGGTAGAAAGACATCTAGAGAAGCACCCGTGCGAAGAGTTTCCCTCGCTTACTACTTACCCTCGATTCGCTCGGGTTTGTCCCTAGGTATTAAAATGGAGATATATATATATATGTGTGTATATATATATAGTATGTTATCCTTAAGAGATAGACATATGCCATCGCGGACTTTTCTGTAGACCTGTATAAGATACACAACTCCACCATACATTATTTTGTTATATCTCAAAGGGTTTAGGCAGCGTTTTCATTGAAAGCTCCCAGGCGGCTTATTTTTTTCCGACACCTCAAACAAATATCGTTATATTTTAGCCGATGTATACAAAAACTTAACAAATTATATCCTAAAACCTTCCTCGAGAACCACTCTATCCATTGGTGAAAGCAGCATGAAAATCGGTGCAGTAGTTTTTAAGTTTATCCGCGAACAGACAGACAGACAGACGCAGCGAAGGACTTTGTTTTATAATATGTAGTGATACATATGTGAAAAAAATTATAATAAACAATTATTTCAATGATATTTTCTGATTTTTCAGGCTGCACATGGCTCGGTCCACGGTGGCGCTGTTCATTGTAGCCTTCCTGTCTCTCTTCATCGCGTTCTGGACAGGCGTGGTCGGCTGCTGGAAGCGTAGTCCCGGGAACATTACCGCCACTGCGATACTTATGCTCGTCACTTGTAAGTATCTATAGTTTAGGGCTTATACTACTCAGTTTAGATTATTAGGTTTCAATTAAATGAGAAAAATGTTAAATCTATTCTCAAATATAATATAAAGAGGTAAAGTTTGTCCAAAATGTTATGCAAGATAAAAGCGGCAACATAGTGGTCGTAAAGTGCCTGCTCACTTTGATTTTTTTTTGACATGTTGCCCCTCTTGGATTTTAATGAAACTTGGCATGCTATTAGATAATATATAGACAATTATTATGTATTTTTTTTCAAAGTGGTAATTTAATTATATCTGATAGAAATCGATTAACAAAATTTTTATTTGCCTTTTTTAATACTTTTATTTAGGCTTGGCCCATAGGAAACAGCTATAAAATGAACTATAGAGCCTATTATAACACTTACATTTTGTTTTATTATGCTAACTTTGAAATTAACTAAGATATATCGCTTTGAAAAAAAAGTCGCCCCCGTACACTTTTTTTCAAATGCCTCCTCAATTAACTAAGATATAGATCTAATATTTTCTGGATCAACTACTTTTAGTGTCCTAAACAATATTACATTGGTTACGATATAGGTTCCTATGGGGGGCACTTTCGCCATGGAAGTACGGCTAGACCCTTTAGTTAAATAATAGGGACCCTGGTGACGCATAGACTAACGTACTCCTATGGATGTGGACTGAGATTTTAGAAAACTCTTATTTTCTCAGTTTTGAGCTAAGCCTTATATAAATAAGTACACTAATTTATATTAAGATCCATTGAGTGAGTTTTCACACAATATTAAAAAAGGAAACGCTACTTTGGAAACCCTACCTCTGTGTTAATTTCTATTAAGAAAGATATTTTTTTGACACACGGATTCGATATTTTTGTAACAATACTCTGTATTATTTAATAATAATAAGAGATACATGGAGAAAGAACCGGATTCCATCCACATAGGAAATTTTAGCTCTATTATTTTAAAATATACCTATGACTTATTATTTTAATGTTCATGACATATTATACAATTACTTTACAAACGGTAATTGTTAATAATTTTACCAATTAACAAACTACTTAAAATAACTCTTTATTTTGTCATTTCTTTTAATTCTATCTCTTTATAATAATTTTCAGGTCTGCTGTCTGCGGGTGCTATGGCATTATGGCATGGTGTGGAGTTTTACGAAAAGGAAAAGGTTGTAGGCGAAGAATACTATCAGCAATGGCCTAACGTAAGTTTATTTGGTCCCTAAAATTTATTGCTCCTGTATTTAACTGTGAGACTTGAGTTTTACGATTATATAAAAGTTTAAGATATATTTGCTTCACATTTTAACTAAATAAGATTAAGTAATATAAAATATTGTTATGTGATATTATTTATAATTTGAGTAGATGTATACATCCTTGATTCTCTCGTATAATGTAACCTAATTTTGTGACGATGAGTAACAAATATTTGTATTCAATAAAATAGTAAAATAAAAACATACAGTTAATATATAAATTGAATCCGTAATTTCTTATGTTATGAGCAGGAAATTGGCAATTAGGTGCTTAATTTTTACTATTGTCACATTTTGAAAGTATTTGACTCAACCCCATAACAGGTATTAAAAGACTACTCGTCGATTTGGTACGATTGGTCGTACATCCTCGCTTGGTTGTCTGTTGGTGTTTCCTTTGGAAGCTCCATTCTTTTCTTCTCAGCGGCCATTTGTCTCAGCAAAGAGAAGCGTCGTGAACAGCAGAATAACGTGCAGTACATAATGCCAGGTTAGACCGCCATACTGCGACGCCATTTTGTGAATGGCCGCCATTTTATGAAGCGGTGAATGATTAACGCTTGGCGGTTACGGATGTATAAGAAGATCTTTTGTAAATTGTTTCATGTGCCTTCTATTTCATTAATATCTACGACAACATTTATTTTTTGTATGTATTTATTATATTTATATTATATCATCGTCCATTTTATAATTACATTAATTTCATATTATTATTTATTATATTTAAGTATTCCACATTATATATAATATTAAATATTGAAACATTTATAATACAGTTTACAGATGAAGGCCGATTTAACTTAGTTTATTTACACCAGGTAAGTATAACATACTAACAAAATGCTTTCTTTTTCTTTTCATGTTTCTCTGAAACGTGGCTACTGCGTATAACGACGGATATGCGACCGATAATGCATTAATTATAAACGCGCTATCTTAATATCTGGTTTACGCCAACGCCATACTAACTTGCTTAAATATTAACATGGGATATGTATATAATGATCATAACGTACTCCTTCCATACAACTTCCTCTCACTTCACATGCCTTCATGCACATTTGTAATTACAAAATATCTTTACTTTCTACACTCACACACACATACATACATGTTATTTTATGACTATAATTTATAATTAAAACCACCATTAAAATGTGCGTGTAAATTCGTTTATTTTGCGCGAAAACATTGCAACAACCCCTTGCACATACAACGAATTATCCATTCCACAACCCTTATACATTACTGTCACAATAAAAAAAATGTACATAAACATGTTAAAAAAATCGACATTTTGTGATTATACACAAAATTTTTACCTTCGCCATCCCAAAAAAAAACTGGCACACCCAAACAACTACCCACACATCCAAAATAACCTGGCCAAATAAAAAAACGACACACACACACACGGTATAAACCAGATATTGCGAGATAACGCCCGCGTGTGGTACGACTGGTCGTACATGGTCGCGTGGTGCGGCGTGGGGCTCTCGCTGCTATCCGCCATCTTGTTCTCGTCGGCCGCCATTTGCTTGCGCGGCGAACGCGAGCGCGAGGAGGCGCTTAACATGCAGTACCTTATGCCGGGTAACAATTGGATTTTGGCTTTTCATTTCGCTTTGCGGATTTTTTGTGGTGGTTTTCAGGATTATTTTTTGTCTCAAAAAGTTTAAAAAAAAATCTTGGTCAAAGTTTTTGTGTTAGAACGTTAGAAACAGTAATTAGTTATTAATTTTCTAAATAAGATAAGGTTTGTTTGGAGTTTACCATAGTTTGAACTAGTGGCGGCAATACAATTACACACATACTCAATTTTCTAAATGCCTTTTGTACATATTCAAATTTCAATCTGTTTTCCTGATTCTTGGGTGCATGTTGTTTAATGTAACTATGACGAATTACTATAATAATTTAATATTAACGACTTAAATAATATGCGATTACAATACAATTTCAAATTAAGTAAAAAAAGATGAAGAATTTAAAAATCCACAATTTATTTAAAACATTTTATTACAAATAAATGAAAAATAATAAATTTAATTGTCATGTTGTATTAACCCAAAAACACAGCTAATCAATATCAACAATTCCACAGTGTACCCCCAAAAGCAACAATACGCGTACGCCGGGTACCCCCCGCCCCAGGCGTACCCCGGGCCCTACTACCACGGCTCGCAGTACGGACCCTACAACTACTGAGCAAGCGACCAGATGAGGGACATAGTGGCGTACAACGCGCCCGCACCACAGGCACCCGCGCGAAACCAATACAACCCCCCCTCCATAGAAACATACAACTCCCACCGTAAAATAAAAAGACCTAAGTTAGGCGACAGGAAAGTGTACCGGCCCGTAAGAAGGCACACGCTTTCTAGAATAGACGAAACGCCAAACCAAACCCGTCCGAGATCGAAAAGCTTGCAACATTCAACAGACTTCTCCTCGACAAGACCTATGATGAGGTCGCGGTCCAACGTGTCGGCGGACACCAGTCGGTCCGTCCCGATATGCAACCAGAGCCACGAAATAGAAAATCAGATCGAAAGCGTCAGTCCGCAGTACGCTGAGCCGAAGGGATACGAGTCCGGCTCAGACGAGCGGCCAGCGTCCATGATGGACCTCCCCATAATGGTCCCGATGGACCCTTTGACTGGTGCGTATATACCATATCCGGAATACGCGTACTACCACGACGATAATTGTAGGCTCAATCGATTTAAGAGGAAGCAGTCGAAAAATAATTTGTTTCTAGCATTCATGTATTAGCGCGAGTGTCTCGTATACAAATGGTAACGAGTTTCGAAAGAACGCCGTCACAGTGTATGACGCCACACCCATATTATGTTATCCTAAAAAGTTTCTTCAATACTGTTCATCATACACTGCTTTATAATGGGTGGCCCGAATCTGGTATAGTAGTTTAAACTTATTGGCACGTTTTATATTGGAATTTGCAAGTGTTGTTCGAAGCTTAATTTATTGAAAGTTGATTTATAATCTGTATTGTATGAAGAAATTTAATATTATTTTAAATTAAATGATAACGTTATAATATTTTGTTACCTGATATTTTATCATCACAAGTTATATTAAAAAAAATATATTTGAAGACGACAACATCGAATGACATCTTGCTTTTCATCTGAGCACGGCTTTACGAAACTCTGACACCACCGTCACTTCGAAACTTGATCCGTTTCCATTTTTTTACAACTTTACGAACAATAACGAATTTAGTATATAAAAAATCATCAAAGTGTACTTATTAAATGAAATAGGTACTTTAATGTAGGAGCAAGTCGTCACGACTCCGCCATAAGTATCGCAAAACAAATGTTAGCGTAAGATCTAAAGAAGTAAATAATTCTTGAAAGGTTTGCGCCTTTCAACTTCTAAATGCTCATTTTACGTATATTTAAGAATAAAACATATCTTCTAGTTAAACAGTAAACCTACTTTATGTCGATCACAATTTAGTAGCCCGGTTATTAAATGAAGCTGAAGAATGATGTTATAGTTTAAATATGAAATTAGGTAAAATTACAAAATATAAACTCGACATTTCTGTTTTAAATTATAACTGATAAGTATGTAAGTTTTTAGATCTGAATATCCAATTCAGACTTGAAAATCTTACATTACTTTCTACAACAATCCAATAAGGTTTATTTTAGTTTTTGTATATTTTAAATCTATATATACGCTATGTATCGGTTGGACTATGATGACTGAAATTATAATCCGTCCTTGACATTCGAAATTCATTTATTTATAGGTATCGTGGAATATATTGTATGTAATATTTCATAGTCACTTTAAATATGTATTTGATTTTAGTTAAGTTTCACTGTAAATTAATCAATCTAGGTATATTTTGGTACTATGTATTATTATTATTGGAGATTTTTTTAGAATATTTTCCATTTGATTTGTATTTAAATTTCGAAAATAAAAATTATAAATTGATCTTGTCTTTTTTGTTTTACAACTTTTTATTATGAACACTTTAGAATGTTGATAGAAATGAAAATCGTGACTGACTTGGGCTATGGCTGCTAATCTCGATATTATAGCGAAATTTTTAACAGAAAAACCTAGTAACTATTGACCATGGACAAATGTGGTTAATTCGTTCATGCTATTGACTATTTAGCCCGACCTGGAGCTCGAACCTTGAGGTCTAGACTACCTGGAGCCGCATGTAGAACTATTAGACCAAAAAGGCTGTTAATATTTTTAAGATAATTATAAGAGAAGATTTTTAAAATAAAATTTTAGGATTTAAATAAAGTTAAAAAACGTTATTTGAAGTAAATAAAATACATGAAATATTTATAAAATGGTATATTTTAAAAATATTTAATATGGCGAATGGATGGAATGGAATGCATTTATCACATCACATAAGATTTATTACTTACATTGATTCTATATTAAAACTGATTTAATCAAACAAAGTGCTAAACAAAGAAATGATCAAACGAAAGTGCGTATTGAGCATTTGTTTTATATATAATTATCACACAAATTACAAAAAAATATATAAAAAAATATTACTTATAAAACACACATTTCATAGAACTAGTTTGTATACAATTGGTCCAAATCGCTTAAATTATGTATGTATTCAGCCCTCTTTAAAGTCCTACTACTGGGCACGGGCCTCCCTTTAATACGAGGGGGATCAGGCCATAGTCCACCACGCTGGCCTAGTGCGGGTTGGCAGACTTCACATGTCTTTCGAAAACTTGCTATGCTCTCTCAGACATCCAGATTTCTCACGATGTTTTCTTTCACCGTAAGGTAATCACGTTGGAAATGACGCACATGAAAATATCAGAGGTTTCACATCTCTGACCCGGGATTTGAACCAGCTTCACTCGGTTTCCCAAGCCAGCGTGTTTAATCACTGAGCTACCACGGCCTTCTTAATCTTACATGTTAATTAATATTTTTCCTATCATCATCATTGGCTAAATCTTTTAAGAACATGTTTATGGTCCCACTAATTTGCAAAAAATGTACCAATACGTTCACGTGAAACGTGAGGCTATTTTATAAAGTTATCCGATTGAATATTTCATTACTTAATTTTGTATATGAGTTGTTAAATATAGAACAGTTAAAAACACAAACGATCTGGTATAAATAAATACATCATTTAAATAATTTTTCTTAAAATTTGTGAGTATTGACAATTCAAACCATACATAATTTTATAAACTATATAGCCGTGTCAATCATAGGTCCGGGGTGAGATAACGCTTGCTTTCTTTCTTGTACTGCAGTCACTAATTTTCTGTACGGTCCTAGAGGTAGTCCTAAGGATTTTAAATCGCTTTCAGTAAGCAACATTAGAGCATCTAAGTCAATCTGTTCGTCTTTGAATTTTTGTATATATTGTGACAGTCCCCATGCGGTAAGAAATCTTTCTAGAGACGAGTATCCAGATTCGTCAGCTTCTCCTTCTTCATCGGATGTTATTGTGGAACTACCTGCAAAATATATAATCGAAATTTAATTATCATAATATTAAAGAAAGTAATGGCCATTCTCACTGAGTCGCCCAAACTCACGGCAAAGTCAGGCACGGAAACCAGCATGGCACGGATTACTTTGCTCACTACACTGTATCAACAGCGTACCATACCCGTACATAACGGTTTTAGTGCTGCGTATGCTCACGTAACGTCGCGTGCCAGGCACGGAGCGTACCGGCACCGGCTAAATATTCTCGCCGACAATTGTTACCGCTCCGTGCATGGCACGCGACGGTGCCGGTCGGTGACGGAACGGTCTAGTGGGCAGAGTCTCATACTTTTCAATACAAAGAATATTTTTTTGCCTGACATGGTTCTAGCACGGTTATGGTATGAGACGGTGTTGTGCGCATACACCTAAATCTTTGTACCTGATTGTGTGGAGGCCCACTCGGCGGGCTGGTAGGCGTGGCGCGCCGCCAGCGACCCCGCCGACCCGATGGACAGCTCCTCGCTGGCTGGTAAAGCGCTCAGGGTCGCTGTTATTGAACGCCTTCAAATAAAATTATATTAATTGTTTATTATTTAAATTATCATTTATTATAAGATGCATTTTTGTTTTTATGTATCTGTTACTCCTTCGCGCATGGCTAGAGGGATTTGGTTAACTTAGGCTACTTTTAGCCTTTTAAAGATGCACCTGAGTAAAGTGAGGATAGCCTTGTTTAAATACAATTATTATATCATTTTTAGAGAATGAAAAATGCTTTCATTGGATTTCAAAAATAGTGTAATAAGGATTTTAAGTTGAAGAAACACTTCTGTTTATAAAAAACAAATTTGTAATTTTTGAACCAAAAAAATCTTATACAATTCGACATACCTATAAGAAATATTTATAAAAAAACTAAAAGTCATGAATGACTATATAATAAAAGTTTTTAGTTTACCTGAATGCTACACTCCCAAAGCCAGGTCTATCGAAAATACTGGCAGGTTCCTGCAGAAGGACCTCCTGACCGATGCCGCTGTCTTCGCCTTGCATGGCCGCTAAGAAATCTGGCTGGCTGGCCGACCTTTAAAAATAAATTAAAAAAAGATATTACATTTATATGAATACTAGCGACTCACCCTCGCTCCGCTCGGGTTCGTCCCTGCTTAGGTTTTAAGGTTTAGTATAGATTTCTCAGAGATAGTTTCCCGCAGTAAAAAGTATATGTTGACTTGGATAATAAGGTATCACCATACCAAATTTCATCAAAATCCCTCCAGTGGTTTTCGGTGATGTGGTACCAGACAGACAGACAAAAATTCTAATAACTATAAATTCGGCCTTTGTATCGATAATAATGTTTGGATAAGATTTTTCAAAAAATATTTCATGTAGATTCGGCTTAGTTACAATTTTATTATATGTATAGATATCCTGCTTTGGTAACTCCAAGAATTTATGAGTTTTATTGTACAAACCCGCAAAAAGAGTAAATTTATACAGATAAAAAAAATTGAAGTGTCTGTTCATAATGTCAAAATAATAACTTTTTACTTAAATACATATGAAAATATATTATACGGTACTTGTAAGAAAAACACTTTTTTTCTATCTATCTGTTTGTTACGGCTAATCTCCGACACGGCTGGACCGATTTTGCCGGGACATTTACTGGCAGATAAGTAACTAAGGCTACATTTATTTTAGGAGAAGAATTATGGTTCCGTTAAATAAATTAAAACGTATCTAGGGACGTATCCGAGCGAAGAGAGTGTAAGTCGCTAGTACGTAAATAAATTTTCCAATGGAATGCTTTTCTCGCATTTACATAACCTATAAGTTTATACAAAAGAACATCATCATGCTAACGTTTCCAGGTTTGCATTCGACAAATATAATAAAGAATAAAGTATAGCCAAATTTAGTATTTAGTTGGATGATTTTTTTTCGAATTTGGATAAATTCAGTAAACAGACTAAGACCTGAAGTAACAATACATACCTAACAACAAATTCTATACATACCTAGTGAGCGTAGGTTTTCTTGTATCTGTCGTATCATTGAAGACATCCGCGACCGCCCCGCGTTGTTGCGGGCCGGCGCCGAAAGTGCCCACGTACATCACCTCCGAGTCTCGTCGCAGTCCGCTCAGCGAGGTCACTGAACGACGACCCGTTGTTTCTACTTCCCCCACCTAGAAATTGGTCAGTGTTTACTATATATATACGTATTCAATTCTTTTTAACGTCCCACTGCTGGGATGGGCCTCCCTTCAATACGAGGGGAATCAGGCCATAGTCCACCACGCTGGCCAAGTGCGGGTTGGCGGACTTCACATGTCTTTCGAAAATTTGCTAGGGTCTCACAGACATAGGAGGTTTACTCACGATGTTTTCCTTTAATGTAACACAAGTGGTAATTATATTGGAAATGATACGCACATGAAAATAACAGAGTTGCGAGACACGGGATTTCCCGTCGCAAAAATAGTTGTGTTTATCTGCAGCACCGTAACCCCCAAACTGATGAATCGATTTCAATTTAATGACTTATTTACTTATTTAATCGTGATATGTGTAGTATTTGATTAGCATAATTTTGTTATATTGTCGCGAATGTCGCTACTTTTAAGCCATACGTTTAGTGGGGAGTACCGTAGATCACAGATATGTGTATAAAAAATTGTGTTGTGTACATTGAGATTTTTTTTCATATAAGTTATGGACTTATATTTGTATTTCATATTTTAGTATAAATGTTTACTGTTTTAATAAAAAAATGTATTTCGGTTACGCCTCTTTTATCATGGATACTCATGACTCATGTTATGTATATCTGCTACTTGACACAAAAAATGTTTTGGTGACGAAGTTTCACGATTAAAGAATGATTAATTCAGGTGTTTTATTTGGTAACTTTTATTCTACATACGTGAAGTTTGACAATTGTGATTGCATTAAAAAAAACTTACCTTAAAATCATCTTTATTTGCCGTATTCTTTCCTAAAGTACCGTTCCTCAGTTTGCTAGCGAGGGCTTTCTTATAAACTGCCCCCCGGCCTCGAGCCCCAGAGCTCACTGTTCCTACTAAAGCACTGTAAGTCGGACGGGGCTGTTCGTCTAAAAGGTTACCTGGAAATTAATAAGTGATTATCAAATTTTTGATTAAATTAAATTAGTGATTTTATTACTAAAGAAAAAAAATTAAAGTTTATTATTATTTCAAATAATCGTTAAAATACAAAATTAAATATTTTTTAAACGCAAGAATATTTTTTATTATAAACTTGCTGACACGACACGACAGACCTCGTTCTGTCAAATCAAGTACGTAGCAGGTCCGACTAGAAATACGGTGTTATTCCTGGCATTTTTTCCAATTTTTCGTTCCTCGGACTTTAGCGAATATGTGAATAAAAAAATATCCGAATTAGTGCATTTGTTCTCGAGTTTTGCGCTAAGCAACACATTTAGCGATTGATCTTTATTTATATAGGTAATTTTAGTTGTACAGCGGATATTTTATGGATTTATTTTGATTTTTGGTTTCCGACGTTTTGAATGCTTTTCAGTCATGGTCACGGGAGAGACTCGTTAGCGAGACTGTTATAATTATAATAGTATACATGACATGAGTGGAATCCCTCTGGCTTCTGCAGATAAACCTCAAGAAGGTTTAAGTTAGAGGGTCCCATCATTTCAATATCTTTCAAAAAATTTTAAACAAAAATTATCATGTCTTATAATGGAGTTTAACACTTACAAATGTAACTTTGAAAACTTAGAAAATATAATTATTTATTAAAATATAATACCTTGACTAGACGACCGAGTCATCTTCTGTTTAAGGGCCATCAATACATTGCTAGGTCTGTGAGGCATTGTAGAGGCTTCCTCATAACCGTTGTCCCATTCCTTGGTTAACTTCTTTAGTTCCTTCTCTGCTAATATTTCAGCTTTGCTTTGCCGTTTGGTGTACTGCTTTTGTAATTTTTCATGCTCCTTTTTGGATTTCTCCTTTAAAGATTTAGCCTTTTTTCTGTAACATAATCATGATTTTAACAGTGCAGTGTTACGATTAGTTATTCTTTATATATGTATGTATATTTGATTATTTTAAGAAAATATTTAGCATAAGCTATGTAATTTGAAAAGGTATTATAGACATAATTTTATTTAAAATATCGTCAATTCGCTTGTTTTTAGTAATTCTTATTTTATTCTATTAGATTATGGCTATTCTGTTGCACTGCACTCATGAGAAAACTTCAAGTTCATCTAAAGAGCTAAGGACCTTAATTGCAGGCTTAAACGAGATAAAAAGTAAATAATTCGTAATAAATAATATTTTCTAACTTGTCATTATTTTCTAATTTCCCAGCGGCTTGATCAAGGAAACGCAATATATCCTCTCGTCCATTGATGCCGGCTAACTCCTGCGCCGTGTGTCCGTCGACGTCCAACGAGTACATATTTGCACCAAAGTTCACCAGAAATGTTACACATTCCTTATGACCTCTTGCGGCTGCTAGGTGCAGGGCGGTATTTCCGAAGTAGTCGGCTTTGTCCGGTTCACCCCTAAAATTACAAGAAATTTAATATTAAATTATAAATAAGTGTGTGTGTGTATGTATATGTGCGTGCGTGTGTGTTTAGTTTTTGTCAAAATGCAATTCTTATCTTCGCAATTATATTAGAATTTAGAAGTATAAATATTTAGACGTTAAATTTATAGACGTGTTAAATTAAATCAATTAACCTTTCAACTTCTCAATAGAAATTGTGTTCTGAGTTCTCGTTTTATAGGATGCAGACTCAGTAGTAAAATAGCAAAATAGATCATCTTTTGAACTGTGGCAAATCTAAACTTGTCTACGTACTACACGGAAATGACTAGAATGGCAAAATTTTGATACAAGTAGATTTTAATAATTCGTTGATTGATAAAATTGCACGCAAGGTATTTATATGCGTATATTTTAGTCTGCCCAATGTTGGAGAAAATTTAAGATCAATATAATATGTAAGTTACTTTGTGAATGTTAACTTGAAACTTTTTGACAGTAAATACTTACTAATTGCTTGTTTTCGCAATTTGCAATTTTTTTTATGTATTAAATATAAAAATATAACAAAAATATGAAAGAATATTTCAACAAATAAAAAAGTTATGGAACTATAAAGTAGGTAACGCTTTTAAGCATAATTTCGTGGCGTCACACGACCTGAACGACCGTTTAAATTATTTTCACTGTCATTTATTGATAAATTTAAAAAAAAACACTGATTTATTACTTTTCATCTATATTATAATTCAGTTATGATATTAGCAACATCACGAAACTTCTCCATTCTCCAATGACAAGCAACATACATATGTGTACGGTATTTGAATAGACACAGTAGGTACATACTATTCTTGCGATAAAAACCAAATATCTTTAGATTTTTAGAATACCATTACACGTGAATACTTTTTGATTTTAAGCTCACATAACATGTTTATCAGATTGTGATTTGCATCAGACAAGATAATGGTAATCGTAATTTCATTGTACATACATAAAATGTATCTGTTGTTGTATATGTATCTGCTATAATACTCCTTTCTGATATACCTATCTATGTAGGTATTTAATAAAATCATAATGGGGCGTAATAAATTTTAAACTATTAATTAATTTATAAATAAATAATCTATACATATAATAACATTGTAACTAAGTCGAACATTAAATATTTTTTGGAAAATCTAATTGAAATAAACATTATTATCGATACAGAGTCCGAATATATAGTTTTTAGAATTTTTGTCTGTTTGTCTGTTACCGCATCACGATACGAAAACCACTTGACAGATTTCGATGAAATTTGGTATGATGATAGCTGGTTATCCGGGTCAACATATAGGGTTTTACCACGGGAAAATATCTCATTTCTGAGAAAAAAATACAAAAACTGCATTGTAAAAGTATACTAATAATATGTAAAACCTATGAATTTGGTTTTTGGTCATTTGAACGCGGGCGGAGCCGCGGGCAATGTTAGTAGTAAATATGTTGAGACATTAACACACAAATTAAATATAAACACCCATGACTGGAGTACAAACATTCGTGCTCATCACACATATGAATGCTCCCGGCAGGACTCGAACTTGCGACCTGTGGCACAGTTAGTATTGTCACTACAAACTGAGCCAAACGTGTCGTTTATGTAAATTATTTTGGATTTAATTAATTATTTATTCAGTTGTAAAGCGCCGAATTACTTAAATAATTAACAAAACTATAATATTTTTAAGGTATAATATAATATGAAGTGTAATATGTATATAAGAATTAAGACATTCTAGCCAAATATAAATCAGACCGAAAGCTAATTAAAAATGTTAGTAATATTTTTGGCAGTACTGAGCGTAATTAAGTCGCATTAAAAATTTGCCTTTATTTACGAACAATATCTGGTCACTTCTATCACTTCTATCACTCTAATGTTATGCATAAACATTACCGTGCTTCTATCGTGGTCACTGATAATTTACAAAAGCACCAGACAGCAAATTATTCAATACGATTTTTGAGTGTCTCACGTACGTCCGGCTTAAATTCTTCAGTATTATTGACGTTTTGGCTCTATCGGTAAATTTAAAGTGGGTTTATAATTTTAATAATATTTTTAATTCAAGTGTATCATAATATATTATTATTATTATCAACAGATATATTTTATAGTGCAATAACCTTACCCCCTTCCACATAGTAATCTAAGAGCTTCTATATGTCCTTCGAAGGCAGCCCACAATGTTGGCGTCATGCCGGACTCGTCCTTGTTGTTGCATTCCTTCCTCGTCGCCTCTCGGAGAACCTCCAATAGGCCATCTTTGGCCGCTCTGCAATAATTTATTTTAATGTACGCAAATATTACAACCCGTATTATTTTATACCTGCTAATATTATAAAGAGGTAAAGTGAGTTTGTGAGGTTGTTGGGGGTAATCTCGGGATCTACTTAACCGATTTAGATGAAAAGCACAGAGATAGATTATAGTCTGGAATAACACATAGGCCAATTTTTATCTCGGAAAAATAAAAAATGTACGATTCCCGTGGGGGATAGGTTTGTTTTTGTTTTCCTTTTCCTTCTAGTAATAATTCATATTTTATACTAGTTACTTACCCTCGATTGACTTGGCTACGTCCCTAGGTACGAGTACGTTTTAATTTTTTTGAGCGGAACCCTAATTCTTTTTCAAAAATAAAAGTAGCCTATGTTACTCCTTATAACATCAGCTATCTGCCAGTGAAATCGGTCTAGCCGTTTCGGAGATTAGCCGGAATAAACAGGCAGATAGACAAAAATATTAAAAATTGTTGTTTTCTTGTAAGTGCCGTATATATGTAGGTACCTCCATACGCATTTAGTAAAACAAACAGACACTTCAATTTTATTTATCTATCTGCATAGATTTTAGTCATGAGATAATAGATCTAACGCAAAGAAAAAAATAGGTACAGGACCGAAATCTGTAAGTCCTTTTAGAGACATTTAAGATTGCTCTGATGAAAATCAACCCTTGTTGTTGATAATAGACCGTCTGTAAGCTGGTTGTAGTAGGTACTTACTATAGTTACTATGTTAATCTCGTGTACTTACACTTAGTTGTAACTTAATTGAAATATGAGACGTAGAATACGCGTTTAGATTAGAATGTCGTACATTTTATATTGTTTATTATTACAGGTTAAGCAGTTTAGTCAGAACTTTGATGACTGAGTAGGGATAGCAATTTAGTTCCAATAGACATAAATTAAATAAAAATATCGTACAAAAGTCAATTTCTCTTTACGAATCAGATCATTAAACAAATAGCAACTACTCACATATATCATACAAAAAAACTAAACAGTTATATGTTATTTAGATAAGTCCAACAATAGATAATATGTAACGGTCGTCCGGAAGCGATGAAAAGTGAATCATGGTATTACAATAGCTAATGACTTTCACCTTAGATGAGGCAATCTTGTGTGAATACGCTTTATATTGATGCGTTCGAGTCGCGAGAACTAACACGCACTCCATTTTATAAGGCAACATGGACATAAGTTGCGACTTTATAATAGTAAAATTCATTAGTTTTTTTTAACCGACGAAAAAAAAGGAGGTTTTCAATTTGATACATTTTTTTTTGGATAGGGTAAATACCTCAAAGTTGGTCCCATTTAAATTTGAAAACAAAAACACCCCTAAGTGTAAAAATAGGGATGATTGATTTTTCACCTACTGGATTTTTAAAATATTCTCTTCTTACTTTGCTACTCCTATGTCTACACTAAAAATGAATAAATAAAAACTTTAAAAAATAAAATAAAAGCCGACTTCAAAAAAAAGCAATAAAAGTAATTACTAATTAGTGTTTTTTGGAAGTCGGTTTTTATTTATTTTTTTAAGTCTTTATTTCCTTTACAGGTCTCTTTCGTCTAACGGTTTTACAATTGCTAAACCTTAAACCGTTACCCGTACAACAAATTCTATTTTTAGGTGCACAATAAAATAAAGAATATTTAAATACATATAATATATCACATTATTTTCATATCTTCAGATTCTTCAAGGTATTTTCCTGTAGACGACGGGCTTCAAATATTTTTAAATTTTTTAACTTATTGTCCCACCATGCGATTCAATGATATGACGTCATATTGTGGGCTGATATTGATAATAGTACGCCTCATCATTTAGATAAGGGACTTATACTGAATATAATCAATACATAGTTAAGACTTATTGCAGGAATTTACTACATTTATATTACTGATTAGAATATTTTATATTGTTATTTTACGAATGGAATTATGCTTTTGCCTGTGGTCGTAAAATTAAATTATCATTTTAACGAAGTTTAATTTAAATTGAATAATTAACGCAAATTTTGTGTTTCCGATTTTATTCTTACTTTATTATCTTTAATTACTTAATATTATAAATGTCATAGTGAATTTGTTTGTTTGTTAAATAAAGGAATTATGTTGATGGGAGCAAGTTCCTAGGACTGCGACAAAATGCTAAAGTGGCAAAAAATATGTGGTGAATCACCAGTTTATCTTGGATTATCACCTATCTTTGGTATTCCAACCTATTTCCTATTTAATTATTGTCGTTTGTCAACTTGTCTCAAGTTGTCTCTGATTAAGTATAATATGTTTTTAATAATGATTAATTGAATGTAATATTCAGATTATAAATAGCCTTGGCTATTGAACTGCAGTTTTTTTACTAAACCATCTTATTCCTTTTTACACCCACATTTAAAAACAAATGCATTACGTCTGAAGTAATTTTTAAATTGATTTTTAATTTTCCTTTTAATAAAAAAAAAATGTTTTACAATTATTTAAAGATATTATTTAAAGTATGGCAACACTTCTGGAAAACATACGTTTCCTGCATTTTAAATATGCAATACCGTAACGAGTAACCTAACACCTGCATTAACAATCGATAAGCTGATTAGACAAAGAGCGAAATTGTTTCTAATAATAATGACTGTATGTTCTAATTTCCTTTTTATACGAGTACAAGCGATACTTGCCCCTATGTGTTGGCAGTTGCTGAAGCGTATAGCAGGGTGCAATATTGTTATCTATACTAATATTATAAAGAGGTAAAGTTTGTGAGTTTGTGACGTTGTAGGGGGTAATCTCTGTATCTACTAAACCGAATTAGTTCAAATTTAGTAAGAGGATAGTTTGAGACCCTGGGAAGGACATAGGATACTTTTTATCCTGGAAATCATCCCTTAAGGGGATGAAAAAGGGATGAAAAAATTCTGTTTGTATGGGGGAATCAAGCTAGGGACGAACCCGAGCGAAACGAGGGTGAGTCACAAGTATTTTTATATTTGGTACTTTATACCAACTTTAAACTTTTATTACACATATGTTATGCAAACCTTTATTATTTCATTAAATGAAAAATTTGATAGGTTATTTGTTGTTATGATTTCTATTACAATGTTCAGTATTTCAAGAGCTATATACGTTCAGCATCCAAAATCTAGATACATCTATATACATAAAAATCAATTGTTGTTCGTTAGTCTTGCTAAAACTCAAAAACGGCTGGACCGATTTGAATAATTCTTTTTTTGTTTTGTTGTGGGTCTGTCAGGGATGGTTTAAATATAAAAAATAGGGAAACCCAAAAAACTGCTGGAAATTCGAAAAGTTCAGAGATGTTTATTTTGTATGGGAATCACCAACCGCTAAAACATACCTAGGGACGAACCTGAGCAAAGCGAGGGTGAGTCGCTAGTATCTAATAAAATGTAGACGTGAACAACACTTCATCCAGTTGTGTTATAAATTCGATTCTTTTCATTGAAATAGCACCTCTTTTAATTTATATATTCATGTTACTTTTAACACATTTTTATTGTTTTCCAATGATCAATGATCACACGGTCCTTTGTCCAGCGTCCGGAAGCATAAGGCTGTAGGAGACACGCTCTGGGGCTCAAAACGGTTCAACGTCCCATTTCGTCAGATTCACCTGGTTCTTGGAAATTATTATAGTACCTATTACTATAATGATTTCACGCGCATATTTTATAACAATAATGTAAAATGTGACCTTTTACATATAATAGGAATAATATAATTAGAAAAATTTAATTAGCATTTAGCCTATCTTGGATGTTTGTTACTCAATTACGTCAGAACGGCTGAACGGATCTGGATGAAATTTGGCACAGTAATAGATAATAGTCTGGAATAGCACATAGGATCTCTACTTTGTATTTTGGAAAAATGTACGGTTCCCGTGGAATAGATTTGTTTTTGTTCGTCAGTAGAGACGAACCCGTGCGAAGCGAGGGTGAGCCGCTAGTTCAAGTATAAGCGCATTAAAGTAGAACTGCAGTATACAAACCGCATGATGATTTAGTACTTACTAATCGGTTAACTGATCTAACCTGAGGAACATAGTTTATTTTTAAACTCAAACTAATGTGTGAAAAAGCGCCTAAGGAATGTCTTATGTAAATTTTCAAAATTAATAATAATATGTAGATCGCAAGACTAAAATAGGCTTAATTAACAGCAGGTATTTTTTTATGTTTTTAATTTTTAATGTGCACACACAGAAGAAGCCTGTCGGAACTATTAGTTAATGGTAGAAATTGGATATCACATCCAGTTTTAAATAGAGAATATCCGATTTCTAGACAACACGCACTGGAACTTGATAACAAAATTTAAGCAAAATACAATCTTATAGTCTCCACACTAGGCTTATTTTCAATGACATACGTTTTTTTCTTGTTGGTCTGTTTACATTCGTATCTCTTGTCTCACCTTTCTAAATAAACGAAACAGGTATTCTCATATAATAATTGTTGTTTTTAGTTATTTTTTAAGAATGAATTTTCATACAACTATTATAGAGTAAGTCCTACAAAACTTTTGAGTATTAATTAGACAAGGACTTGAAAATCGTGCTTAGAGATAGTCCCTACAAATAATATAATATGAAAAGTATTTTTGTAAGTTTGTTCTTCTTTGATATTGTTATGGAACAACGGATTGATGATTTGAGTCTAAAAGGCAGAGAACATACCTACCTAGGTATCTTTTTTTTCGGTACACTAAGTAGTTCTCGGTCCTGTTGCAGTTCGAATTTGGCATTTGTAAGGTATCTAGTATTTTTTAAATGGGATATTCACGATTTAGACATGGTAGCTTTGCCTTTCTGAGTTTTAATATGCTTTTATTAGCTTCACCTGTAAGTTAACTATCTATGTAATAGTCTTGGAAGTCGATTTTAAAAACTACTTCTTATAATTATTATTATTGTTAAACCCTATTCGGGTTTGTTTGTTTTATCAAAAATGATGTTATAGTACTATCGAGTTGAAACCTAAAAGTAGAAACTCTCTAATGACTTTTTCGATTTTTGACTTATTTAATTCGATTTAACGATTCTTATACATCACAGTTATTTGAAAGTGTGTTTTAAACTTAGTTTTTAAAGACAATATTTATTTAATTAGGCTTTTCAATAACTTTTTAACTGACAAAATAAAACTTGTATATAATAAGGTTTAGAGAATGATCCTCATAACAAGAATTCTCTATATAACATTTAATTTTGTGGGTAATTAACGCATTTATGGCAGTCACAGAGATTAATTACATTGAACCGGTATATCATTCCTAAAATATTCAAATGGTTTTTTTTTTACTCTACGCGTACAACACACAAGACATAGTGAAATGCTTTACTTAACGCTTCATGCGAACTGGCGCGATGTAATTACTTTAATTAACAGTTTTTTAGTTAAATTTATTTAAAATAGGCAACGAAGCATTTTAATTAATTAAGTTATGGATAAAGAGTTAAAGATTTTAGAATGTTGATCGCTGCGTGTAACATAAAGAAATATAAGGATTTTATTAGTTACTTTTAAGAATTATCAATGAAATTAATCTTATCACATTTATTGGTCAGATAATACGTACCTACCTTAATCAAAATACTTAAGTTACGTAGGTATATAGGTATTAGGACTTACTTGTGAAACCTATCCGTTGTCATTCTGCTCTTTATTTTCGCACCAATTAAAAATAGTTTCACTTTCAAGTAAAAGATATTTCAACTCATTTTTAATATCTATAAACACCGCGAAATTGATAATAATCGAAAGTTTCTGCCTTGTCACACTTTACACTTCAATTCGTTCAAATTGTTTTGTTTTTTAACTTAATTCTCTCACAAACCGCATAAAAGAAACTTTACAAAGTATTCACATAAAAACCAACTTAAGTAATAAATAGTTAAAAGTTTGTTAGATTAGACAAATTTAATTTGCCGATGTATAGAAACTGTATACTATTTTTAATAAACAAAGTTGAAACAAAACACCTTAAAACTATACACCTGGTTCGTGGGAAAAAGTGAATACCTACTGAACCGCTGTGAAGATAGCAACAATTTAAATCAATGACCTCGCTGATAAATATTGATTCCATCTCTTGAATTTAATCAGAACTACGTGTGTTTATTATTATATCTAACGCCATCTAGTGAGCGATAGTAAATATTTTTTAGGTGTAGCTTCTCACCACTAGATGGCAATAATGGTTATCTTTCTGATATTAAAAAGTTATATTATTATAATAATCATCCGTCGGTTTGACATTTTTCAATTTTCACGTATTTTCATCATAAAATGATTAATATAGGATATTTTGGACGCTAAATGTTATAAGTAATCTATTGTGTAAAAATGATTGAAAATTTGACAAAGAATTTGGAAGAAATTTTTTATCAGTAAGTAGGTACGTACGTCAAAACAGATTTACTGTATGTAATTTAATGGGTAAACTGAAACCGAAAATATATGGATATTTTTTATAAACAATATATTAATTTATTATCATTATAAAATATAATTATAATTATTCAATATTGCTTACTTTTCAGAATCTTTCTCTATAAACAGTTTCAACATCATCAGTATCTCATGCGCCACCATTTTAATTGTTATTAATAACATAGTAAAATATATACGTACTTAAAAAAATGACAGTCTCTACATTTATTTTCAAATTCTATAAATAAAGAAAGTCGTATTCGCCGAGACCAAACCGCTAGACCTAGAGTCCAAACTGCTAAACCTAAAGGGTTGAAACTATGTATGACTGTCTATTCCTATTTTAAATACATACTTAGTCATTAAGAAAATAATTATTGATAATCCACCTATAAAGTAGTAAAAAGGGGCAAAATTTATATGAGAAACGGTTCAAATTAATAAAAACCTAGAGAAGTATGAGGAGGCTGTTGAATATACAAAGTATTTAACAAATGCCTAATTTTCAAAAATAACAAAACCTATATATAACTTAACAATTGTTATTATAATAATATGTTAGTGAGATAGAAGCCAAAACAATCACCTATTAAAAAGATTAGTGAAAGAATGGATTGTTAAATGGATGAGATATGAAAGCTTTATTAGTGTAGATCTACTGTACTTAACGGTGTCGAGAACTTGCACAAATATTTGTCATCCATTAGCTATTTATCGCTAATGCGTTTCATATGTAACCCTTCAGTGATCCATCGCCGACAGCGAGCGGTAAAACAATCATTTTCGCTAAAACATGTATCTACTATCTCTGAATATAAATCTATTTTGATATATTAAATGTAAGAACACTTATAAAAATTGTAACACACTAAGTTTTGTCCAGAGTGGGAATTTTTCGCTTACATTTTGGTTTTTAATAATACAGCGTTATATAATATGATTATGTTTATTTTAGCAGTTTATTAACAAATAACATTAATTTGTATTTTACGGTTTTCAATAACGTTAAAATTGTTAGGTTAAAAAAGTGAGTGCTATGTATCACCTCTAGATTCTAACCTCTGCTGAGCAGTTCTTTTTTTAAATAATTAATCAACCTACTACATAAGTTAGTTGTCAAAGTAAAATAATAAGTATAATAGCTAGTGTTTGTCATATCTGTTGCAATAATATAGCAACGCCTGGGGATAGCTCATTGGCCGTAGAGTGCCAAGGGCTAATTTTTATTCTGATCGTTCGTAGAGCATGCGAATGGAAGACTAAATCTACCAAAATAATCATTAAAATACTTTGGGTCCGTCATAGCGCAAACATACCTCACAAAGTGAAGAGCTTGAACAAATCTCATTACCATCAAATCCATTTAAGCCCTAAAACATCAAGATTTATGGTCCCCCTATCAGAAACCTAATTAGCTTGGGTAAGCGATAAACACACGAAACAGTAATGTGTAATGATGTCATAATCCTGCCGAGATGATTGCCGATATATCTTTTTTTATGCTCGTTTATCGCCCGATAATATAATAATCATATCGCTGACAATAATGGCATGCCAAATAAAATCTACCTACCCTATATTCTGATCGAAATTATTACGAATTTTATCAAAATAACGACCAAACGAAAATGCGCTCTACACATAAAAAATAAAGCTTCAACTTTGTTGCGACAATAAAATCGTGTTGGACATATTCGATTATCCAAAAATACCGAAAATCCAGTACAAATTGGGTAAGTTCGGAACGCGGGAAAGCAATATGTTTTTATTTCTTTTTAATTTCCGGTTCGCTTTAATGGCGTCGAAATCAATATAATGGTGAGGCGGGCAGCGCCATTTTAGCATTTTGTGGTTTTGCTCATTTAACATCATTGAGCTTAACCGAGCGCGCCGATTAATATAATTATATTTATTTGTTTTTACGCGATCTCATTTTCAATCACGGTTCAAATATTTGTTTTGATAATTTACTAAATTGATCAGAAGAATGTGAGTGGATTTGGTTACGTTCACTCAAAAGATTCGTAAAGACCCTCATTATGTGCTTTGGTTTCAAAGTTACCTACATTTTATTTTATTTTAAGATTAAAATATTGTATACATAATTATAAAAAATTAAATATAAGTTATATCAATATATCAATCAAACAGATAGGTATTTTTATAATATAGGTATAATTAAAATTTAATTGCATATGTCTTATATCAAAATAGCTGTTCTACATATTTGCAACTAAAATTTAAACATTAAACTATTTAAATATTTTTCTTTATTTAACTATTTAAATAATAATTAATGAAAGCACTATAAATACCTATCTATTTTATCATTAGATTTTTTTCACTATATTATCGTCGTTTTTCTTATTTAAAGACAATGTTTTATTTAGGGATGATTTATATTAAGCTATAGCTTTCTGATAAAGGAAATTTACTTAATTAGGCTCTAGTTATTTTCAACTCAATTTTATTTTAGAAAGCTTGATATCGCTTTCAATGTGGAACGCAGGCCATATATCATTCAAATCTATCCAGCCGTTACGTGTGACGAACATCAATCAAACTTTCGCACTTGCTATGATACAGTTAAGCTAAATTCGTAAATGCAAGTACAATAATAGTTGATATAAAAACGACGTAATCATGGTCATTTACGAGTCATCCCGACCAATCAATCGCGGTGTCGTCACATAGAGTAGTTGTGCTGAGAGACTTTTTTAAATTAAGTACCTATATTTGATTACATGGCTGCATATTTTATAATTTTTTAATAAGCAACATTTAAAGGTAAAAAACAGAAGCTGATTCATGGTATTTTTTGTGCTAAATAATGTAAGAGTAAAATTAACTCTCGATAAAGGAATATATAATATGTATTACAGAAATGAGTGCCTGCCTGGTACTTTTTCAATGTGTCTGTGCGTTTTTGACGTGGTGTGTGTGTTATATTCACAATGAACCCTCTTGGTTTGTATAACAAATCACGACTATATTTCTGAAATGATCTATTGAAATAAATAGTAGGTAACAACCGATTATTAGTTATTACAAATAACATCAGAAGTAACGAAGTAATGAAGTATTTTTTATACTTTATGGTCTTACAGAAGATATGTTGAGATGGTTTTGGTATTCCATAATCTGCAGTTGCTCTCAACGTAAAGAAAATTAAAAAAAAGTTTTAGGCAACTATTTACAATGATTTCATACGTAGGTATGTCAGATTTAGTCGTATGTGTATGTGTTACAGAAAATTATGTTTAAATGAATTCCTGTCATAGAGAAATTTCTTATGTAGAGGTTGCAAAGTTATTTATTCAATACGAGCTATCTTCACAAATGCTACGGATTCATCCCGCGCATTCTTTAGCAACTTAAAACTTTTTAAAAATGTCAATATCACACGACACAAGAACGTTTTAAAAACCGACTTCAAATTAATTTTAATAAAATACTTTAATATATATTAATAAAATACTATTATGTATTTAAGTGCTACCTATTGATAGGTTTGAAATCACCGCGATCTGAGAAATCTATACTAAAGGCACCGACTTCAAACCTATCAATAGTTAATATAATAGAAAGTCGGTTAGAAAATTACAACGAAATGTTAGTTTATTGTTACGTGAAAAAAAAACACATTATCGCATTCTTTGATTATAAAATATTATAAATAGAAAATAATATTAATATACGAGAATATTGGAGAGCTTTAAAAATAAAGATTGCTCTTAAATTACTTTTACCCAATCAGATATTATGTTGATTGAATGTATATAAAATTAAAAGATTTTGTTATATCATTATTAGATAAATAAATCGCTGTTTCGTATCTTACTCTATCCCTTATTAGTCAGGTGCCTTCATTCCATTCAAAACTATCATCTATAACAAATTGTTTGACTAATATGATTTTCCATATTAAGTAGCAAGTCATCTATCGTTCTACTCACTTCCGCCACTTAGCGTTGTTTGTGACTCCATTAGAACAGGAACTGTTTTGTTATTTTATACAGAGTAAGAACTTATATATCTACAAATTATACAGTACTAGCAGAACCCGCGGCTTTGCTCGCGCTAATACTGCAAAAATATCTCTACAGAGGTAGGTTTCATACAAACTTTTTTCTTCTAATTTAGCCCCTTATAGGATGAATTTCGAAAATCGTATTTATTAATTTGTACTGAAAAGTATTAATATCACGTTTCAAGTAATTCTGATCACATTTTTTTTGGTTTATACTATAACGAGTCTTCCCGTGGGAACAAAATAATCTCCCGCGGTAAAAAGTAGCCTATGTCACTCTCCAGCCCTCCGACTATCTTCACACAAAAAATCACGGCAATCCGTCACTCTGTTTTGACGTGAAGGAAGGATAAACAACAAACACGCTTTCACGTTTATATTAAGTATGGATACTATATGCTTTTCAATGTAACATTGAATTATAACTTTATTTTTTAGGTTAGATCATTTTTAGTAGCATAAATATTGTGTTTCGTAAAAATAATTGTGAGTCTTCATATTGAAGGCTTTATCTACAAAGATGTTTTTGCCGGAAAACATAAAATTACCTAAACAGTATTTATTTTTAAATCGTGATTGCGCTAAATTTTATAAATCTTTAGATACTCTTTACTTCTAAAATATATAGTCTTGATAAAAATAATATTAGATTTAAAAAATAAAAAGAATAAAGATTGTTCAAATAAAAAATTGGCTTTTTAGTGTTAGTTCTGGTCAAATAAATATAAAAGAAATATTAAGAAACTAAAAATAGTGTTGAAATTGATCTCAATTGACTTTATTTTATGATTGACGACGACTTATAACGTAGATAGTGTCGTGTTAGACACTGGATACTTTCTTTGACCGGAAGCAGGAAATGGCCACTAGCGGACGCCATTACCGATTTCTGATATTAAAGCAAATATTTATTCAGTTCATCTACATAATGTGCAAAAGTATAAATATGTTAACATATAATTGTAGTTCATTATTGTATCTACTTACATATTATATGTTAGAAATTGAAGTTAACTATCTACCTACTAACACAACTCTTTGTTCTTACTTATGTTTTGTTTGTCTGAAAGGGTGAATATAATATGAAAGTAACAGTCCGATCTAATGTATAACTTATTCTGTATATTAATTAATGAGGAAGGTTGTAAGGCTATCTGATATCACCCTTTGGAGTGGATTACACATAATTGCAATATGCGTGCAAAGCTGCGGGAGACCGCTAGTCAACGTACGATATTTAAATTTTTTATTTATGATTCTCACCAAAATAGTGTGCATGGTCGCGAAGTTTTCCTCCATGTCCCCAACAATGCACAATCGCGCTATTTGTATAGTATAATGTGAGATTTATTAGAAAAAATATTACAGATACAACAAGTAATTAATGTGTCCATACCTATATATTATGTATGAATATGTTATGTGTGACATTTAATTTAAATAGGTCTTGTATTTTACTAGAAGTTTCAATGTTCATTTTACTAAAAATATTACCATATTACTATAGAGCCGTATAAATACTTGACATGAAACATCGAGACTGAGCTAACATAGATTAAGCGAAGCATACAGCATCCTATAAATTGTTACTATGAAAACGTTAAAAATACGAGTAGCATTTGTTGCTTACGTGTTTTACATAAAATAAATTCTTAAATATGCAATCAACAGTAACAAAGAATTGACAATTGCGATTGCAATTGCATATACACAAGTACATTTTTTTATTCAAATAAAAAAGTTGATGATGAATAGGAAATCATTCCAAATTATTTAATCCAATATTATTATGTTATATTCTTACATTTGTTTTTAAGGTTTGTGTAAGGTTTTACAATAAATAACTCTTGCTGACAATTTTCATCCGTCTCACTCCAAAGTTCACCGAAGTCGACCAATAAATCCTGACTAGAGTCCAAGTGAAAAAGATTTAGATCGCTTTAGTACTAACGTGAAGTCCACGATATAATATTAATTTATTACTATATAACATTTTAAATATAACCATTCATGGTCTCTCCCGTGACCATGGATGCTGTAAAGCTTTCGAAACGTCGGGAACCAAAAATCAAAATAAATCCGAGAAATAATCCGAAAAGATAGTTTTATTTAAAATGTCAAATATTCGTATAATTCTAAGAAAGTATTATACGACATAACATTTAAAATATGTAGTGTTTTTTGTTATCTATCTCGGATTAAAATAATTAGATCGACGGAGATGACACGACGGATAGATTATAGAACAATAAAACAAACAAAGCTGTCAATTAACATGCTTTGTAAATTTTCTTGTATCCAGAAAATGTGTGTTAGTAAACAGTGATCGATTAGTTGAAAAAAATCTCAAAAAAAATTTGCTTATAATTGTGTAATAACATGTGTACGCTCCTGATCCTGGCTTCAATCCTGCCTGACCTGATAGGGTATTGCAGGATTAACGGCATTATAAGGTAATGATAATTTCATTTCTAGCGTCAACCACTTTCTACCGTGTACTTATTATTACCGTTATTTTTTAGACTGTGTATATCATTTTCTATTTCCATTTTATATAATAATATAGATTGTCTATTAACATTTCGAATTCTACTAATATTACGTAAATATATTTCGAAATAATGAAAAAGGGATTTAATATTTTAATTTTATTCAAATCCAATATTGAAATGGCTTTTTAGAAATTCTATCAAATATATACAGATTCTATCACATAATTTGGCTGTAGATATATTTTTTGATTATAACAATTTATTTAATGAGTAATTGATATAATCGTGTCGTGATCTTACTCTGTAATTAGAAGTGTAGTCTGAAATCCTGTCTGTAACGAGTTTCAAATTGGAAAATCTACTCAGGGACCGAGTTTAGAGCCTCTCCTTTGTTTTTCCAATTTTCTCGTTATTACGTGAAGAAAGCTCTAATCATAGTTGCAATTGTATCTTTTCATAATGTATTATTTCATTTCTTTTAAAGTTATTAAGGTTATTTTTAATTAAAATAAAAAAAGAAGGCATATTGTTTAAATATCGTTAAAATCATTTTTTGCATTGTTGTGTTATTTTTACGAACAATGCAATATGTGTGAAACATGACCAACAGTAGGAACAGATTAAAAAATCATCCAGGATAATAAAGAACTTATCGGCTGTGAGATCTGACGCCGGTGCCTAGCGAATGGAAAAAAGTAAAAAGGCGGGAACTTGATTCATAATGGCGTCAAACATGGCGGCACTGATTGCGATCTGAAAGGCAGATAAGGGGGGTGGCTAGCTTTGTCTTGTGGCTGATGACTATTACAGTGGATATAATAAATAAACATCTGCTGCAATTATTATTTGCATTGTATGAAGGTGCTAATGTAGTGTATTTAGTGATGTGACTTTAATAACTTGGAAATAAATGACTACCTCGACTTTGTAAAGGTTAATTGGTTTTTATTTTTGTGTGGTAGCTTACAGTTGTGAATAAACGCATTATACTAGTATTTTGTTCTTTGGTTAGTTTTATCGTGCTTAGAATTAATTACCATTTAGCTTGAAATAACCGATATTTATAATTTTATTACCTAAAACCTATACTCTCTTTATAAAAAAATCTATAAATTAAATAAATAATCTCATATATTCATCATTTCTAATGATGAATTAAATTTTATTGGTACAAGAGGTAAAGAATGTGTAGCGTGTAGGTGCTCTATCTTCTTGAAAAGGGTATAAAGTAAGAGAAAGGAGCAACCAAATGACAAAACACCTCAATTCGGCTATCGCTTTTTTACTATATCTCGAGGGTCTATATTTTAGAAATCACGAACAACGAGAATTCGATGCTGTTCGGATATTTGAATACAATAAAAAGTGTAATAAAATAAACTGGCCGCAATAATTTTTATTGTAAGAAGGGCCCTCGAATTATCATTTAGATGGGGTATTCGGCAATATGGCGCGAATTCGAGGGCAAAAAATAGATCGGCAGAGCTGAGCATCAATTGTTAGGGTGATCTTTTTACTTTTTAGAAATTGCTACCTACTTTGTTGGGATCAGTTTTAGTGGTTGCGCTTTATTAGAAACAAGGTTTTCTTGTTTGTTCGAAATATATAGCAAAAAGTGTACATATTTTGAGTTCACACGTCAAATCGAATAAAAAACACTGAAACTTACAAGTAATATACCTAATTAAATAATTATTTCTTTAATGTTAATAAATAAATAAATAAAAATCAATAAATAAATAAATATAATATAAAAAAATTTGTCTTATAGGTAGGTATATTGGTTTTTCTAAAGCAAGAGATAATGTAATAAAGTTAGAATTTTATGGCAAATAGACATCTTACAAATGACAGAAAATTGTTATGGAATACTTGATAAATAATGAATAATAATTGATGTTGCTTTGTCTTTTAAAGATATGATAATTAGTTCCAGCTAGTTGAGTATTCATGGCAAGTGTCGGGATTTAATACAAATATTAAATTTTAATCTAAGTGTCGTCGCCAACAAGTATTAATGACGATCTCCCCACAAAGAAGCTATTCCCCTGAAACACATTAGTCTGATTCAATTCTGTTCATATTTTTGATAGCGTAGCGGAAGCGGATTTTCTTGTAAGTGTATTTTAGATTTTTCTTCTTGTACCTACTGTTGGGCCTTAGACAAGACGTTATTCTACAGAAAATAAAAAAAAATGGGAATGACATTAAATTTGTCATTTCAGTACATTTTATTAAAGGCATGCGCGACCTAACTTATATTGAAATTAATAAATATGAAGAATTTAACCTTCGACATATTAGTCTTGTCCAATTCTAAAAGTTTTATTTCTTTAGGAATATATATTATTAAAGTTTTTTTTAATTAATTATTAAACATTACGATTTATATATAAAATCAATAGTTTAAAAAAATGGCTTAGGTAGCATATTTTTAATTTTCAAATCGCTATTTCTTTTGAATGTGGTACGACCTCAAAAATCGGTTAGCTGTGCGTTTAGGGGATGCCAAATGGAAAGAGAATCAGCACTGATAAATGAATTCGGAACAAATGTTATTTTGATGTTTAGCGATACCGCGGCGTTTGGGGCGCGACGACTTTTGATTGCATTGTGTTCAAATGATCGGGCAATTCATTGAGATTTACGTTTACCAGAGCTTACTTGCTAATAATGTTGAATAAGATTGTTAGTTTCATTCATTATATGAAATTTATCAGTGAATATGTATTTTATATTATACTAGCATTGCCCGCGGCTGCGCCCGCGTTCAGATGACCTAAAACCAAATTCTTAGGTTTTACATATTAGTATACTCTTACATTGTAGTTTCTGTACTTTTTCTCAGAAATATTTTCCGTCGGTAAAAAGTACCCTATATGTTGACCCGGATAACCAGCTATCACTATACCAAATGTCATCAAAATCCCTCCAGTGGTGTTTCTGTGCTGCGGTAACATACATATAGACAAAAATTCTAAAAACTATAGATTCGGACTCTGTATCGTTAATAATGTCTATTTCAATAAGATTTTCCAAAAAATAATGTGCAGATTCGGCTTAGTTACAATTTTATTATATGTATAGACAATATATCTAGTGTCCTCAATGTTTGGAAGTCTTAGCTATTGAATGATCTTATTAAAGCATAATATTATGTATTTATATAATATTTTAGTTCTTTTTTCTTTTTTATTTTATTTAACACTTTTAATGATGTAAAAACTATAACGGCGGAAGCAGCAGCATTTCTTACAATTTTATTACATTTATTGTTATTTATCACACAATTTAATATAAAATGTCATATTATCCAACTATGTTAAATATAGTCGATATTTCTATGTATTGTTGACATCTGACAACCATCATAAAATCCCTGGATTATACCATTCAGAACAAATGACTAAACTGTCGAGTGAGTCCATTTGACATCGACTAGTGCTTGACAATGTCGAAAAATATATCGATATTTGACGAAATTACTAAACGAATTGTGTTGTGTTTGTACAGTACAATAACATAAAATACTTTTACCACAGTATCCTACAATCTGATGACAATAAATTTATAAAAATATTTTCTAAATCAAATAAAAATATAAATGCAAAAATTATAATTAGTATGTGTACTTAATTTTTTATTTTATCCCACATTTATATACTTTGGAATATTATTCCATTGTAATAATAATAAAGATCATTTTATTTCAACACAAATTACACAAAATCAAACAATAATGTTTTAAACTTCTGGGTTGGCGATTTGTAATAAAACACTTTACCACTTGCACTAATTATTTTACTTTCACGACCCAACACTCACTTTAATTTGCAATCACTTTTTCTTTTTCCTAATTTCACAAATGCTTATTAAGAACTGAGCAATATTAGGACAGTGTCACATTTTTATAACTACCCGAGATAATCAATTGCCAATTAAAATAGTTCAATAACAGAATCAACCAAATCACTTTATTTAATTAAATTAGCTTAATATTTTTTTAATCTTTACAAAATAATATTTATTATATATTAATGGAATATATACCCGATATTCATTTGTTCATTAACATTATTATAGGCCAACAGAATGTTGCCATCAATGCCATCGTATTTATATAAATCAAATTAAAAAATAATTATTATTTGACACATTATTATTGCCTCTTTAATTCATTTATTTTAATTTATTAAAATTAAAAGAAGAAGAATAAATTATAAGATGTAAAATATGATGACTATGCTAACCAATGTCTAAAATGTCATTCATTGGTTCATCGATATATGTATTTTATCGATTACGTTAAGCACTAGAAATATTGTATTGTGTATCAGTGTTTATAATAATGTAATAAAATCTTTGTGTGCGTTATGCGTCACTTGGTTGAACTAGTTTTCATACATTTGTATTTTATGTCAGGTCCAGTCTCTAATTCGTCCATGCATTTTGGGCTAAAATTTAATTAAGATATAATTTATATTTTATCTTTAGTTACAATACACAAAAAGTGAAAAATGTCTTATTGAAATATTTATTACATTTTAATACACTCAGAAAGCTTAAATGGTTGCATCTGTGGTATTATTGCTTGCTTTAAAAGGATTCCCCTGAAATTAGAAAATAATCCATTAGGTAGATATTTTACAATTATCCTATAGAGTAAAGTAACTACTTACTATTTTGTATGCAATCCAAGCGACGGTAGTGTTTTCGAGGCGCGGTCCCATTAGGGGATTCATTTGTCCAAAGTAGATTGTAAACCAGCTGGAATTAATGATTTTTGTAATTAAACTTTTTTTTTAAATGCAATAAACATATTATTATTATATGTTTGAATATAATGAAAATTATGAAAGAGGTCTTACAAAATCCACATGCAGAAAGCTGAAAGCATAATGCTGGCTTGCACTATGCTGAAATTTAAAGAAAAAATAAACATTACTTAGTTTGGTTACTTTTAGAAAATATAGAGGAAAAAAATGTGTAACACAATTTACCTAAAGCAGTTATTAAACACTGTAAAAAGATAAATAAATTGAAATAATTTTCTTTAACTCCTGAATATTTATGTTAAGAAGGCTGAAATTTGTTTCTTTTTGTTTATTTTAACGTGCAAGTCTCTGTGATAATCAGTCTTTTCTCGTTATTTGCATTCTAATTATTTATCTCTTGAGGAAAGCTGTTTAATATGCTAAAATTTTATGGTATATCTAATATATTTAAACGAGCAATTCTTGTGTATATATATATATATATATATAATCTGAATCTCGGAAACGGCTCCAACGATTTTCATGAAATTTAGTACACAAGGAGTTTCAGGAGCGATAAATCGATCTAAATTAGTCTTATGTCTGGGAAAATGCGTGTTTTCGAATTTTCATGCAGTTTTCTTTTGCATTATTCCACGCAAAATATTATGTTCGATAATTTCGCACGCTCGGGCATAAGCATCATGGTCAAGCAGCCAAGGCGCAAAATTGAATAAGTCTCCGGGTTCTCATCCTGGTCGGGATACAATGGTATAATTTTTGTAGTTATTTTTGTATTTATTCAAGTTTTTTTGTTTTTTTTAAAGAAAATTGTACTTTTGACCAAAAACTCCGAGCGAAGGTGGCCCAGGTACTATAATTAAAATATGCTTACGAAATAACCATGTTTTAATTGAAAAATAATAGCTTACCCCCGATTAGGCCCTTGCTTTACTAAAAATGGCCCAATTATCATCATAGCACCAAAAAAAGCAGTGATGGCATATAGCGGAGTGAGATACTTTTCATACGTTCGTTGTCCTTCTTGTAATGGTGTTATATCTATTTGGCGCTTATCACGAAGGCGACCAAGGTCATATTGAGGCTCGTCGTAGAGTTCATACAGTGCACTTTCTGTACTTAGATCTGAGTATGTATCAAACGTTTTATTATGTTTTAGATAAATACTTTGACAATTTAATGTTTTGGGTTATGGTGGCTAATCTCACTGAGACTAGCCAATTAGGGAGAGCGCAGGAAATATTTTAGTGCTCAAGTTAGCGCCCAAACACTCATTCTTTTCACTCTAAATTCCGACGGGACGATACTTTAACACGAGCGGTAAGAGACCGGGTGCAGGAACCATGGCTTTACGTACACTCCGAGGCACGAGGATGTTATACCGCAAACTTCCTAACTCAGGCTACTACTGAAGTTCTTAACAGAAACAAACAATAACTATACTTGGTCAGATCCGGGATTCAAACCCAGGACTCTCGGATCTGCTGCTATATATGCTAGCTATTACACCAATTAAGCACTGTTAGACCAGAACAGCGTCCAAACGTGGCAGCTTAGCTTTCGTCTAGTGGGTAGGAACCTAAGTTATGTCACTTTAGTATAAGAAGAGAATGAAATGAGATGCCTACCTTTAGTGTAACTTTGCTTAAAATAAGGATCAATAGCTTTGTACTTCTCTCTTATATTCTTATTTCTATTCATCCTGAAATGTTATAATTTGCAAAATTAAATTGGCAATAAATTTCTCTTACTTCGAAATAAATGCTAATGTCATGTCAAAAAGAATATCAATATTTGCATTTTCTTTCAAACCAGATATATTATTTGTGATTATTGGAATAAAAAATATTTTAATAGTTATTTATTATCTACACTAACTAACTGATTAATAAAAATTAACTTTTTTAAAATAAATTAAAAACAACGACGTGAAAACCTTAGATTCTCTCGTAACTGTGATTGTTGTAAAGCATTCGAAACTTAACCATTAACCAAGAATAAAAAAAACCTGTGAAGAAGTCCAAAAAAATAGATTAAATTTTAAATAATTAGATAGAAAGAAATAAAAATCAACAAATATTGTAAGGTACTTTATTACCATTTTTGAAATCATTTTTGTAAAATAGTGGGTAGGCACTGTCTGTATCAAGTGCCTATGTGTTTGAGACGTCCATAAGCTCAGTCTCTCCCGTGACCATGATTGCTGTAAAGCATTCAAAACGTCGGGAACCAAAAATCGAAATAAATACGCGAAATAATCCGAAAAGATAGTTTTATTTAAAATTTGATTGACTATTTTGTTAAAAATGTAATTTTGCCTGGATTTGGACGATTTCATTACATTAGAGACTGCATTCTAGAAAATATCTTTCCCCTCATTGTCATAATAGATTAAATTTTCATAATAAGATAATTTGTAGTTAGATGTTACGTTACACGTAAATAATGGGAAGTGATGATAAGTATAGCAAGCCGCTGGCGATATCTATATATGTTATATGTGATAGCTATATATTGGTTATTTTAACGATGACTAATATCGTCTAGAAAAATTTTCAATCGTTCTCAGTTTTATAAACTTGTTAGAGGCTTCCGATTAAACCAGTTTGCAACATTATAAGACGTGATCATTACAGGCATCAAGCGAAAAGTGTGAGAGAAAATTATCTAGGGCGCGTATCGTAACATAATAAAATACTTGCTAGATAAATAATCTCGGATATTTTAATCACGTCAAAGACCCAGCATCTCAAGTTCCCGAGGCTCTTCAATATCTGGACTATCTCGATCGATAGGGTATGCGCGCGCGCACCATAATGACTCAATTATCCGCTTAGAGGAGGCGTGGCCCGCTACACTATGTCTTCATTACAAGATGTCTTAGTATGGAGTTGGTTTTAATATTATCTATGATTAATTATCTATTTTAGTTAGCCATTAGTTTTAGTTTAGTTACCATATTAGGGGTTTTACTCGTAACGATAACCTTACATCATTCATTAAAATAAACCCAAACATTTTTTTTTAATATGTGATAATATTTATCGCACAATCAAATTTGGTGAACAAAAAAACTACGTTATTTTATAATAGATGGTATTGGCAATTAGTACTCATTATCTTAAGTAAAACAAAAAAAATTAAAAAAAAATTAGTTTTATTTCGAAAAGATAGTTTTATTTAAAATGTCAAATTTTCACGTAAATCTAAGAAAGTATTAAATATTTTTAATTTATAACTTAGAAAACAGTAATTCCATCTTCATGTTATTTAGCGTACAAGGTTGCGCATACGCAGCGGTACTAGGATACTATCTAAGTACTGGGAAAGGCAAAGAATTTATTGGTTATATCGATGTGGAGTCGTGATCGGCGTTTATGGTGCAGTCTAACCATAGTCTGCTAAACTTTATCTCCTCTGATCGCAGTTTAAAGTGACCTCATGGGTCATGAATTGATTTTTAAGGTACCATTTTATATTCCGGCCACACAGACTTATTGCTTTGTTATCTAAGTAATGTTAGCTTTGTTAGTATACTTATAATAATAATCTGCCTTATAAGTAATGTATGCGAATTTTTACTAACACAAATTAAAATTATCCTATTGCAGACAGACATTTAAATTTATTTTTACTTCTTATTAAATTTCCAGGAAGATAAAATCGATTATTTATAATATAAATTTGTCAAAATTGTAGGTAACAATATCACAATATAGCGAATATATAATTTTAATGCAAACTAGTTAACGGGTTAATAAAATGACTTGATAGTGAATGATCAAATAGGGCGTCGAAAGCGGAGCACTTGTCAGGCGTCGGTTCTGGGGTCGCGGTCAAGCGAGCGTCTAGAACTTCAATTTCCGGGGACAGGATGTGACATGATTTGAATTTTGATCCTTCAATAACACCCCTTTTTAAGGTTAAACGCCTTGACGTTGATATTTTTTTTTGTATAAAAAATAATTTCAAATTTCAAGTTTTGACAATATTTATTTACCATTGATAATTTTTAAGGACACATAATATTATTGGGATCGCTAAGATTTTGTAATTTATTTAATTATTACTGTTGTTTAAGAGTAGAAAGAAGTAGAGTGTTAATAATTTACATTAACTAAATTCGTTTATAATGTCATATTATTATTTTTCATAGATTTTAGAGAGTAATTTGTTAAATTAAGTTTGTAATAAGAGAAATGAAATAATTTTCTTCTATTAGAATAATTTATATAATAATGTGCTACCGACATATTCCGGCCACGGCGGCCAGTCTCATTGAGACTAGCCAACTGCGCAGGAAATATTATAGTGCACAAGTGTACGCGCAGACACAACGTGCACTCTCTATTCCTGTCACTCTCATACTCCGGTGGGACGACTACTCGACACGACCGGCGAGAGTTAAGGCGCTGGACCGACTGGTTTACCTGCTCTGCGAAGCACGGGGTGAAGCACAACCCACATCCAAACTTCGGGCAGTTACTGAATCTTACTAAATAGAAAGACTCAATAACTAAACTTGGCCCGACCCGGGACTCGAACCCAGGACCTCCGGATGTTCAGCCGTGTACATCCAAGCCACTACACCACCGAGACAGTTAAATAATTTACACGTAGGTATATAGAATATTATATGAGGTATGTATATATTTATTCCACCTTTGTCTACCTTCCTTAAAGTCAAAATAATGTTTATACCGTAGTTACAGTACTGTAAAATGCAGAATGTCATACATTGCGCTTCAGTAACGGGCCGTAACGACTTCACTGGAATAAATCACGTGTGATTTATTTTTATTTGCCTGCCACTTCTGAGTCTGCGAACTCTCTACGTACTCTATATCAACCTTAATTCAAATTTTTTTGTCTTTGTAATATTATATATTTGAAATATTATCAATTTACATTACTTACTGTTTAGGATAAACTTTTCGTATTTCGTGCGTAGATTTTTTGTCATGTTTTTCGAATCTAACTGATTTTTAGAATACTGTAAAGTTTTAAGTATTTTTATAAACTGTGTACAGGTATAAAAAATAATATTTTTTTCTCATTTTTTTAGATAAAAGCTATATCTTTAAAAAATTGCCATTATTTATTATAATTGAGATCATTATTAATAATAAATATACATTGATTTTAGATGAAATAGAAATCGCTGAGATATTTTCTTTAATTCAAAATATCTGTACTTTGTAGATATGGGAAAGAAAAATATGAAAAGAGAATAAGTCTAGATAACTAAAATCTCACGAGATATGTGCAATGTGAATTAAAAAAAACATATATTCATTTTATAGATCTGGATATTCGCGCACAGACCGACCGTATGTAAGTAAGATTTCTTAATCATAGTAGAGCGTAGAAGGTACTAAATAGGTCGGCCATAAATTACTTGTAACTTGAAAATGAATGTCTATTGGTCATCTTGTAGTTTTTTAACTGTTTTAGTTTTCCTGTACTTGGCTCATACATTGTAATGTTAACTTGGTTACTTGTCTTAGAAAAAGAAAGGAATAAAATTACTCGTATACGAAAATCTATACATATAATAAAATTGTAACTAAACCGAATATTTTTAGATACTTTTTGGAAAATCTTATTGAAACAAACATTATTATCGATACAGAGGCGGAATCCATAGTTTTTAGATTTTTTTATCTGTCTGTCTGTCTGTCTGTCTGTCTGTCTGTCTGTCTGTCTGTCTGTCTGTCTGTCTGTCTGTCTGTCTGTCTGTCTGTCTGTCTGTCTGTCTGTCTGTCTGTCTGTCTGTCTGTCTGTCTGTCTGTCTGTCTGTCTGTCTGTCTGTCTGTCTGTCTGTCTGTCTGTCTGTCTGTCTGTCTGTCTGTCTGTCTGTCTGTCTGTCTGTCTGTCTGTCTGTCTGTCTGTCTGTCTGTCTGTCTGTCTGTCTGTCTGTCTGTCTGTCTGTCTGTCTGTCTGTCTGTCTGTCTGTCTGTCTGTCTGTCTGTCTGTCTGTCTGTCTGTCTGTCTGTCTGTCTGTCTGTCTGTCTGTCTGTCTGTCTGTCTGTCTGTCTGTCTGTCTGTCTGTCTGTCTGTCTGTCTGTCTGTCTGTCTGTCTGTCTGTCTGTCTGTCTGTCTGTCTGTCTGTCTGTCTGTCTGTCTGTCTGTCTGTCTGTCTGTCTGTCTGTCCTGTCTGTCTGTCTGTCTGTCTGTCTGTCTGTCTGTCTGTCTGTCTGTCTGTCTGTCTGTCTGTCTGTCTGTCTGTCTGTCTGTCTGTCTGTCTGTCTGTCTGTCTGTCTGTCTGTCTGTCTGTCTGTCTGTCTGTCTGTCTGTCTGTCTGTCTGTCTGTCTGTCTGTCTGTCTGTCTGTCTGTCTGTCTGTCTGTCTGTCTGTCTGTCTGTCTGTCTGTCTGTCTGTCTGTCTGTCTGTCTGTCTGTCTGTCTGTCTGTCTGTCTGTCTGTCTGTCTGTCTGTCTGTCTGTCTGTCTGTCTGTCTGTCTGTCTGTCTGTCTGTCTGTCTGTCTGTCTGTCTGTCTGTCTGTCTGTCTGTCTGTCTGTCTGTCTGTCTGTCTGTCTGTCTGTCTGTCTGTCTGTCTGTCTGTCTGTCTGTCTGTCTGTCTGTCTGTCTGTCTGTCTGTCTGTCTGTCTGTCTGTCTGTCTGTCTGTCTGTCTGTCTGTCTGTCTGTCTGTCTGTCTGTCTGTCTGTCTGTCTGTCTGTCTGTCTGTCTGTCTGTCTGTCTGTCTGTCTGTCTGTCTGTCTGTCTGTCTGTCTGTCTGTCTGTCTGTCTGTCTGTCTGTCTGTCTGTCTGTCTGTCTGTCTGTCTGTCTGTCTGTCTGTCTGTCTGTCTGTCTGTCTGTCTGTCTGTCTGTCTGTCTGTCTGTCTGTCTGTCTGTCTGTCTGTCTGTCTGTCTGTCTGTCTGTCTGTCTGTCTGTCTGTCTGTCTGTCTGTCTGTCTGTCTGTCTGTCTGTCTGTCTGTCTGTCTGTCTGTCTGTCTGTCTGTCTGTCTGTCTGTCTGTCTGTCTGTCTGTCTGTCTGTCTGTCTGTCTGTCTGTCTGTCTGTCTGTCTGTCTGTCTGTCTGTCTGTCTGTCTGTCTGTCTGTCTGTCTGTCTGTCTGTCTGTCTGTCTGTCTGTCTGTCTGTCTGTCTGTCTGTCTGTCTGTCTCTGTCTGTCTGTCTGTCTGTCTGTCTGTCTGTCTGTCTGTCTGTCTGTCTGTCTGTCTGTCTGTCTGTCTGTCTGTCTGTCTGTCTGTCTGTCTGTCTGTCTGTCTGTCTGTCTGTCTGTCTGTCTGTCTGTCTGTCTGTCTGTCTGTCTGTCTGTCTGTCTGTCTGTCTGTCTGTCTGTCTGTCTGTCTGTCTGTCTGTCTGTCTGTCTGTCTGTCTGTCTGTCTGTCTGTCTGTCTGTCTGTCTGTCTGTCTGTCTGTCTACTTGCCTGCCTGTCTGTCTGTCTGTCTGTCTACTTGCCTGCCTGTCTGTCTGTCTGTTACCGCATCACAGAAAAACCATTGGAGGGACTTTGATGAAGTTTGGTATGGTGATAGCTGGTTATCCGGGTCAACATATAGGATACTTTTTACCGCGGGAAAATATCTCATTTTTGACATCTATCTCATATAAAACTGCAATGTAAGAGTATACTAATATATAAAACCTAAGAATTTGGCTTTTCGTCATCTGAACGCGGGCGGAGTCGCGCGCAATGCTAGTGTAATATAAAGATAATGTGCTAAAACGATTGTGTTCTTCGTTTTTAAATTCATTCGCTACTACATTAGGCGTTGTCAAGGGCCATTACACCACAATAGAGTATAACAAAGCAGCAAAGCATTGTATGGAGGCGTGAACAAGCACTACTTGTTCAATTTGTATCCGAATTGTGATTAGGAGAGTCCGTATTGTTACATGTTAGTGGTTAGGATAATTTTGATATACTATAATAGACTTAGCGTTTTATATTTATGTATGTACAATATTTTGTAGGAATTTCTTTTAGTATTATTATGAACGATACATTTTACAAAATTAGATATGTAGGTACTTATAAAATAATAATTTTATTATTTATGAGTTTAGTTTCTCGATGTTTTTACGAGTATAATGAATATTTTTTTGTTATCTTTATATAATTTATTTACCTTTTCTATAAAAATAATTGTAATTTATGTTATGTATATGTAATTTCAATGTGTTTTCTTTTCTTGTTAATAAATATTTATTGCTCGTTAAAAAAGGTACAACATAACTTTTGTAGAAATATTAAGCTTTGTCTAACATTGAGAAATTCTGTCATTTCTCATTTCTGCCATTAATACTTGATCCTTACATGAAATACGTTTATATGGTGGTATGTTCTGATGATCGTAGCTCCATACAAATATTAACAAAGTTTATATTTTATGTGCTTTACTTTCCTTAATTTACTATAGAGCATTGTGTTCGCTTCATAGCTAACTTCATATCGAGATAGATATAATAGGCAAAGACCGAACAGTTTTGTACCTTTTTCCTTTGTTAACAGATTTTTTTCTTTTTATTTAGTAATTATTAATAAAAAAAAAATATATTGATAGGTAAACACAAAACAGTTTTCTAAATATATTTTCAATACTAAATTATAGTAAAATTTCATCTGCTTGTAACACTAGTCTTTATTAAAGTACGATATATTCCGCATTAATTCTAAGTTTATTCACAATGTATGTGTTCGTAAACCAGTCAACAGTGCATTAGGTCGCTGTCAGTAGCGACAATGCTCAACAATGGGGTATAACAAAGCAACAAATCATCGCACGGAGGCGTGGACAAGCCAACTAGCTGGTAAGCGTGTTCAATTTGTATGAGAATTACGATGTTCACTTGCATAAGATTTGACTAGCTTTGAAAAAGTGGATTTGTATTTTTGTTGATTTCTATGTTCGTTGTTTGCGTTAGCGCCATCTCATGATGCAATGCATTATCCAAGCACTTGCCAAATTACATTAATCAGATTAGATTTAAGATATAATCTAAATCGGTTCTATTAAAGACTTAATAGATTTAAGAGTAAAAAATATTTTTTTAAAAAAGTTTGGTTCATGTTTATAATTATACTCATTGCCGTCTAAATATTATATAAATTATTATATAAATTAAATATAAATTAAGTACTCAATAAAACAAAATTTCACTGTTTTTAAAACAGTTCGATCTAAAATCTGATCGTTTATATATCACAATCTAACACAGAAAAATATTTTTTTCTTTGACATCAATATTAAATTCTTATACAAATAAATAAAATAAATCTTAAAAATGCCAAAATCTCATTGTCAATAAAAAATGGGCTGATTATCATCTATATTACACATCTATGTGTATTGTATATATATGTATAACATTTAGCGATTTATCTAACAATATTTTAAGGTAGGTACAACCTTTAACAGACCTTTTTAAATATTAAATATGTATATTAAAAATAAGCATGAAATCTTATTCATATTCTTAACGAATACTGTCGCGAATTTCATAAAAATGATTATTGGCTCATTTTTGGAAAAACATATTTCCCAGCTGGGAATCGAACTCCGTTACTATTGTTCCAGACTATAATATTGCACATAAATATTATAGTATGTATTAAAAGTTTTAAAACGGGAAATATATAAGGCGCAGCACTGATGGCTTCGTGTCAATATTAACAGAGATACGAGGGTGTAATAACCAAGCCGTGGACTTTACTGAGATTTCTTATATAAATATCCAAAATATATTTTATATTTTATTTTATATTTATAACTAGCATTGCCCGCGGCTCCGCCCGCGTTGAGATGACCAAAAACCAAATTCTTAGGTTTTACATATTAGTATACTCTTACATTGCAGTTTTTGTATTTTTTCTCAGAAATGAGACATTTTCCGCGGTAAAAAGTATCCTATATGTTAACCTGGATAACCAACTCTCACCATACCAAATTTCATCAAAATCCCTCCAGTGGTTTCTCTGTGATGCGGTAACAGACAGACAGACAAAAATTCTAAAAACTATAGATTCGGCCTCTGTATTGATAATAATGTCTATTTCAATAAGATTTTCCAAAAAAAATAATGTACATATTCGGCTTAGTTACAATTTTATTATATGTATAGATTAGTATTATAAAATAATAGTTTAAAATATGAACTTTTAGTTGAGATTGCTATTTAATACATTAAATTTGGAAAAAAACCATCCAATTATAACGGAGTAAACAGAAAAATAATAGAAATATAACTCGCCTTATCGTGATCTACTGAAGCGTTCAACCTCAATTTTAATTGCGTCGAAAGCGATATTAATATTCATACATATATTTCAATAACCATTATCAAAAGCGGCAACTTAAAAAAAGGCGCAGTAATAATTTAGTGAGTTTTGATAACCTTCCTATCTAAGAAACAGACTAGCCGTTATAAATTAACTAATATATTTAAATCTTCGATTGTATTGAGAAAAATGAAAAAATGGCGAAATTTTAGATTAGATTCAGCAATATTTAAAAAAATATATTCAAAATGAGTTCTATTAATATGTGGACACTAATTATTTGAAAAACAATGTACAACTTTAATTAAAATTCATTACTCTTATCTTAAGTGTTGAAAAAACGTTCACGCCTTTTTATCTGCAAAAAAAAAAACATAAAGAGTAGCAAATTAATACAAGTGTTTTATCACAGAACCTTTGCTCTTTACTTGTTTTGGTTTTAATAGTACACTGCTTTATTATCTTGTTATTATTCTAAATTTTATTGATTTATTCGTAGCTAGACGTTTTCCGCTACTTGGTCCACGATTAAATCCTGTTAATATTGTAAATGTGTTACGAAGATATTTGGATGCTTGTTAACCATAGAACTGTTAGAAGTAAGAACTAGAAGCAAAGGTAGATCATGCCCTAGGTTTACTACGTTTTAAAGGTTTTTTTTTGCAGAAGTCAATAGTTTCAGGTGAATTGAGAGAATTTGTGATTATTTTGTATCGTTTTATTGTTCATGGACTGAACGTCTCCTGGTCCTTTAGAAGTCGTGTATAGAGATCCATCTCTCAATATTATTGAAATTAGGGAATTGCTTAAAGATGGCTACCAATACTATGACATAAAGCACGGATTTTGTAAAATTTAGTCTATTGGATATCACTACTGGACGTCTGCTCTCTTCACAGTCTCATACGAAAATTTATTAAAGTATGACCTGCTTCCTGTCAAATAGATCCCATCAAAATGGCGTAAACGTGTTATAATATCGAGCGGCATACACCGGTTTCACTATGATTTCTTTTTATTACAGAGATTGAATGTGTAAATACCATATATTTCACACTCAATACTACAAAATGATTATGTTAATTATTTTATTTTGCCAATGATATGGATTATCTAGAACTTTCGGAGAGCTGTCCGTTATCATAAAAATTGGTTTATGATGACATTTGAAAGTAACATATTGTTAAAAAACTGTATACATATTTCTTAAAATGACTTGTGTTAGTTTTCGTATCTATTTATGTCACACATTAAAAGCGCCGAAAAGTCAACGAAATAAATTGATAAAATATGACATTGCTCGTCATTACACGACCTCTACGTCTTTTCGTCCGAATGACCGAAGGTGCCGTTGCGTTATCTTTACTTGTGTTATATTAATAATTTATAAATAGAATATTTCTTGTTAAAGGGCTTTATTCAGATATAGTGACACCAACCTTATATTATTTTGCTTTATTTGAGTTACTAGTTTATACTTAAACATTTTTGAACAAAAATATTTTTTTATATAACTTACTAGCATTGCCCGCGGCTCCGCCAGCGTTTAGACCACCAAAAACCAAATTCTTAGGTTTTACGTAACGTGTGTACGTGTAATATGCTTTAACCACTACTTGTTTTAGTCAAAAATTCGCACGCGAATTCTTAGATAATAGTCGGGAACTACTAAAATTTATTAAATGAATTGAAATAAAATATAGTAATAGATAAAATGCTTTTATCATACCATTATTCTAATTGTGAAAGTTTGTATGACTTGGAAGAACACAAAGGCTACTTACTGTTAATAATAAAATTAGATTTTTATAATTAGTAAAAAAATATTTCTATGGACTCATTCTAAATATGCTTGGCAATTGAAAACATTCGAACGAAGTACATTTCATAACTATTTACGAATTTGACTGCTTATCTATACATATAATAAAATTGTAACTAAGCCGAATCTGTGCATTAAATATTTTTTGGAATATCTTATTGAAATAGACATTATTATCGATACAGAGGTCGAATCTACTATATTTATGCTTATATTAAAAATACAAAAACGTAAAACCTAAGAATTTGGTCTTTGGTCATCTGAATGCGGGCGGAGCCGCGGGCAATGCTAGTAAATTATATAAAAAAATATTTTAGTTCAAAAATGTTTTAAGTATAAACTTTATCTTTTAAATTTCTGCCCATCAGTTAAATTAAATTACATAAAGCGATTAAGCTCGAAAATATCATGAACCGTTTTCATTCCATAAACTACGTATATATCTAAGTAATATATTAAAACTATTGGTATATTTGGCCCATGTGTCATCTTTATGGGCCATTTCGGCGCTCATTTCGGCGATTCACTGAAATATAGTGTGAGGTCTCAAGACGCTACTATAGTGCCGGGAATCGAGTGTATATTGCGATATATTTCATTAAAAATATCTTGGAAAATAAAAAGCTTTTTTTCTTATTTTGTAAACGTATCTAATGTATTTGTACGGCTATTTAAAAAGGTTTAAAAAGTTCAAGTGAACAGTGGGACTCGTGTGAAAGAAGATTCTTGTGCACTAAGAATTTAAGGAAATAGTTCTATTTTCTATACTTTATCAAAGTTCTAGACAAAGTAGTTGCGGAGATAAGGGAGAACATTTGGTTTGTTTTCTAATTTGATCCCTAAATGTAAACCTTACATCAGAATATACTTATTTACGATATACGAGTATGTAGTTGAACGATCCATAATCTAATTCTCTATATTAACAACTTTCAACATTCTCTGTGATTCCAAGAAACTTATGGAAACAAAGTTTGTAACTTACGGAAACATACTTGAGTGATCCTAAACACTGTTTCAGTTTTACACGTTATATACGAAACCCTGAAAATGACTTTTTTGCTTGTAACTTTTGCTTTTGTCTGTGTAATATTTTTATAGTTTACTAGCAACTCACCCTCGCTACGCTCGGGTTCGTCCCCAGTTACGTTTTAACGTTTAGTATAGATTTCTCAGAGATGAGATATTTTCCTGCAGTAAAATGTATCGTATATGTTGACTCAGATAACCAGCTATCATCATACTAAATTTCATCAAAATCTGTCCAGTGGTATTCTTGTGATATGTTCTAGGACAGACAGACAGTCAGTCAGACATACAATTAGACAGACAGACCAAAATTTTAAAAACTATAGATTCGGCCTCTGTATCGATAAGAATGACTATTTGTAAGATTTTCCAAAAAATATTTAATGTACAGAATCGACTCAGAATTTTACTATACATATGTATAGTTTTTTTTTAATATAGTAGCGTTTAGGTGCCTTTTTATTACTGTAACTACAGCCTAGCTGTGTACTTTTTCTTACAGCTATAATAAAACAAAAGGCATGTTTAGATATAAGCGGCATAAAAAAGTGGACATTTAACAAAAAAACTCATTAAAGTTAGTACTTGAGGTAAAACAAAAAGACAAAGTATATATATGTATTTTATTTATTCTAAAAAGCTATAATAAGAATAGAAATATAAGGATTTTTTTTATATGAAAGCTTATAAATAAAGTTCTTAGATAAAAATCCTAATAAATCATGTGGCTGAAAGCTTCGAATTCTCCAACAACTAGTCCTTTGTATGTGCATCAGTGCCGCTCCGTCGAACAGCCAAAGTAAGTGAACAGGGCATGTATCACCAGAGGCTGGACAGCCACCAGGGGCCCATAACTTAAGCGGACGTGCCAGATCAAAAGCGCCGGAGGCGATGGACAGATTTATATAGGCGTGATAGTACGATACTCGGTGTAGTGAAAAATAATGGCACGACGTTATAGGAATCTACTGCTAAATGTTGTTCTACATCTATGTGTAAGTACTTTTATACTTGCTTAGTACATATCATAATAATATTGTTATACATTGTATAATTTTTGAAATATTATTGGGAGATATTTATTGAAGTATTAGAAGAAAAATCAAAAATATAATATTTGCCTTTCATAATATCACATGAAGGTTGTAGATACGTTTTTTAAATGAAAACTTTTTTGTTTTAGCAAATTATACTTTAAATTTAGTCTCAGATAAATATCAAGAAGAAATATCAAAATTTGTTACTTTGAAAATGATTTGTTATGATAAATAATTAACGTTAAATATGGTTAATGTGTGAATAAGATTGATTATACATTCATATGCGATTCCCAACATCAAAATCAAACAGCACAGAAAAAAAGTACACAGAAAGTTTTTATAAATACATTTTTTTTACTTAGTCATAAAAACGTTATTAAGTAAAAATTTATAATTTTGACTTTGTCATTATGTATATGAGAATTTTTATATTATAATTGGAATTTAAATCTTATTAAAAATTATGTTAACGTGAGCTTTTAAATCCTTTTTAAAAAACTTAGGATTATTTCAAACTTGTCTTTATTTACCTCAGAGTAAAGAATTACATAGACACGAGTCCACTGTCAAAAATTGTAGAGCGATTTGCTGTATAAGTCTGTATTTTGCCTTACATATTGTTTACTTTCTAAGAATAAAAGAAATATAATTAGTTAAGTTTTTAAACTTTATATAATCTTTTATATCTCCCTTTCTATTTGCTTTACGTTTATTAATAGATCTTGTGAATCGTTTATAGAATATGTATTATTACTGCGTATTTCCTAGCAAATAATGCAAAAGACAGAAATAAAAAAAATAAAGGGCGCCTGTACTTACATACCTAATATACAAGAAACTTATAATGTTTCTTAAGGTTTTTATGTAAATACTAGCAGAACCCGGACTCAATCTACAACAAAAACTGGCTTTATGTTATACAGCTACTCAATCTCGCTTCGATCGGGTTCGTCGCTATGTATTTATATAACATTGTTCATACAAATATACTAAAGTCGCGATTAAAAAATGGGGGTTGGGGGTAGGAGGCTGAAAAATATTTTACGACTTATTCTCATATATACTACCAAATATAAAAAAAAAGCATTACACACACGAGATTTTTATATATTAGATTTTCTCCGGTAATACATGGGTACACATGTCAAACTTAGTACAAACTTTGGACGTACCCTAAAGTAAAATAACATATAAAGAGAGCAAGTGCGTGTCGGGCCACGTGAAATGTAGGGTTCCGTAGTTTCCAAACTCCCATCACAATAATGCGGACTATGAAGAGGTTTTTTGTCGTTTCAAAGCATATGAATATTATGTTTTTATTTTTGTATATTTTTAAATGCTTCATTAACTTATATTTACTACCTGTTTCGGATTGATTTTTGAATTTGATTTTCAATGGAATTTGTACGAAATATTTACTTCTAAAAAAAAATTTAAGGATTTTATTTTACCACTTTATCGACGTGACTAATATGTACGAGTATATCCATGCTAAATTACAGCTTTCTAGTACTAAGAGTCTCTCACAATATACAAAAAAAAAATCTCAAAAAATTAATTAAAAAAACAAATAACCCATTTGAGTACCTCCTCCATTGGAAGACGGTAGGCGTATAGTATAATAAAATATAATCATTCAGATTTTCATAATTGTACCATACATTTTACGAAAATTATTAAACGAGCTAGTTCATTTAATATTACTCCATTTAGGTATATTATATGCAATAGCCGACAATAATATCAATTCAAGCGGATGTAGTGTTAAATTGATATATTCGTCAGAAGCGCACTGATAACCTATTGTGAGTCTTCGAAATTATGACATGGCGGCTCTACAAGCTCCTTTGACATCGGCATTGAGTGAAACAATATCATAACAAAGTGCAGATAAAGAGTATTAAATAAATAGATTACATAAATCAATTAACTTATGTATTTTGTGCATTTTGAATCTGTACTTTAAACTAATGCTTTGTATAGTTATTAAAGTTTTAATTTAATTAATTACTAGTAGTTCTACGAACATTAGACCTCACGAGCACAAATTTTTTTGCAACAATTTATTCTACTAATCACGCCTAAGAAATTCATAAGATCTTCACCAAATGTTTATGAAACCAATTTAAAGTTAATATTTTTCAAATAAAAAAGGAACCATTGACATCGGATCTCATAAGGCAGAGATATCCAGTAGCCCCTTTTTGCCCCTTTTGAAGAAAGTACGCCTCCAATCAAAAATCCCCGACGAATAAAAAATCTATAAAGTCCATAAACCCTGTATACCAAGTTTCTTCTAGATCTATCGTAGAATACGACCTGTAGAAGAGTAAAAAGACCAACAAACTGACAGAGGAAAACAAATTTTGCCAGACTTAAAGCAGAGACGCTTCGCTTGTTCGGTCAACAAAGTATGTATATCTCTAACTTAATATAATCTACTAACATCGCCGGCGGCTCCGCCCGCGTTCAGATGACCAAAAACCAAATTTTTAGATTTTACATAGTACCTATACTCATTGCAGTTTTTGTATTTTTTCTCAGAAATGAGATATTTTCACGCGATAAAAAGTATCCTATATGTTGACCCGGATAACCGGCTATCACCATACCAAATTCCATCAATATCCCTCCAATGGTTTTTCCGCGATAACAAAGAGACAGACAAAATTCTGAAAACTATAGATTCGGCCTCTGTATCAACAATAATGTTTATTTCAATAAGATTTTCCAAAAAATATCTAATGTACAGATTCGACTTAGTTTCAATTTATTATATGTATTATAGATTTAGTTGATTTTGTGTGTATACATTATGTGTTCTATTTTATTATTAAAACTAAAATAAATGCACATATTGTAAGTAATATGATTATATTATAGGCCTTGAGTGATATTGTGTAAAATAAACGATATTCAAAGTCAGTAAAGTGGCATAAATACGTTCACGCATTTTAATTGGATGACAAACAGATTATAATGATTTGTGCGTATCGCTAGCGTATATTAATTATAATATGCTCATTGAATAACACCATTATCAGCTGCGTCCATTGAGACTGCACTTCATTGAGCGACCTAATTTACAAACATTGTAACGAATTTCATTTCTATGCAAATAAATGTATTAATTTGCCGACTAAATGTGAATTAATAAAGTTGCTAGTATTCATTATTGTTTATACTAGTTGACCTTAAACATATAATCTGTACATATAATAAAATTCTAACTAAGCGGAGCCTGTACATTAAATATTTTTTGGAAAATCTTATTAAAATAGACATTATTTTCGATACAGAGAACGAATCTATAGTTTTTAGAATTTTTGTCTGTCTGTTTATTACCGCATCACAGAAAAAACACTGGAGGGATTTTGATGAAATTTGATATGGTGATAGCTGGTTATACGCGTCAATATATAGGATACTTTTTACCGCGGGAAAGTGTCTCATTTCTGAGAAAAAATACAAAAACTGCAATGTAAGAGTATACTAATAGATAAAACCTAAGAATTTGGTTTTTGGTCATCTTAACGGGGGCGGAGCCGCATGCAATACTAGTATGGATATATATAACAAACTTTGTGCCCTATTACGGATTCATATCAAAATGGTCCAAAAGGACCTGCCATTAAGCTGAGGTTATGCATTCGTCTCTCATTGTTAATTATCATAGGTTCAGTGCAACATTTTGTAGGATACATATGTACCTACATAACGAACTGCTGGCTTTGGTGGTGTAGTGGCTTAGCAAGTGCGGCTGCTAAGCCACTACACCACCAAAGTCCCACTACAGTACGAGAGTGACACTTTAATATCTCCTGCGCAGATGGCTAGTCTCAATGAGACTGGCCGCCGTGACCGAAGTCTATTAAACGGCGTGGTTTTTCACGTATTTTTGTGATATTGCGATAAAGTAACAATTAATAATAACTAACCCAGTGTAAGTCAGACTTGAGAAGAGGAATTAAAAATTATTTGATAAAAGTATTTTACAAAAGTACCAATAAGGCCTTTCGCCTAAACAATCGGCATTTCTGTTTCGGACGACCAGAACCAGGGTATGTCTAGTACCCGGAGGTCGACCTGGGACAATCTCCCAGACGTTCTTGGCGTACACGGCAGTATGTCCGTTCGCTGGTAATGTACGCCACCACGCACCCCTGAATGCGTAGCTTGGGTCCCGATCCACTAGGGTTTCTTCGTTGACAGGAGACTATACTTAGAGGCGATGAAATAAAAACACAATTTTTCCTTTTTTTTCTCTCTTGGTTTCGGTTCTTCCTTTTAGTTGTTGCCTCTTCGGTGGCTGTCTTGCGACTGACTCGAATCGAGAAATGGCTCGCCTTTTATTTGGCCCGTTAATACCTTACAGAGAGCCGCGTACTTTGAGCTCATTTTTCGAATAAAATTTCCCTAAACCGAAACCTTGAGAGTCCTTTTATTTTATGTTTTCAGTAAAACACCTTACACATATTTATTTATTTACATGCCTTACATACTATTATACAATATTAAAACATAATATTCAATATATAATAATTAATTAAAAAAGTCTTAAAACAAAAATATCTAAATTTCTAGGTTGCTACATTTTTACTATACATTTTCCCTTATAACTTTTGAACGGATAGTCCTATCGACCTAATTCTTGTTTTATTATAAGTTTTATAATAAAATCTATTATTTAAAACATAAACTATTATGCTATTGCAAGAAACAAAAAATCTCATTTTCAAGTTACGTAATTATATGCTAACATTTTACTTACGTACCTATTCCTTTCAAATTAATGTTAAATAGTCTTATATGATTCAAATAAGCAAAAAATACTCTAAACTAACCTTATTACACTAATTAGAACTTATTTTAACATAATAAATCTAATAAGAATGAGATTTCATATTTACAACAATTATTCATAATACGCTAAAATGACATTGTCCCTATATTAATACACACGTTACTCGAAGATAGGTTTTCCGTCGCCGACATTCTCCCCCTCGTGCTTTGCACCAACTCCTGGACTCGGCGACGCTCCCGGCACCAACAGCACCACTCTCGAACTGGGCCTCCGTAGAACACCTCCTCTGGTCTCGACGTCGACGACTCTGGTCCGCCCGTCTGGTCCAGGATACACATGCAGGATTCTTCCGCGTGGCCAGATGCATCTTGGTAGGCTGTGATCGACGATCAGTACGATGTCTCCGACTTGCAAATCTGTGGCGCTGACTCTTCCTTTGGTCTTCCTTGGTAGTAGAGTGGGCAAATACTCTCTCAGCCAACGTTGCCAGAAGTGATCGGCAAGTCGCTGCGTAGCCTTCCAGGTGTGTCTGCCCACAAGCTCGTTGTCCTCGAAGCTGCCGATTCTTGCTGCGCCACATGATCGCCCGATGAGAAAGTGGTTCGGTGTAAGTGCTTCTTCTTCAGGGTTCTCGGAGAGGTGGGTGAGGGGCCGAGAGTTGACTATGTGCTCGGCCTCTAACAGGAGGGTATGAAGTACCTCCTCTCGTGGTTGCCTTTCGTTGAGCGTGGCGTCCAGTGCGGTTTTAATGGATCGCACCAGACGCTCCCATGCACCTCCCATGTTTGGTGCACCAGGAGGTATGAACTTCCACTGCACACCGATCTTCTCCGCTTCCGAGATAAGGTCTTCTTGCTTCATGGTGTCTAGTGCTTCTTTGAGTTCTTTGTTGGCGCCAACGAAGTTAGTGCCATTGTCGGTGTAGATTATCTTTGGCATTCCCCTTCTCGCGGCGAATCGTCGTAGTGCCATGATCATGCTGTCAGTGGAGAGTGAAGGAGTGAGCTCAATGTGTACAGCTCGTGTTGTTAAGCATGTGAATAGAGCACCCCATCTCTTCTCATGGCGTCTTGCTACGGTGATCGTCATAGGGCCGAAGTAATCTATTCCCGTGCACGTAAATGGAGGGTTTCCGTGCATCAGCCTCTCAGCAGGTAAGTTGCCCACTGGTAGTTCTTGAGGTCTTGCCTTTCTTGTTTTGCACCACTGGCATTGATGTTGAATGGTCTTGATCGCTGACCTCAGTCCTAGCACCCAGAAGCGTTGTCTTACTTCGTTCATTACGGTCGCGTGATTCCCGTGATTGAAGCGGCAGTGAAATTCTTCTATGATGAGAAGTGTTGTCTTGTCCTTGCTGTCGAGTACGATGGGTCGTTTGTAGTCTCTGGTAACCCCTCGTATCGCGTCGATTCTTCCTTTCAGTCGCAGGAGACCTTCTTCTAGCACTACGTCGAGCCTTTCCAACTTGCTGCTGCCCTCTAATTGTTTTCCTTGCTGTAGGCACCTGATGTCCTCTTTGAAGCATTTCTCTTGACTTCTTCTTAACAACAGCGTTTCAGCTTGCTCTAGTAGACTTGTTTCCAATGGTATGTATTTCCTTTCTGACGTTTTTGAAGACAGATGTCGCTTCTCAACAATTTTCTTATTCCTTTTTGTAGTTTTCCAGGTAGGATCTTCTTTGCTGGCGTGGACCTTTTCCTTTCTTCTGCAGAGTTGTATGAACTGCAGTACTCTTGCTGTAGCTCGCCAAAGTCTTTTCCACGACGAGAACTTTTCGGGATCTGGTGATGGATAGGAGCTGCCTGCAGTCGCTACGATGTCCGCTGCCTTTTCTTCGCCAGTGGTTTCTTTCTTGAATGTTCTTGCCGCAGGCCAGTGAACTTCATCTCTTCTTAGAAACCCTGGTCCGGTGTACCATCGGTGTTGGCAGTCGAAGTGTTCTGGTACGTCACGTGTTGCATCATCTGCAGGGTTCTGCGCCGTCGGTACCCATCTCCAGTCCTGTGGTTTTGTGAGATCTTCTATCTCCGCCAAGCGATGAGCCACGAATGTCTTGAAGGTTCTCGGGTCCGTCTTGATCCATGATAGCACGATGCTGGAGTCTGTCCAAAACGTCTTCTTTTCTATTTTCAGATCCATTTCTTCCTCGACCGAGTGTGCCAATCTGCTTCCTAGGAGGGCCGCTTGCAGCTCGAGTCTCGGGATTGACACCGGCTTCAACGGAGCGACTCTTACTTTTGCTGCTACTAAGCTGACGTCATAAGTCCCATTTTGATTTTCAGTTCTCCAATATACCGTAGCTGCATACGCCATTTCGCTTGCATCCGTGAACGTGTGCAGCTCCCCCTCGGTGCGACGTGGTGCCAGACATCTCGGGATCTGAAGGTCTTGGAGCAGCTTCATCTTCTCCAGGTAAGTCTTCCATGACTCGTACTCCTTTTCTTCTATCTCTTCATCCCAACCGACGCCACTTCGCCATATGTTCTGGAGCAGCCTTTTGCCTTGGATGAGAATTGGTGATGCTAGCCCTAGTGGATCGAAGGTCGACATCACGGCGCTGGTGACTTCTCTCTTCGTAGGTACCTTGAGTCCTTGTGCCACTTCATCTGGCGTGTTCCGAAGGTTCGCCCTAAAGCCTATGGAGTCCCTTTCTGCAAACCAGCGTAGTCCCAGTGTCTTCTCTTCCTTCTCACCAAGGTCCACCTCTGTCTTCTCAACTGACTCAGTCTTCACGTCTTGCAGCAGGTCGGAGTGGTTTGACGCCCATCCTCGGAGTTCGAAGCCCGCCTTTTTGTGAATGAAGTCCACCTGCGCTGTAATTCTCTTGAAGTCCTCTTCTGAATGGAAGCTGTGCAGGTAGTCATCCATGTAATGGTTCAGCTCGATTGCCTTTGCTGCCTCTGGGTACTGCTTCTTGTAGTCCGCCGCGTTCCGGTTCTTCACGTAGATCGCTGTGCTAGGAGATGATGTCGCGCCGAAGATGACTGATGTCATTCTGTACTCCTTCGGTGCTACGTCACGACGATCCCCTCGCCACAGGAACTTCAAGCTGTTTCTATCTTCTGGCCGGATGCGAACTTGCAGGAACATTTCCTTTATGTCGGCTGCCACTGCAAACGGGCCTTGCCGGAACCTCAGTAATACCCCGAAGAGCGATTGCAGTAGGTCTGGTCCTGGTAGTAAAGCGTCGTTGAGGCTTCTCCCTTTAGACTTGGCTGCAGCGTCGAAGACGATCCTTATTTTCTTCTTCAATGGATGTACCACGGAGAAATGAGGGAGGTACCATGTCTTCTTTGAATCTTCTTGTCCACCAGGTGCTTCTTCTGCATACTTGCTGTCGATTAGATGCTGGATCTGCTTATTGTATTCTGCCTTCAGCTGAGGGTCTTTGTCTATCTTCTTTTCAATGTTGAACAATCGGTTCTTGGCAGACGTGTAGCTTTCAGGCATCTGTTCATCTTCATTTTTCCATAGAAGTCCAGCTTCAAATCGACCATCTTCTAGTCTTCTGCAGGTCTTCTCTAGGATGGTGAGTGCTCTTCCTTCTGAATCCGTAGTGGGTCTTCTTGGTAGTACTCCTAGTGCTTCGATTGCGAAGTGATCCTTGATGGCTTGATGCATCTCTTCTTCTGGCGTGCTGACATGTAGACACGTGTTTAAGAAGTGCACCACTTTCGCGCCTCCAGTGTCTGACCCGTGGAGCACCCATCCAAGTCCTGTTCTTGAAGCGACTGGTTGTCCTGGTTTCCCTCTTCTTACTTCTTGAGTCACGATTAGCTCCCAGTTGTCTTGACCGATGAGCAGCTGTGGTGACTCCCCCTTATAATATAGAGAGTCAGCAATCTTCTTCAAGTGTTGACACTCTTCTATCCTTTTCTTTTCTAGGAACTGCGGTGCAAGCTTCAACTCGTCGATGGTCCGGACTCTTCTCAAGGTCTTCTTGGTCTTCTGATGAATCCCCTTCACCGTAAGGTCCAGCATCTGAGAGTCTTCCTTCTTTATCAGCCTGCCTCCAACAGTCTCGATGACCAGTTCCTCCTTTCTTCCTTGAGCGCCGATTTCTTCTGCTACCTTCTGGTCTAGCAGCGACACTGTTGACCCTTCATCCATGAGGGCCAATATCTTCTTTGATCCTATTGACCCGAAGATTTCTATCGGAATTATCTTCAGGTATGCCCTTGCGTTGTTGACCGCATTCACCGATGCCATGATGCTCGCCACTTCTTGTGGTTTGTTCTTCTGTTCTTCCGAGAAACTTTTCTCTGTCTCGACGTGCAGCAGATGATGATGCCACCTCTTGCATTCCTTGCACGACGGCTTCTTGCAGCTCTCCTTCCGATGTGTCCCTTGTAAACACTTGAAGCAAACGCGGCTTTTCTTCACTATTGCCCATCGATCTTGCACAGACGCCTTCAGGAACTTCTGACACCCGACGAGGAAGTGTTCACCCTCACACATGGGGCAAGTCTTCTCTGATCTTGAAACCTTTTCTTTGAAGTCCTTTTCCTTAGTTGAATGCGTTTGCTTGTCGATGAGTCCGTCTGAACCCGCTCTTCTCTTCTGTTGATGCATAGGCTCCACACTTGTCTGCTTCTCTGTTCAGGAACTTGGACACCAGTGTTAGGTCGGAGAACTCGCCTTCTGTTGTTTCAATGAAGTCGTACCATCGGAACTTGAGGATCGTAGGCATCTTCTCAATAATTTGTTTCACCATCTCAGGTGAATGCAGGTACTGTGGTTTCTTCAATCCTTTTATTGCCGCTACGCTGTTGCTGATCTGGCTCGCGAAGAGGCATATGTCCCTTGGGTTTTCAGAAATCTTCGGCAACGTTTTGACCTTGTCCAACTCTGCCAGCACCAGTGCATCTGGTCTTCCATATCTTCTTCTGAGGGCTTGAATCACTTCCATCGGAGAGGCTTCGGAGTACAGCAGACTCTTGATAGCTTCTCTTGCGTTGCCCTTCAGTGCTCTTCTTAGCCGAGCCATATTCTGGACGTTGTTGAACATCGGTGCTGTATCTTCATAGACAACCTTGAAGGCCATCCACTCGCTGCTGTTGCCGTCGAAGTAGGGTAACTCGTGAATGTAGGTTGGCTGTCCTGCTGGTCCTCGCGTGGTAAGAGCTTCCTTCAATGCTGCCGTCAGTGCTTGAATTTCAATCGTAGCTCCTCTCGTTGAGGAGTTCTCTTCAGGCTTCATCTTCTGTGGCTCTTCCAAGGGGTGTGGACCTCGCATCTCTGGTTGAACTTTGTTGCCATCCTCCAGCACAGACGTCTCGATCCAGTTCTGCACCTGTGCTGTTCTGTCTTCCAGGTCTTCATCCACGGAGTCCTCTTCTTCACACTGTGCCATCTCCAATCTGACACGGGCTAGCTTAGTTTCAGCCTGTGCTTGCTTCAACTCCAGGCGTGCCAACTCTTCCTTTGCTTCTAGCTCGCGTCTTCTGGCCGAGGAACTCGTGGTCTTCGTGGACCTGGCGCGACGACTGACCCCCATCGGTTTCAGGGTCTTGGAGGAGCCTTGAACATCCTTTCCAGGTACATCTTCTTGGCTCTTCCTGGTCATCCTCTGTGCAGCATCTTCTTTGTTGCCTTCCATAGACGCCGCCGTAGTTGCAGTCGTAACCGTAGTCTCCGTCACTGTGGTGCCCTCCGTGGTCGTGGTACCCGAAGAAGTGTTCGATGTAGTTGCAGTTCCCGATGACGCCGACGCTGACGTGACCCCTTCTGATCCCGACGTTCCATCTGTCGCGTCCCTATCTGAAGGACGGGACCCGGGACGTGAGGGGGCATCCTTCTGCGACCTGGTTACCGGCATCTTGAACGCAATCTTCTGTTTCTTCTGAACTTCTTCTAGCAGGGATCCGGCTCGAAGGACCAACTGTTTCGGACGACCAGAACCAGGGTATGTCTAGTACCCGGAGGTCGACCTGGGACAATCTCCCAGACGTTCTTGGCGTACACGGCAGTATGTCCGTTCGCTGGTAATGTACGCCACCACGCACCCCTGAATGCGTAGCTTGGGTCCCGATCCACTAGGGTTTCTTCGTTGACAGGAGACTATACTTAGAGGCGATGAAATAAAAACACAATTTTTCCTTTTTTTTTCTCTCTTGGTTTCGGTTCTTTCTTTTCCTTTTAGTTGTTGCCTCTTCGGTGGCTGTCTTGCGACTGACTCGAATCGAGAAATGGCTCGCCTTTTATTTGGCCCGTTAATACCTTACAGAGAGCCGCGTACTTTGAGCTCATTTTTCGAATAAAATTTCCCTAAACCGAAACCTTGAGAGTCCTTTTATTTTATGTTTTCAGTAAAACACCTTACACATATTTATTTATTTACATGCCTTACATACTATTATACAATATTAAAACATAATATTCAATATATAATAATTAATTAAAAAAGTCTTAAAACAAAAATATCTAAATTTCTAGGTTGCTACATTTTTACTATACATTTTCCCTTATAACTTTTGAACGGATAGTCCTATCGACCTAATTCTTGTTTTATTATAAGTTTTATAATAAAATCTATTATTTAAAACATAAACTATTATGCTATTGCAAGAAACAAAAAATCTCATTTTCAAGTTACGTAATTATATGCTAACATTTTACTTACGTACCTATTCCTTTCAAATTAATGTTAAATAGTCTTATATGATTCAAATAAGCAAAAAATACTCTAAACTAACCTTATTACACTAATTAGAACTTATTTTAACATAATAAATCTAATAAGAATGAGATTTCATATTTACAACAATTATTCATAATACGCTAAAATGACATTGTCCCTATATTAATACACACGTTACTCGAAGATAGGTTTTCCGTCGCCGACAATTTCATTTCGCGGGGGAATGCAGGTGGCATTCTTGCATAATTACATGCGAACATGAATTGTACAATGTACAGTAATCATTAAAATTACACTTGTAATTCCAACGTTTCGTCTTTGTAAATAAATTTAAAATAATTTATAATATATTGTTGTGTATAAAATTAAGGTTTTATATATTTTAAGGTTATAAAACTCTACTTTCGCTAAATATAATAAAAACATAACAATAATAAATATTTACAACATCTCTCAAATAAGCTAAGTGTTATTTCACAAATCGATTTCAGTTAAACATGATTTATGAATCAATTTTGTTTTACTGTGCGCTTTAACACCATGTTAATAAAAACAACATATAAAAAATATATGAGTCGATTAATTCGCGCCAAACCTTCCATTTATAATAATAATAATATAATAATAATAATAATAATGTTTTTATTGGGAACAACAACGGAACCATTTTTGTTAGTAACACTTTAGGAACTACACTTTATACACTAGGGTTAGTAACAAATACAAATACATATTTAATGAGTCATGTACTTACGAGGGATGTCATGCGGGCAATGATTCCGCATGAGATGCCTCAGTACAGGAGCTCTCGGGTCCTCAGCCACGATTTTCAGGATGCTGTTGCTACTCCCTCGAACCCTTGTAATAAGCGAGGCCACCTTTTTCCTGATTAAAGCGTGGAAACTATCTGTATGTGATTGGGCAAACATCCCCGAGGCACTACAGAATCGAGGGAGTTTCAACATCATCCTGAAAACATTGTTGTATTGGACACGCAGTGCGTTTAACGCCCCCCGTGAACAGCTGAACCATAGACTTCCCGTGTACAGGCCTTGACAGTACGCTTTAAACAAGGTTATTTTGACGTCATCAGTACAACGATAAAATCTGCGTGCCAGCATGTTCCCGCGGACAGCCAACGCCCTGCGCTCCCTTTCAACGTCGTCATCGTCTTTAAGGTCGTCGACAAGTATATGACCCAGATATTTAAACTTAGTTACCTGCTTTATATTAGCACCGTTTAGAGTAATTGAGGGAATGGTGTCTGGGTACTTGCCGGCGGCCCTGAAGACCATGAGCTCGGTTTTCCTTACATTATAAATAAGGCCATGTGATGCGGCGTATTTTTCACAAACCTTCAGCATCTCTCGGATTGATCTCGCAGTCGGGCCCAGCAGCACCATATCGTCCGCGTAGCTGATGTTGTTCACACAAACACCCCCTACCCGGCAACCGACACGCATGCCGCTGAGCTCGACTATGAGGTCATTTACATACAAGTTAAACAGCTTTGGAGAGGACAACCCCCCCTGTCTAACTCCGCACTCCAACCTGTATGTTTCCGAGAGGCAGTTTGACCACCTAACACAATTAGTCTGATTCAAGTACCAGTATTGAAACATTTTCAGCAGTTCCGCGGGCATACCCCTATCCTCCATCTTTCTCCAAAGCACTTCATACGAAACGAGATCGAAGGCCTTGGAGAGATCCAGAAAACAGGCGTATACCGGAGTCTTCCGTTCAGTGTAGTATTGGACAGTGTGCTTAAGAGCCAGAATCGCGCTTTCAGTTGACAGTCCAGGTCTAAACCCAAACTGTGCGTCATGTATGTTTATGTACTTATCCAGACAAGACTCAAGCACACTATCCAGCACCTTTGCTACAATTGTCGCAAGAGAGATCGGGCGATAATTTCCCTTGTCCGAAATGTCTCCTGTCTTGTTCTTCACTATGGGCACCACTATCGTTTTCATCAAATCATCCGGTAAGTATGAATGACTAATGCACATATTGAAGAACATGGACAGGACCCTCGGCATGTGTACGCCAGCATATTTTAAGTGCTCAATACTGAGCCCATCGTGGCCCGGAGATTTACCTCTACGCATACTATTTATCACTTTTTTAATTTGTTCCTCTGTGAATTTAAGTAAAGGCTCCTCACCCGCCACGGTGGGCCCACTATCTGGAGTAGTGGTCGAAGAACCCAGAGGAGAGCGTACTTTAAAGTGTTCCATGAACAAATTGGCTATATATTTATATTTAGCAGATAAATAAAAAATTACATTTATTTATCTGAACGTTCGATTATTTATTGGAAAGTGTAAAGGTCCTCCGTTTATAAGCAGGCGTGAAAGAGATGTTATTTTGTAAAATAATTGCATTCATTTTGGCCACTGTCACTCTTTTGAGATAGAGATAGCGCTATGCGACATGTGAGAAATAAAAAGAGACGAAGATAGCGATGGAAAAGATGGCGGTGGTGTTTCTTGATCATAATTTGCATGTTATCTTTATGGATCTTGTTTTTAATTGAGTGGCAATGCGAATGTATTTTGGTGCCGTGTTAATTAAGGGTTGATTAATGATGACTACCGGCGATGTATTTATGATAAATTCAAAATTATATGTTGTCTGTCTGTCACATGGACAGATGGTCAATCTTCACTGCTCTTGACATCTTTAACATTGAAAGTACATATATTTTGTGGTTTTGTTTAAATTATCCGGAAATATTGTTCTTTTTTTTATGTATGTTTTCTCTTTCTTTTACATTTTTACTTATGTTTTCTTAAATAGAAATGTTATTCTTATATTATTACTGGCATTGCCCGCGGCTCCGCCCGCGTTCAGATGACCAAAAAGCAAATTATTAGGTTTTACCCTATTCGTATACTCTTACAATGCAGTTTTTGTATTTTTTCTCAGACATGAGATATTATCAAGCGGTAAAAAGTATCCTATATATTGACTCGGATAACCAGCTATCACCATACCAAATTTCATTAAAATCCCTCCAGTGATTTTTCTGTGCGGTAACAAACAGACAGACAGACAAAAATTCTAAAAACTATAATAGATTCGGCCTCTGTATCGATAATAATGTAAAAAAAATATTTCATGTACAGATTCGGCTTAGTTACAATTTTATTATATGTATAGATGTCAATACATATATTATTTCTTATAAAGGTAAAATAAATTATATATTTTTCTAAATTTCATTGTAATAACGTTCTAAAACTAGCTTTTAAGCTTAAAAGTTGGGACGTCACATTTTAAGCTCTATCTGTATCACAATAGATATATTGCATACAAAATAAATTGCAAGAAATATTGGTGTTTTATTTTGGACTTTATAACTATTGTGTAGGACTTAAAATTGCAGAATGATGCATATTTTGAATTCAAGTGTCCTATTTTATCCTAGTGTCGCGACCTGCCTTCTGTTTCCGTTCCATTGACTCGAGTCTGACGGCCCTTTGATAGTACCGATTCATTCATATTGATCAAACACTATCATATGAATATATTGTTTAGTTTAATTAAGAAAGGGAATATTGGAAATACGTAGGTATTATATTATTTTGAATTGTTACGTTTATATTAAAGAAGACATACCTTTTGCTGTGTGTTTGCTTGTTCATTCATCATCATTTTTGGCCAAATTCGATATAGATGAATAACTTAATTTTTGGGTATGAAGTTACATACTTTTATTTAAATAATAGGTTATGCTTTTAATAAAGAAAATCGAAAATAAAATTCACCTGCTAGTATGGAATAATGCATTTTAAGTGATTTTGAAGTCGATAGGGTTTTTTCTTTTTGTTAAGATTAATTATACACTCATTTAATTTAGTTTTTAGTAAATGGGATCTAACATTTGTTTGTATTTTTTACGAGAGTTAATTCTTTGAGATTGAAAAGGGACCTAACAAGTTGTAAAAAGATTTAATTTATATCCAATCTCTTTAAATACATTAATTTCATCCCTACTTATTTTAGTATAAATAGAGGCTTCGACTAGAATGACATAGGAATGTATTTTGGTTTGTAAAAAAAGTTTGATTCGAGACGGACTAATAAATTTGAAATCAATTTGTTGAATTCTGGAAAGACATTCTTAAATAAGTTTTGCCGTAGGGTATATATTATGATATGTTCTTTAAGGACAAGTCCTTTTGTACATTTTGTTATCTTACAATATTAAATGAGCAATTCTTGTGTATATATATATTTATTTTGTGTAACTCAGAAACGGCTTTATCGATTTGGATCAAATTTTGTATTTAGATAAGGTTTTGCTTTCTAAGTTTATCTATATAGGTGCCTTTCTGAAAAAGCGCTCCTTAATCGCCCAGGTTCTTAATTTTAAACATAAACTTCCTTCATTTTTGTTGAAATATTAAAAAAATGAACGCAAAAATAAAAATGAAAACCACAAAATGAGGGAGGTCGGCTGTTATTTTTTTGTATAATATTTTTTATATATAAAACAATTCCAATTTAGATTAAAAAAATACCAAATTGTGCTATCCACTGTCCTGTCTAATATGAAAATTGAGGTCATCTTACTTTTAAGGAGTCTCGATAGGCCCCATACTGAGAGAAGGATCAGACGCTGCTGGATGTATCAACAACGAACTTTAATTAATAGTTCTAACTTGAATGACTCGCCGATAGTAGCCTATATCGGATAGTCTATTAACGATTGTGATTTATTTTCATTAATTGTATTTAATAGGAATATTTTATGTTATAGTTATTTCAATAAGACAATATAAATGAACAAATTACTGAGTAATTAGTGAGCATCATTATTTTACTCTATATATATATAAGAATTTGTATATAAAACGAAATTATCTTGAAATACTGCTGCTATTTATCAATATGTAAACTTGGCCTAAATCGATTCAAAGATTATATGTACAAATATGGACACTTAACGAATAATAATTATAGTAGGTCGTTAACGTTCGATTAAGTAAAATGATTCTATATATTATAATATGATCAGCAATATTTACGTACAAAATATTTTTGACATTGACAGTGAATATTTTGTTTCAGAATTCAGATTTAGCTTATTTACAATAAAAAAAAATCATGAGAATATTCTGTCCTTTGTTGTTAAATTCTATTACATGGGTATTCCGATAATCGTACATTTTGTAAGAAAAGATCGGAATGCGCGTTTCGAATCGGTCACGGTATTGAAAATCGAATCGTAAAAAAGCAAAGAAATCGAACGGAAATGATCGCAGTGCGATGAGAATGGCTACCGAAATTGAATAAGTCGACATCACCAATGTTCGAATTGAAAGACGTCACTGAAAAACCATTGACGATTCACTGCACTGCTTGTCTCGGATTCCAGGCTGTGAAGAATCATGACTAGTGATGTTTGTAAAGTTAAAAATTTTATTTGTCATTGTTTATCTAAAATCGTAGTTTTAAGTCATAAGCGCATATCTGCTAATTTTATATTTACTGCTTAATTTATATTTTTGTAAACATATCGAAAATATATATATTTTTTTAATTTTATATAACTGTGGCTAGAAAAGCCTATACGTACATCTTACACTTAGTATTATTACCTAAGTGAATGAAGCAATTATGCGAGGAAAAGTTTATAATGTTTTGGTAATAATAAGAGTTAAAATATATGAGTAATGTTTTAAGTTTATCGATATCGGTAAATCCTGATGTTGAGGTAAATTAGTGAGGAATGGACATTTAGAAACGGTAGCAGGATGCCCAGCAGGAGGCGGTGCCTGGTCGGCCATCTTTATTTTATTATTTTTTAAGCCCTTGTTTATCCAGCGTCGCGGCTGACTGGTCGGGGCAATCAATAAAATGTAAAATGCTATGGCGTAAAACCGCGCCGGAATTAAATACGGCATTTCGTTTATTGTAGGTTGGCCTAACGTTCCGGTCCGCGGCATTAGCACTGTAATTATTTGTAAAAAAATAACAATTTATTATTTATTAAATATTTAAAGATTTATTCAATATATACATCTCATTTTGAATAAACACACAATTTTTTAATATATATTTTAAGAAATCCAATATCAATTGTAATTCAAAAAATAATCTCATCAAAAATGAGCAACGAAATCAGTTCGAGTCAATTTCGAGGGGGCTTAAAAAGCCCAATAAGAAAATTATAACAAACACGGTCCGCCAGTAGCAATTTCACACTTTATTAATGCAAGTATTAGGACTAATTCCATCGGTTGACACGTGCCGAATTTGTTTTTCCCATAAAACCAGAACCCTCCAAATAAACCTTACGCATGCCAATCAACTTTGACACTTATTATATAACAAATATAAGTCACAATGCTGTACAACGAAAGTGTGATGTGATATGAATGCAAAAAGTTTCGATGCGAATAAAATTTACGCCATAAAAATAGTATGCTTAAAGTTCAATTTAAGGCAAGCACTAAAGTAAGTTTGAGCCAAAAAAGTTTATTTCCCTCCAATTTTTGACAAATAGATAAAATTGCACACTCAGGTTCCGCGGAGCATAGATCACAGAGTAATGCGGTCACGCTCTATGGTATTAAGTGTCAGTTATCGTCTCCACGGGGCTTAGGTTCTATATAATACATTTTTATGTTCATACGCACCCCTTGTTGTAATAACAACATGAAGTGAGGTTTACTCGGATTGAATACGGCATTATAATGAAATGATTCATATTTAAGTGAGTCCTCCCCTTCATCTGTAATCTGATGGCTTCGAGGCATGAGGCAATGTTTCTTATTAAAATTGTGTTATGACTTAGACTTTTATTTGGCTACTTAAAGTTTATTATTGTATTATTTTGATAATAACTTCTTTATGAATGGTAAAAAGTGATGTAGGTATGTATATACATATGTAGTTTAATTAGCAATTACAATTAACACGGAAAAAAATGTTTTAAACTATTTTAAAGTCATTAACGATTTCCTTAATTAACCTGTAATAGAAATTTACTGTCAAAACTTTTAAGACTAATTTATCAGGGGTGGTTTAAGTATTAAAATATAGAGAAAATAAAAAAAAACAGCTGGAAAATCGAAAAGTTCAGAACTATTTTTTTTGTGCCTATGTATATATAATATATAGTCTATATATTCCATACTAACCGTTAAGACGTACTTACCTAGGGATGAACTTGAGCAAAGCGAGGGTGAGTTGCTAGTATGAAATAAATGTCATAGATAATACACAAACAGTGCTAGAGTATGCAATATCTATTTATTATCTGTACATTTAAATATTACGAATCCGTTTTGTTCCCAGAGTCATATCTAATCCGGGATGAACTGATGGCGATGATAACGCGATAAAAGCTAGTAATAGAGGAAATATCTCCTTAATGTGTATGTAATGGCACGGCACGTGACAGACGCGTGTGCGTCGGTCCGACGTTCGACGCCGTCAGATTGTTTGTCCCGGGGGACTTACCGGGATTAGCACTTTAGCTCGTGTCCATACCGCCAGCCTGTTGTTATTCTCTTTTAATTACTGATTGATCCGAGATACAAAAGCTCGTAAATTAAGTTAAGCTATTAGACGTACTTATTCTGATTTCTGTATTGGTGGAAAGAACGCCGGTCTTATCATGAGTACATTATTAGATATAGTGAAGATCGCACTCATGAAATTAAAATATTTTTTAGTCGTAGTAATTAATATGTAAATAGTCTTGGCTTCGTGAGAATTGTAGAAAATGTAGGTTTCATGAATGTTTGAATTTTTAAAGTATTTCGATCTCAATAACAATTCGTTAAAACACTGGCAGTCTATTGGTAAGGCGTACGTTTACAAAGAAAATTTTAAACAGCGGGTCTTGCACCTCTGAGATTTTTATGTTTGAATCTCATTTTACACTATTACCTAATACAGTGAAGGAAAACATTGTAAGGAGATCTACATGGCTGAGAGATTTTAACTTGTTTTTGTAATACGTAGACTCCGTGGCCAATGTTGTAGACTATCTAAATCACCCCGCATTGAGAGAAGACCCGCGAGATTTATTTTTACATATCAGAACTCGTTATTATAAATTTATTAAAAATTTTCATTTCAGAATACTCCTTTAAAAGGTTTGTTTTTAAAGCACTTTAAACTTTAAAATTTTCTAAAATATGTAGGACATACTATGAGTATGTATTTCCAATTAAAGTCACAGTAGGTTAGTCATAAATAAGGAAAACGTTTTTGCATTTTGCATACCAGAAATCGATCAAAAATATAAAAGGGAAAGGTGCGGGCAATAGGATCAAACATGGAGACGGATTGGACGCAATTTTGATAGGCAATGACTAAGCGAAATTGCCTGGATGATAATAACAAAAATGTGCCAAGAACTTAAGTTGAAGTAGTTCCCTGTATAGCTTATTAATTTTATGCTGTAATATAATGCAAAACTGTTAAGAATTATTTCAGAAGCTTTATAAAAATCGACTACTTATAAATAATGTAAACAAAACATCAGTTTAATATACTTTTAGTTTATTGATCGATTTTTTAGATTTCAGTTCATTTATTTTTAGCAATTTTTATATGCGACTTTAATTCTTAATATAATATTTTTTGTAGTAGCACTTTAGCATAATACCATCCAATATCTAACCAAACTAGTGTAGCAAACAGTAAACATTCGGCGTGAGCGGGGCTCAGCGAAACCTGGGCGTTCAATTTTGTTTTATGTCTTGTATGTGAACGGAATATCTCGTACAAAGCGTACATGTCCAGGGATGCAAAATACTGTGCCTATTTCTTTGTTGTTTTGTTACGTAAAATTCGGTAGGAATGGTATGTTTTCCGAGTTTCTGTTATTGCAGCATACAGGTTTTTTTATAAAGATTTTGTTTTTGATTGTGGTTAATATTTGGAAGTTAAATACTATAAAGAAATGAAAGAAGGCAGTTACCACTGCCTGGGCTACCGCCCAGTGGTAACGCGCTCGCTTGGGTCATCGAGTGAAACGGATTCGAATCCTGGATCTCGCACCTCTGATATTTTCATGTGTGAATCATTACCAATATGATTACCGTAAGACAAGTGGTCTTACAATGAAGGAAAATATCGTCAGGAATCGTGCATGTCTGAGAGAACCTAGCAAGTTTTAGAAAGTCATGTGAAGTCCGCCAGCCCGCACTTGGCCTGTGCCTAACACTTGGACGTTTAAAAAGGCCTAATACAAATACTACAAATATACTTGTAATAGTATTAAGAGGAAAAAGTAGTATATCTCATTTGGCTTATATCGAGAAAATGCTATGTGAGCCGCGGTAGCCAGACTGAGATAATAGAATATGTAGCTAAATGATTAATGCAGTTAATCAACCCGTGTGAATTAAGAACCCTTGACTTCCATTGTCGTCGCTAAATACGTGCTTCAAATAGTATAGTTTAAGTTTATATATAATAGCTAATATTAAGACAATTTTTATGTAAAACAAAATATGAAATATAACAATTCGCGTGATTTTATCCTTTACACTTCGTCTTAAATAAACTACAATTTCATGAAACTTTACCAAAGGAGTAGCTAGAGTGCCTAGAATGACTTCATTTAAATTTTAAATTTATTTATAGGTACTAATTGAAAATACTTTTTTTTTGTGAAGATCACAATGACCTTCCCTGAGACTAGCCGACTGTGCAGAAGATGTTATAGTGCAGCGTGTGTACGCGCAGACACAGCTGCACTCTCTATTCATAATTTGATATTTTAAAGATAATTTGACACGATCAGGCGCAAGACGGCTTTACGTGCTCTCCAAGGTACTTTCTCAACTTCGTGTTGTTACTGGGACTTCCTAACAAAAATACTAAATAATTAAACTTGGCCCGACTAGTCCTAAACTCGAACCCTCGGACCTCCGGATGTGCAGCCGGCCTATATCCATGCCACTATACCACCAAGGCAATTAGGATTATATACTTACTTCTGCACGATTCTCATAAAAAAATAGATTTAAGAAATTTAGAAAACTCTTGTGTGATAAACTGTAATTTACGGATTTCGTAAGATCGAATCAAATGAGCTCAAACACGAAGGTTTTACTAGTAACAATTACAGAGTCCACTATCCACCTCCTAGCTCCATCTTGTAAAAAAATGTCTGTGCAAATAAAAAAAAAACTATAAATATCAATTGTTTTTGCTTTGTACCTACATATTTTCTAAGCTCACGTACATTCATGACACCATTTTACAGAATAATAGGTGTATTTAACCGTATATCATAATAAAAATAAAGAGGATGGGCGATACAATATCGGGTGAGCCTCGGGGCGATGAAAAATAAATAAAAATTGTGTTGCGGGAGCGCTCGGGGAAAATGTAGCAATGGTGTTCTTTAATAGAGGATATATATTGGATTTTTATTCTATAATATTTAAGATTTTACTTTTCATACAAAATATAGTTTTGCAGTATTGTTTTTTACGGAGTATTGTTAAAATTAAGTCAAGCTTTCATTATTGATAATATTGACTTGAAAGATAGAGAGGGAGAAAGATACCTCTCTCTTTCTCTCTCTCTATGGGGGGGAAGGGGAATTTAGGGTAGCATGCTTAAATAAATAAAGTACTACTATAAAAGCATTTCTTAATTCATTTTAAGAGCTTTCAGTGTAGAAGTTTATCACTAGGTTTACTTAAGCATACATACATGCATATTTTTATCTATTAGGTATACTCTAAATATCTGAACAAACCTCGCTCTAACTTATGAATTGATTTGTAACTTCAAGCATATTGTACATTATGCTTTTTTATCTAGCTCATATGTTATAGTTAATAAAATTTTATTCTTTTGAGATGTGATTATAAAAATCAATTTTGAATTTGTGTATTTGTTTAGTTTTCAATAGATATACCTCCTAGCGGGACGTATCTAGCGGAAGGATATGCCAGAAGCATTCTAGTAAAACCAGGTTTTGACGATTTCGTTTGACAGTATTATTAGTTAGGATTACTTGGAATTTTAAAGCCTTGACTGCCATAACTTCAGAAAAAGAGACAGCTATATATGACAGATTTTACATGTTGAAGTAAAAAATATTGTAATAATATGAATATTCTTTTATAGAAATAACACAACATTTTAAGAAGAATTTTACGAAAGCTAAATTATGCCACCGGTCGAACGAGGCGCGAATGCGGGGCGGCAATATTTCATCATTTTCGCGGTTTTTACCCAATAAATTATTTTTCCCTGCTTTTACGCGCTCAACCTTGTCTAAGGCAAGAAACGTTCTGAATTCAAATTAGTAAAGTATCAATTAACAAAACAACTTTAAGAAAAAACTATTTTATCGCGGATTTATTTTGATTTTTGGCTCCCGACTTTTTGCGGTACTTTAGTGCCAGTTATGAATTTTTGAAGTCATTTTGTAAATTTGTGGTTATACACTCTCTGTAACAAGTACTTATATAATGTATTACCTTTGAGACGTATAAAACCTTAGTCTCTCTCGTGACCATGATTGCTGTAAAAAACGTTAGGAACCAAGAATCCAAATAAATCCGCGATAAAAGCCGAAAAAATAGTTTTATTTAAAATGTCAAATATTCGCGTAAATCAAAGAAAATATTACTCAAAGGATTAGATAAGAATAATATACTCAAATGTTATTTCTTTATTCATATAAAGGATAAAAACTAAAAATTATGGCTTTTTATAAGATATAATTTATTAAAAAACTTTAATCATTAACCCTTGACTTGTCACAGCGGTGTCACGAGAACCCTTTGTGTTAAAGAAGGGAGCGGTATTTTGGCAGATGTGACAATTACAACAAAAGTCGGTTTCGATTGCGGCTGAATGCGGAGAGATAATGTTAAATGATTCACAATTCTTTCAATTTATCAATGCTTTATTTTTTTTTATCAGGTAAGCTAGGAACATGAATTTTCTTTTTTTATTTCATATAACAATTTCAGAGTCATTTTTTGCCGTAAAACATGAAATTAACATTATTTTTCTGCTATCAAATCTGCTAATTAAGGCTGAAATTTTAAAAATTGTATTGGTTGCTTGATAAGTATTTAGATGCAATACCTTATTTTATTCATAAACTATTAACAATTATCTTTAACAGATTTCGAGGAAATCTGAATTAAATCACTGGGACGGACATAGGCTATGTAAGCTTTTATCGCCACTCCATTTATCCTGCGAGCAAAACCATAGACAAAATCTAGTCTTATATAAATCATGAATGAAATTTAATAATGATAGCGATCTAATTATTAAGTTAACACTCTGATGCAGTCACAACACTACAACGGGACAAATGTAGCCGAAAAAAAGATAAGAATAATTGAAACATGTGTTGTGATGACAATTGTTCATTGTTTGCGACTAACCGTTACCGAGTGTTATCTTTTCTATATAATAATAAAAACTGTTAACTTAACACCTGTTAGCTGTCACTGTCAGTTATGGTTGACATTTACTTGGTTAGTGCATTAGCTAAAACGCTATTAGATAACATAAAAGGAGTAAAATTCGATGGGTAGAAGGAAGTATTCGAATACCACAATTAATATAAATAAAAAATAAAAATAAATAAATATTCTACACTATAAATATTGTCTGTTCACGGTTTTCTAACTGACCGTCAATATAAGGTCATAGCTTAAGATACTTATATATTGATGCCTTAAATTAATTTTGGAATTTGTTTAGAGCTTATCCAGTAGCAGTGGTTTTGAAGCTTATCCATTAAAAAATGTCTATAGTAGTATAAAACAAGTTTTAAATTAAATTTTCTTAATATTAAACTCATTTAAGTACTAGTATCATGCTCAACCTGTATATAAATATTATAAATGTGAAAGTTTGTATGTATGGATGTTTGTAACTCTTTCACGCCAGAACGACTGAACGGATCTAAATGAAATTTAGCACAGAGATAGATTATAGTATGGAATAACACATATGCTACTTTTTATCCCGGAAAAATGTACAGTCCCGAGGGATAGATTTGTTTTTGTTTTTCTGGAGGCGAACCCGACCGAAGCGTGAACGGCTAGTATTACTTAATATAATATATTATTATCTAATATATCTATACATATTACTCATACGGAAATAGTTATGTACTAAATCAATATTTAGTTATTTACTAAAAAGGTCACAATTTTAAAATTCCTTTGAAAGTCACTCACTAATGGACTTTTTGTCAAATATGAAAGCATCTTTAAAGCATTCATCATTCATTCAGCAATAATATATGCTAAAGTTGCTTATCAATAGTTGATTAAAGAAATACAACCCAATTATGTATTTAATATTAAAAATTAACATTAAAATATGTAAAATACATTTAATTAGGCTTCAATAATAAATAATTCTACGTTTGCACAACTTCATATGAATTATTTTGGAATTTTATATGTTTTTATAAGTTAGCATTACTTTAAAACGGTACTGATGATAAAAAAGTTATTTTCTGTTTTATCAATATTTACCATTAAGTTCATTAATAGTTGAGGGCCGAACGTAAACGATCAAGCGAATCAGCGATGAGACGATAAGCTTTAACGGATGGCTCGTGAAATTAAAGGGCGGCTTCATTTCCTACGTATCGTTCACATTAACTACGCAGTGTATTTCTTTATATATATATTTATAATTATTAAAATTAAATAAAAAAGAATAAACAATATCAATAATTTTTTTTAATAAATCTTATGTTTTTTGTGCTACATGTGTAGTACTTATGGTAGATACATACGTATACTATACTACTATACTAGGGACTAATATTTTAAAGAGGTAAAGTTTGCGAGTTTGTGACGTTGTAGGGGGTAATCTCTGGATCTATTGAACTTTATAATAATTTGAATTTGATAGGAAGATAGTTTCAGACCCTGTAAAGGACATAGGATACTTTTTATCCTAGAAATCATCCCTTAAGGGGGTGGAAATGGGGATGAAAGTTTGTATGGAGAATCAAGCTAGGGACGAACCCGAGCGAAAATTGTTACCTTAACTTAGAGATCTACAAATCTTTTTCCTGTAATTTTATTTATTGTACACGTTTGATAACCAATAAGATTACAATATCCAGGACAGATATAAAATAAAGTAACATTCAATATTAATACGATTGAAGGAGATTGAGATAAATCTTTGACACTCATCAGAAGATGCTATCGTAAAATCATCACACGAGTGATGTGTCTCGCGAGACAGACTCCCTTGCGACACATAAGCGTTAACTAGCGCATCTGCCCAACTACTGTTTAGATACTGCGGTTAAATTGTGCAAAGAAAAAAACATTTTGTGATTAAATGATATTATGATAAGGTTTTATAATGATAATTTATAATAAAACTAGTGATTAGCGGTTGCTTCTTACAAATAAACTATGACCTGACAAAGCCAGGGTTAGTAGCTAGTAATGTACTAAATTAAAATAGAGCAAAGAAGCTTATTTTACTCTTTTTAGGATTCCGTACCCAAAGGGTAAAACGGAAGGAACCCTATTACTAAGACTCCGCTGTCGTCTGTCTGTCTGTCCGTCTGTGACCAGGCTGTATTTTATGAACTGTGATTGTTAGACAGTTGTAATTTTCACACATTATGTATTTTTGTTGCCGCTTCAACAACAAATACTAAAAAAACAGGATAAAATAAATATTTAACGGGGCTCCCATACCTACAACAAAGTGATTTTTTGTTCGTTTTTGGTTGATATTGTTAACGGCAACAGGTAGACGCTTGAAATAAATAAATATTAAAAATAAATAATTAAATTAAAATAAAACAAATATTTAAGGGGGCTCCCATAAAACAGACATGATTTTTTGACGTTTTTATTGATAATGAATGGTACGGAATCCTTCGTGCGTGAGTCCGACTCGCACTTGGCTGGTTTTTTTATTACTTTTCATGTTATATTAAAATATTAACCTAAACTGATAAGAAAACTCGTTAAAGTTGATAACCAGCAATCAGCAGCTCGGTAAACATAAATGAGATTAATCACAACGATCTTTCTCATTTCAATTTTGTTAATTTTGTCAATTTTCTGAATTCTACAGACACAGGTAATCCGACTAATATCCGTGTAATTTTCAAAGATTGCTAAATCAAGATCAAACGATACCGATGTCAGGACGTAATGACAAAGCTTTATTAGCGCTTGACAAATTCACAAATTAGAATTGACAATTTGTTTTAACTTTCAATATAATTCCTATTCACAGGCTTACACAAGATGTCTTTATACAATACTAGCGACTCACCCTCGCTTCGCTCGGGTTCGTCCCTAGCTTACTTCTCAATACAAACTTTCATCCCCATTTTCAATCCCTTAAGGATAATAAGTATCCTATATCCTTCCCAGGTTCTCAATCTATCTTCTTACAAAATTTCATCTAAATCGGTTCAGTAGATCTAGAGATTACCCCCTACAACGTCACAAACTCACAAACTTAACCTCTTTATAATATTAGTATAGATTAAGAATTATTATTTTCAAAATTGTATTAAAATGACAAATTCAATCGTTTTGTGATAAAATCATAATATGCCATATTCATATATTTTTTAGACTTTTATTTGGAAATTAAGATTCTATCTTATCTAAGCCCCATTTTTATTTACAGATTTATTATATACCTAATAGTTTTTATTAATACTATCGCGACATATATATGTCTGCCCCATCGTTCATTACTCTTTTTGTATTTAATGAACACTATAAGTATTTCTGAAAATATAACGATGTAGTTATCATATTTTATTATATCCACTAATAGACTACAAGTTACTTTTGATGTAAGTGGCGGTGTTTAAAGCGACACAAATAATTACAAGTCGTAGCGGCGAGAGCGTCATTCCGTCTATTTACCGTAACAAGTTGACGCTGTCTGCTTATTCCGTAAATACATAAAATATTCATATATATATTATAAATATATATATTTTTTCTAATGAATAACATGAGCTTTATTATGTAATACAAAATAATTAAACTAGTATAGTGTTATGTAATATGTGATACCAGTCATTCCCCGTCGCCTCACTCTCAGTACACCATATATCATATCTTACTTTTTGTAGTTTTTAATAAGAAAAACACGTTACATTATACATAAACATATTTTGGTACTATTTGGAAAAGTCAGTGTGACGTAGCAACTTTATGGAGAGGTATGATCAAATAAAAAAAAAAGAACATATCTATTATTTATTCATTAAACGTTTCTAACATTCATTACTTTATTTAAAAACTAATAAAAACTAACTAATTAAAAAGGGAAATAGTCAAATGAGCCAATTGCAATCACAAAAAATAGAATAGTAAAAAACAGAAAAGGAACTCGGAAGAGAGGACGTCGAAAATAATTAGGTATTCGAGAGCGTCCAGAATACTTCCCAACGATGCCACATCCCCCACCCCTGTCATCCCACTGAGTGGGGGGAAGCTATTAAGCCAAGCCAAAACTAATTTAAATTAAATCCTAGTGAATTACCCGAGGAGGAAATTGTCGAGCGTACCCTCGATGCTCTCAGAGATGTATAGTCGCTGGCAAAAGTGTTTAAAAATATATTTTCATACTAAAATTCATAATTTAAAGTTAAAAATTTATGTCACTTATATTCATATTTAGTGATTTAGTAACAAAAATGAGTGTTTTAAAATATAGATATTATGTATTATTTCTTGATAATAATACATATTAGGGTAAATAGTATAAAAATAAGGTCAAAGTGATTAAGAAATAAACATATTAAAAAAAATCACATTAAAAACGTAATATATAAAACATTTTATAGTATATCTTAGACTTACCTCGACTCAAAATCGTATCTATCTGAGTAGTTCTGAGTTAGAGTGAGAGATATATTACTAGTGATATACCCTTATTTCGCTCACGTACATCGTTGGGTGCAACTGTAGTCTATCTGTGCATTTTCATCCAAATCCGTCTATCCGTTACAGCATGCAGAAGTAAAAAACATACACACATGTGTAAACTTTCGCAATTGTAATACTAGTCCTATTAGACATCAGTTAAAATACAAATTAGTATTTTCAAACCATTTGTTTGTCTGAGTATACCCCTATATTGCTTGCGGGCGGCGTGGCCCGAGCTTGGGGCGCGTTATATGTACCATTTGAATATTATCTAAGTCTTCACCCCGGCCTCCCCGGGTTTAGACGAGCGAGCCTCAAGCTTAATTAATGCAAATTTCAGTGCTAACAAGATTATGAATCTGACCGCTTTTTGAGCGTACACTTAAGCAGCGTGTTACTTAAATGGCCGTATCTGCATATTAAGGGTGAAAAACTTGAATAATTTTGAACCTCTTCGCGTTTTCATACGATTTAAGGCCTATTATGAAAAAAAGTTTAACGAGCTAAGACATACGGAGGGTGTACGTGATTTAAATATATGACATGGCCTCATGTAAAACAGCAATATTAAACACAGAATGTGTTGTATATTACTTACTCCTTCAATTTCAGGTAACTTGACGAATTTTATTTTAAAAATTTGTTGATTCACTAACACTTGTGTATACAATAATCTTATCTTTATTTTCGTCCCACCGGAGTATGAGAGTGACAGGAATAGAGAGTGCACGTTGTGTCTGCGCATACACTTGTGCACTATAATATTTCCTGCGCAGTTGGCTAGTCTCAATGAGATTGGCCGCCGTGGCCGGAATCGGTCAGGAGAACATCATCATCATCTTTATATGGTATTATTGTTAATGATTTATATGCATACGAGGTAATTGCCGATTATTAATGTTAATGATAACTTTGTTTCAATGGACAAGGAACGTTTTGTAGAGTAATTATAATTGGAAAAACATTTTGGTACCTATTCGAATCTGGCATCGAACGACTGAAACGTGTTAAATGATTTGATTGATTAAATTATCTCAATAATATTAAAAAAATGCATTATTTGAGAATAGCTATATGGTGCCACGAAAACTTTACTAACCCTAAGCTGCTACACGACATAATTTTTATGAAAATATTATAATATTTTTTAATATAATTAGTTAAGCTTTATTTATAGTTAAAAAATACTGGTATAAAAATAACAATATTTAATTGAATTTGTAATTTATTTGTAGATCTTCCTTAACATTTCATATGTCCAAATCAACTCTGACTAAACTTGTTAGCCTCCAGTTTAGGAGCTTCTTTTGAAAGTTAAACAAATCGAAGCTATTGAGCTTTCATAGTAACTCATAAAATGCTTAAAGCCGAATAATTAACAGTTCTAATGATTAAACCAAACGTTAGATTAACCCTTCGATTCCCAGCAAATCTGGGCGTGACGGAACACCGTCGCATCAATCATCGCGACTTTAATTTTAAATCAATTGTAGACGCGTGCCCACCATCCATCTTGCTTTAATAAAAAACAAACATTAGCACTGAACCGGTTAACACAGTGACGGAAATTAAAAACGTGATATACATTCAATAATATCGATTTTTTCTATTTCTATTTATATATTAATACCCACTATCTATAAATAAAATTAAGTTTTGTAATTACTCAAATATAATTTAAAAAAAAACACTTCAAAAACACTTCACCTAATGTAAATGAACAAAGTACACGAAATAACAAATCTTTAAATCTGCTCCAGCAGGGAAGAAGTTGATACTTTTTATGTGCAATAAATACTTGTCTATTTATTTAAATTTTTAACTACAGTTTTTTCATATTATATTATATATGCATGTAGTTTATTATTGTAACCGCCATTGCGCGCAGTATTGCGCCGTAAAGTGGAAGTAGGCTCGCCACACCGAATTGTGCCTTAAACTTGAAGAAGGCTGGGCATACAGTATTGTGCCCCGAAGTTGGAGTAGGCTGGCTACACAGGATTGTGCCCTAAAGTGGAAGAAGGTTTACACATAATACAGCGGAGAACGCGTTTAGGTAAACAAAGTGTAAGATGCCCAACCACGAGCTGGACTGCGTTTAAAAAGATAACGGCCCTAGACCGGGATTGACGTTATTTACGTTATTTAGAGAAAGCTTTCACCTAGAGTGAACGGTGTTAGTCTGAAGTAAAATTATTTAGATTGTAAAAGTTACTAAAATTTATACCCAGCATCGTTTAATGATTTTACACAAATTATGTAAAACATACCTACTTAAGTCTATATCTTGTAGCTCGCAAGCTATATGTACATATATATTAAAGGTCGAGGTATGCATTAAAATTAAAGAGTACAGTCGTTCTACAAAATATCTGAATCGCAATTGACCATTTTTTGGTTTAGATTTAATATCTATAAACAAATATCTATCAAAAAATAATGTTTAATGTATACCTATGATGAGAGTATTCTTAAACACGGAAATAGGTCCGACTATCGGATATGTCCCCCATTGGGCGACAGATGATTGATGATCGTATGTCGCCATCGCTTCGATTGCGTTCCACCTTTTTATGATTCAGAGTTGAAATTTTCACTCTTGAAAGATAACGGGACAAACCTTCCGGTTAGATATTTTATTTGAGAAACATCTAAACAATGATCTTAAATCATATCATGCATGCGTCGAGTGCGCGATAGCCCCACTAGCCTTGTAGCCACTGTGGCTAAAAGATTTGACAATAGCATAATGTGGCATTGGAAGACGACACATAGATCATCATTTAAATACATTAAATAAATGTTCCTATTAGTATTAAGTTCAAATTTATTGTTAAATATTAAATTTTAAATGTTTTTAGATAATATATTATATTAAACTATGGACCTGTGACCGAAAAAAAAAAAATAAATAAAAGAATAAAATATCAATCCTTTTAAGTATCCATAAATAGAATCATAAAATAATCATAATTTTATGGCAAAAATATTTTTTTTTAAGTGTTAAGTAACTTTAAGGAAATAGAATTGAGTTTCTTAAATATACTTTCACGACATCAGAAAGGAACTACTTAACATTTTTTATGCATAATTTTTTACATTGTCCAGTATACAATAGCCATATTACAATCCGTTTTAACAGAAACTCTAAACGTGACTGCTTTTTGTTCAATCCAGATGAATCTGCAAAGCTCTTAAGATATTTATTTAACTTTGTTACAAGTACAAAAGTTTTAATAGTTAATTTTTTTTCCAATAATTACGTCTAAAAAATCTATACATATTTTTTTTTGGAAAATCTTATTGAAATAGTCATTATTATCGATACAGAGGCTGAATCTATAGTTTTTAGAAATTTTGTCCGTCTGTCTGTCTGAGAACGCATCGTGAGAAAACCACTTGACAGTTTTGATAAAATTTGGTATGATGATAGCTGGTTATCAGGATCAAGAAAATAAAATTTTTTAATGATGTAGATACTGGTGAATAGATTGTCTTAGCCCTCAGGAATAAGTAAAAAATATACTTAATTTTCAATAGTCATCACAATCCATACTAATATTGTAAATGTGAAAGTGTGTTTGTTTGTTGTTTGTTTGTTTGTTGTTTGTTTGTTTGTTTGTTTGTTTGTTTGTTTGTTTGTTTGTTTGTTTGTTTTTTGTTTTTTTGTTTATCCTTCTTTCACGTCGAAACGGAGTGACGGAATGACGTGTTTTTTGTGTGGAGATATTTAGAGGATTGGAGTGTGACATAGGCTACTTTTTACCGCGGAAGATTATCTTATTCCCTCGGGAAAACAAGTTATAATACAACTCATAAAAGTATTTATGATCAGAATTGTTTAAAACTTAGTATAAAAGCTCTTCAATACAATTAAACGAGTACGTGTTTTAGCATTTTTTGAAATTCATCTCATAAGGGGGTAAAATAAGGGATGAATGTTTTTAAGACACCTACTTTTTTAGAGTTTTTTATAGTTTTAGCGCGAGCGAAGCCGCGGGTTCTACTAGTTTCTTATAAAAAAGCTTATAAAGCTTAAAAACTTATTTTAATAACAATTTGAAAAGTATGTTGAAAGTGTAATAGTGGCAGAATTTTTTGTGTCAGAATTTGTTGTGTCCACACAGACTCACACACACAGGCCCATAACTCAAGGACTGCTGGACTTAGCGTAGTTTTAGTTTATTCTTTCATTGAATAGAGAACAAAAATGAAATGAAACTTTACTCAAATAGATCTATTACAAGCACTTTTGAATCGTCAATTTAAATTAAAGAGCGTCAGTGTAATCAGTCCGTGAGGAATCTACCACCGGCTCGGAAAGCAGTTCTGCTGAGAAGAGCCGGCGAGAAACTTAACAGTTGTTCTTTTAAGAAGAAGAAAATGATCCAGTAAAATAATAAAATCCATAGACCGTAAAGTAGCAAAATCGACTCATATTGCAATTAAAGTAATATTACCAGTTGTCCAAACTTAAATTACTTGTACTGCACAGTCTTGTGTTCAAATACATCTCAAGAAAACATATTTCATGAAACAGCATCAATAAAACAACTAAAGCGCCCGTTCCTAGACAAAACTCGTCTCGGAGTAAGCCCAGACGTAATGAGGAGTAACGGCGAACGTGCTTGTATATTGTATTATGTGCCCTGTATTGGGGTACATTTTTCTAGTGAATGGCGAAAAATATTCCATAAAGCCCCAGTTTGATAATTTTTTTAATTATTGGTAGGTATATTTAATTTTCATCTGTATAAATATTATAAAATTGAAAAGTGTAAAAGTGTGTATGTATATTTGTTATTCTTTCACGTCAGAACGGCTGGACGGATCTGAATGAAATTTGGCGCAGAGATAGATTATAGTCTGGAGTAATACATGTTTAACACATACTTTTATCCCGGAAAAACATACAGTTCCCGAGGGATAGATTTGTATTTGTTTTTTTAGAGGCGAACCCGAGCGAAGCGAGGGTGAGCCGCTAGTGTTTACATAAATGTGTCAAATGGAGAATATCCTTTTAATCAGTTAAGAAATATTTTTGTTCTTGGCCCCGTTTGCCTTGAAAAAGAAAATTAATGATAATTAAATTCAAATCCGTTAAGGCTCACAGTTTTTCATATTTATAAGATTAGTGATTGAAATACTATAGTTTTTTGTTAAATATTTAAAACTAGAGACTTACCCCCGCTTTGCTCGGGTGTGACCTATGTTTTTTTCTAGGTTTACTTAACATTAAAATCCGTCCAGCCGTTTTAACTTATAAGAGTAACAAACATACAAACTAACGCATTTTTAATAGTAGTCCGATGGATAAGGATAAGTATAGTTATTAATTTCAGTTAATTATTTATAACTCAGATATTTTAGAAGTATGGACCTTTAGATGTAATTATTGCTATCATACAGTACTGCTGTACTAGTTGACTATATTATACTGTACTGTAGAAGAGTTAGGCTAGCTTGTACCACTTTCCCCCCCAACGTGCGTTCACCTTGTCGTGGTGGGGGGGCTCAGTAGTGCCCGGCAACCCAACCGGGCGCGAAGCCAAGAAACGCACAGGGAGGTGGCCCACTTCGGTGGTCGGTGGTCGGTGGCCCTCTTCGGAGGGTAGTGTACCATGCGGGTTGCTCCTGGTACTTCTCTGATAGCAGAGTGGACTGTGGAGCAACCCCGTGGTTGTTGTGGTCTGCTTCGGCAGACCTGCCGTCGGGGCGTCGTAGTTGAATGCGTAAGCGATCCTGCGACGCCCCATTAAGACGGAGGAAGGTTTTGTTGGGTTTTAGTGGGTAGTACTGGCTTTGCCGGTGAGTCCCACACCTCGTGCGTAAATGCATTTCCCAACGTTAAAAAAAAAAAAATAAAAAAAAAAAGCTTGTACCACTTTAAAACATTGATTATTTCAGAATCTATGCCAGTGATACATGACTATGTTAAATAATAGGTAAAAGTGACGCTCTAATTAAAATAAATTGTAAAATGAGCAAAAAAAAGTACTTTAAAACCCCATTTTCAGAAATGATATCCAATTTTCTTTAAAATATATCTATAGAAATAATACTACATGGAGATTCAAACAAAAAAACCTTAGATGATGCATAAAAATGTGTCGTAAAGTTATAAATTTGTTTAAGCGAGTGAAGCAGGAGTACAGTATCAATAAAACATGTAGGTACGCCATTTCTCGCGCAGTGCTCGTCTCGACGACGTAAGCGACGTAATGAGGAGTAACGGTGGACGTGTATAGCCCGCTTAATGTGTTGCATGGAGATAGATATTTTAGTATATAATATACTATGCATGAATATATAGTGTGCAATACATAACACGTATTTACTAGTTTACTATCCCTGACATTGTGTGGTTGTAATTTTTGTTAGGAATTTAAGACTTTTGTGCTTATAAGTTTATAAATATTTTCTTTATTAAGTTTCAAGTAGCGCCTAAACCTCGCCTCGTTCGGGATTAAATCATATATATATATATATATATATATATATATATATATATATATATATATATATATATATATATATATATATATATATATATAGCCTTCCTCATAAACGGGCTATCTAATGCAAAAATAATTTTTCTAATCTGGTTAGTAGTTCTATATAAAACTCCACTTCACTACTATATTAAAAAGACACCATGCACTTCTTTAAGCTTCAAGAAAATATAAAAGTTATTAAAAATATAATGCAAAATCTTATCAAAACCAGTTAACAATTTAGTTATTAAAGCAGAGAAAGAGACTTCTTTTAGCATCTTTAATATTGGTATCAAATAGAATGGACCACTAACAGATAAATTTTGATATACTTCAAAGTACCGATACCTTCGAATAATACCTAGAGAAGTTTAGGTGTGAGTGGCGTACCTAGATTTGTGAGCTGGGGATCGTTATTTCGATTCTCGATAGTTCATATTATGGTTTTCGTTAAAGAATAAAAAAAAAGTGGAGATAGCAGTAAACTATCGAATAGTAAAATATCTAAGGAAAATAGCGGAAATTGCCTAGATATGGCGGAAAATATAAAATAAATGAAGGTACTTTCATAGGTACCTACCTTTTTCTTGAAATCAGTCTAAATTTATTTATCTTCCATAACTTAACAAACAGATATAATTAAAAAAAATATTCAACATAGGTACAGATACTTTGATGTAGTTACAATTTTGTTATTTGTATAGATTACTTTATTGTGAGGTCATCGTAGATGCAGCAACAATTAAAAATTTTACGATCGTTTTATTATTAGTATAATTTGTAATTATTTACTTAATAAGAATACAAGTAATAATTTATGTTTAATTATGTACAGTATTTATGTTTTATAATTTATTGTAAGATAAATAAAAAAAGGCTATAAAATTTTTATGTTTCTAGGTGCATTTAAATATTATTTATAAAATTTTCTTTTCGGTATAGTGTGAGTTAGTATGACTAATATGGTGAAGTGCGTGTATAAATATAAATTATGTAGTCAATAGCTAGGTGTGGAAATCGATTCTGTAACTTTCGATATTAGGTATATACAGAGGGTGTTAATGAGTTTGATAGTTTTCTTTATAAGGAAGAGAGATGAGATGAAAATGTTAAAAGTCACATAATTTATGTTGAAATTAAAAACCAAAGAGATATCTAGCTAATGTTCGACCTCATTACATAGGTACATATAAGACAGTAATAAATAATTGTTAAATAAAATAAATTACTCAATTCTTTAATTGTAACCATTTAAGGAAAACACAATTATTATGTATTACAATATTAATATAAACATAAATTACAATTAAAATTACATACCATATCGAGTTAATTCGAATATATAATTTTATTTTATTGTAAAAAATTTATAATGAGTGAAATAAATAATATTTTGAAGATTTATTTATTTTTGGTGACCATAGCAAAGTGATAGCTGGTACGCAGTAGGCAAGCTTAGATCTAAATATCTTAAGTAACCAACAAAAGAGACAAATATTAATTAACATTATAATTATTTTTATTATTGGCTGGATTGTAGACATTGATTTTATTAGGCTTAGGCATCAAGTGTTCAAATCTAATTTGGCAAAAACTTGATAAAATCTATATTTAAACAAGAAGAGGAGTTTTTTGTGTGTTGAGTTTTTTGTCAGTATATTAGGCGATATCCTCGTCAATTGTAAACAGTTTTTTATGAGTTTCAACTTTATTCATCATTAGGATATTATTATTTTATAGCATGTAGGTACAACTACAGATTTTGAGGTCATGGGTTCGAGTCGTGGTCCTCACCAAGGATGGTTAATCGTTATTTTTCTGAGATTTTCTGACAAAAAATCTTTCTAGTAGCTCGTAGCTTGCAAATTGGCGATATTACACTTTTTTACCTCGGAGAGTAGTACACTTTTTTACCTACATGTAGCCGTCGGTCTTACGTAGGATTTTTCAGTGTTCAATTACTATTTCATTAGGTTACAGAGGTAAAGGGATAGAGAGTGCACTCGCATTTACGCATTACCTTGTGCGCTAAAATATCTCTTGCGCATATAGATGGCTAGTCTCCGTAAGATTGGCTGCCGTGACTGAAATTCAATCATGAGGATTTTTATTTAAGCCAAATTACATCAAAATCGGCTCTGCCGTTTTACCCTGAGAACCCAAGCATATAGATAGAGTTAGTTTTACATGAAAAAAATAATATTTATTTATAACTTCATTAACTTAAACACATATAAATACTGTAAAATAAATACTTGCTTTTATAAATCTCCCACACGATTATTTATTATTTAAGTAAGTTTGTTACATAAATAATAATAACACTCAATTATTATTATTATAGGAGTTATGTCCGCGTGGAATAGGTACCTATGGCAAAAATGCTAGCCGCATTCCCCCGCTGAATGGCAATGCTGATTATTTTGGTGGAAAACCAGCCAGCTCTCTTGTCACCAGTAGAGGCGATAAGACGAGGTGTTATGTATATTATATGTCTAGATATATGTCCCTACATACTAGGTAATGTGTATTATTTAAGATTTTATATTTTGATAGTATTTTATCAAATGATTATAAATACCTACCATATTACATACACAATTTAAATCAGTATCAGTACAAACATAAGTTATGATTGCTAAAAGTAAAGAAATATAATTAAATAAAACTTTTGAAACATCATCCATTTTTGAACATGTCTATAATATATATAATGCCATAAACTAGAAATCATATAAATAGGTAATATCACAAACAAAATTTATATATTTGAAAGTGGAACCACTTATCTTTAAAGGAGTATTACTAAATAAGCGCGTTCTAATTAAAGAGTAATTAAATTTGCTGAGAAAAAGAGAGCGCGACATTTAACTGATACTAATAAGATCGTTAAACAATTACGGTCCATCCAGGCTAGAGTGAGAGGGATCATCCCTCTCGCTCCTTTACACCGCATTCTCTATTTAACTTTTAATTTATACTCATTCCTTTATATCTTTTATTGCTTCGCCCATCGCAACTCCTAATGCGCCCGAGGTGCTCCTCACACTAATTAAATTCATGCAACACTAAGCTTTCCAAACACCCTATGTAGAGCCACCGCCCTCCTCCCCCCTCCCGTAGAGACTGACCAATCACGGGGCGAAGCGGCGTGTGTACAATAAGAAGGGGGGCGTGTGTAGGGTACAGTCAGTGTGAGATTTCTGATAGAGTTGTCACGTCGTGTCCGGGCGGATCGTTACGCTGTCTTGACATATTTTATTATTATTTATGTCAATTAGGTTATTACTTTTTTGTTTAATGGAATAAGGAATCGCTTGTGAAATTGATTGCCTTTCGGTCGCTTATGATTCATCACTGTCAAGAATATATTTTGTAACGTGTTAATTTCATATGATTGATTGTTGTGGGTCATTAAGTCGGACGCAATCTAGTTTTACGCAAGTTCTATTGTACCGCCTGATAATCTCGACTCTATCTTCTATTTTTAAGTTAGTTTTCTCTTGATTACTTGTTAAATTGAGTTGAAATAAAAAACGAAATTGCTGTTCTAATAAGATTTATCTTTTGAATGTCCAATTTGTACTCTGTTTAATAAATTACGTTAAAATTTTGAATTAGTATAATTGGTGAACACGTCGCTCGTATTTTTAAGATTTTCAATTTTACATTTACCCAAAAAATAACCATTTTTAAATACTAAGAAATAATATTAAGATATGATATCTATTAATATAATATTTATATTACAAAACATATCAAAGATACTGATAAAGTTCAAAACTACTAAACAATTTCTTTTTATGTATAAGTAGGTACATATTCAATATACAGTTACAATAATTTTATCTATTATTTTATATAATGGAGAAAACATGGATTTACCATATGAAAATGTTAGCGGCAACAATCTATAACATAACTTCTTGCCGATTATCTATATGTCTTGTTATAGAGGCGCGCCATGCGGCTAAAAAAGATTATGACGGCCCCACAGCCCCGTATAAACGTACGACGGCCTTATAAATCCTCTGAATATATCAAAATAACGAACACTAAACTCTATTCTTAAGAACATAGAGTCCTTTTCACTTTAATCGCATCCATCGTCTCCTATATCGTTAATTCCACGTATGGCAAGCCTTAATTTACGAGCTCTATTCAATACCCATCTGTAATTTAGCCACATAAGGTTTAATATTGTTTAGCGGAGTTACGTTGTAGAATAAATCTATAATATGAAAGGGGCGGGGAATTAATTTGTACACAGGTGGGGGTAGGGGGGCCTCGCTCCGCCCTGCGGCATCGCGCCATCTCAGTGCCGGGTCCGCTAGCACACGATCGAAACGTGATGTGTGGACAGTAGTGAAGAGAAATATAGTGTCAGAATGTTTGTTATCGATATAGTGTAGCCAAGATATCGAGTGAGGAGAGCATGGTGTTAGAGGGAGGCTTGCCGGCCCCGCTGCAGCTGTATGCGGCGGCGGCTGCCGGCCTGGCCCCAAGGCCGACGTGGCCCCCGTTCTTACCGTTTTTTGGTGTGCCACCGCCGTTCTTGGCGCGACCAAGACTCCCCCATCCGTTACCGACGCGGGCCCCTCATGGACCCCCCAGCGAAGACTCTAATGAAGACGGTGGAAGCAGTAAAGGTAGGTCATTATTGAACTAGATGTAGAGTCTTAGTAAATTCTTTGTTGTGATTTTGTTATTGATGAATATGAATGAAATATTTGAAAAAGCAATCCTTAAATTAGAGCATATATTTTTAATTTTGTTTTATAGACGATAATGACATTTTAGTATGTTTTAAATAGCACTTTAGCCAAAGTTGAGACCATGTCTGTTATGTTTTGTTTGTTTATTTAATTTTTGACAGTTTTATGAAAGAAACAAGCGGTCTAAACATCAACTTAAATACTGTTTTATATTAATCGCCCTGTTCATTTATTAAGATGAGTTTCATTGTTGCTATAGTATTATTTTCCACTGAGTTTCATTGGCCAATTCTCCTTACTGAGGCTTTTTTTCCGAACCGGTGCAGTGGTAAACACACGACGTACCGTTGAAAACATTGTGATAAAAATATTTTGATTTTAAATTTTTATTGTCAATATTGTATTAATTTTACCAATATACTATTATAATTTATAAATTTTAGACGTATACAAAGGTATATATTATACAGAAATAAATAAATATTTATTATACTTAAATAATTTGTCGATATTTATTAATATTAATCAGATTTTTATAATATACATTTTAATGACTTTATAAATAAATAAATAGTATTGGCTATATTAGAAGAGTAATATTTTGTTAAAAATACCAATAGAACTTAAAAATATATTTATCATTCATTTTCTGGTAAGTATATTTCAAAAATATGACGTGATACTCGTAGGTATATATCACGTTTAAAATTTTCCAAAAATGCGACGGCTGATCTTTATTTTATACTTTGTATTGTTGGAAAATACAAGATTGATTTAATAGTTTAACTTTTTGTTGGCTGAATGTGGCATGTTAAAAAAAATGACTTGATAATATTATTATTTACTATGTAAATAATTCTGTATTTAGTTTATAATTTTGATTTGAAAATTTTATTAAGTAAATTTACTTTACTTTTACTATATAAATAAAATAAAAAAATATTTTTATGTATTTCTCTACAATAGGTAATATAAAATTTGGAAAAACTCAGTAACAATATTTTTTTTTTAGATACAGATAGATTAGTTTTTAACTTTTGCTCTTTATCCGACGGTCTAGGATTGTATTTATACTTAGTACCTATGAGTTATATTTATACTACATTTAAAACAATAAGTTTCTAGTTAAAATTACGGATAATGTTATAAATAATTAAATTAAAAATTATAACACAATAAAAATATTTTATTTATAATAAAATATTTTTTTACAGTTGGTATAACATCGCAGTTTTAGCTACTTATGTGCCTAATTTAACTTTATAACTGGTGTTTTTCTAAAAAAAAATAATCCTAAAAATAAAAAATAAAGCTTTTAATATCTTATAATTAATTATATAAAATGAATAATTTCTTGTACAAAGATACTTATAACTTCATGAATAGTATCAACGTGACGCTAGTTTTCTCATTAAGAATGTCTCCCCAAGACATTTTAAATGCCATAATATAATATTTGCATCAATAATATTTTTTCCGAGATGTCATTAACTTGTCATCATTGAATATAAATGATCATAATTTCTGTAATTCCCATAACACAGTTGTCTATATTCATCAAACACTTGTAATTGTGAACAGATTCATGCTTGTTTTTTTATGTAGCCATATTTTTAACTATACCACATAAGTCTCTCTCCTCATTCAGTCATTTTTTTATTTGTTTGATTTATTTTCATAATTAAATTAAATGCTATAAAGAAACGGATAAATAGAAAAGAAAGCTTAAAAAACTAACAAAAAGTTATATTAAATTTGCAGGCAGATAATTTTTTTGTACGTAATATAAGTAATTAGTCCAACCTTTAGACAATTATAATATATTTTTATTATGTGTTAATATAGGATTATAAATTAATTTGAGACATTCATCGTGTTCTTGTGGCAATAAAACATTTATTAGTAGTGGTCTCAAACAAGTTGCCAAAAAAAACTTTAAAAGACCTTATAAATTATAATATACACAGCACCATAAGTTATTTCTACGATTCATGATTTAAAAACACAAATCAAAAATATCTTCTACCGCCGCATTGTTTTAAGTTTGCACATTCATGTAAGCTCCTTATATTGATATAGGTATATATATACATACACCTATAACTAAAATAATGTTTTAAAAGTCCATTTAACTACAGACAAAGTGCTAAAAATATTATTTAATATCTTAATTGTAGATATGGAATGAAAAATTAATTACTAATAACACAGAAGACATAATATCTACTATAGTAGTACCTATTAATAATAATTTTCTACTTGTATAGCCGTCCATTGAAGCCTTATGTCGACCCAATTTTGAATAAAAATGTATATATAAAAACACGATATTGTATATACATATACAGTAGTATATTAATCAATTACAGCCAGTACAGTTTGCGCGGCAAATCAAATGGGATGAGGCATTGCATGAAACCGGTTATAAGTCACGCAAAGTTGCCAATTTTTATCAAACTATGACTCATACGACCGATAGACATTAGAAATTAGTTATTAGTAGGTAGTATTTCACCACGGCTCCGACTGCGTGATATGTGTGGCAGTAGTAAAAAATAGCTTAGATATATCCTTTTGTTAAATATCTTGCTCAATTACTCACTTAGATTGCATTATTTATTAATGAAGTCATTGCTAAATTTCGTCAAAAACTGTTAAGCAATTTAAGCGTGAAATGTAAACCAACATACAGAATTTCCATAATGTTAATAATTTTAGTATAGATTCGAACATTTCTTAAATAAATATTATTAGACTTTTGTATGGGTAGGTATTTTTGTATAAAATAGAGATGCTCATATGAATATACTATTAATTGAAACTATAATGGCTGTTAACTAAAGTATATGTAAAAAAAGGTTTTGTTCAATACAAAAAATTCTAGAAATATCCTTATTCTTATTTACGAGTATTTAAATAAGACGAAGTCGGGTTTGTTACAACACTTATAACTCGAGAACTGCGGGATCGATTTTCATAGTCTTTGATTTATTAGATTTGTCTAAATATCGGAAAAACTCATGAAAAAAAAATTATATGGCTAACGCTGGCTAATAAATATTTATATCTATTTAAAGCATACTTATGGACGAACCCGAGCGAAGCGAGGGTGAGCCGCTAGTACTATCACAAAGAGTCTGTTTATTTTGTTGTACCTACATAAAATGTAAGTAGGGAATAACGTCAAATTACAACAAAAAAATTAGATTATTTTAAGGAACCCGTACTTAAAAGACGAAAAGGATTTATTATATTTTCATCATGCCTGTCTATCCATATGTTACAGCCACATATCCCCCGACACTTTGAAAGAGATTGCTACTATATTATAGCTGAAATATTTGATAATATGAATTTATATAATTTTTCAAGAAGATTGTCATAAACAAAAAAATAATATTCGAAAATATTTTTCGAAATATTATGTTGAAAATGAATGTAAATACTGTTTTCTTATAATTTTATATTTTAAACAAGGCAATGTAGAGCTTCTTTACTAGTAATAAATCCCTTTATATAATTAGGTACAATGTATATTTTCTTAGATTTACAGGAATATTTGACATTTTAAATAAAACTATCTTTTCGTATTATTTGGCGGATTTATTTTGGTTCCCGACAATTCGAATGCTTTACAGCAATCATGATCACGGGAGAGCATTCGAAACGTCGGGAACCAAAAATAAAAGTAAATCCGCGAAATAATTCAAAAAGATAGTTTAATTTAAAATACAATGTATATTATTAAAAGCGGCGAAACCATACACTGTTCAGTGTCTCATGTTTTTCTAATTTGCTTTTGTATGTACATATATGTACATACATAGGTATATCCTTGAAGATTTCCTTTGATAGTCTCTTTATATATTTATTAAATTAAAAAGTAGATGAAGTTACTTTTAATTATTATTTTATAAGTTCAGTATTTCATATAAACTGCATTTTAATATGAATGATACAGTAATATGTAGGTAATATAAATTTCACTTGCCTACGTGGAACGCGGTTAAAATTGCCAATATTATCAAAAGATTTATATCTTACTACAAATGAAAGAATTTTTAGAATAGGGACATTACGTTTTTCTTAGAGATTATCATAAAGCAAATTAAACAAACAAATTAATAAACACATTTTATTTCTATATTATATTTCAGATATTCCTTGCTAACAGCATTTACTTTATAAAAAAAAATAGAATTAATATAAAATACATTCCGACCACGGAACAAATTTAGGTCTACAAGAAACAAAAACAATTTCGGTTAATAAGAAACCATAGCTACAGGGATCATATTTCAATAATTATTTTTGTTTTGCCTATAAGAAAATTATTACCTACTAGCGACTTACCCTCGCATCGCTCGGGTACATCCCTGGGTACATTTGAATTTTTTTGAGCGGAACCCTATTTTTTTTTCTAAAATAAAAGTAGGAAGTTAAGTAAAGTCCTACAATAATAATAATAATAAATAATTATTATAATAATATTCTTTAACAATCTTTTCAATAACTTTCTATTGATCTATATAAATTAATCAATAAATAACTATGAAAATACAGTTCACAACTTATACTTTCTTTTATAAAAGAATATTAATAACTAGCGATTAATCCTCGTTTCACTCGGGTTCGTCCCTGGATACTTTTTAACGGTTAGTATGGAATAGAAACTCTGTTAAAATCAAAACAAATCTAACCCACGGGAAACGTATATTTTTCCGGAGTAAAAAGTAACTTATGTGCTATTCCTGACTATAATCTCTCTGTGCTAAATTTCATTCAGATCTGTTCAGCCGTTCTGGCGTGATTGAATAACACATATGCATCCATCCAAACTTTCACATTTATATAATAGACAAGCGTTGCTCGCGGTTCCGCCCGCGTTCAGGTTACCAAAAACCAAATTCTTAGGTTTTACATATTAGTATACTCTTACGTTGCAGTTTTTGTATATTTTCTCAGAAATGATATATTTTCCCGCAGTAAAAAGTATCCTATAATTATGTTGACCCGGATAACCAGCTATCCCATACCAAATTTCATGAAAATCCCTCCAGTGGTTTTTCCGTGATGCGGTAACAGACAGACAGACAAAAATTCTAAAAACTATAGATTCGGCCTCTACCTACATCGATAATAATATCTATTCCAATAAGATTTTCCAAAAAGTATTTAATGTACAGATTCTGCTTAGTTACAATTTTATTATATGTATTGATAGTATGATTAATGGGATATCTACACTAATAATATAAAGAGGAAAGATTTGTATATTTGTAACGAATAAACTCAAAAACTACTGGACCGATTTAGATAAAATTTGGTAAGAAGGTAGTTTAAAACCCTGTAAATGAGTATTTTTTATTCCGGAAATCATCTCTTAATAGGGTGAAAATGGGGATGATAGTTTTGTATGGGGAATCAACCTAGAAATGAACCCGAGCGAAGCGAGGGTGAGTCGCTAGTAATGTATAATGGTATTTTGTATCTATACATATACATATAAATAAGTAAAAGCCATTATTGTGCAATTAATAACAAATCTTTGGAAGTTCCTTTAAAACTTTCACACATTTAAGTGTTCTATGGGGAAAAGGTTTTTATACTTAGTAGTTTGCCGCTAGATGGCGCCGCATTGGCTTGAAATTGGTTACACACAAAACCCATGTAATTTGTGCATGGGAAATGTACTCGCTTTATTCATATAAACGGATGAAGCCACCGAACAAGGCTAGTAATAAATAGTTAAAAAATTAGGTTAATAATATTTACATGTATACATCTGCACCGAGATAAGAATAATGAGTATTTTAGTTATTGTAAAATATCCATAGAACGTATAAATATCCGTCTCTGTTGCTGCATGAAAGGAAGAAAAAGCAACAAACACTTTTTTGTATTTAGGTATAATAAAAGAGTGTCACAATCAAATGGCCGTGGGTACATAGTGTCTAAATCGCGTTGCATATTTACACTGCTAGGACATGGGTTCGATTCACGGCAAGGCTTAAGAAGTAAATACTTGAAAATACACTATAAAAATAGATAAATTTGTCTAAATGTGTTAAATGAATTTGTTACATAATAGGGTATAAAAGAAACAAAATTCATTCATTTTAAATATTCAGAATTATATTAATTTTAATTAATTAAAATTAATGTGTAATAGTTATGAACATTATGACTATTGTGAGTCAAAAGATCAACAGGCAGCGGCGAGTACAATATATGTATATTTTACAAGCAGAACCCGCAGCTTCGCTCAAAAGGTAGGTTTCATACGAACTTTTATCCCCAATATACCTACTAATATACATATTTATTTAATTGTATTGAAGAGCATTAAAACCAAGTTTCAAATAATTCTGATCAATAACATTTTTTTGGGTTGTATTATAACGTGTTTCACCGCGGGAATGAGATAATCTCCCGCAATAAAAAGTAGCGTATCATTCTCCAACTCTCTATCTATCTCTTCACAAAAAATCACGTCAATGTGTCACTCTGTTTCAACTTGAAAGAAGGACAAACAAACAAACACACTTTCACATTTATAATATTAGTATGGGGAATACAAATTGCATACTTTGATTTTATTTAACGATAAGCTCGAACGAGAGCTTTACAAATCCATACGTCTATATGTTCATCTTGAATCGGTATATGCTGATAACAACGAATATATCTTTTACACAGCTTAAACCAGCATAACAAGTCACAAATAGCAAATATATAAAAGCTTTCAAAACCTTAAGTTGAGTACACACTTTTCTTGTTGATAATTTTAATTCATAAATTAAAATATTAAGACAACAATACTGCGTCTTATATGGTTATTCAATTATTATTGCCATTATTGATTAATTATCATGCATTCGCTCTCTCTTTCTAGCATTTTAAGAGTTTGATGGTGTCGTCTAGTGGGTCTTTCTCACAACTGGTTGTGATTTTTCACATAGAGTTTAAGACCTTTAAAGTAAATAGGCCTTTTATCCTCATACATTAAAGTCCGGTAGATATATGCATATTGAAAATAATTTTATTAAAAGTTCAATAATGTATATATACTATGTAATCATATAATATTACTCTATTTATTACCAAACGTGCGTCGAGCCTTAAATAAAAAGCGTTCGTACTAGTCCTACGGTTGGGTGCATTTGAACTCCTAATCAACTGACAAGGCCGCATTATTCACGCTTTGAAGTCATTATAATCTAAAGCGTGTGTTGATTTTAAGAGGTAGAGTCAGATTAAGAGTTATAATAAATAAATAACTGTCATCCGATCTGCTTAGGCTAGCCATAACTTATGTTTATAATATTAAGGTATTATTCCCGAATTTTCGATTGGGGCTCGTTAGAATAAATTGTGTAAACGCCGGCAAGGTGCGAAGAGGCTAACTAGCGTAATCCAAATGTAAGTTATTAGTCGGTCGATGCAACCGCCTGCTGTGAGTACGATCGACGATCGTATGCCCAGATTTTATCGACCCTTTTGTCGGCGTTAGCGCTGAGGTGTTACTCATGAAATTAGGATGTTAAATGTTTTGTGGATGACGCATGACCACCCTTTGTGTCTCGCGACTATTCATTTTTTATCACTGTATAATAGAAATATCAATATATTTTTAGATATGATTTATGTTATACGTTTGTTAACTAGGTAAGGTGTTTTTGAAATGCCATACCGATATTAATAAGTTTTGTAACAGCAAAACTTTTTATTAACGTCACCTTTGACTCCTTGCATATTAATGGATGTTAACTTTTATGTTAATTATGTTAAAAAATAACACATCATCCAAAGTAACATATATATTGTTGAATATAATATTATTATTTAGATTTCTCGCCTATTTATGGTTTTGCACTCTGTACTCTGTAGTCTATATATTATCTATGTTTTTTTGCTCTCTATTCTATGACATCAAGCGACTGTGTATTCCTATTTAACTTTTTGCTAGTTTAATAATAAATAGTTATTAAACCTGAGCGTACGCCGTTTAATTCAACAGGTTATGGGCCCAGAAAAGCTCATAAATAAAGACAGTGCAAAATCTTTTCGTAAAATCAGTGATTAAAGACATTAAAGTGAACTTAACCTCAAAACGCAACGTGCTTCATGTGAACGTTTTCCTTGTTGAACTTTTGCAAAGTATTTACGTATTTGAACTAAGTTATCTTATTTAAAATGGCATTAAATAACACTCCCGCGTTCATCGAAAGGCTGTCTGGCCGTGAAAATTATGCAACGTGGCGTTTCGCAATGCAAACCTACTTGCAACATGAGGAACTCTGGGATTGCATAGAAGACAACTCTGTAGATAAGAAACGGGATATTAAAGCTAAGACGAAGATAATACTCTCAGTCGATCCAACAAATTATGTGCATATTCAAGAGGCTCGCACTGCCAAAGAAGTATGGGAGAAATTGTCATCAGCGTTCGACGACTCGGGGCTGACACGCCGTGTAGGTCTGCTGCGTGACCTGTGTAATACATCGCTATGTGGATGTCAAAATATAGAGGAGTATGTAAGCAAAATAATGGGTACCGCTCATAAGCTCAGAAACATAGGCTTTAGCGTAGACGACGAGTGGCTGGGAACACTGCTGCTCTCCGGTCTCCCTGATACATATCAGCCTATGATAATAGCCATAGAGAGCTCCGGAATGAAAATTACCTCAGATTCTGTTAAGGCAAAGTTATTACAAGAAGTAAGACTGTCTGAAAATGACTCCAAGGCGTTTGCAGTAAACAAAAGGTCTCCGAAACACCATAAAAAGCTATCAAAAGGACCTAGATGCTATACTTGTAATAAATATGGCCATAAAAGCTCAGAATGCAAATTTAAAGCTAAAGACACACAAAGATCAAGTAATTCATCATATGCTGCTGCATTTGTAGCATCATTCTCACAAAATAATGCCTGGTATGTGGACTCTGGTGCAACCTCGCATATGACCAAGGACAAGGATTTGCTTCAGAATGAGTCGACCTCTTCCATAAAGAAAATAAGAGTTGCCGACAACAAAGAGTTAACTGTGCAATACTCAGGACAAGTAAGCTTAAACACTTATGATGATAAGGGTCATGATAAAAAGGTCCTGCTTAACAATGTTTTATATGTTCCCGAACTGGCGACTAATCTGCTATCCGTGAGTCAGATTATTCGAAGTGGTGGCCAAGTAAGATTTAACAAAACTGGTTGTGTTATTATGAACAGTAAAAATCAGATAGTAGCAACAGCCAATATAATCAACAACATGTACCGGCTGAACACTCCTGGAGGAGGTTATGCATGCATGTCTGATGTTGAAGAAAAAGATATTTTCCTGTGGCACCAAAGAATGGGACACCTCAATTTTGATAGTTTAAAGAAAATGCCTGAAAACGCTGAACATGTAACTTTCTCAGCAAAGACAGAAAGTCTGACATGTGTCACCTGTAAAGAAGGTAAGCAGACACGGCTACCTTTTAAGAGTGAAGGAAGCAGATCAAAGGTTCCTCTTCAGCTGGTACACTCTGATATATGTGGACCTATGGAAACACAAACAATAGGAGGTGCCAAGTATTTCCTGACCTTCATAGATGATTGTACTAAGAAGATTTATGTGTATTTTCTTAGGAAAAAGAGTGACACACTAGAAAAATTCAAAGAATTCAAAAATGAAGTGGAAAATCAATTGAATAGCCACATAAAGGTTCTTAGAACAGACAATGGCCTAGAATATGTCAGTAAGGAATTCTCTGACTATTTAAAAGGTGTTGGTATCATACACCAAACCACCACCCCATACACTCCCGAACAAAATGGGACTGCAGAGAGAATGAATAGAACCCTCATTGAAAGAGCAAAATGTATGCTGCTTAATGCAAAATTACCAAAACAATATTGGGCTGATGCAGTACACACAGCTGCCTACATAATAAATCGTTCTCCAACCAAGTCTCTGTCATTCAAGACACCAGAAGAACTGTGGTCGGGTCGGAAACCAAATGTAAAACACATGCGCATATTTGGTTGTGAAGCAATGGTACACTTACCACAAGAGAAGCGTAAAAAGTGGGATCCAAAGGCACAGAAAATGATATTCATTGGCTATTGTGATCACAGTAAGTGCTATAGATTCATAATACCAAACTCGAGAAAAGTGATAAAAAGCAGGGATGCTACATTTTTTGAATCTACTGTTAAAAGAGATTATGTATCTGTGCAACTGTCAGAAAGGAATCCTGTCACAAAAATTGAAGTAAATGAAAATAATAACACTGAAATAGATGAAAAATCTTCAACAAGTTCATATGATACTGTTTGTGAAAATAAAACTTCTTCAGATGATGAGTACTTACCCAACGTTTGTTTAGACTCTCCTTTGGTTAGCAACATAACATTAAGACCTAGAAAGAAGAGAAATCAAGTAAAACTAGATGATTCTGAAGAAAGTACATACCTGTGTCAGAGTGAAGACATTCACTCAGATGTTCCTGTTACATATAAGGAAGCTGTGAACTCGGTTAATAAAAATAAATGGATCAAGTCCATTGGTGAGGAACTGGAAGCTCATCAGAAAAATAACACCTGGACATTGGTTGAAAAGCCTCCGAATGCAAAAGTTATACCATGTAAATGGGTATTCAGAATTAAGGATGAACCAACGGGTCCAAGGTATAAATCAAGACTGTGTGCAAAAGGGTTTTCACAGACCAAGGGCATCGATTACCATGAAACTTATGCTCCGACAGTTAGGTATGATTCTATACGTTTGCTTCTGTCAGTTGCAGTACAAAATAATTTAAAAATTATACAACTGGATGTCAAAACAGCATTTCTTTATGGAGAACTAGACGAGATCATATTCATGAAACCACCAGAGGGTCTGCACCATGAAGATAATATGGTATGTAAACTTAATAAATCTCTATATGGTCTAAAGCAGGCTCCACGGTGTTGGAATAGTAAATTTGACTCTGTACTTAAGAAGTTTGGCTTTGTCAACAGCAAAGCAGACCAATGTGTGTATGTTGGTGAAGTGAATAAAAGAAAGTGCTATCTATGCTTATATGTTGATGATGGGCTGTTATTTTCCTCAGATGAATGGGCTCTACAGGAAATAACTAAAGAATTGAGAACCATATTTGAAATTAAAATATTAATCAAACCTGAAAACTTTGTGGGTATGCAAATTGAACAATTTAGTAAATGTATATTTATCCATCAAACTAAATATATAGAACAAATATTGGCCAAATTCAACATGACTAATGCTAATTCTAACAGTGTTCCAGTTGATCCCCACATAAAGTTGCAAAGAGGAAATGAAAGGGATGAAAAGGATATACCATACAAAGAAGCAGTGGGCTCTCTGATGCATCTGGCCATTGTGAGTCGACCCGATATCATGTTTGCTGTCAGTCTGGTGAGTCGTTTTCTTAATTGTTACAATCAGACCCATTGGAATGCAGTAAAAAGGATTTTCAAATACTTGAAAGATACAAAAGAGTATGGGTTGTGCTATACACAATCTCCACAAACATCAGATGTCACAGGCTACAGTGACGCAGACTATGCAAATGATATGGATACTCGCCGTTCAGTCACTGGCTATGTATTCATCAAGAACGGGGCGGCTGTAACTTGGTCCAGCCAAAGACAACAAACAGTGGCTCTGTCTACAACAGAAGCTGAATTTATGGCAGCCTGTGCTGCTACCAAAGAGACAATGTGGATAAAACAGTTTTTAAGTGACATTAATGAATATAAACAGGCTTCTATGTGTCTTCATTTAGATAACCAAAGTGCTATTAGTGTCATTAAAAATATTAATTTCCATAAGAGATGTAAACATATTGAAATTAAATATCACTTTATTAAAGAAAAGTATCACCAAAAAATAATTGTATTAAAGTTTGTTAGTAGTAATTTTCAGTTTGCAGATATACTTACAAAAGCATTGTCTAAAGATAAATTTCAATATTTAAGGTCAAAGCTTGGAATGTTATCATATAACTCAGTTTCTAATTAATTCAGGACTTATGTTTAAAATTAAAGCTTGAAATGTCATTATATATCTTATTTTATTGATTCAGGAATAGTATTTAAGGTCGAAGCATGGAATGTTATTATAAAACATAATATGTACTTTCTTACTGATTCAGGAATAATGTATAACTCAGTTTTTTAACTTTGTCAATTTGTGAGTTACTGTCTAATTTAATTATCTGTTATGTACTTGTTATTGTTATAATTCATAAAGAGGCTTAAATTCAGGAAGGGTGTTGAATATAATATTATTATTTAGATTTCTCGCCTATTTATGGTTTTGCACTCTGTACTCTGTAGTCTATATATTATCTATGTTTTTTTTCGCTCTCTATTCTGTGACATCAAGCGACTGTGTATTCCTATTGAACTTTTTGCTAGTTTAATAATAAATAGTTATTAAACCTGAGCGTACGCCGTTTAATTCAACATATATATATATATATATATATATATATATATATATATATATATATATATATATATATATATACGTATAGAACATCTGCCTTATAGAAAATAGGATTTCCACATATCAGAAACACAAGCAAAAACAATGAACAAGGTTTTAATTAAAGAATACTAGTTTGTAATTAAACCGTTTGAATTCTATTGTTTTCTATGGTCTATTGCGATTAGAAAAAAGTGATAAATCAACTCGACATAATTGTTTTATTGATTAATTCACATGTTTACACATTGCAGTGTATCGTAGCCATTTAACAATATTGTTTTGTAATTAGTTATCTTTGTACAGGATAATTTAATTATTGCCAATATCACCTTTATTTATATTGGAAATAAGAACTAAGTCTCTCTGTGCTTTCTATTATTAGTAATTGTAAGTTATTATGTTAATGAACTCAACTTAACAAGGGATGTTCAAACAAGTAATTAAAATGTGATTCGTATTTTTATGACAACGAAATTGGAGTGTTATAAAAATATAAAAAATAATTATACTCGTATTATGATCGACCTATAAAATAGGTTTTATTAAAACTTAATCGTATTTTCCAATATCTCGTTTGAGTCGCAATATATTTTTTTAGTTTTTTTTTAATTGGATTCGAAATAATCCGTAAAGACATGTTTGTTTATGCGGTAGGCATTTAATTGAAAATGTTTATATAAAAAAAAACTTTCAATAACAAACTTGCGTAACCTGCAAACTTACGCCAATATAAACAAAATAAATTCAAAGTAGTTCCAACGTAATGTCATTGGGGCAAAAAAGAATGAGTAAAAATGTTGAATGGTTAAAAAGTATGACCAATTAAGTTGTCTAAACTTTTAAATTGGAACTTTCGAAATACGCACCTCAATACTTCACATAATTGTGTGAATAACACAAATCTTTAACTTAGTTTTTGTATATAGATGATTTCGTACTGATTTGTATTGCTTGTTATTTAAATCTTTGAACTACCTCTATATCCTTAAATTTTGTAAATATGTAATTCTTACTATAGTTATAGTAAGCCACAATAAAATCACGAAATACCTAAGTTGTAAATATTCGATCTCTATTATATTTTGAAAAGCTCCGAAACGCCCAATATCTTAATCTTAAAATCATCTCAATTTCAGCTCAGTAATTTGAGGGGTAATTTCATCACGAGCAAACAAATGTCCCCCCACATAACAAGAACTCTCCAAGTAACAAGTAACAAAGCTAAATGGTCTAATAAACAGAAATCACAACTAGTCAAAAGTGCATCAATAAAGGGCCATGTGTAGGGGAGCCGGCTGGAATGGAACACCATAAATTATTCGCCCTCGCCATTTAAAATCCTATAGTTTTCCTTTATAAAAATAACAATATTATTTAGATATCTTGTCTTAATATAATAATAAATGTGATGTGGGTTTGTTTGTCCTTTTTTTAACAACAACATAATGACAGATTAATACAGTTTTTGCATAGAGAATGGATAGAAGAACGACTTTTGTATCGAATTGTTTATGTTATATACTTTCTATACAACATTACCCTGCTCAGTAATAATTTTATTATAACTAAGCAGATTTATATCTAGCACAGTGATAGAGCCTACCTCTTAAAGAAACTGAAGGTCGTCTGTTCCATTTCTGATGAAATCAAATAAGAAGTTCTTTAGATTAAAATCGCTTTTTGACTGTCACTCAAAAACGTCCAAAATGATAAACACTGAGAGTTAAAACCTGCAGAGACGCCATGTCTGTATGACGTTCATATCAGACTGTATGTCTGTCGCTATGTATGCAGAGCGTCAGTTATCTCATTACTTCTTAGTTGACTTAATAGATAAGTTAATATATTGTTTTATATATTAGACTAAGTTTTATTCGCGACCTAAATTATTCTATATTACATATAATCAATTTAATTAAAACATTTAATACAACAACACTAAGCACACAAAAATAAAATATAACATTGTACATAAAAGAAATGAGTTTAAGTACAAAATCATTTGCGCCATGTCGATATAAAAACCTCATTACACAAGTGACAAAAGGCTAAAAATGTTCGTAATACGGCCTAATAAGGCCTATTAGTCAAGTCGTGGGGCAGCAAGGTGCGCGAAATGTAACCGAAACCGGGTGGGTACCAATTTCAAGGGCCATTTCCTTACACACCCCGCCAGGGAGTGACGACCTCGGCTCTAAAATAAAACCAAAGACTACGTTTTTATTACACAGCTGTTGTGGAAAATTAATAGGGACATGGTTTGTTCCGTCTAATATAAATTAAGTCAACGTTTTTCTGTTAGATATAATTTTGTGTACTGTATAGTTTTTGAAGTTATACTTCTTTTGGCACGTTGGGAAAAAAATATGGGAATAAAATTTTTACCATGCGCGGCGCACACAGACAACCAAAACGCGACATGATGAAGTTAGCTGCGTTCCTTTTACAAACAGAGAGTTGTGACATACGGGATGAAATCTTTAGCTATTTTTGTTCTGTTACGTCAAAGTATACCTTCTTATGTGCGTAGGTACGTACATATATAAGTACACACACACGTTTTTTATTTTTTATTGAGGTATATACATAGGCGACTGATAAACATTTTCAAATGAAAAGTTAGTTATTAACACGCTTTTATTACATTTGTAACTTTGTTATTAGTCCTTGAAAATCGATTTTATCTACTTTAAAATGTCGTATCGATTTTAAACTTTGCAAGTAAGTGAAATCTGAATGGATATATAATAATTTGATACCATTGTACTGATCTGATTATGGATCCAGCTGGTGGATAATGAAACTTTTCAGTTAGTTTTAATTCTAGTCCCTTATGTCAAAACTTTCTGTTTGTTTTTTAAACATATTTAGGGTGTTAATTACATAGTTCCTATACCAAAATAATACTACCAGATGTAAACAATTTTGATGGAACTGCAGAAAATCACATCTTGCAGCACGTTCCGTATCGAATTGGGCGTCGCGTGGCCCAAAACACGCATTTGTCTAATTCGATACGCTTTTTTACTATTTACACTGTGCCATTCAACCCCGCTCACCCCTGATCGGTCACGGGAGATTGCCAATATGTGCTATACTTTGCGGTGCTAGGTAACTACTAAATTGGTCTCGTGGGTTTTGACTTATAAACTGTTATATGTAACAGTTTATCAAATACTCGTTTTTAGCATGTTATATCTATTTTTAGATGTTTTTTAGTGTAATATGAATTTTGCTTACTTTTTCTGTTTTGGTTCTTTTACAATTAAACGATTATATTCTGAGTTCAAAGGCTTAAAAAAATAACTTTTACATAGAAGTACCAAATCACATAACAAAATATACACACATACACACATTAGAATTTGGCCTTATTAAAAAGCCTAGTAAGCTTTAAAATCTATGTAGTATTTTGCATAGATTAAGACAAAAAACAATGCAAGATCTATTTCTGATGTAATGCTTTGATAGCGACTCAGTAAAATGAAAAGGCAGTACTATCATCAATACAATCTAAAATCGCTCTACAGTTTATATTCGTTATACCTAAGTTTGATAATAAATAATAAGCGTCACATAATCCATTGCCATGCAGAAGAAATAGAAACAATAAGTAATTAAATCAAATTATGTTTGCTTTGCCGTAATGAAATTAGCCTGTTTTATATTTATATCATGACCAGTCATTGTTGTGCGTGGGACTCTAGCAAAAAATGTCACCCACAGCCGTACCCAAAAAAAAAAACAATTTCGTAGTTCCATGAATAAATGCTGTGATTAAAAATATAATTGTAATTTATATTGTTTTTTTTTCTTAAATGACATAAAAAATGCCACCCTCTAAGTTTCTACTATAGCTAATTTAAAACAAATGTGAGATGTGTTTGGAAAGCTTCTTACGATATTAAAGCGTGCAAAATTTATACTATAATTCAAATTAAAAAAATCGTAGTAATACAATGTGTTTAAATCTAAAATATAAACTTCCAAATTAAATAAATCTATACTGTAACATATTACAAATCTTTCTTGAGCATAGAAATGGATCTTTTTATTTTATTCTCTACAACTCTAAAAACTTTTCATTTAAAACCTAACAAACTTTTTCTTTCTTTAACTTGAAAACATATTTAGAAAGTAACGAAAATTTAATTTGTGATATTTGTCAATATATATATATATATATATACATATATATATATAATATGGATATATATATATATATATATATATATATATATATATATATATACATATATATATTTATTTAAATATTTCACAAAGCGTAACAATAAAAAGAAAATTAATAAAAAAATCCAAATTAGACTGAAAAATATCTCTATGTGTAACTAAATGGCTCTTTGTGCAAATAGGCAGGCATGGTGGTAGCGTTTAAATTTTATTTTACATTGAAAAAGTCTTATTGCCAGACAATGTAACAGGAATTTAAATATCTTATATTTATATTTCAGATCTCTTTACATATAAGTGCATTCCATTTTCTAAGCATACCGCGATTAGTATATCAAACACAGGATCAACAAATATGTCTAAATAATCCGATTTAATTTATCGTCAACCCTGAGAACACCAGCGAGGGTCTGAGACCATAACTAACCCTATTAAAAAGTCTACCCTCCGTTATTAATGTAGCATAAAATTAACCCGTACGTCACGCCCGATGCGTACAATGTTTAAGTATGTAGGAGTCTAAGAAGCATTAGGGGCTTGGTCACTCTTTTTACCGTAAATGTACCATAACATTTATAAACAAGGTTAACTTTAGAGGTTAGAAAGGTCGAATGAGGGTCCATTGTGGCTACATCTGGCAATTTTTTTTAAATTCATAAAAATGAAAACACACGCGAAGCACATAAGCATTATTATATTCCATACGTTATCTTGAAATGTTATTTAATTATGTTATTGTTTTTCTTGTTTTTAGTTTTTAAAGAACGAGGTTATTATAAAAAAAACATCCATTTACGCAAAATTAAAGTCACTAGATGTCACAAATTATACCAAACTTACCTTAAAAATATATTTTTCAATACATATTTAAATCACACAGAAGGCAACAAACGTATCGGTCAATTCATAAGAAACTAACCTTATGTGCAATGATTTTGCTTGTAAAAGATAGAAGTATCTGTACGATTCGAACATAATATTTCGTAATATAATGTCTCTAGTCACACCGATATCGCACGATATCTTTGAACTTAATTATTTAACGTGTCCCAAAGGGCATGCGATAATAAGTGTAATAAATCTGTAACGAGTGGTGTCATGATAATGCGGCCCTTGAGCGAGCCGACTAGGTAGAGTGCACCGGCTAGGGACGGTTGGAGGGCTTAAATGAATATACATTGTTGTCTTGCAAACTAACCTCATAGAATTTAAGACTGAAAGAAATACGTATGAAAATACTAATTAAGTATATCGAAGATTGGAAATTGGAATCTGGTAAGCCTTAAATTGAGTTTCCATTACTTGACCAATATTAAGAAATAAATATGTATTATTAGCGACTCACCCTCGCTTCCCTCGGGTTCATCTTTAGAAACACAAAAACAAATCTATTCCACAGGAGCCGTACATTTTTTCGGGATAAAAAGTTACCCATGTGCTATTCCAGACTATAATCTATGTCTGTGCCAAATTTCACCCAAATCCGTTCAGCCATTCTGGTTAATTGAGCAACAAACGTTCATCCAAATATCTAAACATTCACATTTATAATATTAGTAAGATATTACAATTTTGGAGGAAAATTCACAAAGATTTGAAAATAAATTCGGAATCAATATTTGTTCATCGTTTTAAAATAATGTAAAAACCAGACCACTACCCGCGAGTCGCGACTAATTGCTTGTACGCTTAGTTCTAAGTTGCGGTATCTTCCGACAAGTTTATAATACAATATATATAACATGGATATACATATATAAGAAAATCTATCTTTTGTACTCAAGTTCTATAATCTGAGCAAAGCATGGGCATGTGACTATTATTAAATTGTATTTTAAAAGTAACAATCTACCACTCACTGGGAACGCGCTCGTTTGGAAAACTAAATGCAGCGGGTTCAAACCTAAAAACGAATAATTTTATATGATTACCACATGAAAAATCATTTGTATTTATTGTAGAGTATATAGTATTTTATTATGTGAAAGTATTCTCAAAAAATTATTATAATATTAATTAATATTCGTAATATAGGTTAACGTCACCTAATCACGTAGAGTGGAGAATATGATTGAAAATATTAGCAAAAATATTTAATGTACAGATTTGGCTTAGTTACAATTTTATTACATGTATAGATATATAGACGGCCCCGCGTAACCGTTTCCATTAGAAAAATCGTATCTACAATTCTTTTTTTCTCTCTTAACGCGCCTAAAGAAGTTTTACTTCAAAAATAGGAACATATAATAAAGATTTAAATGTACGAATTTAAAACCTATCTAATTAAAGTTAAACAGGAGTGTTTAAAACAATGTTCAATCATGGCGCAACTCAATTCTATATTGCGTCCATGTAGGCACTGTGTGATAGACGAGCCCCGCGGGAGCAGCGGCGTCGACAATGGATTACCGTCCACATGCTCCTAATGCCAGTTCATGTGGACGTCCGAGTAATCGTTTGCTTGATTGTAGAGATAAATAAATATATGTTGTTGTTAGGACATTGACACACATCACCATCTGGTTCCATGGTAAGCTACGAGGCTTGTGTTATGGATACCAGATAGTTGATACACTACATATATATAACTTTAAATACATACATATTATAAATATAAACACCCATGACTGGAGTACAAACATTCGTGCTCATCACACAAATGAATGCCCCCAGCGGGACTCGAACCCGCGACCGCTGGCACATCAAGTAGGGTCACTACAGACTGAACCACACGCGTCGTCAAAGAGATAAGGATGTATCTGTAATGTTACTTGAACGATTTAGTTCCTCAAAATTATATTTAATGCTCTATTTATCTCATACCTATTACGTCTAATTCATTATTTTCTATGAAAATTTTATAATTTCAATTACCTTATCTTAAATGTAGGTTTATTTATTTTTATACGCAATTTGAAATTATAAATAATTGTTTAACAGATCAAATCAAACTTAATTTTAACTAACTAAATTGCGAATATTATTGCTTTTAAAATTAATCATAAGTTTTTATCAAACTCTAGTTCATTATAATTCACAATAATATTATTGTGTATGGAACTGGTTACAGTTTTAAGAGTCAGTAAAATCTATTACTTGTATGCTTGAAACGAAAAACTATACAAACAAATATTCATTCTTTCAAGATATATATTTACATAAATAATATATAGATTTCAGAAATATTATAATGATATGATAAAATATATTCCTCTCCGAAGTCTATATAAACGCAACCCAGCATCCCGAGTCCCAACCACAAGTAAACAGATTGGAAACAAACTGAGCGGTGAGTTATGCGTCCCTCGAGGATCACTAGAAGATAATATACGGTACATCACGACTGCTGACTGCTGTAATGCCGTTAAAATTAATATATATATATATATATTATATTATATATATATATATATATATATATATATATATATATATATATATAATATAATATATATATGAAGTATATATATATATATATATATATATACATACTTATATATATATATATACTTCATTTTAATTGATATTAATTTATTGTATTATCTGTTATTATACAGGGTCAATTTTAATTTACTGAAAACCTTTTGGGAATATACCATTTACAACATAATAATATCTGTAAAAAATATATATATATATATCTTAAATTTAACAAAAATAAAAATATTTTTATTGCACCTTCTTAACGGTAATAGTCCAGCATTAGCAAAAGAAAGTGCGTGTCCGGTGGAAGGGGAGGGGTGGAGGGGTGTAGGAAGCCGCGCTTACTCATTTAAACTTGGCCAGAAGCTAGAACTTTAAAGTTTAGAAGGTGAAAAAAAATATTTTGTTTTGTATGAAAATAAAAATTTAAGAAATATTATTTTTTCTTGCTACAGATGTTGTTGTTATGATTTAAATAGTATATTCCCAAAAGGTTTTCAGTAAATTAAAAAGACCCTGTATATTTTTCATTTATTTACCTATTCTTATTCTACCAAGCAATTCGCCTTTCTTTCCTTCAGTCAGTTTACATGTATGAGAATAGAGGTAGCTAAGAATAATCTATTTAAGAAGCTAAAATCAGAACCGTGATAAATTTTCTTTAGTCTTCAAATAAGAAAAAGTAATTTAAGTTATGGTTATTGTTGGTATGAACGACCGTGCTATTGTTATCTCTATTAATCTCTTTAATCACTGTAGTTAAGTTTAAATAAATAAATTTAATATCGAATAGTTTTTTAATCATAATCGATTTTTAAACCATAATCGATATTTTCGAGGAAAAAAATGCCAGTTACTGCAAGCTGTCTGAAAATAGCACAAACTAATAAACTAATAAACCAATAAGTATATTTTTACGTTTATAAAATTAGTCAGGTTAATGCGAAAATTATTTTTATTTTCTAAAATTATTTCGCAATGGCCTATTAGGTAATTGTTTAATTTTCTAGTATTAAGCTACTTGTTTTAATGTGCACGGCTTCACGAGCGAGTGTGTTTCAATTATATGGATTTAGACTAATAATAATTAGTAGCAAAAAGCTTTACACTAAAGCTTTTTATATTTGTAGAGTTGATTAAAAATAAATATTTAAAAGTTACTATATCAATAAATTCCACTCGATTAAAATATTTCATGAATAAATAAAACTCTTAGAATACTTATTTTATCAGTATAGCACTATGAATGTTATAATAATATTCAACTAGACTTTTACAAGCAAGTGTCAGTATGCAAATCTTTAAGCTTTACTGATTCTGTTAACTTTTTTATTCTTTTTTTATGGCAATAAATACTTTTTAATATTTTATTTTAAGTCTGTTTGGAGTACCAACAGACCAGCTAATATAATTCATTCAATTTTGTAGATTTATTCCATTCCCATAGGTCGATCGTAGTGTGATGTAAGATAGTCTAACTTTCTTCAATAAATAGGCTATAAAATGCAAAAAGAATATTTCAAATCTGACTAGTAAATCCAAAAATTAGCCTGTTCAACAAACAAACAAACTCTTCAACTTTATATAAAGTATAGATATAGATTATTACAAAGGCTTACATAAAATACTATTATATAAAACTAGCGACTCACCCTCGCTTCGCTCAGGTTCGTCCCTACGTTAATTCCCCATACAAACGTTTATCCCCATTTTCACCCCTTTAAGGGATGCTTTCCGGGATAAAAAGTATCCTATGAACTTTCTAGGGTCTCAAACTATCTTCTTATCAAATTTCAACTAAATCAGTTCAGTAGATCCAGAGATTACCCCCTACAATGTCACAAACTCACAATTCACAAACTCACAAACTTTACCTCTTTATAATATTAGTATAGTATAGATACTATGTGTAGAGTATTATTTCTGCTTAAGATACAATTTTTTAAGATTTTCACGTAGGTATACAAAACTTATTGCTAAATAACTTCTCATACCAGTCCAGGGCTCATCATCATCATCGATGTATGGATAAAATATTAAAATTTTATTACACTTTATTTTGACGTGCATTAATACCGTATGAAGTATAGTAGAGCTATTTATCATGTTTCAATCTCCAATACTGTAGCCCCGAGCGGTACTAAAATATTATACGTTATGTATGAAAAGTGATTCCTTAATCACAAAATACTTAATAGAAATTTTTGATCAGTCAGTGCGTGTGTTTAATATGTAATTATAATATACGCAATGTATAAAAGAAATTTTACAATGTTTCTTTAAATAAAATAACAAAGTCTCTGAATCCACACTCAGTTTCTCTATTTCTCAAAGCACACTTTAGTGTTATTATACGCGTAAGTTCAAATACGTAAGGTTTCATGTACTTTTATGTTATTACATCTTATACCTAATAATACTACAAATAATATTCCCATATATATTAATGTTGCTTAATTTAATATAAAATCTGTCAATCACATATACAGTCAAAATATAAGACAAATCTGTTATTTTCTGTCTATCAATTCTATTCCTAATAAATAATAACACTATTACGGTTCATCGACTTTTTTTCTTTTTAAAATGTCAATATGATCATTCAGTATGGAAGCGCTAGAGCTGTAGTATGCAAGTAGTTGCGAAATCGATACCCACATGATAAATGATATCATTGTAACGAATATTAATATCGAATAACCAAATTAATGAAGTCGAAAAAATTGTTTCAAAAAGAGATATATATACCAATAAGGCTATATCGCTCTACAATTTCTCTGACATGAGTTAACGATACTATATATATATATATATTTAATTAGAATACAGGTATTATGTCAATAGATATAATACGTATACTATGTATAATGTGTATATCTTAGCTGTAATAATCGTTAAGTGGATATAGACACTGCAATTATTTTACATATAGCATGTAGTACAAATCACAACTGAATAGCAGTCCACAAGCCGTAATAGGAAATCTACTGTAATTGAATTGTTATTGTAAATTAAACAAGAAGAAAGTTACGTTAATTGAATTAGTGTTGTTTAAACTTAAATTATAATTATTTTTAATTACATTATTCCTGTCATTATATTGTACTATAAAAATATCGTTTTTTTTTAGTTAGATATAGTTAAATCAAAAGTTTCTGTTATTAAATCGATTTGCGAAAAATTACTGTATAGAATGAGCATATATTTTATATGGACCTTCGTCTGATGTCTTCATTGGGTCAGGGACGAATTACGTTAAAAATGGGATAATTGTTAATATATTATGTATGTAAACTGTAAAGTATATTTTTAAGTGTTGAAATATATAATAGTAATATCTATTATTTAGTGAACTTTTTATTCACCTTTGCCTTTAATTAAGGTAAATATCTCATAATTTTAAATATTATTAATAAGGCCTTAATAACAAAAAAAGAATGCTAAAAAGGTATTATATGTTAGCATGTTATACTAATTTACTATTATTTAAAAAGTTGGTCAATAAAATATGTATAAATAACCCCAGATCAGAATAAATAAAAAATATTTTTAAACCTCCAGAATTCGTGTCTGTACAATGTGTCAGATTCGAGAAGTACCTATGTATTTAAGTTAAAAATTATTACTTTATTATTGGTGGCGATTTCGAAAATTAATTTCCCGGGATCGATGCAAAATTATAGGCAGAGACCGGTCGTCACTGCTTCGGGCGCTTAAATTTTTAAGTTATTAATAAAATATTTTTATACTGAATTACTATATATTTTAAAGACCTTAATGTATTCAGTGAAGGATATATTCGTTTTTTACGTTTATTGAAAATAAAAAAAAACATCGAACATGATTTTTTAAATTAATTTTGTTGTTTTTATTATTAATATTAAATTGTGCAAAGACTACGGAATACAGAAGTATTTTATATAGATAAAATTAAAATATAATATTTCTATGTAAATTGAAGTGATAAATGTCACTGCTCGTACTATTTGAGAAATCGATATTACACGTAGATACGTAATTGTAACAAAAATCGATTTTACACGTCATTTTATCACTGAACTTTTCGATTAAATAAGAATATAATGTCTTTATGATCAGAAATCTGTAACGCGATTGAGACCTGCAATCGTCGTCCAATTATCCAATTACTTGAACCCACACTGCACCTAACCACACAATTACGACACTCGAGAAAAATTGGATCGATTTAATTTGATTCTCGAAAACGAACTACCGCTTCAATTATTAATTTTAGTGTGAACATTATCGATATCGAAATTATCGTCCTACAGTGTACAGTGTCCCTAGAAGCACGCTTATAAAATATATATATATATTTAGTAAAAAAAGAATTCGGTAAATGAGTTTTTTATTGCTGTTTAATTATTTGTCGCTTTACAATAGAATATTTTCGCAATTGTTTCTTAGGCTGTGATTAGCAAAATAGTATTAGTATCCTTTTCTTCTTTGGATGAAATTTAGCATACAACACAGATTATTAAAATTGCTTTTTAATTTTGTAAGCTTGAATGATGCAGGAACGCATTAACACCTCCAGGTAAATTTCTAAGAAATTAATTGTAAGAAATCTATTGATAACTGTAACGCCGGCGTGCCCGCGGTCGTTGATGGATTAAAGATAAACGTCCAAAGTATTTTTTTAGCATCTCCTGGTGTATCTAGTGCATATAGAATAATCACCAAAGTTTTATCACAATCGGATCAGTCGCTTAGGAACGTATAGAAGACAAACATACGATCATTCATTTTTATAGGTACATAGATTATAGATATAAAATGTACCCAGACAGCTCTCTATAAAAAGTACAAAATTAAATTGTAAATAAATTAAGCAAATACTTAAATATTGTTTACAGAAAATCTTTTAAAACATTTACGTTTATAATATTGTGTGTATTTAATATAAACATAAAACGGTAAACTCAGTATGAAAACTACACGTCACACCCACTCGGCCGTCAATAATTGATTCTCGGTATTACAAAATTATGAAGACATGATTCGATTTCGCTGGACATTTTAAGTACTCGAAAAGTGGAGTTTAACACATATTTTGTGATTTAATTTCATTTATGGTTTTTTATTCATTTTAATGTTAAAATTAGTATAAAAACTGCACCGAGAAACTAACTAAAGGTCCTTATCGTTTTGTATATCGGCATAAGATTATTGATAACAAAGACACATTTAAAATATATTCAAATGAATGAGAAGAAATTGGGTCTATTGTTGTTACTTTTCTTATAAAATTGTCGATAAATATATAATTTATATCGACCTTGCATTAATGCCAGCTCCTTAAAATTCATGTATCTACATTGATTTTCGATAAATAAATATTTGTAGGTACATATTATAAGTAGCGATTTACTTTGCTCGTGCGCTAGGTGCCTCACAGTAGCCTATACCATATAATTGTTTCTCTGTGCAATAAAATTCATCCAAACCCGTCCAGTTGTCTCAGCGTGAAAGACTAACAAACATACACACACAGAAACTTTTAATAATAGTCTAATTTCGTTTTTTTTGGTATGAAGTTGAAGTAAACTCTCATCTTTCTATACATCACTTTCAAGCGGCGATAGGCGGTAATTTTCATTCGAGAATCAAACCCGTCACCAATCATAAGTACATTCTATTAAGATTGTTCAGAAAAGCTGCCAAGTATTTACATATGGTCAAAAACTTATTTTATAAATTACATCGTTATATTCTGACGTGAACATAACCCTTAATTTATATTGCATAAAGGTCAGCCAGTCGCTTTGGGCTATAGATAATTCTACTGATACTAACATATTAATTATCTAACTGGAATACGAATCTTAAATTTAATAATAGCCATTTTGGTTAGTTTATGTAATTACTATAATATTTAAACAGTTAAATAGAGTAATATAGTTATTAGGTATAATATGAATAACTTATTTGCTACATAAAGATTTTAGAAATTTATTTATTACAATTGTTTTTATTTTTTATCAGTAAAAATCTTGTATTTATAAAATATAAAAAAAAAAAATTATACGCCCAAAAAGTACCTAGATTTCGGGTACGCTCATGAAAGCTTTCTTGAATCCTATTTTATATTCAATATTAAAATAAACAAATATTTTATTATGAACATTACAATAAATGTTATAAAAAATAAATACGATTTCACCTTACCGTTTCTTTTTTACTAAGTAATAACCACGCTACATCCTCGTAAGAGCTTGAAAATGCTCTTAGCGACATAACGACCTAATATTTTTATTTTATTCATAGAAAAGATCTATATCTGTACAATAAGCTGTCGTAAAATTTCGTTACTACGAATACTGGCGTATTAAGGTTATATTACATTGTTCATCATTAGAGTTGTTATGTACATATTCTGGTGACATTAGCACAGTCATAGTAAATCTAACAATTGTATCTCTATCCCGATTCAAATAGGTCCAAATTTTACAATATACCTATTTAAAAAGAAAGTTAGTTTATATTTTCTATATTATCTGTGTCAATTTTCAATTTACTCTAAATTAAAATTTAAAGTCATGTGTCATCTGTGACGTTTGATAAACCTATTATAAGCATTAAAATCCATTTCAAAATATGGTGCTAGTAGCCCTAAATATCGACATCAATCAACGCGCTAATCTCAGAAAGCACTAATCCGATTTGAAAAATTCTTTTTGCATTAGATAGCCCGTTTATTAAATAAGGCTATAATGTTCCCCTGACCGGTTCCGGCCACGGCGGCCAATCTCATTGAGACTAGCCAACTGCGCAGGAGATATTATAGTACACAAGTGTACGCGCAGACACAAGTGCACTCTTTATTCCTGTCACTCTCATACTCTGGTGGGACGAAGGAAGGCTATAGCCTTCCTATAGGCTATAATACCATCATGCTGCTACCCAAGAGAGTGGAGCAGTAATCATAAATGTCAAACAAATCGGGCAGAGATCCATATATTATTGTAAAAGTGATGTTTATATTGAAATGTTGAACGCGGGCGAAGCCGCGGGTACTGCTCAGTTTAAAAAGCTAAGTCATATTATATAGACTTCCTGCAAATTGCAAGCTTGTTATCACTTTGAATTCATCTTAAAAATAAGATCTTAAACTTTAATTACTCGCTGGCAAATCGATTGACAACTCTTGGTAGACTCATGACTATTTATATTCAATAAAGTCGATTCTATAATTTATTTCTATTAACACGTTCCGGGACACTTAAATTTTTTTTAGTCTCACGATATGACATTCAAAATTTCCATACATTCGAACATATCGTCCATTGCCGTATTGCCAATTTACATTATTTTTTAGTTTTGCGATAAGGCAATTACGGTCATAGACGTTAACGCCTATAGGCGGACCGTCATATTATGAATAGTTATGTACAATGTACTATGACAGTTCGGCTAGGGACGGCGCCGCCAAAAGACGATGTTTCATATCATATAGATCTGAAAAGGTGTATTAGTGTGTAAACTTCTAAAAAAAACCTACAAATTTAATACTTATAAGTTTATTGACTTAATTGATTAAATTCTTGTTTAGTCTTATTTAGTATAAAGTAAAGAAATATATTTGAAAACAGGAGAAACTATTTGTGTGTGTTAGAACTAAGAGTTAAGTGCCATTTTTCGAAACATTATATGTATATCATCAAGTTTCGTAAGACTTCTTATCAACCTGTATCTGTTCTCTACATATCCGTATTTTTTGTCACTATTCTTTATTCATTTTTTGAATAAAAAGAAAGAGTTCCATGGCACAACATCTAACATGTGAAAGAGTACTTTTTTGTACCATCTTATTCTTTTTCTCGGACACGAATAGTAAGAGATCATTTGATCGGCACGATCAATTCGTGGAGATATAGAGGAGAGATTTGGGTATATCTGTTCGGTTCGATGGTGAAGATAAGATGATTCATAGGCATGGGAATGTAGGCGAGGTTCCTGAGAGCCCATTACATCCTCTTCTTCACGGTATACTATCACAGCTTGGTCATCGCAAGACTTTTCACCTATTTCCTCTTCTGTTACCGGGTTGTCATCATTCAAACTAGAATCATCCAACCGGCTTGGACGACATCTGCAAAATATAATACGTAAATACTTATAATACAAACAGTTAGTAGGTAGCTAAAATAGCAGTTAAATATCATTCGAATAAAGTCTTTTATTGTCACTTGTATAACATATTTCTATCCCTACCTAAATAAAAACAACACTATAGGACAACACAACACATTTTCCATCAGATTTATATCATATTATAGTATAAATAAACTTTATTTACCTTGCATTTGTTGACAAAAATCACTAAACACGTACAACATAGCAAAGATTAACTGGCAGTGCGCGCGCTGTGACACTGAATTCCGAAATCACTGTACTTGTATGACTGAATTTACGCCTCTCGACGGTGTACCTGTATTTGTTGGGTGTGAAACCACTGCGTATATGCGTGTGGAAAAAGTACTCGAATAGAGTTTACCGTGACAGCTATCCCCGAACGGAGGCATGTGATATGACACTAGATCACGTGCTTCCTAGTAATGATAGGGATAACCAACGGCCATCGACGCTTTGTCAGATATAATAAAATAAAAGTAGCCGCCCATAGCCGTACTGTCACATAACACGATGCCAATTTAACGTCGAGAGGCGGTCTGTCCCGGAAAGTGTTAAGTGGACAGTGAGGGGGAATAATTTATCTTTTATTATATCTTCTGGCTATTGTTTGATATGAATTTATTGCTTATTTGACGTGATGCTATCTTTATGACCGTTGTCTGATGACAATATTTTTCTATTACACGCCGAATGTAACTGTTTTCATGTAGGATTTTTATTCCGTTACTATTTGTCTTTATATTTTTTTATTATCTAGGTAATCTCCGCATTATAATTTTTTACGCTTGTTTAATTTTTTTTTAATTTAGGGATATCAAGAAGCCCTTTGAGGCTGCTTAACTTATAAAAACGCTACCACTTAAAAGCAAAATGCCTAATCAGACTAATTATACAAATAATATTCCCAACACTAAACACCCAAACATTTGCTATCTCTGCCATTATTTATGACGAAACAGCGAACAAAGTAGAATTATTAACTGTACGAATTTATTAACCGCGTTATACAACCCTCAAATAGATACTTAGTGGGACTCCCCCTCCGCCCTCCCGAATGACATTAAAACATTGAAGCAGACTAAATTAAAGCGCGCCAAAACTGTTCTCTCCGGGCCCAAGGCGGTCGTTTGTTTTAATACAATAAGAGTAGTCATCTCTTTCACTCCCCTCATTAGGCACATAGCTCTGTCCTTCTCCCACCCACCTAAATTAGCTTTTCTCTAAGGCGACTACATGACTCATTGATCTAGTTGGCAACTATCATGCACGAAGAGTTACTACCGCAAGGATTTCCAACTTGAAATTATTTTTCCTAATTGGCTTTATAAGTTCATCGGCAATCAAAAAAATACTCAATAAATTAAAAGGTACGATATAACGTGTTCAGTGTAACAGAAGCGTGTTTCTCTTAATCACTTGTAATTTATTTAGATTTAAAGACAGAGTTAGTAATTGACGTTCGTCCCTTTCCAACCCTCTGGAAGCGTTGCAGCCGTCCTTCTCTTGGGACCATTTTTAATTAAAATCACCGAGAGAAAATTAGAAATTATATTCTATTTTCAGAAACTTGGTCTGACGCTTTGTTGGAGATTATCTCTTTTTTATGAGCCCCCGGTCGCGGGTTTATTTTAACGGCCGAAGGATTGTCTAAATGGACAATGTTGGAGCCGGTGTCTTTATGATTATGTCTTATTCATTTCAATCCTGCGCCGCGATGATTGGAAACATTTTCGCTTTATGAACGCTGTAGGCCTTATCGCACTTAACTTCTTTATAGCTTTCAATAAAGGTGTGTGCACTTTATATTAAACGCTCTAATAGTTTTACTTATATAAGATAAGCGGGTGTATTGCGAAATATGAAAGGATTTTAAGTTAGAAATTTCTAAAAGACATTTGAACTTTCGACTTATAATGAATGAGTTGACCTTTCAGTGAAAGAGGATAAATTTTAAATGCGACGATTGTATTTTGGAAAATCATGTTAAAATTGCAGACTGTCGTTGTGTCAGTTGTTTGTGTCTAAATTGCTATAATTTCGTCTACGTCATCATCATTTAGTATAACTTTAAACAATGAGATGATAGCTAACAAAGTCAAACATTAAGATTTATTTACAGGAAATAAAAACCATTGAGAAATTGAATTAAAATAACTTCATGCTTTTACACAACTCTAGAGTCTAACGTAATGACAACATAATAGCACTCATGAAGTGAAATTTGCTACACTTGTGCAGACCACGTATCGAAAATAGCCTTCTTAGACCATATAGAAATTCTATAACGCTTTGTAGAATTAACATTATCCTTTATTGAGGATAACGCTAAAAATATGATACTGAAAAACTTCTTTACATACATTTTATTAACGACGTTACTTATATTATTTTTAGTTATATATATTTTTGTAATCGCCTTTTGGCTACATTTTGATACCCCACTCGATAGGTATGAACGATTTTTTTTTTGCAAAACACATATTAGAGCCTCAAATCCGCCATTTTTGTTTTTTGTAATACCTAACCATAGGTATATAAGTAGAATTTGACATTCGCATTATCAAACCGAATCTAACACCGTATTGATTATCAAAATCGATTCAGCCGTGTAACAATTACGAGGCAACACAGCATCGAACATAGGTACATATGCACATACAAGTCAAACATAACCCTCTTTAGGCTTCGCCGTAGCGTAAAGCTACTAAAAAGTATTAAGACAATGGAGGATTCTCATTTATAAACCAATCTCTTTACACGGTAATTTTGTTAATTACTGAATCAATTTTATATAGATTTTTTATACGAAAAACAAATGTGTTATTTAATATAAACAAAGATGTAAATGCAAAGAACTATTCCTTAGTATATCTATTGGGTATCATTCGTATATGTATGTGTATTCATTTCATTAGCCGTTAAACTATAATACTGTTCCAGGTGGCCTTGGTGATGATGATGGAGACAGTGGAAAGCGAAGACGTTCACGAACAAATTTCAATTCATGGCAGCTAGAAGAGCTAGAAAGAGCGTTCTTAGCGTCACATTACCCAGACGTATTTATGCGGGAGGCACTTGCAATGAGACTGGATCTTAAAGAGAGCAGAGTTGCGGTGAGTTTTTAATATGTTGCTAATTATAGATAGTATTTTCATGTTATCTCAGAGAAATATTAAAATATCGTCAATTAAATATAACTCTCTCTCTCTCTCTCATCCATTAATCATATGACAAAAAACACAGATAAACAAAATATATCTGCATCAGTTCCATAGAACGTTAATACGTAATTTAATTTTATGTTCTTAAATTGTTATTTAAAAAAATTATAACGTTAAAAAATACTTTGTTTATAATAAATATCGACCATCCATCGTACAAAATATAATGTCCCACACTGTGTTTTTATATTTTGAATGTATTTAAAAATAATAACACATTAGGTAGGTATAGATTAAAATTCTTTGACTCACTATAGCTAACAATGATTTAAAAACTTACGCTCATAGTACCTATTTATATTAGAGTACAAATATTACGCCATGTTTGTAAATTGAATAGGAACATTTATTAGTGAAAAGAAACGGTTTGCTTATTATCACTAGTACCATGCTACAATGAAAATAGTACAGCGGCTTACCCTTCCCACGCACGTGTGCATTTCAAGCATTAGTAATGAAAGTGTTACTCCAAGCTGTATCTGTGTACTAAATTTCACCAAAATCTATCCAGCCGTTTCAAAGTAAAGTAGTAACAGACTTACATCATGTATCAAGAACTTAAAAAAATCTATCTCTTATCCTGCGGGAGGCTTTCCATTCATGATATAAATAGCTTACATATTTCTCTGAACTCGTCCCAGTCACTGAAAATCTTGTTAAAATCAGTTTACAGAGATTACACCATACACAACATACCTACAGACAAATATTTTTATCGTTGTATTTCGGTCTCGCGCTTATATCCATATAAAACGAATGTGAAATAGCAATATTATAATTACAAATCTCACAACGATTTCAAGGTTTTTGGTTTCAATTAAATAGTTTATAGGTACATATATATATATATATATATATATATATATATATATATATATATATATATATATATATCAATATTCATCAATAAATAAATATTTTACACTGTTAATGATACTATATAAGAGGCTTACAAAAATATTACGTTATAGCCTTTATAATGTAATATCTTTATGAATGACATATCAAGCTTTCACATGTTTTTGTGAACTGACGGTCAAGATTATTACTCAACAAATTTTAGTAAAAACCAGAATGGAGATAGCTTCTGAAACTTAATTTATGTACATTAATGCTTCTCATTTTATTATTTACTTACAAATTAATGTATGATATCACTATCATTGAACTGCTTACATGCAAGCTGCAAGCAAAGACTATAGTAACTAATATATATTTATTTACTAGCTGAACCCGCGGCTTCGTTCGCGCTAAAACTGCAAAAAATCTCTAAGAAGGTAGTTTCATACAAACTTTCATCTCCTATTTAACCCCCTTATACGATGAATTTCGAAAAATGCTAAAACACGTATTTATTTAATTTTATTTAAGAGCATTAATACTAAGTTTCAAGTAATTCTGATCATAAATATTTTTTGGAGTGTATTATAATGTGTTTTCTCGTGGGAATTAGATAATCTCCCGCAGTAAGTAGCCTGTCACTCTCCAGCTCTCCAACTATTTCCACACAAAAAATCACGCCATTCCGTCACTCCGTTTCGATGTGAAAGAAGGACAAACAAACAAACAAACACACTTTCACATTTATAATATTAATATGGATATATTAGTTACTAGTCTTATTAGGTAACTAGCGACTCAACTTCGCTCCGCTCAGGTTCTTCTCTAGATACGTTTTAACGTTTAGTATACATAGATTTCTCAGACCGGAGACATGTTCCCGCAGTAAAAAGTATCCTACAACCCGGTTGACACAGATAACCAACCATCATCATATAAAGTTCCATCAAAATCTGCCCAGTGATTTTCTTTTGATGCGTTCTCAGACAGACAGACAGACAAAAATTCTAAAAAGTAAATTCGGCCTCTGTATCAGATAATCTCTGATGTACAGATTCGACTCAGTTAGAATTTTATTATAATATTATATGTAATATGTATAGATGACTAATCCAATTAAATACTAGCGCGGTAGTGCCGTGACAGTTAAGCATTAGTATTTAACTATTTACTACTGTGTTTAAAAGCACTTTAAGTACACAATAGTTAAAGATAACTTTTACGAGTTGTACTGGTTCTTAAATATTTTTAGTCTGTGACGAAAGTAGCAATTGTCAGGCTTTACGCTCAACATCTTCATTCGTTTCACACCTAATGTTTGTATGTTTACGATTGTTGGCTGCTTGTAAATTATGGTTAAAATATTTTTAGCCAGGTATTGTTCTTTTTTCGAATTATTTAAAAAAATATGAAATGAGATCCAACAAAATATTTTTAATAATAATCGATTTTAATACTAGTTATAAAATGTAAATCGATTCTAAGTTGTTTGATAAATTAAAACAACCTAAGTTTGCATAATTATCTTATTATTTTCTAAAATCAATTTTTTAAACTGTTTTTATAAACACCATATGTTCAATATTTTTATAACATAAAATAACGCTTCTAATATTAGAAAACTGATGCAACCGTCGCCAAAAAGGTTTCATTAAATCGCTTTGCCTTTCTAATGTTTACGGTATAGATTGATCCGTTAAGTGAACCGTAAAATTTGAGTATGAATAATAAAACGAGGGATCTTGCTGGGACAATATTAAAAATATTGTGGTAGTAAAAGCCATGAATTTTTCTTGATCTTAAAAAAATATTTTTGATTGCTTTTATTCTTTTATGACAGATATTTCATTCATATTAGGTAGGTATATACTATGTGTTACATTCAAAACTTTTATCCGGTAAAATATTTTTGGACTGCAAAAACGGATCTAAACTATAATTATATATATATATATATATATATATATATATATATATATATATATATATAGTTATTTATAGTTTGTTTATATAATTCTTTATTCACAACATCTGTAAATAATAACTCTTCCACATGTATTTAAAAGACCTTAAAAAGCACTGTACATATGTATATGTATGCTTGTTATAAAGCATTAACGTAGTAGGTACCTACTACGTACCGATAGGTATCTATGTGTAATATTAATATATCTATATGAGAAAGGCCCCCGATTTCATCAACTATTAATTTATGAAATAAAATATTGCTTTGTTAAAATGTGGAAAAATTAGGAGCTTTTTAATACTTCTACTATATAATACTCTCTATTTATTTGTCTTATAATTTAATTCCATATGTTGGTATCAAGGCACAATAATATTTATCAGTTGTGTTTTGAGACTTGATAATTCTATACCAATAATAAACTATTGATAAAATTGCTTTTGCAAAGCATGTAGGCCTTAGTTCCGTTCAATATAAATGAAGGGCTATTTTACCCCGAATACTGGATAAGCGGCCTTCAGGGACGAGTTTTTACCTCAGCTTTGCCGAATGAAATTGTAGACGAATTTGATATCATCCTTTAAATGCCTTTAAATGGTTAGATAATAACACTTTTTAATTTGATCGTTCTATTTATTATACGTTTAAAAACAGTTTTAGTGTTGAAACGGGTGGAAAAATTTGAAATTCAATTTTTAAGTATAGAACAGTAAGTGACGTGACTGTAGGACGTTACAACGGTCTTCAATAAATTAAACTCTATGAATATCCTGATGAAAATAGCAACAGTTTTAAAATATGAACTAAAATATTTAAAAAAAATCGCTAAAGCTCAAAAGATCACGATATTGGTAAATCAAACAAATTTCCCGAGAGGGCTAAGAATAAATCTATTTCTATAATCAGTACTAACGTCGATTGTATCCTACGTTTATCAGATCTGCACCAAAGACAGACTACCCACTCCTAATAGTTGGTATAAATCAAAAGATTGCCATCGGCGGCACCCCTGGGACGCGAGCGAGACGGCAAGATTGAATAGCATAGATTTAAATGGTCGGGTCAGATAAGGATAGCTATAGATCCAGCGTTCGGGCCCCTAGCGCGGTGCAGGGACGTCACAATTCGATTACAGCTCAATAAAGTTTAAGTGAGTTGTTTGCGTCTGTAAAGTGGATTTTTTCTTTTTGATTTCTCTATTTCCCTTTCGTGTTCGTGGAGACATTTTAAATGGGGTTCGCTTGTAATATTTTCTTATTTCGTTAAACTTTACTTGGGGTATTTTGGAGTTTCATATTTATTGAAAACATAATTTTTTTTTAAAATTAAATATACACATTATACATGTATATTCCTATTTTATTTTAATTCGATATTTAGTAACGGTTTTACTTTTCTAGTTTATTTTGGCTGCATAAACAATTTAACGTTACACAAGGACCCTGCGAGCCGTTAAAAGACCATTCTTTACCAAAATAGCAAATTCTAATCTAATTTTATCCCCGCAAACGTAAAACTTGCGGAAAGGGCGCACCGGTATGCGAGGAAGTATCGACTTCATTTTAAAATTCATAGCATAAAATTTACATTTATATGCCAATTTCATTCCCTAACTGAACCTCGGCGGTTGTACGCACACATCAGTATTCCGCACACATCGGCGCGGTTACAGCCCTAAAGTAAAAAAAAAAAATAGAAAATCGCGTTACATTCTTCGCTCGACTGACAAGAAAAAGAAAAAGCGCGAGGTTTAAATATGGCACACTAAATGGAACGCTTAGGCGACAAAATGCGGATAGAATATAAAATTTAAGGAGGTTTTTTTATCTCTATCTTTCATGTTTCCCTCCACACGGTCGTCTCGCTCTGCGGTATCTTACGTGAACCGCCTTTACCGCCCTAGGCTTAGCGGCAAAAGATAGACACGAGATCCCAGGGTTGGCTGTTTAAGTGTAAAATATGGCGCATTCATATTATTTTCCCTGTTAAACGAGACGGGTTTTGTTAGAAAGTGATTTAGTGTAATTACAATTTCAAACGTCGGGTTATTTTATAACCGACAGCAAGTAATAGCCAATAACCGTCTTAATAATATTAGGTATAACAACCTCTAAAGCTGTTATATAATTTAATTTACTATGCACTTAATCTTTAAGGTATAATTAATTGACTTATTTAAGTGTGTTTTTATATCTAAATCAGTATAAATCTTATATAGGATCTTAAATCATATAAACTTATTACACATACGCTTAGCTTCAATATACTCAATAAAATAGGTTTTATGCATATATTTCAATAAATATGTATATGCACAAAACGTATCTTGAAATACATACAAACCTTAGTATTTTAAAATGTATGACCAAAAATTAAAGATATACCAATAAATTTATTTAAGTTTTATTTATTTAGATATGTTTTAACGTTTAGTATAGATTTCTTAGAGATGATATATTTTCCCGCAATAAAAAGTATCCTATATGTTGACCCGGATAACCAGCTATCATTCAAATTTTATCGAAATCCCTCCAGTGGTTTTTCCGTGATGCGGTAACAGACAGACAGCCAGATAAAAATTCTAAAAACTATAGATTCGACTTCTGTATCGATAATAATGTCTATTTCAATAAGATTTTCCAAAAAATATTTAATATACAGATTCCACTTCGTTAGAATTTTATTTTAAGTATAGACGAATGAATATAAAATTGATAAATAAAAATGAAAACAACATTTATATAATTTTATTCACACAGCGCACTCGCTAAAAATATAGATTACAGAATCGCAACGTGACGAAATTATACGCATCAAGAAGCGACATTTTCATTGTAACAACCGCAAGAGGAAAAGGGGGACTTCCCCTAAGAACATAGTTACCAGTCAATGTATCGATGCTCTTATTTACAAGTTAGGGCGAAGGCGCCAATTGGACACAATACGATTTCCACGAATGTCGTATGAATGTAGTTAGGTTTGTAAGTAGGCAATTCGCTGGGGACGCTTTTTCACAATTGAACGGTAGCGTGATGGCGTGATTTCTTTTATTCTGATTTCCTATGATTGTGCATGGGATATAATCATTTTTTTTATTTTTGTATTAAATAAATATCCGACTATGAATATCTATACTAATATAATAAAGAGGTAGAGTTTGTTCGTTTGAACGCGCTAATCTCAGAAACTACTAATCCGATTTGAAAAATATTTTTTGCATTAGATAGTTTGTTTATTGAGGAAGGCTATAGGCTAATCATATAATATATAGTTCATTATTCCATACTAACCTAAAAAGTACCTAGGGATGAACCCAACCGAAACAAGGGTGAGTCGCTAGTGTTGTTATAAAGTGATTTTTATAAATTTAAGCGTCATTTATTATATTAGATACCTATAAAAAAATAATCACGATTATATTACAATGCGATATTTTAGGCTAACATCATATAATTTTTCCTAGAAAATACTTTACACGCAAGCGAAGCCGTAGACATATCTATAACTTATAATATAAAACGAATTAATAAATGTATTTTTTTTTTTGGAAATTATAGAGCTGTTAATATTTAATTTTTTAAGCTCCGTGTTAACTGTTTATGCATATCGTGGTTACCTATAAATATGATTTACAGTTAGATTTAAACCTGCTTTGTAGAGTTGTGTATTTTTGTTACTTACTGTATATCATGTTAATGATTCTAAAATAAATAAATATACCTATTCAATTTCGCACAAACTAAACAATACATACATACATACATATACCTATAGCATTTACCAATATAAGTAAAGCTGGAAGGTCCCCCAAGAGGTGGGGGTGGTCATTAACGGGAACGAGCTGGCCCATTACCACCGCCCGTTCGGATTCTATTCCGTAATCAATGTATTTCGATTAGAGTCCAACTTCGAGGTTAATTAAAATGGTGCCTTATGTACATTGTACATATTATGTGTTCGTGTTAGTTGATGGTAAGAAATATAGAGTGCTAGCAACTAGCCCTGGCTTTGTCCGTGCGTTAAGTTACATAGGATTATGACACTTGGTACTTCTAAACTTCTTACCTATTATATGCAGGGTATTAAACTCAAATCATCCGAAAATTGCGCGTCACCTCCAATACTATTTAGACTATTTAGACATTTTCGCGGGCATGCATGTAATAACTTAGCAAATATCGTAGTCGGATGGATAAAATATTTGTATATTCATATGTACGATGGATGATGGATGAATGTGTAAACGTGAAATAGTTTTTACAATACATACAATTATTTTGCCGAAGGTTGTTCTTAAATATATACAACTAGCAGTACCCCACGACTTCGCCCGCGTTTAATTGCTGGTATAGCACATGCCGAGTATATGGGACGTGGCCTCTGAAGGAACGGATGGTATTGTTGGATAGGAGAGACGATAGGGATAAATATACATATAAAAAATATTTTTTAGGAAGCGAAGAAGTCATAAGTTATGGAGACCAAAAACTTATCATATTTTTTTATATCTAAATAAGTCATTACTAAAGATAAACATACTTTTAAAGAATACTAAACATCCTTTTTCGTTTACAATTTATATTATTATAACAATTAAGTTTTTTTTTCAATAATTTCACCTAAAAAATTTTTTTTGTTTAGTGGCTTAGAGTTGCGTTAACAGCCGCAGTACATTCTGCCAGTGTCACATAATAGTCTTACATTTTGACAAAACTGTCAATTTATTTTTAAAGATTGCAGTCATGATATAACAGATTATCATTTATGTTAATAGATGGACTGTACTTAATATTAGCAGCAGCTAATATTTAAAAAAAAAGCAGGTACTTTTAATAACATAAAGTCCTAAAACTTTTTTACTACTTTTTTTACAAAACAACCAAAACAATAAACGATTTTTTCCGTGTAACAGATAAGACAATGTAAGAAACTGAACAATTGAACGTCGAACTGTCAATTTACTTTTTATAGTGAGATTCTTAAACCAAATTTTTACTTTTACGTACAAATTTTGCAAACATTATCCTGACAAACACAACAAAAAAAGAATTAGCCAAATAGGTGCAGCCGTTTTGAAGTACTTCGCTTACATACATTTGGCAATTGATTTTTATTTATATAGACTAATATTTTAATTGTGAAAGTTTGTGAGAATGTGTGTGTGTTAGTTACTTTTCTATAACTTGCGCCTCAACAGCTTTGAGTGAAATTCAGAATAAAGATAGCTTATACTCTGGATAAACACAGAGATTTTTTGTTGTGAGCGAAATCGAAGTTTCTGTAATCAAACTTGAGTTGGCCTCAAAAAATCTTTTGATTAAAGTAAGAAATAGGACCGTTTAGCAACAAAGAATATTTCGAGTTGATTAATCGTTTTCCCGTACAAAATGTATGGGAAATGTTTTTGGCGATTGCTGTCATTTCTAGTACTCATACCTAGAATGGTCTCATAGAGTCTTTTGATCCCTACATGAAATAGGATCGATTGGCATAAAAAAAGTTTTTGGTATTTTAGCATTTTTTCGCTAACTGTACATTTTTCCGAAATCTGTGAATGCCGTTCTGAATATCTCAAAAAGTTATGTACGGGCTCCTAGGAACGTTTTCCTGTAACTATAGCAGTTAAAACCTGCCCTTACTATCCCACCTACAAAATCCATCATGTATAAGTAAATATTAAATGTTACTTTAAATTATTTTCCTTAAGTTCCTTGAGTAATAAATATTTTTATCATATAAATACAGAATTATTTTATAGAATCTATTGTTGATTCGTAACGCCTTTTGTTCAAAACTACGCACTATTCATTTATTTCTCGAGCGTGACTGCACGTGGAGAAAAATATACAATTTATAAAAATGTAAACAGCTAATTGATTACATTTTTAATCTGTGAAATATTTTATAATTTAATATAAGAAACTAAAACTGTGTAATGTGTGATAACCGTTTTAAATACATTTTTACGCTTACTCTTTACAATTTTTCTGCTGCAACACTGACGTTCGAGTTCGAGTCAACATTAGTAAAAGGATTGAATAATCATTTATTTTGTTCATAGACTTAATAAAGCCTTGTTTAAATATTTATTTTAAAATATTCATAGAGAATTATATATTTCAATAGAATGTCATAAATATATCGATTTTAATGATTTTTAGGACAGAAAAATACCTGTAGAATCTATAAAATGTATAAAATATATAGGTATATATGTAATATATTGTAAATTAGCATTTAAAAATATGCCAGATTTCCATAATTATATATGTAAAAATTAAAATGAGGTAACTCTTGATTGACAAGTTTATACTGCATATTTATAGATGATCTATTCACGTTTTCTGATATAATAAATTATATCTCAGCGACAATTGCACATCATTACAGATTCTTTTTAATCCATACTAATATTCAAAATTTGATAGTAAATCTATCTGTAACCTTTTTACGCTTAAACCACTGAACAGATGTTGACATAAATTTCACCCTGGTAATGGACAAATTCTTTGATCCTCGACCCACATACCACGCGAGTGAAGCTGCGGTTAAAAGATAGCTTATTAAATAAAATAGATATGTCTACTCGGTAGCTTCGGCGATTTGCCATCTACATGGAGCTATTAGGAACAAGTATTTTTGAAATATTATAAAATATATGAATGTATTTTATTTATTAAATTATGTTATAAAATCCTTTGGGCACCATTAATATGCTTGAGCTTAGACGCGGGTCGGTCGTAAAATTGTCCACGTGTGTCGTTTCACCTCAATCTGTTTACTGCTAAATATAAATGATTGTGCCTAATTCCACATATGCTTAGGTATAATTCGATTATTTATTTAACTTCTTCAAATTTTATGTTCTTTTTCAACTTTTTTGCATATTTTATTCAAAGTATGGCACTTGCTTTTTATTCCTATCCAATACAATTAATAACTTAGTATAATATTTTAGTAGGTACCAGAGTTTTATCGTTACCTAAGTTTTTTTGTTGATTTCGTATGTTTTTTTTATTGTGGGGCATATTATGTGGTATAACTGTATCTATTTTTATGACATTATTAAACATCCTGTAGGATAACGTAATAGAAAAATATTTTCGGCGTTTAGGTATATTTACTCGTAAGTCGTAACTCATAAAAGAAAACATTTTTTTGTAAAAAACATACATCGACTTCAAATTCACTTTAAAATATTTATTCGCTATACCTACTTATTCACTATTTATTTATATAGGGGCGACCTTTGAGGTACGTACCTATTTATTAAAAAAAGTATTATAAAAATCTATTCACTTTTGGCCAATATTTCATGTGTTACGTGAAATATACCTACTCATAATCGTAAAAATTAAAAATACAAATTAATTAAATATGTTTTGAAATTAAATTAAAGTTAAAAATACATATTTTAAATCAAGAGCTACGTCACTTACAACACTAATTTTCTTTAAATTAATATTAATAAAAATATAATAGAATAAAGTAAATGGCGGTTTGATTTGTCTCTAATCGTTAAAACGTAATCAAATGCCCCCAAATTCGAATTTACTAGTAAGAACGGAATACTTCAAGGCAAGGTCCTTTATCCAAGTTACATATACTTAGATACCAAATGGATAAAATAATAAGAATTAAGTTGAAATCGATTCACAATATTTGATTGCTTAGTTTAAGATAGTTGTTAAACTAGCAAAAGCGAGTTAAAATAATGTAACAATAAAGTTACTACTTTAATATTATTTTAATTCAATTAAAATCAAGATTTATATTCTTATATAATAAAAATACAGTAAAATGAAATAAAAATCTTAATAAGATAACCTCTCCACAGTACATGTATTTCCCATGTTTAATGGTAGTTATCTATACATAAAATAAAATTGTAACTAAGCCGAATCTGTACATTAAATATTTTTTGGAAACTCTTATTGAAATAGACATCATTATCGATACAGAGACCGAATCTTTAGTATTTAGAATTTTTGTCTGTCTGTCTTTCTGTCTGTCTGTTACCGCATCACGGAAAAGCCACTGGAAGTATTTTGATGAAATTTGGTATAATGATAACTCATTATCCGGGTCAACATATAGAATACTTTTTACTGCCGCAAGATATATCATCTCTGATAATTTAAACTAACCCTTAAAACCTTCCAAGGGACAAGAGGGTGAGTCGCTAGTAATAGGTATATACAATTATTTGTATATAAACTTTGCTAATATAGTTTTGACATTTTTGAAAAAAAAAATCGAGACAATGATGTCCTTCACCCCTGTCACTCTGTGGTAATTGGTAAAGAACTGATTAATCTCTGAATTCTGATTTATAGCTAATAGAAAATATAAATAGAAAAAAAAGAATAATAATATTCAGTAGATTAAATTATAAGATGAAGTAATGTAAAATAATAAGTTCCATATGAATAAAATATCCAAATTTAGATTCCAATGAATTATAATAATTTGTATATTCATAAAGTGACAACGCCATGTTAATGCATATGCCGCCATCATTATTAAGACAAAGGAGGTTTTACAGCACCTTCTAGTTGTATCCTCAGACTAAAAGCCTAAATGTCTGAGGGCGTAGCTTATATAATTATGTACTCTCATATGCAAATATCTGAGTTAGCAAAGGAAGAGCAAATGCCTAAGAGCAAGATATATTGGGAAATAAAATAGAAATAATTATTAACATTCGTATAAACGAATAAATTTATTTCAAACTATTTTCTTCTACTACATTTACCTACTACTATTATATTTTATTAGGTAATCGCGTTCGGACGACTGAAAGCCAAATTTTTAGGTTTTACATATTAATATTTGCCAGTTTCATTACGCACTGCAAGATTGGAAAAAAATGGAAAAATGGAAATTGGAAAAAAAATATAGTATGTCTTTACTTCTACGCTACAAAATTAAAGAGGAAAAATTTATTTGTTCTTACTGCGAAACAATTTTAATTCTATTAAAATCACGTTTTTTTTAAAACATGGCGACATCTTGTGACCGAAATCTGTCCAGTTGTTTTTCCGTGATGCGGTTACAGACAGATAGACAAAAATTTAAAAAATACCGAAGATTTAGCCTCTGCGTCGATAACATTAGATATTTCAATAATAATTTCCAAAAAATATTTAATGTAGAGTTTCGACTCAATTAGAATTTTATTTTATGTATAGATTATAATTATTATTAATTTGCTACTTATTTTTAAGCCAAATAGTTTTTTTTTTGTTATTTTGATATGGGCCGGACCTCGACTATAGCTAGGAATTTAAAAACGATCGTAGAGAAGTCATAGTTATGACATAAAGTACAGTTGTACTTTACTTTTTTTGAATTAAAATTACGTATTTTAAAAACACATGGCGACATCTAGTGATGGTTTTCTAAATTACATCTAACTATATATTTTTCGAGTTATGTTTATGTATCAAACATCCCTATTGATATAATTTTTTCAAGAGATGCTATTTATTAGTATTTATTAAACTATTTTGTAAGTATCTTGCAGATTTTTGTATAGTTTCAACGTGGTTTTATTCTAACCAGGTTTATAATTCTCAGACTAAAATTCTAAAAACCATAGATTCGACCTTTATATCGATAATGACTTATCAATAAGATTTTCCAAAAAAATAATTAAACGTACAGATTCGGCTCAGTTAGAATATTATTACACGTATAGATCATTTTGTTCGGGAATCGATTTCTATTATTTAATAAAGCAAGCTAATCTATACTATAATAAAACGGTAGAGGTCGAATGTCTGTACATAGCAAAAAAATGCTAAAAACCGAGTCAGGGGGATGTAAGAAGACAAATAGAACAAATCCAGTTTTTTTTTTTAATTTTTTGTTTCTCTGTTTGTCTGTTTGTATGGGCTAATCTCCAAAACTGTTGGATCGATTTAAATGAAATTTTGCATGGTGGTACCTTACATCCCCGGTCAACATCTTAGATACTTTTCATCCCAGAAAATGAAAGAGTTCCCCCGTGGGATAGTTAAAAAACTATAGTATCTTATACAGCTTAGTACACAACAGCTTATGCTTGGATTTTAGTAAAACTTTACATTCTGATACCTTATATTGCCGGTCAAATAACAGGTTACTTTTCGTCCCGGAAAATTAAAGGGTTCCCGTGGGAACTAGTAGATCTCTATTAGTATTTTTCTAGAGGCGAACCCGAGCGAAGCGAGGGTGAGCCGCTAGTATAAAATATTTTCTTAAATACCTACATATTACGTATTTATTCTACCTACATATTTATTCTTATTTGTATAATATAATTATAAAAAACGCATATAATTCGCTATATCATTCATATTGAATTATTCAACAGGAAAGTTAGTATAGTACTTGTTTATTATTATGAAACATAATGTGACCATTAAAATATGAGACCTTTTTACTTGACAGTAATTACTTTATTTAACAGAAAGAGCAATTTTTTCTTTATATTTTTTAATAAAAAAAACATAAATATCTCTAATGATGCTATTACGATATTATACTATTAATCATTATTACCTTATAAATAAAAAAGACACAGGATAAATTACATAAAGTGTTAAAAAAAATAGGTAGCTATATTTTGAAAGTACCTACATGATACCGGCTTAGATAAGATATTTTCTACAATCTCTCACGAAATTTTTAAAATTGTGTTGAAATTATAAATTAAAGCGTTATTTTAGATAAAATTAGCTAATATTATGCTAATTTTAAATAAAGTAAACGATCTGTATGGCAAAAAATAAAATCACGCCATTTTATATTATTGTTTAAATTTATTTTTTGTTAACAGGTATGGTTCCAAAATCGTCGTGCAAAGTGGCGTAAAAAAGAACATACAAAGAAGGGCCCTGGCCGGCCAGCTCACAACGCTCACCCACAGTCCTGCTCCGGCGAGCCCATCCCTCCGCACGAGCTGAGAGCACGCGAGAGGTGAGCAGATTACAGGCCAAACCGATAACGGTTTATAAAAATTAAAAAAAACTAGTTTTTAGTCTAAACTCTCTACATCTTAAAAATTCAAAATTTAATAAAAACTTATCTGTTATAAATAAACAACTAAAATTAATGATCAAGCTATTAACATCTCAAATGTGGGTTTAGTATATTAATCTAAAAATTAAATATTATATTAATAATAATCGGTTAGTTTTATCGATGATGCTACACTATCGTTTAATTTATCTTTATTATAGTATTTTAAATAAAACTATCTTTTCAGATTATTTCGCGGATTTATTTTGAGAGAGAGAGAGACTGAGACGTCTATAACCTTAGTCTCTCTCGTGACCATGAATGCTGTAAAGCATTCGGAACGTCGGTAACCAAAAATCAATATAAATCTGCTGAAAAGATAGTTTTATTTAAAATATCAAGTATTCGTGTAAATCTAACAAAGTATTATTTATTGTAGTACTTTATTAGAGTTGCGCAATATCTCCTTACTATTAGGTTCTATACTAATTAGGCCCTACAATTTCCAACAGGGCGAGAAGAAGAAAGAAGTTGGCAAAAGCATTAGAAAGACAAGCAAGAAAGCTGCGTGCGAAAGGCATTGCAGTGGACCTGGAAGCTCTGAAAGCTGAGTACTTAGCACAGCATAGGAATAGTGGACTATACTCCGATTCTGATGGAGAAATAGATGGAGAAGAATGTATGATAGATGTGGTCGGCGGAGACTCTTGCCACGATTCTGGACCTGAAGATTTTTCACTGTCAGGAAGGCTGCGTGCACCTTCTGGAACAGATGCAATAAATAATTCTGATAGTTCCACGTCAGATGGTCACTCTGCTAGAAACTTTAGTCCACTCCCCGATCCTCAGTCGTCTTTTTTCAAGCAGTTCAGCACAGCAGCGGGGAGCTTTGACAAATTCGACTTCGACTCAGGAAGGGCAGTCTCTTTAGACCTAAGCGGCAGTTCAAACACCGAACAGGACCTATCCAAAAACGGGGGAACAAGAAAACATAACCCATTCAGTATAGAATCACTCCTTAACACGTGAAAGTGACTTTCTTAGGTTTAGATTTTCCTAGAGGCTCCTGGATCTAATTTTCCTTACAGAATCGAATACCGACCGGCATTTTGAAATGTTCCTTTGCTTTAATAATAATGGATTATTATCATTAGTTATAATCAGCTTCGGTTATAAGACTTAATAGGTACCAGATAACATATCCCTTTGTGAATATTAGGTAGGACTGTATTATATAGTTAGTCGTGTACATAATTGTGTATTTATTTTCGTCTTGTTAATATATGGGGCAATAATATAAAATTTAAAAAATTGTTGATCTTTTTACTTACTTTTATTTCGTGATTTGTATATTATTGTTGGACGAATTACTTGACAGACTGCTTTGCGTACAAGTAACGTTGTGGCGTTAAATGTATTTATTCAGTTTAATAAATATTAATAGTATGATTTCTCAATTATTTTATATTCGAAAAACAATTCATTAAATCTATTTTATTTAAATATAGATAAAAATATATGTATGAAATAAGGGTTTTTTTTTATATTTCAAGTAATGTACAGACCGCGTTTCCAAAATTATAGTTTTATAACATATCTTCTAACTTTATCTAGATCTCGAAATACTTCAGTAATAAATTTAATATATCGAGTGAGTGTTGTACTTAATTTGTTTATATTTTTAGATTTTATATATCGTTTTAAAAAGGTGTACATTTAATTTTTATTTCAAAGATTTCAATAAACAATTCTTTAACCGTTCGTTATGTAAACGATATATCATTTTCGCAATTTCAGTTATAGCAATATTAGTGAAGGATTTTTTATAAATAAGCAACATTAATGGTAGATAAAACTACTTCCAGTTAAATAAATCTCGTTTACCACACAACTATTTACGCTTAAAATAGGCAAAGTTTATTCTAAAAACTAAGTAGCAGTCCACCGCAAGCAGCGAGCAATTAAGCTAATTGTCGCTATTACAATATAATTTCTTACACGCCCCGCTTTACCACTTTACCAACTCCATAAATTGTCGTTTTATTACATTAAATAATGTTTTTGCTACTGTACTCTTTATCTTGTCGACAAACACCTGCTGGTGTCCAAGTAAAATAAATTCCACACAATTAAACAGGTTCTGCGAATTAAATTGTATATCAATTTTTAGTCTTATACGTAATCGATACATATAAATTTTAAATCAATTTATTTTAATGATCGATACCGAATATGATTTTAAAAAAGATTTATTGCCATAACAAAAATATGTCAGCTGACGTCATTTTAATTTAGTTAGCATTTATATATGATTAAATTATATAGAAATGGCCATTTATAACGATCGTAGCAAAGAAAACAGTGAAGTCGTAAAAGGGTAATTAATGTATAACGCGATACCTCCGATAAGGACGCCAATTAGTGCAACAATATGGCTGACTGCTTTATTGCGATTTTTACTCTCAACACTTAATCTCATATACCTACTTCACTAGCTGCTTCATAATTTTATATACAAATATATTTTGGTTTTGTACCTATTCTCTATAGATTATTATAAAAGAAATATTTTTGTTTAGTTTAATTTTTATATATGTATATTTTAACCGAAAAACTAATATTACAGAAATGAATAATTAGAAAACTACAGAACATAGCAAAAATGCTTATACAAGTAAATTGATCAAGTTCGATGAAAAAGTTAAAGTTTTTTGATTAAAGCCCCAATTCGGGAATCGAAAAATTATAACAAAACGAATGGTATAAAATCTATCTATATTTTACATATAATAACAACACAGATAAAAAATATATTTAATTAAATAATAAAAATTGCAGCAAATGCATAAACGTGAACCCTAATTTCTTTATTTTGCTTAACTCAATTAGTGGATTTCTCATTATTCCAAGTCTTTTGTATAGCTTTGGATGCAGACCTTTTACCAAGATGTAATTTTAGCTTTGGGAAGTCAACCATTAAATTTTATGTTAACAATTCGACTCGCATATTTTTAACTTTTAAAAATATATTCCATGAAGGACAAGTATGATCCATATAATACGAATGTTACAAATTCTTGTTTTATTTTAAATTGAAATATATTTCATTATTCTGTATCGTAACCGACCTTGTTACTATAAACATTTCTTTTTGTGTCAAACAAGACACATTTACTATCCACGATATATTATTGTAAAGTACATCTGTTCGCTTAACGACACAGTTAGAGACTTACGAAGGCATGGAGTGTACTTGTGAAAAATGATTTTATATATTCCAAAAAGCTCTTCAAATTACAAAGTATTTGTTACGACTTTTGTTACATATTTCTTTCTTATTGAATTCGTGTCTATGGAATATATTATGCAATAAACTAAACAAAAAACATTTAATAGACAAATTAATAGCAGAAAACAAACATTGCTCATATATTTTACAAATTATATTTCTAGTTACATTGCATTGTAAGTATTTTTATTTTTTTTAATATTCACGCACACAGACTAGTCAAAATATGGCAAATCGTGCTATTTGATAAAAAAAATACGAAAGCATTATTTACTATTAAAAAAGATATTTTCCTTTTTAATAAATAATTTTATAAAACTTCTTAAATAGCGTGATAAATTGAAGCCTAATCTAAATAAAAATATGAAAGGAACATTCGAAACATTAATATATTACTTTAAATATTTAGAAAAGAGCGCTAATTTATGATCTATATAAATTTTGACTAGTGCGTGTCGAAAACCTATTTTTTATATTACGTAAAATAATGTAATAAGAAGTGTCTTTATATGCATTTTGGTAATGGATTATTCTATTAGAAATAGGCGTAGACCGCACTATTGTATATTTTGTAGGAGGATCAATATATTATGTACAAAATAATTAAGTTTATTTATATTTATCTCAATCCAATTTGTACAAAATTTAAAACAAATCAGCATCTTAAGAAATGTTAAGACGATTTTGAGATATTTTCCTTTTTTCATCAAATTATTTTTTTGTACAAATTGGCTTGAAAGCATAGAGACAAGATACGTGAATATTTGTAAATTTATCACATTGCGTAAGATGTAAAAAGTATGTTATGTGAGTAACTTATTGAATCAAAATATAACATTATCAAAACAAAACTATTTTTTATTAATCGCTTAAATTTTCAATAATTAATCAATTAAAGTTAAAATGTTGGATATTAAAATGAAAAGCTTTATTGAACCTTATATATCTAAAGGAGAATGTTAAAAATTACAATAATTGGTAATAATTGGCGAAAAAATAATGAATAATTAAATAAAAATATATGTTTATATTAACTTTATTCCTTTAAGTAAATAATCTATACTATTATTATAAACAGGTAAAGTTTGTGAATTGTGAGTTTGTGACGTTGTAGGGGGTAATCTCTGAATGTATAGAACCGATTTAGATGAAATTTGGTAAGAAGATAGTTTGAGACCCTGGGGAGGATATAGGATACTTTTTATCCTAGAACTCATCCCTTAAGGGGGTGAAAATGGGGATGAAAGTTTGTACGGGGAATCAACCTAGGGACGAACCCGAGCGAAGCGAGGGTGAGTCGCTAGTATATTTATATTTAATGATAAAAAAATAATAGAAAATACACAAGAATTGAGTATCTCTTCCTTCTTGGATTCAAAACTTAAGGTATGGATTTTACTAAGATCTGCCACAACTAGGACCTCTAGCTAAAAATACGATTATATCTAATCTTTAACTAAACGAACACAAATGTTACCTCATACAAAATAGTACCGGTCCTGTTTCACTATTATAAAGAAATGTCGTTGAAGGAACCTGAAATATGAAAAACTGTAAATTGTTATAAAGTTGATACATTATAGAGGATTTTTAATGAAGATTACATTCACTATTATACTTATATTAAAATAAGGGTTCAACCTTGCTTTAGCTCTACAGCAACGCTGACAGTCTGACGTTCTTCTTCCGCACACCTATACATATACCTATGTAATAAAATTCTGATTCGAATCTGTACATTAAAAATTTTTTTTGAAAGATCTTATTGGAATAGTCATTATTATAGATACAGAGGCCGGATCTATAGTTTTTAGAATTTTTGTCTGTCTGTCTACCTGGGAACGCAAAAACTACTGGACAGACTTTGATGAAATTTGGTATGATGATACCTGAGTATCCGGATATCCGGGTCAACATATAAGGGACAAAGCCGAGAGGAGCAAGGGTGAGTCAAGAGTCTGATTAATAAAATCAATATCTTAAATTCACTGACTCAACAACGTACAACCTATTCCGCTGGGTCTAGAATCATTAAATTCCGCTAAAGTGTGTCTTATACATATTACGAATATGAGCATTAAAAATAGATTTTTAAGAATTCTGGCGACTCATCCTCGCTTCGCTTTCGTCCCTAGACAAAAACAAAACTATCCCACGGGGATCGTACATTTTTTCCGGAATAAAAAGTATCCTATGCGCTATTCCAGACTATAATCTATCTGTGTACCAAATTCCATCCAGATTAGTTCAGCCTTTCTGGCGAAAAAGAGGAACAAACGTCCATCCATTCATTCTCAACAACTTTCACATTTATATGTATTAGTATGGATGAAAATTTGTATGGAGGTTTATTATTTTTAAATTTAAAAAAGGCTGCTTTTTATATTTTCTGAGGTAAGAACCTATCAAGTTCACTGCTTGTGAAGTATAAATTCCTACATTTTTACGTTTCTCATTTATCCATCGCTCCTTTAAGGTCAAAAAACTCCCATTTAAAATATTAATTAAGAATTAGTTCGCATTCATTTCCGCTATACTCACAATAGCTATAGCCACGTTTCCAAAATCAACTCAGAGCGTGACGAATGGCTATTTTTCGCTCAAATTATAAGTATAATTGCATAATTTAGTCATATTATACGCCTTACATTGACCACCGGGGAGAAAGGCCGCTTTGATACTCGATACCCGAGACGGCCACATTACGAATATGACGAAAAAGAATGACTAAAACTCTACGGTTTTAACTTGAATGGCTCTACTCGTAATTTCTAAAGCATCAAAAATATATTACTGAGTTATGGTTAAAAAAAATTAAAGCAAACTAATTGGTAAAATCAGTTTATGTTGTAATATTTTAGCAAAGTACTATTTACACCACAAATCTACGAGTATTATTATCTCTAATCTTTCGTAGCATAAATTCAAATGATTTCATATCAGTTTGTTTCTGTAACATCATATCTTTACTTAAGGATTTCTAATAGGAGAAAAAAGACAGATCCCTCCTCTTATACTCGTTAAAGATAAATCTCAACTTTTTGCCCTTAATTTAATAGTATTTAAATATTCGTAGTTTCTCTGATTTTTCATCGATTCTTATCATTATTTTTTGACAAATGAGAAAAAAAATGCGTTGAAGATTATACAGCCTACAAGTTAAATTTATTTTAGCGAGTTTTTTTATCGTGTATTGCATAACATTTATTATACTGAAAGATGTAATTAAAAAAATAGAAACATAAGTAACGATGGTTCTACCAGTCTTCATGGTCCTACTTGTCAGTCTTAATAATGTCAACGCTTGATTTATATAGAGGTCGCTAAAATGACATATAATTATATATTTCTCAATATTATCCATAAATTATAATGAAAATATTTTTAAAATTGCAAAAACTTGTTTAAACAAGAAACTAATCAGTAATGTCAATAAATAATACTTCCCACCTTTGGATAATCACTTATGAATTATGCGCAAAATATAATATTTATGAGGTCAGATGTTACAGCGTTAATTCTCAGCTCTTACTGGATTGTAGGCGTTGGGTAGCTTTGGGTAGGCGTTGATTTTGTGTTACATTATTGGTAAAAAAATGGCTAGATTTAATTTATTTTACCGAACGTAAGGAAAAAGGAAACACATTTCACTTTAAAAAAAGCTTAATAAATAAATATGTAAATAAATAAATAATATATACAATATCTACCTTTTAAAAGTGTGATTTTCGTGTAAGTTTTATAAGTTGCCTACCTTATCTATGTTTTTATAATTTAAAAGTGTAAGGAAAAATAAAGCTATTTTTATTTTTATTTCATTTTAAGGGAAAAGAAGAGATACAACCACTTATTCTAAATTCTTCAATACAATTTTCTTATTCATATGGCTTCAAAGCATGTCAGTTGAGCATAGAATACTTCAACGATGTCACGTAAAATGGAGAAGACACGAAGGAGATTGGTCGGTAAAACAATAAATTCTTAATTTGAATTTGAATATCATAAACGTCAAATTGTACTGTTAAACGTTCGCTGAGCACGTTTAAGACACTTTAATTAAGAATTTGTCTGCAGGTGAGCCGCCATTATAATTGATTTTACAATCATCAAATAAAACTTATTTAATTTAAATTTTCAATCATTTGTATAATAATCAGTTTTTGTTTGTTTATTTTATTTTTTATAGAATTACAAACAACTCTCTACCCCACTCCCTTTTTCAACTGTTGTTAAAAAATCTGCCCTTTCTCTACATAATCTATTTTATTTTAATGGTTGTATTGACCATCAAATTTTGAATGCAATGTAATGACAAAATTTAATTTCAATTTTTTTTAAAGATTTGTAAATTAACACAGAATTCTTGCCTCAATTCACTTCATATTTTATAATTATGTTACCAACATTCATACACTCTCTCAAAAGATCCATTTACATTTAAAATTTCAGATTTAATGAATTTATTTCCTGAATCTAAATCAAAAGGTTCTCCCGGAACACACGATATATCAAAGGCAGTCAACAAGAAATGAAAAATAGATATGAAAAAATAATATATACTTTTGAATTTCAAACCTAAAGCGACGCTATATTAAAAAAAAATAAAGTTGTAAAATACTAACTAAATATTCATATAACTTCCATTGAGAAAACAAAGAGAATGGTTTTTTTTTTTAAATAAACAGTAGTGGATCGATGTTTGTAACGATAAGGATACTTAGCAAATGATAAATTGACGAAGTTCCGTTCGGCTCTGAGTTTTTAACCTAACAGTCAGAAAATCCTCTAATTTAAAATAGGTTAAAAAAAATGAAATCTATTTTACTTCTTTAAATCTTACTTCAAATCTTCTTCAAATCTTTAAATTTTACTTCATTTTTTTATTTCAGTTAATTAAAAGAAGCTACGGTACAAATTTTACTATATGTAAAATGGCAGGCATCTCTCTCTGTACATAGATATAATGTTTATGAATATTACAGGTCTTATGTACTCGCAACAATGATCACAAACGCTCGCACGCAACGTACATTATATATATATACGTATTTCAATAATATTAGAATTTAGCTGTATCTCGTAACACGTGAATTATTCATAATATCATTTGCATAATTAATAATGGATCCTCGAGGTATACGGTCGATAGTTATACGTTCAAATTAACTGTCTTTGTAAGTGGATGTCGTTGAGAAATTATCCTTATGTAAAAACATCGATCTTGCTTCATTAGGCAAAGCGGCTTATTAGTTTAACGCGATGATACAACAAATTATCAAAGACATTCTATTAATACAAAAAATATTAATAAACTACGCAACAACTATTCCCATTTTTTTTTAATAATTACGTTCTTACATAAAGCGCATTTTATATGGAAAGTATTTATTTTTATATTTTATTCGATTTTTTGAAGTTATAGATACTTCTTTTGGCACGCTTGGAAAAAATTACGAGAGTAAAATTTTTACAATGTACTGAGTACTAATTCTTAAAACATTATTTTTTCTACAACAAGAATGTGTGGTGGCAAATGTATCTAATGTTGATGGGTGGGTGGGACAAGATACTCCTTTGAGCACTTTTTTTTCTATTCCTTACAAGTCAAACAAAATCAGCCTTATAATAAACACTAGCCTTATAACAAACCTATAATAAACACATATTTCAAAACCTAATATTATGAAAAAAAATCTTATTTAGTATTTTTATACTATAAAAAGGGCAGAATATATACCTAGTCTAAAATAATTTAATTACTAACATTATAGTATTAGATTATATCACTGCAAACGATGCGAATCGTATAACTAAGACGAATTACACTGTAAGATATAATAGTGCTCAACTTTCACAACACATAAATTATGTGGTATATTCAAGTATTCAGACATTATCATTATATATTTCCTCTAATGCATGCCATTTATTTATCCGAGCGGCGGTTAGTGAAATTAATAAAATATCACGACATTAAGAGAAGTATAATCATAATGCAAATCCTTTATATATTAGCTATGTTTGTATACACTAAATTTTAATAGCATTAAAATGAGAAAAAAATATAAATAAATGGCCCGCATCATAGTTCGGTAACGCATACGTGTTATAATAATTTTAACGTGACCATGATTGCTGTAAAGAATTCGAAACGTCGGGAACCAAAAATCTAAATAAATCCGCGAAATAGCTGTAAATTATTCAAAAGCCGCAAGAACTTTTAATACAGTTAATTCATTTAGGCATGTGGAAATCTACGTACGTATAAATATAAATAAATTAACTAGGTATATTAAAAATTCAGACAATTATATCCATCGAGCCATTTTAGTGATGTGCTAATAAACAGACGGAAAACACATGTTTTTAAATCATGGTCAATATTACATTTGAACTAAAAAGGTACACACACACATCAATTCAAAATTACATAAAAACCAATTATTTAACTAATACGAGTATTATACCTGTTAGGTCTTTTTTATTAACGTTGAGAAATGCATTTAGGCATACCACCTGCATACATACATACATTAAAAACCTATGAAACCTCCTTCATCTCAATGGGGCGTCGCAGGATCGCTTTCTCAACCCCAACGCCCCGACGGCAGGTCTGCCGAAGCAGACCACAACAACCATGGTGATTCTCCAACAGTCTACTCTGCTATCAGAGAAGTACTAGGAGCAACCCGCATGGCACACCGCCCACCGAGTTGGACTGCCTCCCAGTGCGTGTCTTGGCTTCGCATCCAGCTGAATTGCCGGACGCTAATAAGCCCTCCCACCATGACAAAGTAAACGCACATTTTCATAAGATCTACTTGAATTAAAGTTAATATGATTTCTGACAACAAATTTTATCTGAAACAATAGTCTATAGCACTCGGAGATGATATTAGTGAAAGTATTTTTAGAATCGGATCAGTAGTTTCAGAGATTATCCCAACATCCACACTTACAAACTTAATATAAGCTTACAAACTTCACCTCTCTTTAATATTTGTGTAGATATACATAATATACCGGTGTATTCAGTACTTTTAAAGTCCTACGCTGTTAGGCACAAGCTTCCTTTCAATTTGGTGGGGATCAGTCTACCACGCTGGCCAATTGCGGGTTGGTGGACTTCGCAAATCACATGTCTTTCGAAAACTTGCTAGGTTCTCTTAGACATGTAGGTTTTCTCACAATGTTTTCCTTAACCGTAAGGCAAGAAGTAATCGTATTAAAAAAGATTTCTCACGTTATTTAAATTATACTAATAAATAAAATATTATAACTGCTATATAAAGAACTCAATCAACCTGTTTAATATTCTGATTCTATTTTTCTTCAGTCCTTAGAAATTTTATTTTTGGTTTGGAGTTCTAATCGAGTTGGACCATGTAGGCGTTGTATATCGATTAGTAACATTCAACAAACTTGGGCTGAAATATTTATAAATGTTCTTTTTTTTAATTTTTATTATTAATAATACCAATATTTAAAACTCAAGTCATTTATATTTCTCTCCAAAAAATTTACTATAATATATTATTAGTAGAGACACAGATTACAAAAAATTTACTTTGTTACTATAGTGTGAAATCATTTTTGTAGTAAACTTATTTCTTGCACGGCTTCGTCTGTAAAATATTGACCTTTTAAATAAAAACTATCTTTTAGGATTTTTTCGCGGAATTATTTTGATTTCTGGTTCCCGACGTTTTGAATGCTTTACAGCAATCGTGGTCACGGGAATTAGGGTTTTAGTCGTCCCAAAGGTCATTATAAAGTTGTTACAGACAGCACCTACCCACAGTTTTATGGGTACGTATGTAAAGCATTAGAAACGTCGGGAACCAAAAATTCAAAATAAAGTCGCTAAAAAATCCGAAAAGATATTCCGATTTTATTTAAAATATCAAATACTTACATAAATCTAAAAAGAAGTCACATGGAAATGCACGTTACACTAGAATACGGTCAGTTTGTATGTGAAGTCAAAGTTTCAAAAAAAAAAAATCATATTTTCTACCGATTACAAAAATGTTCAGGCACTACGTACGATTGAATGTTCCTTTTGTATATATTACACGATATAACTGCTAATTATGAACCACTTATAAATTTCAAAGAAAAATACATTACTTGAGGTGGAAAAAAAAAATATTTTACGTGATTCTTAAATCGGTAGATATACCTTTTTAGTAATTATTTACTACATTAATAGGATTAATTATACGTGCGTTTATATTTATTAATACTAATTACCTGGTTAAGTTGGAGCGGAATCATTGATGATATTCCGAAATCTCTCGAGTAAAAAATAAATAAGATCTAATTTGTTAACAGACAATAAAATATAATTATCTCCACGGACCAAAGAATAAGGGCGATTAAACAATTAAGTCGAAGCTCATCTTCTACTCTCTTTGTATACAGATAATATAATTTGAGCTTCACAAAATATAACAAATACTAAATATGTATAACATTTAATTATGTATTATATTAATATAATAGATTATACCAACAAAATAAATAAATAAAAAATAATTTAAAAAAATTTGTTAAATATTACTATTTCAAAATATGTGTTACGTCTGCTATGTGCACAGAGGCTTGGCACAATATATTGCACTCAATGCATTAATCGAATCCATAAACAAAAAAAAAAAGAAACACTAAAAAGTCATCAAAATACAATGTTAAACTTTCATAGGGCTAGTGTCTATATAAAATGAAAAAACGGCACGCATTAAAGCCATTAAAGCAAAGAACTGAAAATGAAAAAACGTTAAAAAAATATTTATTTTTCTATTATGTGATTGAGCATCTAAATTTTGAATGGACAAAAAATTGTCCAAAAATGGTATATAGTTTTTTTTTTGTCTGAAACCCAGAGTCTTGACAAGCGTGTGTAGCTACCTTTAAAAACTAATTGTAGTTTATGTAAATGAAGAGCATTCATTTCCAAATGATTCAATTCAGTGCGGCCGACTTTTTCATTTAGGCGGGTTATCGCTTCACATTAATCTCCAAAGTAACTCGGGGAGATATAAATATACGTCCATTTTGTAATGTACGTTAGTTAAGTATAATTTTCTATAAGTACATAAACTATAGGTATTTTTATCTATGAGGTAAGAAAGAGGAGGGAGAGTGAGAGGTAATAATATCTACCAAAATTAAGACACAGTAGTTATATATTAGTTGTTACAAGGTTTTGTGAAGGCATATATCGAACTATATAAAATTCTTATATCATAAAAATAGCGTAGTAATATAAATAATATTTCTTATATTACGTAATATTTTAAAAAACTCACAAAAAGAAATTAAAACTTTTATAAATAAAATTATGTAAAGTATACATTGATCTTATTACACATTAACAATTCTAATAAAAATTCATATTTTTCTTTCTTGATTAACTAGCGACTTACCCTCGCTCCACTCGGCTTCATCCCTAGATACGTTTTAATGGTTAGTATAGATTTCTCAGAGATGAGATATTTTTCTGCAGTAAAAAGTATCCTATATTTTGAAACGGATAACCAGCTATTATATGCCCAGTGGCTATCTCATGATGCGTCCCCAGACAGACAGACAACACAGACAATAATTCTAAAAATTATAAATTCGGCCTCTCTATAATAATCTCGATAATAATGACTATTCCAGCAAAATTTTCCAAAATATATTTAATGTACAGATTCGACTTAAAATTTTATTATATGTATAGACAGATAGCTATTAGCTGTAAAATATGATATCTAAAAATTAATACAATTACAAGTAACTTTACTAACATTATATTGCGTAATCTGTAGTGTTAGCAGTAGTAAAAATTAAAAAAAGTTATTAGGTGCTACACTTTCTACACAGCACATTTTTTTTTCTGATATTCTCGCGAAAGAAGTTGCGGTCACAGCTAGTATGTAATAGGCATATAACAATGGGCTTTAAATTGATAATTACGTTTGCTTTATACGAGCATATCTTATAAAGTTACTTCATCTTTGGTTTATAAAACATGATTTATTAACCGAGAAGATGATGTGATAAAGAATCAAATGATATTTAACTTTACTATTCTACCAGTAACTAGTTAGTAATTACGATTTTTAATGTGTCTTGAAGAATGTTATAATATTTTCAAATACATTTTCTATCACTAAATTTTAAGTGTTATAAGGTTGTAAAAGGTTTACTTTCAAATATTTAAATCAGATGTAAATAACTTTCAATTAAGTAGCGGCAATTTTTAATAATGCGGTTTTTACTTAAAACCGACTTAACGGCGTATATAAATTAATCAATAAAAAGTCCAATCAGTTTTTTTATTAGAATTTATGATTTTTATAATTAAGTTTGGCGCTATAATTGTTCTTATTTAATTAAAGGTTTTTTTTTTGATTTTGATTAATGATTTTTTTATAACGGCTAATAAAGCCTTTTTGTTTTTCTAAATGTGTTGCCGAAGCTTATATTGTATAGATCGAGATTTATTAAATTTTAGGGGGGGAAATATGGTACATTCCTAAAAAGAAAACAATTTCTAAGGTAAAAATATTATGCAAATCTAGCGCTCCATCGAAAGTATGAATTGTAATATAAATTTACATAATTATTTTGAATAAATTAGATCATTAGAATATTCTATTTAAATAATTTATATTCCGGCTTAAAAACAAATAGTTTCCATGTCATCCTAGCTTGAACTTTCTGTTAAAATAGTAAAAATATTTGAGTATTAGGAGACAACCGTCTAAATAAAAGCTTACGCCGGAAACCCTTTGGACGTAAGCTTTTGTAGAACTACCTAGTAAGGTGAAGCTATGTATATGTACATTAAATGTATTCATGTAATAACCTCGGTGGTCTAGTGGCTAGCATGTACGGCTGCAGATCCAGAGGTAATGGGTTAGTGCCCCGGGTCCGCCACCAGTTTAGTTGGCACTTTTCACCGCCGAGTATCAGAGATCACATAAATCTGTCAGTCTGATCTCTCATTAGTCTTGTTGAGTTATCATCCCTCCGGAGATTGAGAGTGGCAGGAGTAGACTGTGCACTTGTACACTATGCACATTTAGGTTAGTGAGATGAGTCTCAGTGAGGCTCAGTGAGGCTGAGGGTGAGTGAGGACATCATTGTCCTCATCATGTCTGTATTGCATAAATTTGATATATAATGACATGGTTAACATGGCTTCATTGTTAACGAATAGAATCTATACAAAGTCTATCAATCTATCTGTCTGTCTATCCTATCTGTAAAGGGTCGTACTTTTGAATCATAATAATTTTATTAGATCTTTACCACAGTCAATTCAGGCAGGCATCTCTATTAAAAAGATAACATTTTAAAGTAAGATGTAAAATAAGAGTAAAATAGTCTTACATTTTAAAGACGAGTTTTTTTTACATTAAACAATAAATAATAAAAAATTATAAGGCAATAAAAGGTTTTTTTTATAATTAGGTCATACAATAACATTAGGGTAGTCCCTCAAACCGTAATGATTGCCGGAGCGACCGAAATGCCGATACAAATCGTGCGGCACGCGGCCTCATTTAATCACTTCACTATTGGGCGACACCTTCATGAAATAGGGGTGACAATTTTATATTTTATATTAAACTGACATAACTTAAAAATTTATTTTAATTGAACTAAAATTCACATTTATGACGACAAAATCACTTTGGATGTAATTATTGTAATATTATCTGTGAATTTTTTTTTGAATTTTATATTATTAGGTATGGACCCATTTATAGTTAATACTGTAATAGTAATGTAATTTTTTTTGGTGGAAATATCGGTTCACAATTAACGAAGATATCGCGTAATATGCAAAGAAACATACAGACTTTTGGTATTTTGTAGGTATTTTCTCGTTTTTTGAAGTCGGTCCAATAGTGATAAACGGTGTATTTATAGACGGAGACTGAGGGTTTTTTTTATAAATACTAAGATGTATGTCTTTTTAGTTTGGTAAAGATAGAAGAAGGCGAAGAATTAAGTTTACTCGTAATTTCTGTGTATATTCACCAATATGTTTATAAATAACTAAATTGTTTTTTTTTATATATTTGTTAAAGCTTAATGCTGTGGAAGTCTTATAAATATGCATTATGTAAGTGTGAATTGGACATGCGATAGTTAAAATTAAACATAAAGTAGAATGTTACTTGATTAGTTATTTGTTAACATTTATCGACAATACGTAAGATATTTTCTTTTAGTTTGGTTTTCCTGAATTGACCTCAATGACTTTTTATGTCGATAAAAGAAGAACTAGAACACTGAAAATTTCAACCTCTAAAAGAGTGAAGTGTGTAAAATCACCAGCTTTAACATGTGTATGTAAAAATAAACTTAACTGTTTTCATGTAGGTAAAATTAAAAATGCAACTTTAGAGGATTTAAATGAGACCATTTAGCACCAATATCATTTGGTAAGCCGCCAATAAAAAAAAGTGCATCAAAAAATTCTAACAATTAAAATCAAGCTGAAACCCAAATATAGAGTTTTATTGAGCTTTCTTAAAAATTAGAAGAACACCCCTATTCTATACACCTACAACATTTTATTATATCAATTTGTGCCCATTGAAAGCACAATTTTTGGTCTAATTCGTTTATAATTGCAGGATTGGGAGGTTCACGTCATACGAATGTCTTATCTGATCTTCGTAATACGTTAAGCATTAAGTAAATGAAATAACTTTATTTGTGATATAATGTATAGTTGGAACTTTTAACCGACTTCAAGAAAGATTACTTGTACTAAACATACAAATATTATTTTATTATAAATTTAACTTTGAATTTTGAGCTTTACTACTATGACTAGTAATTCTTAAATATAAACTTTTTAGAAAGATCCAAACTTTATAAACATACTTTTTATACACTTACCTCAATGATATTTGTGTTTGGCTAAGTCTATACGGCAGCACATCTTAAAGTCTTGGGTTCACTGTCAAAATGGGTCCAGATTTTCTGACAAGAAACTGTCTGTAGCCCGCAGTCGGTGATTTGGTGATGATACACCCCCTACCACGGAGAACACGGTGCGCCTGATCTTCTCTGGTCGTGTCAGCATCCTGTCAGATTGGATTAGGAGCGTGACTAAATTGAGACTGCACTGACTAAATGAAGATCACTTTTTTAAGCATACATAATTAATATAAAAGGCTGAAATAGAATACATACAAGCAAGATACAGGTTTATAAAATTATCTTCTCTTTATAGTTGCGCTATTAAATCTATCCTTGTATTGTAAAATTTCATTACATAAATATAAACTATAAATAATATAACGAGTATAAATAATAATATTTGAGCATTTATTTTTACTTCATTTTAATAATTACGAAGATAAAATTCCCCTACCCTAATTTTTGGTTCTCGGCGTTTCGAATGTTTTACAGCAATCGTGGTCACGGGAGAGACTGTTCCCAAGTACCCTGTTAATAAGTACGTCAAAGATATGAGCTATATTCATTAAGAATTTATTTCAAAATGGTTGAACAGTTAGTCCGTGAAGTACACTCTCTTTTGCATTTAAAATAGTTTATAGACTTTTTCAAATGTTTGTACATTAAAAATAAACTTTTATCTAACTATTTATGCACCCTGATTCCATATTTATCTTTTAATATATATTTTTATAAGGGACTTGTTATCCTACTTGTTTTAAATTACATTTAAACGTTATAACTATTTGTCTTTTTTATTGAACTGGACGAGAATGTCTGAAAAGAATTTCATAATATTTTATTACTTATCAATAAAATTATTATTTATAAGTTAGTCATATTGTAATTTAGGGATATTTTTGAAGTTATACACCTTTTGGAATGTTTTGAAAAAAATATGAGAGTAAAATTTTACGATGCACGCGCACACCGACAGCCAAAAAATCGACATGATGAAGTTAGCTGCATTCCTTTTACAAACAGAGAGTTGTGACATATGGGATGACCAAGAAGTATACTGTATAACTTCTTACGTGCGTACATAAATACACACACGTTTTTTTTTACTAAATGAACTTTAGTGCTATGTATCTTATCTTTGACATACGAGTATATAAAACAAAGTCGGGTTTGTTACAACACTTATAACTCGAGAACGGCTGGACCGATTTATATGTTCTTTATTTTGTTAGATTTGTCTTCACCCCTAAAAGCAGAAGAACTATTAAAACATCGGAAAAATATATTGAAAAAATCTATTCCATACTAAGCGTTAAAACGTAACTAGGGACGTACCTGAGCAAGCGAGGGTGAGTCGTTAATAGTAATATAAAATGGCACGATCTTCAATACATACAGAATTTAAACTGTCATAACTCAAACTATAGGTCACGATTTGCTTTTTTAAATTTCACGGATGTCGGTTACCAAGAATTACTTTTTTCTAAGCACAACTATCCTTTAAAAAAGGTTAATAAACAAAAAAAACGTTAAGAAAAAATAAACCTTTCCGTGCAAAAGTGTCGTAACTCACTTCATTAAGACTTTTGCAGGAAATTAAAAAGTCGAGAAGTTGAATTAAATAATTAACTATGCCATTATATGCACGAAAAGATTATAGAAAAGTATTATGTGGGGGATAGCTTTTGGATATTATTATTGTTTAGTGAAAGTAGCGACATGGCACGATATCGTGTTATAAAATTAACCACGGATTTTTTTCTTTTTCTTGCTCTTTCTTTTTAAGTTACAGCAAATTTTATCTTTCTAAGGACATACTAAAAAAAATTATGTAATGTAAATTACAAAGTTCATATCAATAACATAACTACAATATAAACAGATAAAATACGCTTATTCAAATTGCATGTTGTTAATGAATGGTTCATTTTCCTTTAATTCATCATTAGTTATAAGAAAAACTATACATATACAGCGCTAACAGAATGACTGGTTTTTATTATGTTAAAACGTAGCTTTGAAAAAATGCCTTTCAGTTTTTATTATCAAAAATATTAGAAAAGAAATGCCAAAAGCCCATAACGGAGCAAGCAAGGATGCTTTGAAGATAGCTATTTGCCATACAACGTCATGAATAGGTTTATAGTGAAAGTAAAATACAAAACACCCCGTCTTATCACCTCTACTGGTGACAGGAGGGCTGGCGCATTTTTCGCCCAAAGAATTGGCATTGCCATTCAACGGGGGAATGCGGCTAGCATTCTTGCCACTATTCCACGCGGACATGACTTGTACAGTAATAACTAAGTGTACATATGTTTGTATATATAATTAAGTATATTTGTAATTTTCTTTTTTGTAAATAAAGTATTCCACGTTTATAGTGTAAATTGTAGTTAAGAATGTGAAAGTTTGTGAAAAGTATTAAGTGTGTGCGAAAAATATGTACCTAATTTTTATTACGAGGGGTGAAATAATCAGTGATAAAGTTTAAATAAACAGAAAAAGACAAAAAATGGCAAAAGCAAGAATAACTGAATCATCTTCTCAAGAAAGCGCGTTTCGAAAGATTTCTGTGTGGTTACACTACATTACATAATTCTAACAAAATATAAGGCACAGCGGTAATGAAGTGATTATATTTGAAGAAAATAATATGACTTCGTCACGTGAGCTTTTTTAGATTAAAACTTTAATTTCTTTTACTATTTTCTTATAGATTTAAATAAAAACTGTTAGAGAGTAGGAAAATTTATCGTCATTTTATTTATTTTAATCTAGTATTCCTTAAAAGGTGTATTTTTGTGATACAGACCTAAGGAATAAGATTCCATAATTGCTTACATACATTATCCTTTAAAAGTGACCCAGGATCCGAAGGTTATCCAACAATTTGATCATCCAGAAAGAAAGGCTCTCTAGGGAATATCTAGGCCATTTTATTTTCCTTTTGGTAATCATTTTGTTGCATGGCATCAAACGATAGTATGCTATCAGCAATATTATTATTTGTTAAATGTTGTTTGTGATCATTTACTTTTTGGGTGATTCAAATATTTTGTGGAAAACCTAGTCATTTTGCAACTTAAAATTTAAAGCTGGACTTGTTATCTCTCTCCATTTTGTATTGTTTTCAGCAGATAAATTATATTAGCATATTATAATATGAATACGCGAAGTATTTTTTTAATTATTTCCGAAATTCTATTTCAATTCAAATGTCTATTAAACAACGATCGCTCAGTAAAATAAAAATCGAAATCAATCTTTTACATAGCGTAACTAATAAACAAGTATAATAACTCTGGACAATCTAATCCACTATAACCAGTAATGTATTTAACGACCGCCAGCCTATAATCAAAAGCGTATCAGGCAAAATCAATTTTTCATCGCTCGATTTGAAAATTATCATACAAAGCCCAATGTATTTAATCGACCGATGGAGACTCCTCGTTCATTCTAATGCATAACTGTAATAACATTATATACATACCATACTATATTTCTTTATATTTTTTACTTTTTAAAAAAACCACTTGTTATATCATCATTTGATATGAAAAATAATTAAATACTATTTAGCGCATATACTATTTAGATGTGAGATTCAGTAGTCAAGCCAAACTTAGAACGGTTTTGGAATTTCATGTTGCCTTTTTTGTACACAAATAAAGGGTAAAGACTCCTCCAGACTCCCGTCTTTTGGCCGAGAAAAAGCTTTCTTACTGTTTGTTGTACTGCCTGTCAATGCCATGCCTGAAGTTGTAACAGATTGACATATTTTTGGATATATTCCAATGAATTGATGAATGGCTATATGAGCCGAATATAAAAATATATATGAGATGTACGTACATATGACGGAGTGTTTTAAGACCTAAGCAAAGCGAGAGGTAATTGCTAGTTTACGTAATGATGATGTTCTCCTGACCGATTCCAGCCACGGCGGCCAATCTCATTGAGACTAGTGCACAAGTGTACGCGCAGACACAGCGTGCACTCTCTATTTCTGTCACTCCCATATTCCGGTGGGACGACTGCTCGACACGACCGGTGAGAGTTAAGGCGCAGGACTGACGGCTTTACGTGCTCTCCGAGGCACGGAGGTGAAACACCGCCAACTTCCCAACTCCGGGCTGTTACTGAGACTTACTATACAGAAAGACTCATAACTAAACTTGGCCCGACCCGGGACTCGAACCCAGGACCTCCGGGTTACACCACCGAGGCAGTTTACGTATTATATCATTATCGATAGTAGCCGTTCTTTTATCATACCGAAATTATAACCTTGATATGCCTTTCATTGATATTATATGTGAACGGAACCGATAAGTGATTTAAGATATTAGCTGACATAATTATTAGTTTTACTCTGAGAGCAATAAATAAATGTATTAGTCATTATACTAACCAGTTGCTCCACCTAGTGGCAAATATACTACACATTATAATTTATCCTAACGGAAATAATTAATTATCATGTATTAATTGTACAATATATTTTTATTGTTTACTATAAATAAAATTTATTCTACGATAAACAATAATTTCTCTTAGGATAAAATATATCTTCTGCTATAAAATGTAATTTATACATAAATAATAACAGATTGATATTTGAAACGTTGGCTATTAAAAGATTTTTTATGATTGTTATAATTAAAATATATTTTAATAAATAAGAGACAAATGACGAGAATGAACTATATAGTTTATACAAAAGTTCAAGTTGTACAGAAATCAGTGGCGTACCGCCCTAGAGTAAACAAGAGCCTCTACTTTTTTCTTACCATAGTGTCATCTGTTTTAGAGTAGTATATATATATACATATACATATATATATATATATATATATATATGTACATAACTAAATTTTCTTTTTAAAGATTGTACTACTTTTTTAAGAGTAGCACCAGTTTCATGGATGCTAGGTTCGCCACTGGCAGGAATCAAACTCACGATTACTGATAAAGAGAGTCACAAATGTGCAAGACTGCACCATAATTGTCTTCCTAATTTTAAAATATGTCAAAAAATCTTATATTACATTAATTTTATGACTAATTACCCAAAAAGACACTAATGAAAATGAAATAATAGTAAATTAAGTAAACAATTTAAAGTGTCTTCCGATCTAGTATTGCCATAAAACAAAGAATGGAATTGAAAATTTTATATTCATCGATTAATTCATTCATAATACACTGCTTTTAAAAAATATGAAAATGAATGAATGAAAATGTTATTAAGAAAAAGATAATTCATTTGGAAAGAACCGTTTCTAATTAACAACTTAAAACAAATGCTCCCGTAATATTAATAGTCGTTGAGTATTTTTTTCTTTACAATTCATAATACCTGTATTTAAGTAATAAGTTGTTTCTTATGAAACACCTTTAAGTAAGCAATAAGTTTTTAATGCTTAAAAATTAAAATTTCTAATAAGTAATACACAGCAGGATGTAGTACAAAAGGGTCGACTACAGTGTTGTAATTGATAAAATCTAAAGGCAATATTTTTATAGCATATTAGTATCACAATTTAATTGTTCAATATTTCATATATTATAAACAAAATGTAAATTAATAAAATAAAAGAAAAATAAAAGAAATTAATTATGTATTTGAATATTTTTGAACTTAATAGTAATATAAAAAATATTTTTAAAGACGGACCAATAACGAAAACCACCTTTAAAATAAAGCATTAAAATTGAGTCGTCACAATCTAAGTAGCATATTTGTTGCATAGGGCAGCGACACTTACAGCTCGCGTTCTCTCGCGGGGTGTCAGCGCGTCGTGACGGCGCAATTTTCACGTCGCACCTCGCCAATCGCTCAATTTAGTTGTCAAGCCAGCCCGTTCGAGCATTATTAAGACTTTCGGCCCTAACGCCAGACGCCGCACCTCGTCGATACTAATTAATTTACACGTTACAAACTTACGTGCAGTTTACGACGTGACACGCTAACATAGGCGAGTCGGGCAGACCACAAAAACGAGCGATTAAAATCTAATTTACGAACACTGAATCAACACTCGAAATCAAACTCGATACGTGACGTTATTGAATCGCGTACCACGCCACAACCTGACAATTTGCCCACCATCACATTCAATCATCTCCACCTAACGACCGTCGATAAAAAACTGGAACACTCGACAGACGCTCCGAGGAAGTCGGACAACAATAAAAAACAAATAAGTAACTCGAGCAAATTAAGTTATAACCTAAAACACGTATGAAGCCATCATCTCAACGGTGTAATCATATTAACGACTACAAAAGGAGCGGCAAAAAACAGAAAAATTAGAGGATCGGGAAATGTGGGCCAAACAAAAACGTAACGTATCGTCTAATTATAGCTGTTGTTCGAAAAAACAATTTTATGTTTCGAGCTCGGGAACACACGGGATATTTTCTTTTTCATTCCTTCTATTTCTTTAAAATATTTTATTTATTTTTGGATGTATATAAATTATTTTAAAGTCTGTATCAAAGAAATTTAATTACTTAATTACTATTGTATAAAGTTTCATAAAAAAAGTTTAAATATATGATGAATGACGCTAATATATTCACAATAATTACTAAATAATATCTGAAACAATTAAATACTAATATTTTTTACAATCAGCGTTGTTAAAAACTGCCTTTGATACGTCAGCCAAAAACTATTGAATTTAGGGATACATAAAATCAACTAGTGTGAAAGCACCTCTTAAGAATCCTTCATTATTTCGATGTGTATAATACTTTTATTTTGGTTCCACCACGATTATTATTTATGAATTATTATTATTTGAGAATTTATTATTAGCTTGGAGAGCAAGCGCGTCCTTTTCAATTTGCCACAAGGTGCGGGGAATTTAGCCTGCCAGGTATAGGAGGATTCTTATAATGGCTTTCGTCTTTTTTCTTAACGTCTTTTTGACATTTGTTTTCGGTTTTGTTAATTAAATTTTGTGTTCAGTTCCCAGACGCCGCAAATTGATTCAGATTATAATTGAATCATTTCAAATATCTTTGGCTTCTGAAAAGCTTTTTGTAATTTGATGGCATCATTTGAAAATTAAATAATTCATTTTTTTTTAATTTTTTATGAAAATGAATTAAACATTTTTACTCTTATGAAAAGATACTTTGATACATGAATACATACATTCTCACCATATCCTACGTCAGTCGTTAACTGGCTATTACAAAAAATCGATTAATGTTATTCGATTTTATTATCAATAAATATGACACCTTAAAATATAACGTCAAAACGTTGGTCCAACCATTTCGCCATCTGTCTGAGCCGAAAGTTTACAATTAAATGATAGCATGTCATTCATTTGTCAGTATAAAGTATAAACAATATTACACGCTTTATACCATACTTCCTGACATAATCATTATGAAGAAATTTTTCCTTGATTATTTTAAGATCGCTAAATTAGCTTTATAATGCAAACTTTATTATTAACTTGCGGCTCACCCTCGCTTCGCTCAGGTTCGCCTCTAAGAAAGCAAAAACAAACCTATCCCACGGGAACCGTACATTTTTCTGAGATAAAAAGTAGCCTATATGCTAATCCAGAGTCTGGAATCCAGACTATAATCTATCTCTGTGCCAAATTTCATCCAGATCTGTTCAGCCGTTTTGGCGTGAAAGAGTAACAAACATCCATACATACTCACAATCTTTCACATTTATAATATTAATACGAATTAAATTGGTCTATACCAACAATACAAAAATATTTCATATTAAGACATAAATTACCCTTTGCATTTTGCACATGCTGTATAAAAACAGCTTTGTCGAGAACAACAATTTAAAGAAAGGTACCACAAATAACACAATGTTAAATTAGACCTCATTCGTTATGAATAATAATCTAAAAATATATTATGTACATTTGAACTTTTATAAATTAAATTATTGTAAAGAAGTAAAATGATCTTAATAATAATTAGAAATGATGGTCTGATATTAAAAATTCCTTCGCTCATAGCGAGCCACACATAAATATGCATAATATGTGATATAAGCTTTGACAAAAAGCTCCCTAGACGTGAGAACTGATACCTATAATATAATATATTCTTTTTCTAGTAATAATAATTTTGATAGCATCCAATTCATCGCTAATTATTAAACAATTCAGTACTTTTGCTTAACCCTTTATAATATTTATGTACCATTACATGAATGAATAAAATAAGCATATTAATATGTTATTTGGCAATTTATAGGGATTATTCCGGGATAAAAAGTATCCTATGTCTTTCCCAGGGTCAATCAAACTATCTCACCAAATTTTATCTAAATCGGTTATGTAAATCCAGAGATTATCACCTACAACGTCACAAACTCACAAACTTTACCTCTTTATTATATTAGTATAGTAAAACAAAAAGTACGTTAAATGTAACTTATTTTTAAACGTCGTTAAAAGGTTCCAATATTCAATAGAAATACAGTATTTAATTCGACTTAAACAGAGCTAGGAGGTGTCTATTTGAGATATTACTCCTCAGATACACATTGTTATGGCTCGGCATAAATTACCAAGTACGGATAAATGCCCTCGGGCCTTATCGGTTGTTATTGGCATCCCGTCTATATTGTTTATTCGTGTGTTACCCATATATGCAAAACATTGGCCTATTCTAGACAGTGTGAAATAGTTAAGCTGCTTAGTCTCTAACTACACAGTAGTTTAGTAGATAATGTGTCATCCATCCACTTGTCACTCCTACCTACAAGTACAATACATGAATGAAAATCAATAATATACTCATACATATGGTCAAGTGTTTGCAATTTGCATGTTTTATTACTTTTAACATTCATATTTCAATGCAACGACAACTGGACGTAGCCAGTCGCAGAAAAGCACAGAATCGACAGCTCAACGTGCTCTCCGAGGCAGAGAGTATTTCGTAACAGAAAAATCTAGTAACTACTTTGGCCTGATCCTGGATCGAACCCATGCCTGTTCGAGTCTTAGTCAGACTAAATTAGATCAGCAGCCGTACAAGTTAGTCACTAACCAAGCAGTGAAACAAAAGGTGGTCATACACGTTAAGGTATAGAGTATAAACTATACACGTTAGTCACCTATACGGTTTTCTGTAACTATTCGTTCTGAGTTAGCTGTGTAGTTTAACTGTACAGTCAAAACTACGCAAGCATGCTCCACCATATGTTATCTTCACATTAGGTATATTAGTAGACTACATTAGGTACTTCTTTAGAACTGACTTATTTAAAATGAATTGCTCAGAGACATCTCACATAGTTATCCTCACCTATATAGATAGAAGGTACTGTTTTTTACCTCGTTCTGTAATCAAAACCCATAACACATACCTTTCAAATATTCATACCTCATTATTCTAAGACGTACCTATATTAATAATTTATGTGCATAGGAATTAACTGTACTTCAATTGCTAATGTTAAACTTAACGCAAAATTTATTTTATTTTCAATACTAATTTTAAAATTATTCAAAAAAGCTAAATTTACTTTAAGCTGAAGAATAGAACAAAAGTAAAAAAAAATAAACCGACTTCAAAAAAATAAATAATAATCAAAACCGACTTTCAGGCACTAAAAATTAAAAAATAACAGAACTGGTTTTTCTTTACTATAGATGCCTGATCAGATATTTTCGAAGTTCGGGCCAATCGACAATACAATTTTGTATATTTGTTTGGAAGCCCTAATAGATTATCATATGTGAATATTTTGCATTTCCCATAATATTACATACCATGATAACCCATTTTTTTTTGAATTCGATTAATAAAAAAAAACATCCTGGCATATTATTTACAAAAAAACATAAAAATTAATTTTGACACCATGTATATAATAACATAGGTATTAACTTCACAAATTCAAATCTCACACCTTCCAACAAAATCCAACATTTTCTTCAACATTAACGGTGTTTCCAATAAGGTATCTACAAAATTATTAATCACATTATGAATTGCTTGTAATACATTTACGTCTCGGTTAACACTCCCGCGTTGGCTATCGGGCATCGCTCGCACGCTCACAACGCCCCGCCATTTATATTAAGCTTTGTGTACTATACCGATCTTTGCGCTTAAATGATTTTGTTTCTGGCTTTATTTTATTAATCGCACTACGCATCTTAAGTGGTGGATGAACTAACCGTTTTTTAAGACTTCGATCGTTTCGAGCTAATGATGGTGTAAACTCCGGCTGTTATTTAGAAAATTATATTAAATGTTACACTGCAAACATAAACCAAATATACATTATATATTTATTACAATCTCAAAAACACGTTTTTAGAAAAGGCGGTAATAAGAAAAGAAAGAGTTACCTACTTGTCTCTTGTTATGTCATCTTGTTCATTTGGCACAAACGACGATAGTATTTTCGCATTCACAAAATTATGTATATGAAATTAACATATATAATTAAAAATAGGTGACTAACTATAAAACAAACGAATATAAAATTAAGTTACATTTTTCCGAATCTTTATAAAATCCTAAAAACTAATAGTTTTATAAATATAATTATTGAAATGAAATTCTATTAATAAATATTCTATTATAAAGGCAATATTTTCCTTATTAAAATAAAATTACAAGAAAGCTCGCTAAGCGGTACGCGCGACCCTATCGCGCTAGCGGGTTATTATTTTTCATGTTATTGTTATTGCGAGCAGCGCTTATTATCCCGACGTTACGGCGCTTAACAAACTATTAAAGGTCTCTTCTTAACGCCTTATTATTTTGATAAACCATCCGATTGTTCGAAAAGCCTTTTTAAGATAGGAAGTACCGTTTTGTAACAAAGAAATTGTGTGAACGGTCTTCACAAAAACAACGCTCGATATAGATCAGTGACTGGACATTTTTAAGTACATATACATAACATAACATATAAATGTTAACGTCTCTATTATATCATTTATTAAAGGCTTTTATAATAATGTAAGAATATTGCTGTTATTTTTTAAGTTTAACAAAACAAAAGCAGTAGTAAATCAAGCTAGTTATATTTTAACGAGGTTTCGATATATAAATTTTCTATTTCCGCCGACGCTTTCTAATTAAGCATAACAACTAAATCAAATGGACAGTCAGACAGTGTAATTTTTCTTCATATCGTCAAACTGTTATTTATTAGCTTTGAAAAATTGTTCTTTCATTCTTTCAAAACATTTTCAATATTTTCAAATCATTAAAAAACTTTTCATTAGAGGGAGCTAAGAACGCACTAACCCGCTACAGCGTGTAGTATCGAGGCGTGGTCACAAATGCAATCACGTTGTATTGCGTCAGTAATAAAGATTGGCATATTGCAAGGCCCTGTAATTGTTAAATCATTTATCGTAAAATATTTCTCAATTCGCATGTTTGGATGCCAGAAATGGATGGCAATTACCATTCGGCATCACTGTGTCGGACCATACGTGATAGTGGTTCTTTAGGCTTCTTAACTTTCTCTTATAAGGTCAATATTTATTGCACTATTATAAAAAATGTGTAGGTTTACATATAAGTTTATGATGTGTTAATTTCTTCAGTGTACACGTATATCGTATAGTATTAAGTAACCTGATGTATGTTAATGTATTTCGGTGTCAATTTGATACGTTTGATTAAAAATTATCAAAAAAAGATTGACTAAAATGGGTTTTTTTCAATGAATACTAATAGGAGAATCGGATTCTGTAAAAAAGATGGCGGGCAGCGAATGGATGCGTGCTGCCCGGGACCGGGATGGTTAGCGCTCATTGAAGGAGGCCTTCAATCAGCAGTGGACAACGACGATAGACTGATTGAAAAAAAAAATAGAAGTATATTAAAAATGTCTTATAAATTGAATAATAAATTTATATAATAAAACATGTACATGTAACACTTTATAAAACATTAACAAAACATCTGTAAAATCAAAACATCTCTAGAGATAAGCGGATTGCCATTTAAAATAAAATAACATTATAAGCTGCATGACAATTTATTTTCACCGCACTAAAATAATATCGTTCTTATTCCACAATTTAGTAGCTAAATATATACGCGAATTTATTTTTAATCTTAGGCATATTTCTCGTATGCGCCCGCGCAAATCGCACCCAAGCAACTGACAGATATTATAATTAAATTAGCTTTACCACAACCGACGGGTTAATTAACTTTAACTAGTAATTGAATGTTTTATTTATTGCTAATTACTTGTGTTTTTGATGTAGGTACAGTCGTCTCGAAATTTATATATTATGTCTGTAAAAGAATAAATTATATAAAGTTATTGTATATAAAATTGTAATATTAGATATTTGAAGCCAAATAATTTAACTATACACCATAAATATGCAGATATGTATATAAAAAAATGTGTGTGTGTACTTATGTACGCACGTAAGTTATACTTCTTTAGCGTAACAGAACAAAAATAGTTAAAGATTTCATCCAGTATGTCACAACTCTCTGTTTGTAAAAGGAATGCAGCTAACTTCATTATGTCACTTTTTGGCTGTCGGTGTGCGCGCATATCGTAAAAATTTTACCCTCATAATTTTTTTGCAAACGTGCCAAAAGAAGTATAACTACAAAAAAATTAATTATTTTTGATAGCACACTTAAAATCAGAAATTTTATTATCGGCAGACAGAGCGAATAAAAAAATATAGTACATATACATATAGGTATATAAAAAATAAAACAGTATATCAATTATAGGTAAATATAGGTAAAAATAAAGTAATATATTTATGGTACGACTGTACACTTAAGCCATAAGCGGATTATGTGCGGTAATGTAATGTTCAGTTGGATTATACACCAGAACTTAAGAACATATGTTAAAATTATATTACATTCTACTACAGAACTTGTTTATTAAAAAGGTAGTTCTGTTTGTGTTTTACTTTTATATTTTATTACCTTGTAATAGTTTATTGAAATGTAAAATAACTATTTCTATATTACGTTCTAAATTACTTTAACAGTAAAGAACACGAAATTTTATAATATGTGCCGATGTATGTATTACTAATTTTTTTTTTTTTTTTATACCACGTCGGTGGCAATCAGGCATGCGGCCCGCCTGATGGTAAGCGGTTACCGCAGCCTATGGACGCCTGCAACACCTTGGGCATCACATGCGCGTTGCCGACCCTTTAAAAACCTATTTACTCCCCTTTTGAAGGACCCCATACTGTAGCCCTTTGGGAAAACCTCGGCAGGGAGTTCATTCCACAGCGAGATGGTCCGTGGGAGAAAGTTCCTCTGAAACCGAACTGTACGGGACCATTTGGGCTGCAATGTGTGAGCATGAACTCCCTGTCGATGGCGAGCGGTGCGGTGATAGAAAGTGGCCGTGGGCATCATTTCGAACAATTCTTCGGAACACAGCCCATTGTACAAACGATAGAGCACACATAGGGACGCAAAATCTCTTCTTAGACTTAGGGGCTCTATATCGCTTGTGAGTATTGGATCGTCGACAATTCTCACAGCTCTCCTCTGAACCGAGTCAAAAGGCCCAAGCTGGTATGCCGGTGCTCCCGCCCAGAGATGCGAGCAGTACTCCATATGGGGACGGACTTGCGATTTATATAAAATTTATGTTAACTTATGTTAATATAAATATTTAATATTTAATATTTAATTAATTTATGTTAACTTATAACATTTATATTTAAAAAGAACGTCCTTTTGTAATTTAATCAAAATTATAAAATTGTCGTATTTAATTATTTTCTATTAGGTATATAGGTGTTTTGTTATTTTTTTATTTAAATTAAAGAATTAGAATGTGCGAACTATGTCAAATAGCGGTCACATTTATATAATGCTATAATATCTACCAACATGAATAGTTTAAAAAGTAAAAATATTTTTTACTACTCTGTTAGTATTTTACGAAAAACACGCGTTGATGTCTTTTACATACATAATTATGTTTCAACTTTTTTACGTACCTACTAAAGTTAAAAAAATATCACAGTTTCGTGAGTGTTGGTGTATTTATTTTGTATAAAAATCTTCTCTTATAATATCTAGCCATTAAAAAAGTATAAATAATTTTATATTATGTTATTCTCTTTTTTTATTCCTGAGGATTTAAAGATAGGGATCATAGAGCACCGGACTTAATAAAAAAACCTTACTAAAATTTTGTTTTAAAATTAGATTAAAAAAATCACATAAAGAGCCTATAGGGAAGAACTAAAACAAGATGTTATAAATTTCACCAGTTTAAGAATATATATCCTAGTACATAATAATATGTAATAGAGAAAAAAAACTACCATACAATATTTTCAACTTGTAAAGCCAAATTGAGCGAACTTGAACCCGGATCTCGCACCTCCAAGACTTTCACGATCAAATCATTTCTATTTTGATTACAACTAGCTACTACGATGAAAGAAAACAGCATATTTTAAGGAAAGCCAGGACGTTTGAGAGAACCAAACTAATTTTGGAAAGACATGTGAAGTCTGCATTCCGCATGTAGCCAGCGAGTAGACCATGGACTGTTTCCCTAATGGACATCACATTAAAGGGAGGTCCATGCCCAGCAGTGGGACGTCAACGATGATATTATTACTAGAGACTTACCCTCTCTTTTCTGGATGCGTTCCTTAACTTAAATCGTTGAGGAACGGATTAAAAAATGTCCAACGAAAAATCCTTTTTTTTTATGCCAAGAACTTTCGCAGGCATATATAGAAAAACCCGCTAGTGTTATCGCAATCGCATCAATATTTTAAGAATGCATAGAGGATAAACATAAGAACATTCATTTTATTTATATAGATAGATATATTATATATAACGAAGACTATAGTTGAAAACATAATAGATACAGGATAAGCTTTAAATTTTAGTTATAGGACCAATAAAGGAAAGCAACTAAAAAACCCTCTTGTAACAGTTAGTCAGCTTTTTACCATAATTGAACAAAACATCGTTTGTCGACTACACAATAGATCGATAGCTCGTGAGCGGCGATCATCGCTTTTATTGATTTAACAATCATATTTATTAGATTAGCCGTCCCGCTCTCTTTCAAATACAATCTGTAAATCTTTGTTAAGTGGGATATAATATCATTTGATTTATTTTTTGTAATGATCAATTATATTAGCTTGAAATATATTAACTTTTAATCTTCCATCGTTTGTATTGTTCATAACCACTGTAAACCTTTTTAAACAACAACCTGTTGTTGCTGTAAGCTTTTGCAAAAGTTGAGAGTGAGTGACTAATTGAGTTTGTTATTTCTTTATTCCATGACGCATTAACGAGTCTGAGAGCAAGAGATAGTGAGAGATAATATGTATTAATATCGTAAATAAGTTTATTACCAAAATAATTATATTTTGCCCTTGGAATGTGGAGTTTTTTATTTTGATACAGGGCCACACTTGATGTTATTCATTTAAAATTCCTAAAACATAGTTAAAAATTTTTTTTTTGATAATCTAAATTGTATTGCTAAGAGGCTCAATGGGGTTGACAAATTTTGTATACGAATTATTTTTCACATAAAAAAATATATACAACTATCAATACTACGTTTTAAGCATATATAATTAAAGTATTTCAAAGGGCTCGCAACAAAGTGTGCCAATCCGATAATTAGTCAGTTCCAGACGATTTATATTACGATAATATCTTAATAACATTCACGTTCAATTTATTAAACGCGAGTTTACGTTATCTTGCGTCTGCTTAACACCTCACGACGTTCAGCTGCGGCAGGCGGCCACGACGCGTATTTACAAACTGCATATAGGTATATTTAACTGCAAAGATCTATATTTAATGCAGAATATACATACTTTTTTTGTTATTTGTTCATTGCTTTTTTAAATTAAAAAGAAATTATTGTTTTAATCCCTCCACGACCGCGGACACGCCGGCGTTACAGTTAACCATAGATTTTAGTATTTTTATTATATCAGTATTTTTTACAACTGGACCTACTGGATGTATAAATAGTGACCATAAACTGTCTCAATATAAAAAAAAATGAAATGAAATCAAAAAATACACCTTCGAAATTTAAATATTAATTGTAACATTAAACAACCAATTTGTAATATTTACAATAACTATAGATAAAATATTTAATATTTTTACTACCACAATTCATACCTTTAATATAATTCAAAAGGCGTTATGCCTTTACGCGTTCCGCGGCAGACACAAAGGCTGTTCGTAAGCCGAGATGAAAATAAAACAAGGCACATAATAACCTTCGTCTCGAGGTGTGAAACTGTCACGAGTGATGACTCCATTATTAGCCGGCTGAATTATATTGGAAAGTTATAACCCAACCAATTATATATACAAATTGTTTATATTATACATACTGATGTGATAAACTTTTTTCTTGTGATTCTTGATACTTATACAAAACAAAACTTTCTCTAAGCTTTTAGCTTAAGTACATTGAAAGTTTATTTTGTCTTTTTGTGTAAAAAAAACTAAGAAACTAAAAAACTTCTTATAGTATTGCGATTTTATATGGTATGGTTACATATAATGGCAAACCTATTAATGATTTTCATGTCGTCTGTTACCTGCATAGAATTTAATAAGTTAAATATAATCGGTTAAAAAGTATTACCGGTTATTCAATTTGTTGTCGTTATTGATAATTTTCGCTACTTTCAAAACATTTCTCTGTATTATTTATCATTATATGCTTAATTAAGTTAGTTTCGATATATCAATAATGTATGTTTTGTCTCAGTACTTAAAATAGTCAATATAAATTAAATCAGAAATAGTAATAAGTTAATTTGAACTCATTACAATAAGATATATTAGTAGTTTTTGACATTAAAAACCATTTCGTCTTAATTTTATAATGTTATAAATTCTTAGCATATTTTTTCTTTATATTAAAATACAACAAGCACACTAAGAGCATTTGTAAATTCTTAATATGTGCTAATTTCGAACGTTTATTACACAAATACTTTATTATTACTGCAATTACTATCACGAATCTTCCATTAGTTGTTTAATTGCGTGAAATGAAGTCTGCTTATTGTTTTGGTGCGCACACGCACGCCCCGTGATGGGCGGGAACTATCAACCAATCAGAGCACGCCTAGAGACATTATGATTATAATACTAGATTAGAAATATGTGAGAAAAAATAGTTTTAATCTATACAAATATGTAAAACAAATTTATTTTTTAAATAACATGTAATTCTTATTACTATGTATAATTATCATATCATTATATTATAGTTGACAATAACTAACCATTGAAAAATATTGATATTCCCTATTATAAAAAAACCTTTAATTTTTATAATAAATACACCAATCAATGCCAAATTAGCCAACTCACTAAGTCTTATCTGCCAATCAATATATCACGTAATTAGAATATATCATTTTACATACATATGTTTTTTGTTAATTATTGTAAGTGAAGTTGAGGCAGTGGTAGCCCAGTGGTAACGCGCTCACTTGGGAAACCGAATAAAGCGAGTTCAAATCCCGGGTCTCGCACCTCTGATATTTTCATGTGCGAATTATTGCTAACATCATTACCACATGACTTACGGTGAAGGAAAATATCGTGAGGAAACCTGCATGTTTGAGAGAACCTAGCAAGTTTTCGAAAGACATGTGAAGTCCGCCAACCCACACTTGGACAGCGTAGTGGACTGATCCTGATCCCCCTCACATTGAAGGGTCGAGGCCCAGCAGTAGGACGTTAAAAAGGGCTGGATACAAGTGTAATCGGTTCTAAAGTTGTTTTCCTATGTGTTATTTAAAATTACAGCATGTATCACCGTGAGAGCGATGTAAAGAAGATTTAATCATAATTAAAATTATTTCACTTACCTAATTCGAGCTGACAGTCTGACAGATTGTGTGTGGGAGGGGGGTGGCGGCGTGCTTTGAACCGAGAGGTGCTAATAACGAGGCATCCTGCTGCGTGCGCGCCCCGCTGAGTGAGGAATGCCAGGGTAAAAGATACTATTGGGATATTATATACTGATTACTGATACTTTACTAATGTTATAATTATATTTTCAGTCGTAAACAGTATGTTTGAGCAATATTGATCGAAAGATTTTCTCGCCTTATATTATATAGCTAAATTAAGTCGAGAATCGATTCTCTCATAATACTAATGTTGTTTTTACGTTTATTCCAACCTATTAGATATATTATATTTGTGTGGACCTTTCTCCCAGCATCATGATAACGAAATCCGTTATTATTTAACTAGCTAGAATCTCAGATAGAAAATTCAGATTTAATTATAAGTATAGATAATATATTAACAGTACCTACAACGTCAACTTAATAATGAATAGTATTATATGATCTGTGACAACGGTTAACTATTTAATGAAGTATGCAGATATATAATAAATAGGTTATATGCAGAGCTACCAGCTGTTCACACTTCTTAAATATTTAATTGTTTTTTTACGCCATTTTCTACAAAGAAAGTGGTAAAATGCTAAAAAATAACAGAGAAAGAAAACTTTCATAACAATAATTATTACCAAAACACTAACTATCCTATACAGCAACGATACTAAACATATACGAAGTCTGTTTTCTACACTGTCATAAAATCATTCGAAGTTATTGTAGACTATACATATTTCTCATATTTTATTTTATAATTAAATATTTGTATATAAGATATCGATTACTATTAACTGTAATCATGTAATCATAAGAAAGCTCTAAAACTTGTTTTGACTCTATGACATATGGACATAACTGTCCTTTTTATATACAATGCTTTATAAATTGCTCTTTAGTATAGTAGATATAATAATTAGCAGTTGACAGTTTATCTTTGGTCATTTATTTCATAATTTTAACATCTTTTAACTATGTAAAACAATTTATTCATGTCATGTATGTCACACATACATATATTTATATAATTAAAAAAAACACAAGTGTAATATTCAAAAGGTAGAGGTGCTTATAACACTTTCTTAGATTTACGCGAATATTTGCTATTTAAAAAAAAACTATCATAATGGATTTTTTTGACGGACACTGACAGATCTCTCCCGTGACCATGATTGCTGCGAAACCTCGGAAATTAAAAATCAAAATAAATCCTCGAAAAAAATTTAAAATATAGTTTTATGTACGAGGTGCTTATTTTATTCTTTGGAAAAAATATAAAATTCATAGCAGTAAAGTAATTTATTAATTACTAACATTGCCCGCGGCTCCGCCCGCGTTCAAATGACCAAAAACCAAATTCTTAGGTTTTACATATTAGTTTACTCTTACAATGCAGTTTTTGTATTTTTTCTCAGAAATGATATATTTTCCCGGGTTAAAAAGTATCCTATATGTTGACCCGGATGACCAGCTATCATCATACTAAATTTCATCAAAATCTGTCCAGTGGTTTTCACGTGATGCGGTAAACGGACAGACAGACAGACAAAAAGTTTAAAAACTATAGATTCGGACTCTGTATCGATAATAATGTCTATTTCAATTAGATTTTCCAAAAAATATTTAATGTACAGATTTGACTTTTTGAATTTTTTTACATGTATAGATTAAGTCGTATTCATTGTTTTTTTTTCGTTATAATAAAATATTCACTATTTTCATTTATCACTGGCTTCTTTCAGTACAATCCGTAGAAAATCGTGTTTCTAAGTATTTGTTGACCGATTTCAAATAGTAGGACACTTAATAAATAAATTTTACGAGAACAGTTTTTCATGAGTGAAGAAAAGCTACATCCTAAGGATGTTTTAAGTATTTTTTAATTTATTGAAGACGCTGTAGGTACTTTTTAGTCTAACATCTCTCTACGAACGTGACACTAGGAGTGGAGCGATTACACATATGAGTACTTAGATAAACTATGCGTATAGAGCTACGGACAAAAGCTAGTTAATATATATATATATATATATATATATATATATATATATATATATATATACGACAATCTAATGTAACTATGATTTTATTTCATTACAAATTCAATTATTCTTACTTTACAGAACCACCAATTTTATCAAATTATATTAATAAACATATTTTAAAAACTATTTGATACTTATTTTAATCTATATTTCAAAATATCATCTTTGAATTAAAAATAATGCCACTTAAATTAGATAATCTATTACTTATTCGGCAGTGCATAACTTTTAACGGTAGCTATTAACCTTCTATTTTAATTAAATAACGACCTTAAGTAACGCTTTGTATCAAACAATTTAACCATTTCTAACATATTTCTATATTAAATTTAAGTTATAACTTAACAAAGTTGCAATCAAAATATATAAACTTCAAGCAATAGAAAAGAGTTAGTGTTTTTGCAAACCATACAAGTAATAAACTGTGAAAAGCTTGAGAACAGAAATTTCTGTACATTGTAAAGCAAATTGTTTTACCGACGACACGTCTAACACCTTCGACGTTCCCCATTGATTGAGCCATCACTCGCGATGGGTCTGCTGCTTTACGCACACCACAATTCTATCTCTGAACCATCATAAAAAATACATAAGCATCTGTTGTTATTAGTTTAAGAGCCATTTTACAATATTTTTAAATATTTCAAATGTAATTTTAAATTGGTATTCTTTGAAACATGTTGTCGTAACTCAAGCTCAGTCGGAAACTATTATTTGTTGCGGTTCAAACACAATGTATTGTAGGTTAAAAGCTTTCAGTTTTTATGTAAATGCAAGTTGGGAAATTATTGAAGTAACAAAATCGGTTTTATTGTACTGTCATCAATAAACTTTCCTTTATTTAGATTAACTATTAAAGAGTATTTATATTTATTGATTTGTTATCTCAATTAAGTAACCCTGGACTCACAGTTCATTTCTGTAAATTACTTTATATTTTTTTCCTGCAAACTAAAGAAATTAATTAGGTTGATTGAAAATTGTAAGAGATTACATCTCTTGATGGAAACTGATTCCAATACAAATTTCCAATGCGTAAATGGTGTTCTCCTGACCGATTTCGGCCACGGCGGCCAATATCATTGAGACTAGCTAACTGCGCAGGAGATATTATAGTGCACAAGTGTACGCGCAGACACAAGTGCATTCTCTATTCCTGGCACTCTCATACGCCGGTGGGACGACATGAGACACGACCGGAGAGAAATAAAACGCAGGACCGACGGCTTTACGTGCTCTCCGAGGCACGGGGGTGAAACACCGCCAACTTCCCAACTCCGGGCTGTTACTGAGACTTACTATACAGAAAAACTCAAAAACCAAACTTGGCCCGACCCGGGACTCGAACCCAGGACCTCCGAGTGTATGCTAGCCACTACACCACCGAGGCAGTTAATGCGTAAATAAGGATATATAAGTCTATTTTAAAGTAAAACGCGATGAAGACATCGAATTGAAAATCATCAGCGAGTTACCGCTCCGTAATAACTTGGCTTTTATTACTTTGATATATTGCCTGTACAAATCGTGATTACGCTAGTGAAAATGTCGTTTCAACAAAACACTGTATTAAAAAAATGAATAATGACTTCTCTGCCGACATCGTCATTATAACGCGCGGTCACCGGCTCACCGACAGATTCCTATCTTACTTTACTTTAAACACTACACGTAATTTAAAATCTTATTATAATAGCAATAATGATCAGTTTTCTATATGTTTTAATATGTGTGTTGCGTTAGAAATTGAATTTTAACATCTTTCACATATGAATTATTTTCAAACGTTTTGATTGCATCGTATAAGGTTGAGTCTATTCAGAATTTCCACGTGATTGTGGTGTGGCGAATCGGATTGACAGCTAAGAAGGCTATTATTATCACATTTTACTTAGAGTATGTATATGCATTTACATAAAATGACGACGTAATTTCTAAGGGAGTTATTGGGAATATTGGTTGTGTGATTAGGTATTTTAAATGTCACACTAGCCTATCATAAAAAATAATCCTCTTTATTACTCTACAAATATCACTGTTGAATTAGCTACAAATATATAGGTTTTCTTTTAACGATAGCCTGCTTAAACTTTTGGCAAATATTTAACACCAGGTGACCTGACACGCATTATCCTGACCAAATTTGTATCATATGTTTGTGATATTTGGGTTCATACAAAAAAACCTATACTTTCCCAAATTGTTTTTTTACCGAACATTTAAGTAGGAAATCGGATCGAATCCAAATCGGTCCAGCAGTTCTTAACTTACGTTACGAACGGACAGAATTTCATTTTTATTTATATATAGATAATAAAGCAGTAATGAATATTGGCCATATCTGTATCATAATGATGTAGTCATTAATGTCAATTACGTTGATGTTTCCTGAGTGATTGACTTTCATCGCCTTTTTAACGATCGCAAAAAACAGCATAATGAGGAAAAATTTAATACAGAAACCTCAATGCAGGATAATTCAAAGGAAATTACATTAAACTGGATTAAATAACTGAATAAAACTGACCAACTGTCTGACTTCTATTATTCGTTTCTCAGATGGAACCGTTAAAATGAAATCAACAATAAAAGAATATGTGCGAACGGTCGAGACAATCGATAGTATTCACGCAGTAGTTATCTCAGTCTGGACGAAGACAGGCCAGCCATCAGGCATTGTTCGTTAAACCTCATATGTAATTAAGGAGGTGAACTCGACCGCTTCACTAAAACACATAAATCATAATAATTTAATGCCCCGCGCCTCGGCCCGCGCGGCTACATTTTTTCCCTGAGTTACGATCGCTCGCGCATCTGCGCTCCTTTCCACTTTAACCCGAAACGACTCTCAAATTGACAGCATTATAAATAACAAAGAAAAATAAGAAAAGACTCGTTGCAATGCGATTTGTGTGAAAATGGCCGTAAATAACGTGCTTGCCGCAAAGACGCCGCGCTGTTTCGATTTCATAAAACTCGACGTCTGCTATCTGAATGCAATTATTATTGCATTTTACTTGGCATTGTTATGAAATATAGCTTTCTAACAAACATTTTTAGATTTTTTAGGTGAGAGCGTTAGCATTTTTATAGTAAAATTTGCAAAATATGTGAAAAATAGAATTTTTAATCAATTCTATAGTTAAAATTGACACTGGGTCTTAAAATTATCGAATGTTAATTTTTAAGCGATTATTATTGAGCTTAGAGGACAACAAGAAAGATTTATGAGCTGTAAGAGGACGGTTGTCCGACACCGAATTAATAACAGAAATCTATTCGTGCCACTATAATTTATAACGTACTTATACAAATAATCTAATAAACACTTTTAGCGACTTATCTTTTACACTACAAAAAAACTTAAAATTTTATTTGTTGTCTTATTTTATTACACTGTGACCCTGAATATTTAATTGAATTAACATTCTGAGAAGTTTAACTTATGATACATAATACGATAATTTATTACACACTGATTAGAAATATGACAACCTTAATTTTTTTAATAAATTAAACAGCAGAATACGTAACATTCGTAGCTTTTGTGGATATATCAGGTGCTATATAAACTTTTGCGTTGTAAACACCTATAAGCATTAAATAAATCTATTATAAAAAATGTGATTGTCAAATTATAAAATTAAAAGTCTTATATAAACGCGCTATAAAACTTGTATAATTATATAGACGACACGTTTGGTAGCGATCGCGGGTTCGAATCTGGCTGAAGGCATTCATTTGTGTGATGAGTACGAATGTTTGTACTCCAGTCATGGGTGTTTATATTTCCCCCCCAACGTGCGTTCACCTTGTCGTGGTGGGGGGGCTCAGTAGTGCCCGGCAATCCAACCGGGCGCGAAGCTAAGAAACGCACAGCGAGGTTGCCCACTTCGGTGGGCGGTGGGAGGTGGCCCTCTTCGGGGGGCGGTGTACCATGCGGGTTGCTCCTGGTACTTCTCTGATAGCAGAGTGGACTGTGGAGCAACCCCATGGTTGTGGTGGTCTGCTTCGGCAGACCTGCCGTCGGGGCGTCGTAGTTGAATGCGTAAGCGATCCTGCGACGCCCCATTAAGACGGGGGAAGGTTTTGTTGGGTTTTAGTGGGTAGTACTGGCTGTATTACGCCGGTGAGTCCCACACGTCGTGCGTAAATGCATTTCCCAACGTTAAAAAAAAAAAATGGGTGTTTATATTTATTAGAGTGTATAAACTATTAACTTATACCGGTGGTAGGACTCTGTCAAGCCTGAGGAGTCCGACTGGATGGGTACCACCCCCTTATCTATTCCTCCCGCCAAGCAACAATGTTTACATTGTTGTGTTCCGGTTTGAAGGATAAGGTAGCCAGTGCAATTACAGGCAAGAGGCATATCATCTTAGTCCTCACAGTGACAACGCACCTGCGGGTCTGCATTTTTGTAACATAAAACCTAAGTGCATGAACCGTAGGTGTTATGGGCGACACGTACTGCTTTCCATCGGATGGTCTGTCTGCTCGTTTGTCACTGAACACCAAGCTAACTAGCTATGTAAGCAGCTTATAATAATTTGATTACTAGTTCAATATAAAAATGGTAATATTTTCCTAACTGTACAAAATATTGGCAAATATTATGTACTCCGAGTATATATAACTCTAAAGTTACCTAATAGTGGGCAAAAAACTCCCTAATAATAATAAAACAAAGTTACAAAATTAATAGGCTAAAAGTTAAACTACAATTTATTCAGACTCACCCTCGAAACTTCTTCAAATTTAAATAAATAACAATCGAGCCTCCGTCTGATTAATATATCATTCCCAATATGAATGCAGCATACAAAGTGATTGTGGAAGTAATTGCGGCTCACGCCTGGTGATAAATCATAGCTATACGGTCAATTTACATGATATTTTCTGTAATTTATGGTTTCACTGCACCTTGATACGATTAAAAACAATAACTACTTTGTAATAACTTATTGCAAATCGCATGAATTATTTCCTTTCGTTTATTTCGGTTTAACTACCTCACTTTCCTTTTGGTTTGTTTTCGACTAGAAGTAATAGTGTCTGGCATTTTTTTAATGATTAATTGAACATCTAGTAAATATAAATATAAATAAATATGTCGGGACATTAACACACATCACCATCTAGTTCCATGGTAAGCTACGAGGCCTGTATTATGGATGCCAGATAGTTGATACACTACACATATATAACTTTAAATACATACATATTATAAATATAAACACCCAGGATTGGAGTACAAACATTCGTGCTCATCACACAAATGAATGCCCCCATCGGGACTCAAACCCGTGACCGCTGGCACAGCAAGTAGGGTCACTACAAACTGAGCCAAACGTGCCGTCAAATGTACTGAAACTGCAAAAACAATTGTACTGAAAAAGTCTATTAATTACTTTTTAGTAAAGTTCAGATTATTATTATATTAGTATAAAGTTAGTATTAAGTTTACCTAAAAAACTATATAAAATATTTTCTTGCCATACGTAGTCTTGCTAAATTTTGGGTTATAATTAAATAGTTAAAATATTTACTATCGAAATTTTTTAATGTTACTAAATCAAACCCAAAGTACGTTAGTTTTAATTTTCCAAGCGTGTTTATATGCTAACGAAGACATATGGATACACCTTGAATCTCATTAACGGACGCGTTAAAATTCTTAACGAGATTATATCGATAATAACGATTAATTAATCTATCGATAGCTCGATACATTTTTCGGGTGATTCATAAATAGCGTAAGATCTAGCTGCTTTTAATAGTTTTAATTAATAAAAATGTGATTTTAGACAGCCAAATCTTAGGCATTTTTTATATAAATTGATGTATCTAAAGGTAAGAAGAGTTTTGTAATATATTTTTAGATATGTGTGTTAAAAATATATACAATTTGTTTATTCTAATACATATTTAAAATAATAAATTAATATTCCAGTTAGATCATAGACTAAAATGGACTTCAATTTACGTATAAATTAATTTTAATATTCGTGACAGTGCGACAAATTGAGCATTATAACGAATGAATAAATTAAAATGTTCTCTTAATTTCTTATTATTATTAACATATTAATATTTTAAATTTGAAAGAGTATTTCTTGATTTGTTGCTTTTTTTGTGTTTTGTTCATTCTTATTTCTCACAGCAGTGAACCGATACGTTTTAGAGTCCCGTATCTCCATAGAAAACCTTCATAGGATCATTCTTGTGATTGTCTATTAAAACATCATTTTTCGCTGAATATAAAAAATCCCATCAAAAACATTCTGTAAAAATATTGCAAGTCTCGCAACGCATTTCTTCTACCTCAAAAAGCTATGAGATGTAATGTAAAACCAAGTCGGTTAATTTATTCATTACCTATCTATGAAAGCATCTATCCGACAACTTTGTCATAAATCGTTACCGAATTAGTTAAGTTACAACATTTTATAGTGACCGTATTAATATTAGATATATTTATTTCTTTAATTAATAGAATGACTTGGCCATCGCACGGAAACATAATCACATAAGAGTCTACTACTTTAAATAGCCCTAATTAAACATATCATGACCAAGGTGGACGGACGACTTGGTCAAAGTCGCTGGAGCCCACTAGATTCGGATGGCACAAGACTGGTTGTCGTGGAACTTTTTGGGAGAGGCCTATGTCCAGCTGTGTGTGTGTTTGGGCTGAGATGAACTGAACATAGCACTAGCGGGTTAAATTTATGCATACACTAACATAAATAATGCACTCAGAACGCTAATTTTAGGTAAATTTTGTTATTTGTAGATTCTATTATCATGTGCGATGGCCAAGTCATTCTATTAATTAAAGAAATAAATATATCTAATATTAATACGGTCACTATAAAATGTTGTAACTTAACTAATTCGGTAACGATTTATGACAAAGTTGTCGGATAGATGCTTTCATAGATAGGTAATGAATAAATTAACCGACTTGGTTTTACATTACATCTCATAGCTTTTTGAGGTAGAAGAAATGCGTTGCGAGACTTGCAATATTTTTACAGAATGTTTTTGATGGGATCTCATTTCTTTTTGTAAATATTTCTTCTTTTTCTCTTTTCTTGTACTATTTCTTGTGTGTCAGCTAAGGACTTTTTAAAAGCCCACTCCTTGTCTCTGTGGGCTTTTTTCAGAGGCTTTGATATAGGTAACAAATTTTGACAAGTCTGGATGATAAAAAATCTAAGTCTATTGTATTGGGAAATTACGGACTCCTGGACTTTAATACTACTATCTTATGTATTAAGAATAAATATGTATAGTTAATTTAACGAATATTTTAATTTCATTGTTGACCCTAAATACCTACCCCGATACTGATATTCGACTTACATAAGTTTAATAAGACGTGTAGATTTATGTGTCTATCTGCAGCATCGTAGTTAAATCCCGAAAGTTGTATTCCATTCCATTTTAAAAGTAATTTTCGAAGAGATTGATATTTCATGACCTCTATATTCCATGTTCTAATAGGTGGGTACAATTACGAGCAATGAGATGTTGAGAAGGTTTTCTAATTCATATCAACATCATACTTTGTAAAAGAAAATGTACGAGCTTTGTTTCAAAAGTAAGTAATCGTCAAGTTGTTTCTTAATTAGGTATATATTTTAATCAATTCATTATAAATAATAGTAATCGAATATTAGTAGGTATAAACTAGACACGCTTCACATTACATTTATGTACCCATTTGTATATGCATAAAAATTATACAGCTACTAAAAAAGCTTAAAATATTATTTTCGTATTTAAAACATACTTTTCTAATACATATAGTTGCAAATATAAACATTAATAAATAGACGAATCGAAATTAGGTTAGTAATTACGAGGGAACATAGGATCGGACATACAAACATACATACCTATAGGTTAGAAGGTTTACAAACACTAACCGAACCACCTTTTACAGTGCAACTATTGTATAATTAATTAATTTACTATTAATTATAAATTTTATTACAATATATGTTTTAATTTATATATTAAACATATTATTTCTTAAAACTATATACAATATTGATAATTACATTTTAGTCATCACTAACATTTACAGTATATCCACTATTTACCCTGCTATCCATTTGGGTAGTTTAAGTGACGAAAAATGATATGTATGAACTGCAAAAATAACTTTGTAATCCCATATATCGCATATCTATTTGTATAGGAATACAAAGTTACTTATGCAGTTTGTATATCTCGAAAACAGGATTGAAATTGCATGATGTTTGAGTTTTTCCTTGCGTTATAGCCTAAACACTAATTGTGTTAAAAATTTGAAGCTCCTATGTCTGCTAGAAGTACCTTAGAATTTTGATGATCGGTGAGTGAGTGAGTGAGTGTGTGAGTGACGATATTAACGAATTTTGATCTGCAACAGTTCTTAAACTACAGGTTCAAATTGAATGTAATTTGGAAATATGCCTAGTATTATTATGTTCTTTTAGTCACTGAAAATTCAGGCTTCTAGCTTTATCCATAACGAAGTTATGGGGGGGTGGAAAATGCTCTGAATCGCTTCGAGAAAAGGATGGTACTGTCGTGCCCTTTTTTGCTCGACTTGGCGGGGGCACTCCGTGCCCCCCGATAAGGGTACATTTTGGGAAGCGTCATTAAAAAAAAAATTGCCACACTTGTAGCAGAGACACTTCCTTGCTCGGTCGATGAAACAGCTCGTTATGAATAATAAAAAATATATCTTTTCAAATTTCAAATTTTTAAAAGTTAATGAAATATTAAAGATTTTATCTATATAGAAATTCGGCACTAGGTACCTTATCTATGATGTTGAATTTCAAGAATGATTAGGAAGATAGAGTAACTCCTATATCTTTCAGAAAAAAATTAAGAACTTTAAATTTAAAGTAAACTTTGAAGTCTTAAAATTTTCTATTTTTAACACACTTTTAATAACTTTACTTATAACTAATAAAAACTACTGGCGCCTCACCCTGGCTCCGCTCGGGTTCGTCCCTAGTTACCTACGTTTTAACGTTTAGTACAGATTTCTCAGAGATGAGATTTTTTCCGCAGCAGCAATAAAAAGTAATCTATATGTTGACCCGCATAACCAACTATCATCATACCAAATTTCATGAAAATCTGTCTTATGGTTTTCTCGTGATGCGTTCCCAGACAGACAGATAGACAAAAATTATAAAAACTATAGATTCGGCTTCTGTATCGATAATAATGTCTATTTCAATAAGATTTTCTAAGAAATATTTAATGTACAGATTTGACTCGGAACTTTATTATTAGTATGTCATAAAGTCTATGAGTCAATTCTAATACTCGTATCAATTAAAAAATGTTCTAGGTATGTTGTAACTACAATTTTAATACGATCATCATAATATGGAACTTCCTAATTTCTCGCTCATTTAATTCTTTTGTTTATTACAGTTAGTTCAAAAGCATGATTTTTTAAAAACTATAAATTATAACTGTATTTTTTTTAATACTTAATATAAAATTATTTGAATTATAATGATATAATTTTTTTCTCTATAATGATATGGTTTCAGAATATAGAGAATTAGACAAAAAATATATTAAAACCTTAAAATTTAAATGTTTACATACTCATATTCTACGATACTATTCTTACTACAACTTACACATAGATAAATTTAATCAAGTAGAAATCTTTATTGTTACGGTTTAAAGCTATAGCATTATAATTTTCTCATCTAAATGCGTCATTAAACCTCTATATGGAGATAAATCTTAAAAACGTGTAAAGTATTCGCCGGTTCACACACCTATATCTACAAATCAATTAACATTCTATGACTTAATTGAAAAATTTAAATAATATCAAATGATGGTCTTTTTAAGGAGACGTTCTTTTATATCAACGAGTAAATGAAATAAGTACATATTTTTTTTTAAATAAACTGTATAGTACAATATTTCTTTATTATTTTAATTCATTTGTTGAAGACGTAAAACAAATATGTGCATGTGACAAAAATAAATTCATTATATTTGTAAACAATTCAAGCAAGTAATATTACTTGTCACAATTCTTATAAAATATATGTATTTTAAACAAAATTAAAAAAAATATGTTTTAAATTCTACTTACATCTAAGTATCAACCAAGTAAAGAAGGAAATTGCTTACATCTAAGTATCAACCAAGTAAAGAGTGCGGGTAAAATTAAAATAATCAAAAAAATAAAAAAAAATCTTAAAATAGTGGGGACTTCCCCTTAAACTACAAACACAGTTTAATTATATCAATTTGCTAGTAATCTGTGATTTCACAATCTGGGCAAAAAGTCAATTTTCGTAACAAAAATAAACGATACATTAACACGCAAAAGTGCCATGAAAACTATTCAACATCAAAATTTATGGTTATTTAAAATATTAATCAATAAAATATTTTATAAATGACCTTATTATATCTCATTAGTGATTTTACAGCTGAATAAATTATAGATTACTTTATATTTAAAAACAACTTGTACATGCAATAACGTACACTCGTGATAGTTTTACAAAATATCGAAGATAAAAAAAAATCATCTTGCATTTAAAACTAAACTCTTTCTGATCCTTTTAAAAGAGGATAATTTATTACTTTTGCATTTTTTTCCAATTATATTTAATTTGTGTAACTAACTTAATTTTATAAGCTATTTAATAAACTAATATAAAAGCTTCAGTTTTTATATAAACGCATTCCAGGACTTTAGGCATCATGTATACCTCGAACAGTAGCTTTTATTGTTAAAGAAATAAAATTAATACCCTGTCAGCCTCACCTTGCCTTAATTCGTTCCCGAAGTGAAATAATTTCCTTACTAATCCCAAAAATATATCGCCCATAAATAATCACTTGTATTGCCGACTGTCCAAACGCTGCGAGTGCGATAGTGATGTATGCATATCGATTATTATATTTAATATCGATATTGCATTATATTTCGAGTTGTTAGATATTGTTATAATTTTCAGCACTAACAGCTAAATATGATTTATAGCAGGAGCTACGTGATTTGTAGACTGCAGATAAAATAGTAGTTTTATATATTAATAACCATAAGCCAAATTAAATACTATAAACATTAATATATATTCATATAACATTATTTATATATACATACATATTTTTTTACTTAGTGATTGCTCAACTTTTTCACATTATCGCAGTTTCCTATCTCTGCAAAATTATAAAATTTGTACAATTAAATTTAGAATCAACAAAAAAAAATATACACAGTACTATAGATACATGAAATGTGAAATATAATATGTTTTATAGTAATTTATCGATAATATACTAAGATACGTCACTATTCAACAAATAGAGTTAAAAACATCAACTGAATTAAAGACATTTGTGTAGATTAAAATACGTATACTTAATAAAGTATTAGCTGTTATTAAAATTTTATTCTTTTTTTTCTTGTTCGGCCAACACTTTCTCGCGTTAACGTTTAAACAGTTTTATGTCTCTATCAACGTTAAATTCTTTCCTCACGCCTTTTTCAATTTAAATTTTAATACTAGCTATAAAGTTGGCTTTGTCTGATTGAATAATATCATTACAGAGCACAACATCTTGATTCTTTAGATTAAGTTTTTGTTTTGTAATATTTTCCCTTTTGAAAACTTACTTACTGACTTACATTATACGTGTATCTATTATATCTTACTCTGAGCACTTCAATTATTCAATAACCAACTATACAAAATTTTTCTTTAATTTTGTAAATATTTTTTTATTGGATAGCCTTGAATTACTCCTTTTTATAACAAATTTAATTAATTATGGTTATTTAATTCAATTCAATTTGTTTGCTTAGTGGCTCCTAGGAATGCCGTGTTTTAACAGTTAACTTCGCCAATTTCGCATAGAATGCAGAGACACGCTATATACGGTAAAAAAGAAAAAAAAACACTGGATCTGATTACATTGCTCCATTATCGGAAATAATTAAAATGTATCTATCAATTTGTCAAAATGGTTTCGCAATATTTATTTAACTTTTTTAATCTTCAAACCTCAAGGTACGATAAAAAATAAAAATCTATTCTCAGTTACAACGGTAATAAATTAACACTGGCAGCAGAGACTCATTCCATCCAATATAAAGCGGAAAGGTTCAGAAAAAATGAAGCGTTCGAAATTTAATTTATTCAAAATTGAAACGTCATGGCACACAAAAGCTGAGCGGACAATGGCGGCCGGCGAGTGTTAACACGAAAATTAAATGCTGATATCACAATTAATCAAGGGCCCATATTAATAATTGGCTATTCAGTGCGAGGTGTCAAATTATATAGCTCAATTAACCCGTAGAATAGAGTGAGGCGTGTTTGCCGTGTTTATAAATACGGAACTTGGCTTTGTTAGAGCTTTCTTTAACAGTTTTTTTACGAAACATTTTATGTGTTGTGAATCGATCCTTAAATAAAATATAATTAATTTATAACTGTTTTTATCTATTTTAATCATCTATATACATATGAATATTAACTGTTTTTCTAGCAAATTTTTGGATTTACAGCTCTACTAGTACTGAAAAAGGGTGGCGATGTTTGTATGAGAAACTATAATAACCTTCTATTTAATTTAAACAAGTAGAAAACTCTGGTAAGGTTACTCGTAATATATAAAAATATGTTTTAAGCAATGAGTATAAAATTATGTTATCGAATTTTAGAAGCGTTTCACTTCAATAAAAATTCTTCAAATTATTTAACTTCCTGAGCAAATGTAAGTATAATTTAAATCATTGCTTTAAATAATTAATGTTAAATTTCTCATTTTAAAACTGTAATTGAAATGATTCTTAAAATCATTTTATAGTTCAATAAAAATGAATATGTTATGTTTGTGTAAAAATGAATTAGATCGAAGAGTTAAGGACACTAAAACACTCACACAATTTAAGCCACAATAGGACCGTTAAATTGATTTATCATACGTTAATCTAATTACAATATAAATAAAAAGAGCATAACAATTTCAAATGACTAGTAAAATCGGTTTCAGTTAGCTACCGGCCAATGAGATTATCCAATTATCGCGTTTATGGCGGCAATTTGGAAGATGGCCGCGGCCGCTCCTGAAAATTTAGAGCTAGCATTCGAATCAATGGCTTTATTCTAATTTTATTATCCAATTGTTTGGAATTGTATTTGTAGAATGGAATAGAATTAAAAGAATTAAATATTATCCAGACTATGTTCCTAAATATTGGGTTTGTTGAGTACCTACCTACTATTATTTTTTTACAAGATTATCTTTTGTAATAAAAATACCTCAGGCTCAGACAAAATAGATATTGATTTAAAACGTATTATACCTACCATTCTCTAAAGATTATGCTTTATTATTTACGCTATATAGGTAAATAAGAAATTAACAAAGTAAGTATGTAATCAAATGTAGGAAGTCGATTCTCATTCATTATTATCGTATCGATTAACAAGTACATATAATAATAATTTACAACGGAAAAAAATATAACCATAAAGGTGATATGGTGATGGAAGTAATATAATATTTAATGGTAGACTAATTTGGTGTATTTTAACGAGTCTAATTTACATTATACCTACTCGTTGACAAGAATCTATTGGTCAGATCAGGCAAGGAGCTAAAAAAATGTATTACTTAGTTTTTAAAGCAAATATTTACTATTATAAATTACTTCCAAATAAATATGAAAATTGTCAAGTAGGTATAGAAAAAAATATATGTACATAAGATACAATCACACACATGTCTAACATATAAGTAAATCGTAGTAGATGAGAGTAAAATGAAGCCAATTCTCAGCACCTCGGAGCCCTACTAATGCATTTTTAACCACTTGACGCCGCGAGTAATTACACACCAGCGCTCACCTGCGTGAAGATTGAGCCATTTCCTCACAAAACTCTAATGGCACCATTTCTTAATTACTTTATTTTATAGCCAAGGGAGAACTTTTGTAAGAAAGGCGATTATGATTAAACAAAACAGACAATTCTGTATATATCGCCATATGGTTTTGAGCTAATTTTATAATTTACTAGTGACTCACCCTCGCTTCGCTCGGTTTTATCCCTAGGTACGTCTTATCGGTATGTATGGAATAGATAGACTGTAGATATATACATAATATGTAGGTGCACAATAAATAATTCTGAACTTTTCGATTTTCCAGCTGTTTTTTTTTTGTTTACTCTCATTTTTTATACCTAAACAACTCCTGACTCACCCCTAACAAATCGGTCCAGCCATTTTTGAGTTTTGGAGCAAGACTAACTAACGGGAATTGATTTTTATATTACATAAGATGATCTAATAATATATTTCTTATATTTCGTTTTTCCATAAATTGTATTTATGTCCTACAGCACGGTGTAGCGCAAAATCTGATTTTTAAGTGTGACTGTTATTTCTTTCCAGTTTTTGGGAAGACAATTAATGTATCACATAGTTAAAACATATTCAATAAAAATAACAAAGAGTATACTAATACATATATTTCAGTAAAACTAATCAAAATCTTGACAACTTAAGGTACAATTAAGTCAAAGAAAAGCCGTCTTATCTTATAACTTTTAAAGATATAACTTTCAATACCCCATAATGCATTTTAATAAAGCAATTATCCTATAAAAGATGTCATCAGCATCTCATATGACGTCGTTTAGACTTAAGAGTCAAAATAGCCGTCAAATCAATTTCATTCACGCGAACGAGTTATTAAAGTCGAATCAAATGTGAGACGCTCGTGAGAATATTCGCTCACTCGTTCATTCACTCACGACCAGTGTTAGGGTATGCAAAAATTACCTACACTCGTTTTGGGAAAGTATATTTAGGAGATTTTGGAAACGAGAGCAGGGTTGAGGGTTTATTGCCTCCCTCTACTCTATACTATTTGCCTTTGCCAGTAAACGAATGAAAAGAAGGCGAAAATAAAAAAAAAACATGGACAACGATAACGGTCTTACATATGGAAAATATTATGTGCATACGCGAGCATGCCTAGAATGTTTTTATTTTTATTTCATAAATACATATTATTTGTTTCTATTCGGCAGCCATTCGAGCGTTATAGTTGGATTACTTCATGGATTTCATCTCCAACAGACTTTTATTGAAATTTTCTTGGTCCGTCTAAGGAAAAACATACAGAAAAATTCTAGTAATCAATCTATTTATTTCTGAATATTCCAATATCAATAAAAATATGGTAATGTAAAAAATCGGGCTACTATTAAAAATGCAAAAAATTTTATGTGTGTGTAGTCTTTCTAGACATTGTTTAAGTTTTATATAAAATAGATGGAACAGTAAAAATTATAAAAAATTATAGATCTTAGTTTTTTCCCAAAACGGACGGATCACTCTGAAATGGTGGTATAATTATGTTTAAAAGTAGCTTAAGACTAATCAACCTAATATATTTTAATTAAAACAGAAATGTACGTCCTAAATATTTTCATAAAGTGACATAAAGTAGTGGCGCCTTGCAAGTGTGACAACGTAAATAAATAATTTATAGGTAAAGCAATTTGCGTAAAACTAGCACGTAAAGTGACCTATAAAATATAACTTTATACTTATTACAAGTGGTCTACCAATTTGCGTTCATGAAGCCATTAAGACAATTAATATTAATATTATAAAATAGAATTAGAAACTGTACCGATACATAAAATATCAACAACTTACAATAGTAAAAATTTACCACTCAAATATCAACAATGTTGTAGGTATTTCAATTAATTCTTTGTTAACGATTTCTATTCTATTTAAATAAATATGTCAATAACAAGAGTAGTTATAATTATTTTATTTATGAGGCTTACAGTTAATCTATACATATAATAAAATTGTAATGCCGAATCTGTACATTAAATATTTTTTGGAAAATCTTATTGAAATAAACATTATTATCGATACAGAGGCCGAATCTATCGTTTTTAGAATTTTTGTCTCTCTGACTAGCTGTCTGTCTGTTACGGCATCATAGAAAAACCACTGGAGGGATTTTGATGAAATTTGGTACGGTGATAGCTGGTTATCCGAGTCAACATATAGGATACTTTTTACCGTGGGAAAATGTCTCATTTCTAAGAAAAAATACAAAAACTGCAACGTAAGAGTATACTAATATGTAAAACCTAAGAATTTGGTTTTTGGTCATCTGAACGCGGGCGGAGCCGCGGGCGAAGCTAGTCTATACTAATATTATAAATGTGAAAGTTTGTGAGTATGGATGTATGTTTGTTACTCTTTCACGCCAGAGAGGCTGAACGGATCTGGATGAAATTTGGCACTGAGATAGATTATAGTCTGGAATAACACTTAGGCTACTTTTAACTTGGAAAAATGTACGGTTCCCGAGGGATGGATTTGTTTTTATTTTTCTAGAGGCGAATCCGAGCGAATCGAGGGTGAGCCTCTAGTATTACATAAAGTAGAATAACTAAGTAAAACAAACTTAAGTTAAAAGTTTACAACTCCAATTGTAAAGAACGTGATGATATATTAAAGTAACATTCAATTCGATCGCGTGGTTTCCCTACGCTTTATTCTTCTGAATGTCAATCGGCTAAGTTCCCATACTAATTTAGTGTGCCTGACACCTCTGACAGTCGGTAATGGCGGACAATTTGTTTGTCACTGTTTCCAACACAATGGACGCCGAAATTGAGACGCAACTATAACGAATATGTAGAGATCGTGATAGTTAAATGAAAATAAAACGAATAATGATATTTAAATATATATATATATATATATATATATATATATATATATATATATATATATATATATATTCATTTAAAAAAAATTAAAGAAGATAATAATTGTAAACCATAATTTGTAAAAAAAATGTTTAATTTCAAAAAAGGTTACCAATGTCATAAATGTATAAAAATATGTATAAAATTATAATTATATATATTATATTTAAAAGCTTGTTCCTCACTGTATCTCATTAAACAAACTATGCCACTTACCACACATGCAGTCCATGTTCTGAACTAACTCATAATCTAAGTGTTAGTCTGACCCCCGTAACTTTTGTCCTGCCATACCTACGTTTCAATAAAATATATGTATATCCCCTGGAATAAATAATAATAGAAATTTAACTTTATATTAATATTTTATTACTGAATGAAAAAAAATCAAACAAACAAAAGCATTTAAAGAAACCAGCGATCATTAATTAAAATGATTAGCTAATCAATGAGGTTAAAATAAACAATATTCAGAAAAATAAAATTGCCCCATGCGGTCTCATGTACCTAATTAGTATATAAAATATATATGTAACTATACGCACTTAGGTATTTATTTTACGATAATTTTAATAAGAATTAAAATTAGATTTCGATGTTACCATCTAAACTCCCTAAAACCCAAAGATCTGTTATAGCTATGAGATATTCTCTAAACTTGGTAATCTGTGGCACCCTATAAAGGACGTAAAGTACGAACGCAGACAGGGCGTGGCAGAGAGCGTTTATTAACATGTCATTGGCAAGCATAAACATGACACGGGCTACAACCGGTCCCCGCTCCTGCAAAGCCTCTTTGTTCTCTTCACACATATTGTCTATGGTTACCCTATGTTTATTACCAGATAAAAAATAGATCTAACATAAGAGCTTGAAAATTCTATGTAAAAAAATTATTTTTAGCTATTCTTTATTATTTTTTCTTACCAACTTATTTTGTAATATAAAATATTTTTTGCATATTTTAAATCTATACTTAAAAGCTTTTTTTATACAGCAATAGCGCTTTTAAGTAGTAAGTTAACAACAGTTTCCCTCAAACTAGAGTCTTAGTAGGATGTCGTGGAAAACTACATATAGATGTAGAGCTTATAAAGAAAAATTATAATTTCGTTGCGAATTTCATTAGCGTTCATAGACAAAAAACCTCACACTGTTCTCTACATAAAAGAAAACATAAAGAAGATTTAGTATTGAGATAATGTTTGTAAATTATTGCACATAATTAATGAATCTTCGTATAACATATTCATTTTTAAGCACGTTAATCTACTGCAATCGTGATTTATTAACACATTACGATTTATATTCGATCGTTATATAATGTTACATTGAATACCGGGGGGGTAATCAAAACATTCTCAAAGAAATAGTATTCTCGTTTTATACCTTAACACTGTCAGATAATTTTATTTTCTGAAAATTAAGTATTTTCAAATCTACAAATGCGTTCGATGAAACATTGTAATTTGGAATAAATTCATCATATACATAAAATATAATTCCTATAGAAAGTTTACATTGAAAAATATTTTATTTTTATTTTAAAGTAATACTTTCTTACCTAAGAAAGAAATTCATATTATATACCTATATAATATGAATAATTTCTTTGATTTACGCGAATGTTTGGCTTTTTAAATAAAGTTTTTGAAATAAAACTTCTTTGCACGCATGAGAGTAAAATTTCAAAGTAACGTCACGAGAAATCATCACGAAAAACCGTCACGGTTGCCATAGTAACCGCTGTCATTTTCTGAAAAATGATCTATAATATGTCGGAGGAGGATTATTACCTTCTTCTGCTAAAACGTAAAACCTTATTATTGCTTAAAGTCACTATGTTATGTTTCGTCAAATCTAATTCAAATTAAGAGCCGAGACAACGTCTCGAGCGGGATCGAGGCGCCTTCATGACATTCGTTGGAGATATGTGGCTTGTTAATATTGGTTGATCATGAAGTATCATTAGAGTGTTGATGTTGAATTCAGATAAACTATTAGAATTATCGTTTCAGGTTTATAAAATTGTGTTTTCCTTATTAAATTTCATTATTGATCATTAAATAGTTTATTTTGTACCCACCCGCATTGAGCCCTCAAAACACCCATAAGATTCATAACCACTAAAGATAATTTCGATAATATGTGTAAACCCCGTCATATATGACATTCTTTTCGTTGCTATCTTTAAAGTTTACTATTTTTATTATTTTGTTTTCAAGTATGCAAAATATTTATAACTAGCGGCTCAACTTCGCTTCGCTTGGGTTCGTCCCTTAGAGTATAGGCGATAGATGTAAGAATCTAGCTAGATAGAAAGAGATAAAATATTATTCTCTTCTCTTTGTGTGATATTGGTTTGAATCATATTTTTGTCTGAGTGTAATATTAAAAGTTTTTATTAATTTACTTATATGAAATATAAATAACCAATGAAGTTTTATTTCTAACACGTTTCCATAGAAACTTGTTTTTTTTACTATTTTTTTTTTTGGCTCCTGACGTTTCGAATGCTAAACAGCAGTCCATGATCACGGGAGATACTAAGGTTTTTAACGTTTCCAAAGTTATTACATACTCGTACATAGTTATTATAGACTGAGACTACCCATAAAAACTACTTTCCAAGTATTTTGCAGTATAATTTTAAATATAAACATATTAACATTTTTAACATTTGATATAATAATATGCATGCTCGTCTTAACAATAAAAAATATAAAAAATAGGTATAAATAAATGGGAGCAAATATAGCTCATTTTGATTTCACAATAAAATCTTTGTAACACAAACACTCACATTAACCATTTAAAACGATATTATCCATCAAGCGGGGCGTTTTTAAAACGCGATAACGCGCTATTCTTATTAATGTAATCAAGTGTTACATTTCTATTAAGACATTAATCTGAGGCGTCCGTTGCTCTAACTATGTTTTAATTATGGGCCACGGGCGAAACAGCTGGATACTGGTAATAATTACAGACTCCAAGCCGACAGTGCTCTGTTCATCTCGCTAGCTTTTTTATAAGAAAACAAACTAATCCAGTGCTTCTTATTAGCTGGTACGAATGATAAAAATTTTCTTATTCATAGTTATTTCAGATGTCAATAATGACTCTTTATAAAAAGTACGTCCAGACAAGTTACAAACTGTAATAATATATTACATATGGTAAATTATTCTATTTTTTCGTTGTAAAGTAAGAAATGTATAAAAATAAATAAGTTGCGTTGAATATTTGAATGTACAATGTGCATATATTGTACATAATTACTTAAATTAATTAGAACATATTATTAAAATCATTGTAGTACAATTAAATTAAATCAATAAGGAAACGATTACAATAGTACTAGAAAAAAAATAACAAATAATTTTTTACTATATTATCGTAATAAATAAATATTCAATTGTTATAAATTTAGTAAATTAGTAACAAGCGAGTGCACTTGGCAATGTAAACGCTCCTCGGGGCGGATTGACGCCTTCAACTCGCTAACGCTTACGATTCCTAGCCGTTGTAATCGTAATTAGCCACGAAATTAGCCCTCCAGTAATGATCTATTTAATTACACACGCACATATGAAGTAGTAAATTTAATTGAGGCCACTAAAAGTTTTCTTGATTACAAAGTGTTAAAGAGTTTTCAAATCGCTTTTGTTACCGATATTATTACACATACATATTTGTTTACATATCTATTTAAAAAAAACTGTGACCGATCTTAACTACAACTATACATATAATAAAATTGTAACTAAGCCGAATCTGTACATTAAATATTTTTTGGAAAATCTTATTGTAATAAACATTATTATCGGTACAGAGACCGAATCTATAGTTTTTAGAATTTTTGTCTGTCTGTCTGTCTGTTACCGCATCACTGAAAAACCACTGGAGGGATTTTGATAAAATTTGATATGGTAATAGCTGGTTATCCGGTTCAACATGTATAGGATACTTTTTACCGCGGGAAAATATCTCATTTCTGAGAAAAAATACAAAAACTGCAATGTAAGAGTATACTTAGTATATGTAAAACCTAAGAATTTGGTTTTTGGTCATCTGAACGCGGGCAGAGCCGCGGACAATGCCAGTCTTTAATAAAGGAAGTAATGTTACTGTTAACTAAAATTATTTCTAGAATCATCGTATTAGCTGAGACAGCTTTAGAGCAATTATTATCAACATATGTAGGTATATTATCTGGATGAACCTTCCTCGTCCCTATTTCCATATTCCGTAAATAACAATCGAACTTATGACGATGCATATTAAACCAAATAGATGAGCGAAATAAGAAATTATTTGTCTGCATAAAACTAGAAAAATAAAAATTTATTTTTTAATTCTGTATGATTTTCTACAACTATAAAACACGAATGAAACAAAAACATGAGAACGTAAAGTATGTGTAATAACAGCCACTCGCTAAAGATGGCTGGCTATATAACAAGATTTGAATTAATACAGTAGTTATCTCGCAAAATAAATGTAGCCATGCAGAAAATTATTACATTTCAAGTAAAAGTATATCATTACCATGGCATATGACATCCATCCTCATGGTAAATGCCCGTGAATTATCAGACACCTAACTCAAAACGTGTAACAACCGGCAATTTGAAGATCTCACGAGCGCGTGAAATGGAGATATTAACGCAATTTACGAGCCCTAACCACTACTAAACTATAACATCTAGCCTATATCAATAAAGGCCATTAACATCGATCAAAGTAAGTATCTGTCCTAGGGTATTACTTCAAATTAAGTTAAACGTGCCGGTACAGTGGTAATGATAGCGCGGGGCCGCCTCTAGCGCGAGTTGGCTGGGGAATGATAAAAATGGCTAGCAGTCGCAAAACGCCCATCAGAAATAATCACCGATACACATTCTTAACAGCTTAGAGCTTTACCGACTTCACGAACTTTTAACATTCATAAACTTATAGCCTGGCTAAGTTTATACTTACACGCAGTGCGTTTATGACTCTTATTATACTTGACTTCGATTTTAATACAAGTGTTTTTATTATTCATCGAATAATGTAGGTGTGTGCATACGATAAGCATTGTGACGATCTTTGTTCTTGTATATTAATTTTTTATAAATGTGTATTCCTATGCATAAAGCTTTAATTTCATTTAATCATAAGCCTCAATGAACTTTTTTAACCTTTTCATTTTGATATTACTGGTCTTACATCGCATGCAAGCGGAAACTTGTGAAATACCTTGTCGTAGTGAAATGAAAATGAAAATCTATCTATACTATAATAAAACAGTAGAGGTCGAATGTCTGTACAGAGCAAAAAAATGCTAAAAACCGAGTCAGGGGGATGTAAGAAGACAAATAGAACAAATCCAGATTTTTTTCAAATTTTTTGTTTCTCTGTCTGTTTGTCTGTTTGTTTGTACGGGCAACATCTTAGACACTTTTTATCCCGGAAAATTAAATAGTTCCCGAGGGATTGTAAAAAAACTATAGTAACTTATACAGCTTAGTATACAACAACTTATGCACCTAATTTAGTAAAATTTGGCATGCTGATACCTTATATTGCCGCTTAAACAACAGGTTACTTTTTATCCCGGAATAATGAACGGTTTCCGTGGGATAGATCTGTTTGTGCTTTACTTAATAAATACAATCGCAAACGACCATTTAAATAATATCAGTCACAACAGCCTCTATAGAATGATGCTCTAACAAATCACTCTTCATTACAAAGGCTCACGTCTAACATAGATATATCATAATGTGACTACACTCTCTCTCATTAGGGCAATAAATTTGCTTCCACTTCAAAAACAAAGCGCTAGCACTAGAAAATGGAGTCTTGTAAAATGAACGTGATTTTCACGCTAGTAAAAATAATTATAATAAGACGTAGTTAAAATAGTTTTTAAAATGTAATTATAAGTACGAGATAATTGTACATACTTTTCTAACAGCATTTTTAACCCCCGACGTAAAAAGAGGGTAGTTATAAGTTTAATGTGTGTCTGTATATCTGTCTATAGCATCGTAGCGCCCAAACCGATAATTTGATGAACCAATTTTAATATAGTTTTCTTTGTTTGAAATGTGAATTGAATAAGCATGTTCTTAGTTATATTATTATTATTATTATAAGCCTGTGGTGTCCAACTGCAGGACAAATGCCTTCCTACTCTTCTTACACTGCTCCCTTTCTCAGAGTTCATGAACTTTATTCTCTAAGTGGCCTTATCATAAAAATAAGAAAATATAACTTTAAATAAGACTTTTTGGTGAGACTGGGACCACATGACCTGCAGCCGTAACTACTAGACCTACTTGGCGGACCAGATAATACGGTACTTACTATACCTACATGAGGAAAATCTGCTACTTTTCTTTCTCGTCTATCAATTATTATATACCTGTAACGTCTTTCAACAATATTAATAACTCACAGTACGAATGTTAGGCTAGAGGAATATAAAGAACATGGATAGAAGAAGAATATAATCATAAAAATTTGCTATAAAAATTACGAATATGTAAAGATATGATTTAAAAAAGCTGTTCTTTTTTCCAAAATAAATATCTTCTTTAAACTTATTTAAAGAAAAATCTAAAGGGCAAAATAACTTCCCGATTAAATTTTGAAGACAGTTTTAAATAAAACTATCTTTTCGGATTATTTCGCGAATTTATTTTGATTTTTGGTCCCCGACGTTTCGAATGCTTACAGCATCCATGGTCACGGGAGAGACTGAGGTGTTACATGTCTTGAAGGTATAGTTGTTACAGACAGCCTACCCACAATGAACAAAATGAAAATTGCACCAATCACATTACAATATTTTTTAACTTTAAACATTTTTATAATTTTAATTATAATTGAATATGGAATATTACTTATTTAATTTTTGCTATTATTCTTATAATTATTACAATTTTAAAAATATTAATCTGATATGCTGTCATTTTGATCTACACAGTAAGAACTTACTACATCTACCTGTCTGTTATGTTTATATTTATTATTTGACTTTATTATATTAATAACAGGATCCCATGACGATGGTAGTACCCAGTCATCTTCCCTATTGAAATTTGGATGTTTTTTAATTTCTATAGCTTCTCGAATCATTTTAGGGCGATATCGGTTTTTTTTCGCCAGGATTTGAGGTCTAAGAAAGTAAGAAAGTATTATTAATAATCTAAGAAAGTATTATTTTGAAGACAATTTAAAACAACTCACAGGTGAATAGAAGTCTTAGAAAGTTCCAATTAAGGGAGAACCTGAAAATAACGATAGTTGTACATGAGGCGGATAACGTATAGCGGAAACTGAAAATTTTACACTTACAATTTCATCATCAGCTCATAATACTAAAGTAAAAATAATTACTATATCCCATATGCATTAGACTGAGATAACATAGTGTATAAGCTAAATAAAAACTCTTATATGTTATAAGCTCTAATAGAGTCCTGTTAATTATTTATATTTTTAATAGATTTTTACATAATATGTCGTACAGTTTTCACTTTAATAAATTCTGATTATATACATACATAGATGTTACTGAAGATTACATAAGATATAAATTTTACATGAGTTTATATAAAATAAAACTTTTATATTTGTTACTATTAAAAACTTAGCCAACCTATTGAAATATTTGCTGCATGTTCCTCTCGAGAAAATCAAAACTGAGTAAATGAATGTTACTTGAACAAGTAAAAAATGAAGACATGCGACGTACATCATATCATAATTTAAAAATTTGCAAAAAAATATTGTGTAAATAAATACACTTTCAACAGTCCCCTAAAGATGTCCTGTTCTGAATAGGTTTCCGTGAATACACACAGTCATACCGTGACAAACACTTATATGACCAAAATAAACATATGCCGAGAGTGGTACTCGAACCCGCTACATCCGGTACTTAACGTATGCCTACTGTTATCGCAGAAAAACTACTAAGTTGAAAGCCTCTCCTATAAAATTATGATTTCGCACTTTAGCCCTTATTCGTAGAACACATCGATATATGCATCTCTCTCACTAATTGGTTGCGCGGGCCCCTGAATCCAATTAGATTGGCGCGAAGCGGGCCTTCCTGAATTTATTATGCAGCTCTTGTTTAGTTTGCTGGTCACATTAATTGAAACGCTGTGCGTAACTTGCCCGTCCAGCTAATGATCACCTTCATACATTACTTTAACGTATTCATGTGCCTATTTTAATTAGCATTTTCAAGTCGGCTTTCATTAAAATACAAGGCTTACTTTATATATTTGTATATAAAAGAAGCTGTAATTATTTAAGGTTAAAGTTGTTTTAATTTTAAATTATATACCAATTAATATTTTTAAATGAAAACGTATGATGCGTTATAAAAGGAATTGAAAAAAATGAAAATTTTAGTGAAAACTTTAAGTACTTAATCATTGCCTTCATAATTGTTTAGCGACATTTACAAAGGTATCATAACGATAACATATTTTATTCCTTAGAAATAAAATATTATGACGATAATGGTCTTTATAAAAAATATTTAATTCTGTATATCATTGCTTAGCGCCATCTATCGACAAATGATTAAAGATGATATTGTAACGTTTTATCGTTTTATTTTTAGCTATTCCCCTCTAGATGGAACTGGACATTAATTTGATTCATACAATGAGGAAGAATTTTGCCTTATTCTCCCGCCAGATGTCGCGATCACTATAACTGATAGCCCTCAGTATATTGAAAAGTTCTATAGCGAGGATGGTTTTTTTTTCGTTTTATTTTAAATTTAATTAAAATGACAAATTGTGCAGTACTAGGATGCAAAGAAAATGGATATCATTTCTTCCCAAAAGTGAAAAACTAAAGAAATAGTGGGCTAAGGCAATAAGACGATAAAAATTGGCGAAATTACAATCTTTATATTTAAGGCTATGTGGACATTATTTTAATCATAAATAATTCTTTGCCCATATAAACTTTATTACCCCCTTTTACCTTTTATTTAAGGGATCAATTTCAAAAATTAAAAAAATCACATAAATATATATGTTATTTTTAATTTTAAAGTTAAACACCACTTTCTGTGTATTTCACATTATGAATGACAGAGTTTCATACAATCTTTAATAACCTATTTTACCCACGTAGGGGATGAATTTCGAAAAATCCTTTCTTATCGGATGACTACATCATATATGGAATACGTTCTCTGAATTTCACGTTTCTACGACCAGCGGTTCAGGCTGTACATGATGATTCATCAGTCAGTCAGGACCACCGCAGGATGCACCTCTCCTTCTCAATTCTTCCTTCAGCTGGTCTAACTTCTAGATACAATATATTACACATGTAAGATGCGAACACAATAGAAGCAAAACCAGGTATAAAAGAGATATCACAACAAATTTCTTAACCTCAGACTGAATGTATTTACATTACACACAGGTTCGTAGCCTATTTAGGCTATACGTGTGGGGTCCTCTTTTCGAGAAATCTTCCCCATTAACAATGGGGAATAATAAAATAAGTATTAAATAATCAATCTTATTTAAAAACACCTTTAACTTGCAAAAAAACTTAAAAAACGAATAAACATAAAATATTGTCAGAAAAATAATTTTCCCCAATTTAATTAAGCATAATTATTTAAAAGATTAAATGATTGCATAATTTTTTTAATTTTATTGTTTTGTTACATTTTTATATTTATTTTCTGTTAACTTTAAAGTGTCTGAAAAGGTAACATTGTGCGTGTCTGTCGCTTGTCAGTCGTCAGATTTATTTCTAAGCTGACTGCTGGGTTTGAGATATTTAGATCAGTTCACAATTTATATATGTAGCAATATACTCTATGGTTCACAATTCACACCATTTCGAACCAAATTGGTGCAAAATTTCAATTTGCATTACATTATTACAAATGAACATTTGCAAATATTACAAGAATTGTTTATCATAAGGAATTATTTTTCTGCTTCGTCCAATTATCAAATTACGAAATAAAATGTATCGTCACTTTCTAAAGTGCTTGTTTGTTGTTTTCATTTATAACATTGGTTTGTCTAAACTTATTCGTTTTATATTTTAGGAGTTTTGTAGATCTTGCAACCTTAACTATGCATCGCCGGCATGAGATGGAAGCTAGAATTAACTCATTTCTCGAAAAATGTGACCATGCTATTCGGGATTTAAAAAAACTGAAATTGCAGGTATATGAACATTTTTCAAAAAAGTTTTTGCTGAATTATTAAAATTATAGGAGCACAATTCAATAAAAGAAAATTTTGTGAATGTACAAATTATTTAAATATGGGGTACCCACTACAAAAAAAAATTTCTTTTCTCAGGCAAAAAGTTTCGTACATAATTTAAATTGCGAGCCTTCAGAGCTAAAGGATAGGTTTCTCAGTTGTATGAAGCAGCTAGATGAATTTACATATCTTGTAACAGATTTTAATCTTGCAATGAGTAAACTAGGTAAGTATGCTAAGGCAATTTTGGAAAAGTAAAATGAATTAATTGTATATTAAAATTATTATCAACTCTCATATTGTATTGTAAATTTGCATTTTTCTTTTTTTAAGATTCATTATTATTTTTATATGTAGTTAATTATTTTTCACTATTTTTTTATTTTAGATTCAACAAACAATATAGATTTTACTCCTGTTCAAGACATATCGAGTCTCCCTCTAAAGACACAATCACAAACATGTGCCTTCAATTTAATGGATGCATTGAGCGAACCAATTCCATCCACTTCTAAAGAGTGTACTAATTACTGCAAAGAGAAACCTGTAAAAACAAAAGTTCCAAAGGAGGACCAGCTCTTAATTGCTTTTTCAAGCACTTCATGCTCCTCGGAGAGTGTTCCTCTGCCAAAGAGTGAAAATGAGTTACATTGTAATAATTTAATAGAAGAAGTTAAGAAATTGAATATAGGTAAGCTATGTATTAATTTGCGATTGTACTTTAGTTTTAAAAAGTGCCACTCTCTCTTCTCTTTGTTTTAATTTAAATATTTTTACATATAAATATTACAAATATTTTTTTTAAATGTTTTTATAGACTATAATTATGAAGAATGCAAGTTACCTGCTCAAACTATTCTCCAAATAGACCATGTATACACGGCAACTATTATGCATACTGATGGAATATCCTTTTGGGTTATTACTGATAATGTAAATGAAGTTGTTGAGTAAGTTTGTAAATGAATTATTATGTATTTAGAATATTTGCTTATGAGATGGCACTATGGGAAGTAGAACCAGTGCTGGTTTTTAGATTTCTGGAGTATTGCAGAACTAGATATGTACTAGGTAATGTAGGAACCAGGTCTCCTCGGTGCATGTTCTATGACACATATCTGTACTATAATATTATAGAGAAGAAAATTGTATTTTTGTTTGTAGTAAGTAAACTAAAAACCTGAAAATATTTTAAATGGTATATTAAAATATTATGATAACTGTAACAAAATTTTTTTCTTTTTAATTATTAAAAATGTTATATCTTATACATATATTAATGGTTTTATATACAAATATACAATAAAATATTTACTATACTATTATAGCTTCAAGCATTTTGCTCTTGAAGCTGACATTAACTCTGCCACTATTTTATTTTCGTTTCAAATAAGTGTGCATAAGAGACTGATATTAATTATTGATATAGGACACTTCAAACAAATAATATCAGCAATATCCAATATGATGACTTAAGGTGTCACATTACTGAGATATTTGAAAGTAAAAATTGCTATCTGACACATATTAACATGAGTTAATTTTCAATGATTGGCATTGTGTTTATATGGTGACATTTACCTACAAATATCTTGGATATATGACATTTTAGGGTATATACTCATTTTATAGTGCGCAGCAACCTTGTATTCAGCCTTTTTTAATGTCCCACTGCTGGGCCCAGGCCTCCATTTAATATGAGATGGCCATAGTTCACCACGTTGGCCAAGTGCGGGTTGGTAGATTTCACATGTCTTTCGAAAACTTGCTAGGTTCTCTCAGACACGCAGGTTTCCTCACGATGTTTTCTTTGACCGTAAGACAAGTGGTAATCATGTTGGAAATGATTCGCACATGAATATATCAGAGGTGTGAGGAGGCCCGGGATTTGATTTGATCGGTTTCCCAAGCTAGCGCGTTACTACTAGGCTACCACTGCCAGATTGCTGTTAATGCTAGGCAAAGGACAAACACATAAAATAACACAAGCTTACACACAATGGGCAAAAATGTCTTAGTGTAGAAAAAGTTGTACATGTAGAAGAAGTAGAATGCCATAAAGGTCCCTTTTATATTCTTATTATATTTCAATATAATATTTTATTATTTTAAGCCTAATGACTACCATAACTGAATACTACAAACAACATAAAGTAGAAATGAGCATAGAGGAGCTGAAGATGCTCACATACTGTGCTGTTTATGATGAAACTGAAGACTGCTACTATAGAGGGTTCCTAGTAAACCTGAAGGTACTTTTATATTTTATAGTAAATATATATTTTATAGTTAATTTTTTACTATGGGTTTCATTTATCAATGAATTAAATCTTTACATAGTTTAAAATGAAGTCGCTTTCGCTGTCTGTTCACTTAGATCTTTTAAATTACTCAACGGATTTTAATGCAGTTATCTGCAATAGATAGATTGATTCAAAAGGAAGGTTTTTATGTATAATACATGCATATTATAGTATAGAAAAGCCGAGAAATTCAAAAATTTGTATTTCATACTGACTGTTAAAACATACCTAGGGATGCACCCGAGTGATGAGCTGCTAGTCACTAATAAAATTTAAAAATATAAAGAAAATAAGAGAAAAAGAACTTAATTGAGAAACTTTCAAATTGAGAGACTTTCGAATGCCTTACAGCAATTATGGTTAAAGTTTTATTTAAAACTAGCAACTCACCCTGCCATCGCTCGCGTTTGTCCCTAGTGAAAAACGAAAACAAATCTATCCACGAGATCCTACATTTTTCCGAAATAAAAAAGTAACCCATGTGCTTTTCCATATAATCGATGTCATAATTTCATCCTGATCCGTTCAGCCGTTCTGGCGTGATTGTGTAACAAACATTCATACATCCAAACCAAATCTAAAACAGTTTTTCTTTTTAATTAATTAGTAAGCTAACAATGTCAGTTTATTAGAAATATATTTTAGTTATTTAGATATAATCGTAAACCCAACATCGAAGGTCACAATTTTACATTTAAAATTTATCTATACATATAATAAAATTGTAACTAAGTCATACATTAAATGTTTTTTTTTTGAAAATCTGATTAAAATAGACATTATTATCGATGCGGAGGCCGAATCTGTAGTTTTTAGAATTTTTGTCTTTCTGTGACCGCATCACGAAAAAACCACTGGAGAGATTTTGATGAGATTTGGTATGATAATAGCTGGTTATCCGAGTCAACATACATGTAGAATACTTTTTGCTGCGGGAAAATATTTCATCTTTGAGAAATCTATATTAAACGTCAAAACGTAAGAAGGGACGAACCCGAGCGGAGCGAGGGTGAGTCGCTAGTCCATACTAATATTATAAATGTGAGTGTGTTTGTTTGTCTATCCTTCTTTCACGTTGAAACGGAGTGACGGATTGGCGTGATTTTTTGTATAAAGATGGTTGGAAGGATAGAGACTGACATAGGCTACTTTGTGCCGCGGGCGATTATCTCATTCCCGCTGGAAAACACGTTATAAATTATAATAGAACCTAAAAAATTATTTATGGTCAGAATTACTTTGAAACTTTGTATTAATACTCTTTAATACAATTAGAAATTCACCCCATAAGAAGGTAAAATAGGGGATGAAATTTCGTATGAAACCTACCTTTTTAGAGTTTTTGTAGCAAAGCCGCGGGTTCTGCTAGTATTTTATATACTTAGTGTATTGTTATTTTAAATATGTATGCATTTCATGTTTTATATACCAGAGGGACATGAGCGTGGCGGAGGTGTTTCTAGTGGACACGGGGGAGACGAGGCAGGTGTCGCCGGCGGATATGCAGCCCTTGGATCCCATGTTCTGTAAGAAACCGCCGTATGCACGCTGCTGCCATCTGGCGGGGGTAATTATTTATCTATATTTACATAATAATCTGGTCTGTCTGTGATAGTACTACAACTTTTCATAAGCACATTGGTATTTATGAAGGCTATATTAAACTGTTTTTTGTCTGCCTGTTTGTACTTGTTAATCTCAATAATGAATTGGTTCTGAAAATTATTCTATTACGAAGTTACATTATCCCTTTCTGACAGGTTTCTGATGTGGTTTCTATGGGATATTTTTACATTATAAAAGTGACAAAAAGAGCGAAGCGAGGGCAGGTCGCATTTACTATTGACGGGAATCGAACTGCTATCGCCTTGTGTAGCGCGTCATATTATTAGGCACTAGCGATTTACCCTCGTTTCGCTCGGGTGCATCCCTAGGTACGTTTTTTTTAAGCGGAACCTTAATTTTTTTCTTAAATAAAAATAGCATAAGCTTTTCCTTATAATATCAGCTATCTGCCAGTGAACGTCCCATCAAAATCAGTCCAGCCGTTTCGGAGATTAGTCGGAATAAACAGACAGACAAAAAATCTAAAAATTGAGTTTTTCTTAAAAGTACCATATATAATTTAATAGACATTCAGTAAGAAACTCCTATTTTGACATTTAACAAACAGACACTTCAATTTTATTATTAAGTGTTGAGATGTTTAAGACGCTTTAATAGTATATTTTCTCAGTAGCCATTTTTATGATATCTATACTAATATTATAAAGAGGTAAAGTTTGTGAGTATGTGACATTGTAGGGGGTAATCTCCGGATCTACTGAACTGATTTAGATGAAATCTGGTAAGAAGATAGTTTGAGACCCTGGGGAGGACATGGGATACTTTTTATCCCGGAAATTATCCCTTAAGGAGTTGAAAACAGGGATGAAAGTTTGTATGGGGAATCAAACTACTTGCTAGTACTTGATAAATATAACTTTACAGTTGGACATTCTCGACCCAGAGAATACAGATCTGATGGAAAAACAGGAAATGATCCTCAAAGAACTAATAGGGGGACCGTGCCGCATCAGAATAGATGATAAGTAAGACATTTTAATACCTTATGAATAACTAGCATTGCCCGCGGCTCCGCCCGCGTTCAGATGGCCAAAAACCAAATTCTTAGGTTTTACATATTAGTATACTCTTACATTGTAGTTTTTGTATTTTTCTCAGAAATGAGAAATTTAACGCGGTAAAAAGTATCCTATAGGTTGACCCGGATAACCAGCTATCATCATACCTTTCATCAAAATCTGTCCAAAGGTTTTCTCGTGATGCGGTAACAGACAGACAGACAGACTAAAATTCTAAAAACTATAGATTCGGACTCTGTATCGATAATAATGTCTATTTCAATTAGATTTTCCAAAAAATATTTAATGTACAGATTCGACAGTTACAATTTTATTATATGTATAGATTATAATACATAATTATAAATTCATACAAGAGCCATTCATAAAATAAATGAAAATCAAATCATTATTATATCAAATAGGTTTAAGTTAATCAGAATACGTTTTGTAACGTTGTTACATTATGATTTCTGCTAAAATTTCTCAAGATTAGTAATTAATTTACTTAATAAGGTCATAAAAAGGTTCGTTGTTGAGAATGTTTTTATTTAATTAATTGTTATTGAATTTATACTTCTTTTGGGACGTTTAGAAAAAAATATGAGAGTAAAATTTTTACGATGCACGCGCACACCGACAGCCAAAAAGCGACATGGTGATGTTAGCTGATAACCGTTTTTATTGTCTGACAGATATATAATATTATATTCTCACCATAAACGATATTATATGAATGTATGATTGTAATATGCCTTATTTAATTATTTTATTAATTTACCATACCTTTTAAAAAAAGAGAGTTGTGACATACGGGATGAAATCTTTAGCTATTTTTCTGTTACGCCAAAGAAGTATAACTTCTTACTTGCGTACATAAGTACGCACACACACGTTTTTTTGTGTGTGATGCATCATGATATTGTATGAGAGAAGATTGAAAATGGCATATTGTTGCGTGACATATGCGTTATGTATAGCACCAATAAAAGCTTTTGAGTTTCCGATTTTAAAGTGAAAAGTTTAAATACTCATCAAAATTATTATTTCCAGCTCATCGGAATCTCTTGACGTATACTTGATGTATTGGTCGGGAGAAGTTGTTAATGATAAGTTGTTATCCCAAAGAGAAACACTATTAACAAGTAAGTATGATTTATATGGCTATACTTATGCTCTTAATTAATTTTAGACCTCTAGTGGTCAAGGACGCGGTGGTGGTGGACTATGGTCTTATCCCCCTCGCATTGAAGGGAGGCCTGTACCCAGCAGTTAGACATTAAAAAGGGCTATACATATAGATATTTACGGAAACTTGTGAGAGGTGAAATAGGGACTAAAGTTTTATATGGGAAAAAACTACCTAAAATATACTTACGATAACAATTTTTTCATCTATTTAAAACGTATGTAGGGATGCACTAGAGCGAAACTTAAGGTGAGTCGCTTGTCTATACTAATATTATAAAGAGGTAACGTTTGTGAGTTTGTGACGATCTCTGGATCTACTGAACCGATTTAGATGAAATTTGGTAAGAAGATGTGTGAGGCCCTAGGAAGGACATAAGATACTTTTTATCCCGGAAATCATCCGTTAAGGGGGTGTAAATGGGGATGAAAGTGTATGGAGAATTAGCTTTAAAACGCCAAAAGAATTTTTCATATAAGACCTCTATATCCAGAGATTGGCACATTCAAACAAACAAACAACCTCTTTCAGTTTTATATTATACCATTGTTTATTATTACTAAATGAAACAGAAAACATATTTCCAGCTACCGAATCAACAGAAGACGCGAAAGGTCTTCCGGAATTGGCCGAAGAGAACTTCAACATAGCAGAAGGTCCAGAATATGACGACCCCGTTGAAGCTGTAACGGTAATAATTAAATGTTTTATTGATTATTTTTTTAAATGCGAAAATATATTTGTTAGATTGACCTCCTTTTACGCATAATTAAATAAACAGATGAATGTATTTTTTTTCCAAAGAATATGTCTATTTGGACATATATGTACATATGTACCATATATATTTGACAACACGTTTGGTTCAGTTTGTAGTGACCGTACTTAGTGCGTCAGCGGTCGCGGGTTCAAGTCCCGCTGGGGGCATTCATTTGTGTGATGAGCACGAATGTTTGTACTCCAGTCATGAGTGTTTATGTTTATAACTAGCGACTCACCCTCGCTCCGCTCGGGTTCGTCCCTACTTACGTTTTAACGTTTAGTGTAGATTTCTCAGAGACAAGATTTTTTTCTCGCAATAAAAAGTATCCTATATGTTGACCCGGATAACCAGTTATCATCATACCAAATTTCATCAAAATCCCTCCAGTGGTTTTTCCGTGATGCGGTAACAGACAGACAGACAAAAATTCTAAAATCTTTAGATTCGGTCTCTGTATCGATAATAATGTTTATTTCAGTAAGATTTTCCAAAAAATATTTAATGTACAGATTCGGCTTAGTTACAATTTTATTATATGTATAGATATGTATGTATGTATTTCAAGTTATATAATATGTGTAGTGTAGCAACTATCTGGTATCCATAACACAGACCTGGTAGCTTACGTTATCCCAACATATTTATTATTATTATGTATTAATGACGCAAGTGTGTGCATAAGGCGTGTATGTATGAGCTTGTTGGCATATTTGGTGTGCTTCAATCTCAATATAACTGGCGTGGAATCCTTCTAGACCATAGTTGTGTCTTTCTATTTTTAGTTTGACTTTATATTTTTATTATTTTTTAGGGCTATAGCAATCGAGATGAAATAGACATCTGCAAACATTATAAAGGAGGATCAAAGAAGACCTGCTTTAAAGGTTCACGGTGTACAAAAAAACATATACGGAAACACCCAGGTAATACACACATTTCTTTTAATTTTATTTTATAATAATTTCTTAGATTTACGCGAATATTTGACATTCTATATAAAACTATCTTTTCGTATTATTTCGCGGATTTATTTTGATTTTTGGTTCCTGACGTTTCGAATGCTTTACAGCATCCATGGTCACGGGAGAGACAGACTGTAACAACTATACCTTCAATACATGTAACACCTCAGTATAAAACATCTATAATATCTTAAGTACAAGTAGTGTAAATAACTTTTAAATGTAACTGTTTTTTTTTTTCGTAAATATTGAAAAATACAAAAAATATTAATGAATTTGGGTCACAACCTGGGCCTGGCAAATAAATGGCGATAAAAGATTTTTTTTAGCAAATATTTTCTTTTATTATAGTAACTTATATTCACAATATAATTGTTTAGTGCTTAAAAAAATCGTAAGATTTAGACCTGATAGGTGGCGCTATACTCGAGTTATTTATAAATTTATAGGTATCCTCTTCACATTGTACTACTATTGTAATATTTGTGTGTTAATGTCTCTTATCCTTTACTCCAAAACGGCTGGATAGATTTTGATGAAATTTAATATACACATACATACATATATGTACTTGGCATAACACGTAGGGACAAATCCGATCGAAACCAGGGTAAATCGCTAATACATAAACATTGCCGAGTCTCATGGTACATATATAAATATTAAACCATTTGGCATGACAGACGGTTAGATGTTAGATAAAGGACTATTATTTTATTAGTGTATATGCGTGTGTGTCAGTGTATGTATATGTGTGTGTGTGTATGTATGTGAGTGAACACATGAGAGACACGAACGCAAAAACAAACATTCGCATCATCAATCAAAAAAGTATCTACTAGATACACAATCCCATGCAAAAGTTCTCTTAAAACTTGCAACAATTGTGTTTAGGTAATTATTCTAGTTGAAATAAATATACAACAATATAAACTGAACCTTAATAGCTATGCTTAAAGTTGTTTTCACGAAAAAATTAAGAGCGCGCTCAAATGTTGAATGAGCGCTCATTCGGTGATGGCATTTGCTGTCGCTGACTGTGTATCTAGTACTTTTTTGATCGATGATTCGCATATATGGGATATTCCACGCCAAATCGGACGGTTTCAAAATTTTTGTTTATGATTTGCTTAATATTTTGGTATTTTTAGTACCTGTTAAAAAGAGGCTTACGGTTAGTTTTGAGATTTTTTTGATCACTGATTCAAAAATATCGATTTAAAAAAAAATGCTCTTTTCTTGGTTTTTTGCTCATAACTTTCTTAATAAAGGTTGAAGTTCAATTTTTTTTTCTAAATTATTGTTTTTCGATGACAATAATTCTGAAAAAAAAATATTGAAATTCAACTATTATTAAAAAAAATCTTTACATAAAAAAAATCTTTACATAAAAAAATATATTTAAAATGTTTTAATCGAGACTTTTGAATTTTAAGTTTTCTATTTAAAACTTCTATCCATCATACAACTTTTAAGCCTAGTCCGGTAATTATGCCTTTCATAATTGATATTTTTTCGATATTTAAAAATTATATTTTTTTCATTTTTTTAAAATTTTTGAAGCGTACTAGAAAACACCAAAATATTAACCAATTTTTTTTTTTAAACCGTCCGATTTGGCGTTGAATGCCCCATATACAATAGTAGTCCGATTAAACCATTCGCCGCGACAGACGGTTGGACGTTAGATAAAGTGTCTGTGCCAGTGAAGTGCAAGTCGGTGCCGCTGCCGGCGCCCGGCGCGTGGCGCCGCGTGCTCGTCACCTTCGTGGCGCACTTCGACCGCTTCTACGTGCACCTGCTGGACGGACAGCCCGACGGTGAGACTGTTTTATTGTATGATAAACGGTCTACTTTTGATAATTTGACACTCGTTATTTTGAATATCTCGATAATTTAAAAATTTTCCCCCGTCCCTTGAAGTAACTGAAAAACTCGATAAATTGAATAAAATCAATATTAATTGATCCCCTCGATAATTTGAAGTGGAAGGAATAGTATCTTATCTGCCAACATTCAATAATTTGAAGTCCTGGCTTCTGTACTCTATAATTTGTAGCGTTTTTCATGCACATAATTACTATTATATATATATATATTTATATATATATATATATATATATATATATATATATATAATAGTTAATGTTTGCATAACTGTAACTGGTCACGAGACAACACTACAGCGCTTTGACTTCGAATCCATTGAATTCCATTCACCTCGTAGGTAATAATATTTAATCATTTTTATTACAATAATAGCTTGCGAAAAGTAATTATACTAACATACAAAACTGTAGACAAAAGTTAGTTAAAAATATTCAATGTAACCAAAACGTACCACAGATAAGATAACTACAAAAATAATTAGTTGTACGCAAATAATAAAATTAATTCTTTTATGTACAGTAAAGGAAACCATACCGAGGTTCGGCGTAGTGCTGCCACCAACCACTCTAGACGCGCTCATACTAGACATGAACTCCGAGGCGACTCGTGCAGCGTACAAACCTCTCAAGGTATAGTATATTATTATTTGTATGACATCATCGTCGGCAGTGCTTGGCAATAAATAATAAATATGTTAGTACATTAACACAGCACCATCTAGTTCCATGGTAAGCTACGAGGCTTGTGTTATGGATACCAGATAGTTGATACACAACACATATATTACTTTAAATACATACATATTATAAATATAGACACCCATGACTGGTGTACAAATATTCGTGCTCATCACACAAATGAATTCCCCCAGCGGGGCTCGAACCCACGACCGCTGGCACGACACAAAATACTCTAAAGTTGATAAGTTGATATTGACAGGTCATATGTGGTAATATTTATTATATTTTTAATAATATATTTTTCTTATACTCCTATCGTAGACAAGAGATAGAGAATTTAATTTAGTGAATAAGTTTTAAATAAAATAAAAAGTTAGCTATTTATATTTCCCGGCCATACAGATTTTACCTCATAATTGAATTTGTTTTAATAATAATGCAATTACGTAACTTTAAATTTCCACTGCTGGGCGCGAGTCTTATTCAAAGCGTGTTGGGGTAGGACTTTAAATGTTTTTTCGAAACAAAAAAAATCAATAAAGAAAAAACTAAAGTATTTCCAATGAGCTACCACTACAATAAATATAATAATAAATAATGACCCCCCGACCGACTTCGGCCACGGCGGCCAGTCTCATTGAGACTAGCCATCTGCGCAGGAGATATTATAGTGCAGCGTGTGGGAGAGAGAGAGACACAAGTGCACTCTCTATTCCTGTCACTCTCACACTCCGGTGGGACGACACGAGACACGACCGATGAGACTTAGGGCACAGGACCGACGGCTTTACATGCTTTTCTACTCACGGGGATGAAACACCGCCAACTTCTCAACTCCGGGCTTATACTGAGACTTACTAAACAGAAAGACTCAATAACTAAACTTCGCCCGACCGACGAACTCGAACCCAGGACCACTCCATGTACAGACGTACTTGCTGGCCACTACGCCACCGACGCAGTTCCGTTATAATAATTATCAGTTCAATTAAAATAATTATAGATTTTTTTATTTAATTACTCATTCAGATGATGCCCTGTCCCGGCGAGCTGGTGGCTGCGCTGTATTCAGATGAGAAGTGGTACAGAGCGAAAGTCTTATCTTCGACGCGAGCTGACCAAAACGTTGAGGTATACATGTTCAAACATTCATGCGTTTATGAATACATATACCTATCATTAATATTTTATATGTTACTGCTTCAGGCTAAAGGCTAATTATATTGGCGGAGCCTGTTAAAAAACAACGAAGTCAAGAATGGTAGCTTGATTTACTGTTTATGCTATTATTCTTGAATTTGTCATACAAGTCGTTTACTTTCTTGAAAAATTAATGAAAATTTTATATTTTGTAGTCGTCAATTTACAATTTTTGAGAAAATATTAATAGCAAAATCAATACTATATTTACATTTTAAGCATTACTTCTCTTCCACTTGAAAGAGAGCTAATATTAGCTTATACAATTTAGTCAGACTACTGCCTACTAATGATTGTAATATCATCATCATATCCCTGCCCGTTTCCCAATCACTTGGGGTCGGCGCCGTACATCTTCCGTACTGCTGATAGGATTTGGCAAAAGTTTTACGACCGGCCGCCTCACGCCTGCCTGACGTCAACTCTCCTTGGGAATGCTATTGTTTATCTCCATGTCTTGTAATATACACATACGATTGTCAATTTAAAGAAACATCTAGGGACGAACCCGACCAAAGCGAGGGTGAGTCGCTAGTTAATAAATAAAAATATATGTATATCTTTATGTCACTTTCTTTTTTAACAACCAACTTTTAAGGATGGATATATAATATTCTCGCAATATAAAATAAAAAAATAATTAAACCCCATCATCCCTAACTTACAATACTGGTGAGGTTGTTGTTAATTTTTGTTATGATACAACTTTCAATCCATCCAATCAAAAAAAGTTTTCAATTTATTTTTTAAGTGAAACTTCTTCAGAATCGTTGTGATTTGAAACTCGATGAAACGGAAATGCGACACTAAACAGAGACAAACACATAAATATATAAAATTAAGCGAGAGAATGAGATAGAATACTTTGCCATGTTGCCATTTAAACCGTTGTTATTGTTTGACAAATATATAAGTTTCACTTCTACCATGTGTCATTTTTCACACACGCACTTTTTTCCAATTTTTTTTAAATAATAATGTTCAATCTTGACAAACGTTTGGCTCAGTTTGTAGTGGTTCTACTTGCTGTGCCAGCGGTCGCGGGTTCGAGTCCCGCTGGGGCATTCATTTGTGTGATGAGCACGAACGTTTGTACTCCAGTCATGGGTGTTTATATTGATATTATGTATGTATTTAAAGGTATATATGTGTAGTGTATCGATTATCTGGTATCCATAACACAAGCCTCGTAGCTTACCATGGAACTAGATGGTGCTGTGTGTTAATGTCCCAACATATATTTATATTTATTTATATTTATCTCATATACCAGGTCCTATACATAGACTACGGACAAGTGTTTTGGGTGAAAGAGGACGCTATAGCGGAACTGGAGCCCCGTTTCTGCTCGCTGGCGGCGCAGGCGGTGCGCTGCGTGCTCGCCGGCGTCGAGGCCAGGAGCCAGGACTTCCAGCAGTGGGCCCTCGCCAAGGCGGCCCTCACACAGCTGATACACGAACGGACATTACAAATGCATGTTATGTGAGTTTGAACGAAATCAAGTTTATTCAATTAGTTATCAAACTTATACAAATTTGACTCAGGTAATACCTGTTCGTGTACACACTTCAAATACTTGTTGTGCCGGTTTCAAAGTGGAAAAATTGTCAATTTATAGTATTAAATCTTAGTATAGTCATAATGTAAACGTTATTTCTTGAGTATTATATTCAATTAAAATTAGCGAAATATCTCTTATGAAAAAATAATATAATTAAGAGACCTCAAAAAATACCAGTCCATGTAATATTCTGGTGTTTTAGTTTTTATCTATACATATAATAAAATTGTAACTAAGCCGAATCTGTACATGAAATATTTTTTGGAAAATCTTATTGAAATAGACATTTATTATCGATATAGAGGTCGAATCTATAGTTTTTAGAATTTTTATCTGTCTGTCTGTCTTACCGCATCAGGAAAAAGCCACAGGAGGGATTTTCCTGAAATTTGGTATGGTGATAGCTGGTTATCCGGGTCAACATATAGGATACTTTTTACCGCGGGAAAATATCTCATTTTTGAGATAAAATACAAAAACTACATTGTAAGAGTATACTAATATGTAAAACCTAAGAATTTGGTTTTTGGTAATCTGAACGCGGGCGGAGCCGCGGGCAATGCTAGTCAATATATATTTACTAGCGACTCACCCTCGCTTCGCTCGGGTTCGTCTCTAGGTGCGTTTTAACAGTTAATATGGAACAGACAATATTATATATGTATGTATAACGTATATAGTTACATAGGTTTGATGAGTTGTGGGTTGTATTATAACGTGTTTTCCCTTAGAAATGTGATAGTCTCCATCCAAAAAATCACACCAAGCCGTCACTCCGTTCGACATGAAAGAAGGACAAACAAACACACTTTCACATATAATATTCGTATCGATATATTTATACTATTGTTGTAGATGTCAAGATTATGATGAAGTGGTGGTGGAACTGTTCGACGAAAGCGATTACAGTATCTCCGAACAGTTAGCCGCCAGTGAATATGTCAATTTGAAGCCTTACTCCGTAGAGGAAGACAAAGGCGGCAAACAGAAAATAGTGGTGCCCTAAAAAAACAATAAAATACATAAACTAGCTCTAAGTGATATAATAAAAGTGTAAATATTTCTTTTAAAACAGAATGCGATGATGAAGCCAGATTGGCTTGCCAGGGGAGTGCAGATTCGAATCTCCTTTGAAGCAAATAATTATGTTAATATAATTTTGTGTCGGCACATAGAATTATTAGCTTTTATTATCTTTTTAATTAATATAAATAAAAGGCTGACTAGTTCATATTTGTTCTTTGTAAAATCGAAAGTAACATTCAAAAAGCACAACGTATGTGACACATTAAAAAGTGCATGAGTTAAATATAAATAAGATCACGAATATTGTATTATTTTTATTTAAAATACATAGTATTTCACTTATTGTTACCACAACAAATAAGTTTATAAATAAATATAAGATTATATTACGTAAATGTCATTTAGACAAAAAAATTATATCTATGTTACAAGCGTGCAAATACATATATAATAAGTATATATAATACTGCTAAAATGCTAGCACACATGTGTGGGGAGTGTTAGAGAGTTAGTAAGATGACGAATGACTATTTTTATCTCGAATAAAACTAGAAATTCTGCGAACAGTAGACCTTGTGAGCATAAACTGCATTTTGAGGAGCTATTCTGCGAACAGTAGACCTTGCGAGCATAAACTGCATTTTGAGGAGCTATTCTGCGAACAGTAGACCTTGCGAGCATAAACTGCATTTTGAGGAGCTATTCTGCTCATCACGCATATTCTGATCTTCGCCAAATTTTTATAAAACCAACCTAAAGTTCCTTACCTTTCAAATAAAAAAAACCATCGAAATCGGTTCTCATACGGCGGAGATATCCAGTGGCCCCCTTTTTGCCCCTTTTTGAAAAAAGCACGCCTCTAATCAAAAAACCCCGAGGTCGAAAACATTCTATAAAGCCGTAAAACCTGTATACTAAAGTTTCGACCACATCGCTTGTAAAATACTACCTGTAGAGGAGTACCAAAAAAACTGACAGAGGAAAGCAAATTTTGCAACAGACTTGAATCAGAGACGCTTCTCTCGCTCGGTCAACTATCTTTTCGGATTTTTTCGTGGATTTATTTTAATTTTCGACGTTTCGAATGCTTTACAGCAATTATGGTCACGGGAGAGGTGCTGTCTGTAACAACTATATAATGACCATTAAAAGTCTAAAACCTTAGTCTCTCCTTTAAACCGTCGGGAGCCAAAAATCAAAAGAAATCCGCGAACAAAAACCGAAAAAATAGTTATGTTTAAAATGTCAAATATTCGCGTAAATCTAAGTATTATTTCTATCTCTTGCGCGCCTAGTGTATGCTATAGAGGTGTGACTAGTGAGTGCAATGCCCACGCATGCGCAGAACAATCTCAGTACTTGAGGGAGAAAACGGTCTTGTGTGTAATATAGACAGTGATTGATGATTTCGCCTTGCTGAGTTCCGTATTTGACACCTTATATATTTTTGTTTCTTAAACTAATTTTGCTTTTGCAATACATATTTAAGTATAGATGTTGATGACACCATTCAACCGAAACTTCTCTAAGTAAGCACTTTATTTCAGCCCTGAACCCCTAATAATTTAAATCAATAAATAGTATGTCAGTTGAGTTGGCAAATAGTGATATTACAGGTTGCTATTGCCATCAAAAATGTTTGGGGAGTCGCGTTTTAAAAGCTCATAAAAAGTATGTCAGTTGATTGCTTGTGTCAACTATCAATTGCCCAATTAAAAAAAAGAATACATTGTTATAACTAAATTAAATTAAAAATTTAAAAAACCCCGACCATCATGAACCGATTTTCATCAAATACAACTAAGACACTCCCGACTAATCTTTCAAACAAAATCAAAATCGGTTCATCCGTTCGGGAGCTTCGATGCCACATACAGACACGTCACATAACACCCCGTCGTTTTTGCGTCATGGGTTAAAAATTTCAACACTTCGTTTCGACCAGTAACAAAAACTAGTTTTTTAAATTATTATATTGGTTGGTTAGACTTATACGTAATAGATATTTTAAAATTTAATTTATTTTTACATTCATCATTTTCCATGTGATATACAAAGATTTGTTGTTTTGTAAAAAAAAAATAAACATTTAAAATAATATCTTTCCATTTTTATGTAGCGGGTTAAATATATTGTATAAGAAAACAATGAGTAAAATGACTATGAACAGTGTATAAACGTAATTTTAGTGCCAATTAATAAGCAAGTAAGTTATACTTTTAATAGTCGCCTAAAAGTGCGAAGTGATGTATATTTTTTAATCTGTAAAATATTATTTGTAATAATTATAAAAGACAATCTCCAATTTTTTGTAACCTTTGGTGCTTGTTATAATACACATAAATAATATGACAGTTTATATATATTAAAAAATTAACTGTCCCCAATTGAATGTCAGTTATTTTAGCCTTGTTTTCAAATTACATTTTAAAATAAATATGTACTTGATATTTTTGTTAATTTTGTTTTTAAAAATATTGTGGATCGAACAGAAATAAACTAGTTCCTTGTATATTATAGTTTTATTCTACATTAGTATAATATTTATTCTATAAGATATAACAATACAATTAAATTTAATAATTAAATTATCTATAAAACAATTCACTTAGCCTCTTTTAAGGCACATGTAACCGAGTACTAAAGCCTAAACTACTAATTAAAAAAACTTAAACTAAGTTTACTCGTACCTACTAATTAAAAAAAACATTGTACTTATTCAGGGCTACCACTTAAAGCGAAACACTGAATTTAAAAAAGTACTATTTAAAAAATTGATTTAGAAATGGAAAATATAAATAAAAACAAATAATGAGAAAACTGCACTGAATAGGTGTTCTATTATTTTTTTTCAAATGAATTCACCATTCTGAGCTTACATAAGAATTTTAACAGACTGAAATTTATTTAAATATTATATTTTGATAGTTATTTGAAAGCAGTAAGAAAAAGATAACTTTAGTTTTATTACATTATTTTTTTACAATAATTTAACAATGTTATTAACTTTAATCCTTAATTAGCTAACACCAAATTTTACACTATTAACAAATGTGTCGCTTTTTGTCACTAGATGGCGTAGTTTTCTTACAAATCCGAGCAATACCGTGATTGAATGTGTAGAAATAATTGCAGGCATATAGGACTAAAAAGTTTCAGACTAAGATAGAGCACGAAATAATTTTTAAACCTGGGATGAGAATAACTTTCCAGTGCAGTGCAGAGAGCCGTTCATCCATTGACTGACACTAGGTTGAATTTGATTGTTCCATATCCTGTTCCTTATATCTTTCTCGTTATTTGAGAATAATAATTAAATTGGCATATATAAAACAGCAGGCACATCAACTAAATAAAATTATGTTAAAATTTTCACTTATTTATTATTCCATAAATATTATCTGTATTGGACACAACAAATCATAAACCACATTTTAAAGCAGAAATACAAACATTATTCTAACAGTCAATATAAGATTTGAAATTTAATTTTAACAGTATAAGTAATTTTTGATGATATCAACATTGAACACATAGATTTTAATTGTAATAGAATAGCAAAAATGACTACACATTTAATTAACAGCAGAACTAGGATCGAAAGATTTCTTGATATTAAATAGTAGCTTTTGAATCAGCTATATTATTTATAAAATACTAATATAATTTTAAAAGTCATCAAAAGTTTGTTAATCAAGTGCCTATACAACAGTGTTACAAGCTATGAAACAAGGCTCCTAGATCTGCTATTTAGATTACAAATTTTATTTATTATAATGGTATAGTTTATGGGATTAAAGAAATCATTGTTGATTTTATAAAAGCTTATTTACATTTTCATAATTATATTGTGTATTTATAATTTTTTTTTTTAGTGAAATTTAGCTACTTTTGAGCTTTAAATATAGCAAGCAGAGCATTTGGCAAAAAAATATCTTAAAAAAACAAACACATTAAAAATTGATTATTAATTACTATCAGACATAAATAACTTTGGTAGTTCAGATTCCAGTCTAATTACTCTCACGATTGATGTCAATCTCCAATTGTCATATGGGTTAGATTTCTGTGGGGAATAAGATTCTGGTGGCAAAAATGTGCTGTAATATGAAATTAATTCATGAGATTCATCTCCATCTAGATCTGCAATGACTAATGACTTTTCCTGATATTCTAAATCTGGTTGACATGTTGGTATTGGCACTCCAGCATCAATGGATCCTCTAACACAAATCTGGACAATATCAGTTTGGCTAACATTGACATGCACATATGTTTGTAAATTATCAAATGATACCAAAACAATTCTTTCAGAAATATCATGGGCTGTAAAATTGGCATATTTGATAAACGATGAAATAGATGCAACATTTATAGCTGGTCGGTAATAGAAGATGTCATTTGTATTTTTGGGACTTTGATTTTGTACATTATACAATACCTCATCAATTTTAAGTGCACCCTTTGCCAGGTGTGCACTGTTCCACTGTCATAATTTTAGAACAAAGCCTCTGATGGAATTTGCAAAGGCAAATGAGCTAGGTTTCATTGCATATACATGATTTGCAGAGTATTCCCAACTAACATTTGTTGTACCATTTTTCTCTAGTAATAACTTTAGGTTGACTCTACACGAATTAGGGCATTCACCAAAATTCTCAACTATTAGTTTTCCTGGTCCGTTGGCATATATTTCCCAGTTATTTGTACTGCTTGTACTCTTTTTCAAACTTAAGTTGACTCTTTTAGACACAGTTGATATGGGTGCAGAGTGATTTACAGATTGGTCTAATTTTAATAACTTTCTATATAATGTAGGATATTTTATCTGCCTTACAGCCTCAAAGGTACCATTTTTGCATAGATATGTAATAGGATCTGATTCTGTCAACAATTTTACCAATAGGCAGTCGTCAACTGTCATGGGATCTCCAATAATATTTCCAGTAGCTCCTGATATTATCAATAATGAATTGTGATTAGTATTTGGGTACATAGTAGCAACGGTCATAAGATCATTCACTTTATCTTTATCCATATCTTTTATAACTATTGGAAAGTCAATTGCTGCAATATCACTAAAAATCTTTCCTTGCTTAAGAATATACCAGTAGTAAGTTCCTGATAAAGGATTCAGAGCTGCAAGTAATCCTTCTGAACCAGATACAATGCAATCTTTTTGTTTATCCCTATTCACATCAATGAGATGGCAATTAATTTCAGTTGGTATTCTGGCTTCTCTTGTATACCAGCCAACTTTACCAGTATCGCCGACTATTAACAAAACTCCATTGACATTATCATTTGAATTTTTTTCTTCTTTCATATGATTGCCACGATATATAAAAATAAGGTTTTTTGTGTTGGGTATAGCACCGTCAACGACTTGAACCGCACCAGACAATTCAATTTCATCATAAGGAATCTCCCAACTTGTAGTTCTATCTTGCCAGTCATTATTAGCGCATCCCCCTACATCTGAGCAAGGTATACCCCATAAAAATATGATCACAGTAAAAATGCAAACAAAAATTGATGCAATAAACGCACAACGCCGCGAAAATGACATTTTATTCGACATATCAGACTGTAAAAAGCTTACATTGTCCATAGTACTTTCTACAGTTTTCTCGTTAGTGTTATAGTCGTCCATATCACTCATGCTATAATTCTTGGATGAGTGAAGTCCACTATTATAGTCCAAATTATTACAACTGTCTGAAGCTTTGATGTGCACAGCATTTTCCAGCTTCTGATCGTCTTCTGATTCTGAGTCTGATATTATTTGCTTCAAAGGGGCATAGTTGGCGCCGTTACCATTAGCTGACATGGCTTACACTGGATTATTTAAATGTGCGCCTTACATTTCTTACTTTAAAGAAAATATTCAAAAATACATTATTGATATAAATAAAATCAATAACAAGCTAGGTCGGTTGACGTTTCACGTTTATCAATCATTATTAGGAGTGCACGATATATATCGATATTTCATAAAATATCGATATATGTACGCGATAATATATCGCTTCAACCCGATATTATCGAATCATATAGTATCTAGATATTATGCATCGATATATTTCATCCGATATATCAAATATCGTGAGAAATTGAAAGCTCATTCAATTTCTTTTTTTATAATACTGATTCCTTTATGTATGGATGGCAACTTGAATAAGAAAAAGGATTGTAACTTTGTAAGCAGACTTGAAACGGAAAACCCCGAATTATTAAAAAACTAACCTTCGCAATAACGGAACACAAAGACACGAAAATGACAACTAGTCTCCTACTTTTCGTGAAAATAAACAAGTAGTAGTAAAAATTTTATAATCTGTGACTGTATTCGTAACACGTAGTGTGTCTGTGCCTCGAGTCTCACTCGCTTCCGAAATCCGAGTTTCGACTTCCGCTTCGTTCATCGTTCTCACTTCTCAGTACAAATTACAAAATAGCCTATAAAGTATAAATAAAAGTTGTTTGTTTTGTTTAATACAGTTTACGAAATGTAAATATAGTTAAGTGTGTATAACGATGTATAAAAACGGCTATTTTAACTCAGCACTTTAGTAAAATTTTGTTTCTGCAAGGTCTAGAGAAAAAGTATTGGGATTAATAAATAAATAAAATGTCTTGTTTCTTCACTAACTGTTTTTACTCATATTAACCTGATCCCTACTTAATATTTAATATTACAGACTAGTTAAATACAAACAAATAACCTACGACTTACGATATATCGAAAATATCGATATATTTATACGATATATCGCAAATTATCGATACAAGAATACGATATATTATATCAAAAATAAATATCGATATTTTTTACATGAACATCCCTAATCATTATAATTTAGAGCTGCCAAATGTAAAAATATAAAATGAAGGGACCGAAGGGTGCAATCTTAGAGTTAATAATGGGTCATCTAATAACTGCCTCGGTGGTGTAGTGGCAAGCATGAACGGCTACACACTCGGAGGTCCTGGGTTCGAGTCCCGGGTCGGGCCAAGTTTAGTTATTGAGTCTTTCTGTATAGTAAGTCTCAGTAACAGCCCGGAGTTGGGAAGTTGGCGGTGTTTCACCCCCGTGCCTCGGAGAGCACGTAAAGCCGTCGGTCCAGCGCCTTAACTCTCACTGGTCGTGTCGAGCAGTCGTCCCACTGGAGTATGAGAGTGACAGGAATAGAGAGTACACTTGTGTCTGCGCGTACACTTGTGCACTATAATATCTCCTGCGCAGTTGGCTAGTCTCAATGAGATTGGCCGCCGTAGCCGGAATCGGCTAGGAGAACATCAATGGGTCATCAATCTAAAAATATTTAGGATCTAAATAGGTTACATACTAAGCATATTGCTCAAAACATTATAAAATACTTAATTACAAAAAAAACACGCTTTTAACGAAATGAAATGCATAGGACTCGTCCAAACGAATCACATGAGCCCAAATTGAGGGGTTTACTATAGGAGCACCATCATCATCCAATCAGCTCCAAGATTCCAAATTATAGTATTATCACTCGAACTACAATGTTTTTTTTCGATACGGCGATTAGAAGTAGGTTAAAATTGACTCTTAAAGCTAATAAGAAGTCGGTGCCAGCCTACAATATTTTAAGATATGAATATCTAAGAGGTAAACATGTATTTCACGTATTGAAATACATTAGATTTGCTTTGCATCGGCAGGCACTGACTTCGAAAATATCTGATTAGGTATCTATTCTAAATGAAATCCTCCGTTCAGTTATTTTTTACACTTTAGTGCCTGGAAGTCGGTTTTATTTTTTGTTAAAAAGTTTTTATTACCTTTTTCTAACAAATTTTAGACCAGCTTAACCTCAACATAACAAACCTCAGTTTAATGACTTACATGATATAACAAATATTTACTTGTTCCCTTCCGATTTGTTACATCGAAGTTACACTGTAATAACAACACTAAATAATATTATTGAATAAAAAATATTATAAATAATTATAATAATATTAGCTTAAATTAAGTTTATAACCCACTGCAACATTTGCAGATGACACAGCTGTCTTGGCAAGTGATAAAAATGCTGTTTCTGCTTCCTCATTATTGCAACAGGGATAAGATAAAATATATGCTTGGCTTGAAAACTGGAGGAAAAAAGCCAATGCAAATAAGTCAGTACAAGTAACATTCACTCTTAAACATGGTAACTGTCCGTCAGTTAACTAGGGTAGGAATACACTGCCTCACAAGGATGATGTAAAATACCTAGGTCTGCATCGTGACAGGAAAATGACTTGCAAAAATCACATAAAAACCAAAAGAGATGAATTAAACATCCGTTACAAACACTTCCACTGGCTGTTGGGTAAAAATTCCAAATTGTCGGTAGACAACAAATTACCGATTTATACATCAATATTAAAACCAACATGGGCATACGTCGCTAACTCTGGGGTAGCGCATGTGACTCCAATAGTTATTATAATTCTCCAAAACATGCAAAACATAATTCTACGTACAATATCTAACGTACCGTGGTTCGTTACTAATGACGAAATCCACCATAACTTACACATGCCTAAATTAAAAGAGGAAGTTCGTAGTTTGGCTTGCCCATAAAGAACGCGCCATTAGACGCAAATCCAGATGTTTTCCATGAGATCGCAAATAAGTGCCTAGAACTATCGTATTTTCCAACACCTTGGAAGAAGGCAACGGTAGTAATCCTACGGAAACCCAGGAAAGGCGATTACGCCAATCCTAAGGCGTACCGACCAATAGGATGCTACCGCTGTTAGGCAAGATGCTGGAGAAGGCCATGGTTCAAAGGATTACGTGGCACATACTGCCTAAGTTAAATACTAGACAGTATGGTTTTATGCCCCAGCGCAGCACTGAAAACTCCCTCTACGATATGATAAATCATATCAGGGAGGGCATCGCAAAACAAAAGATTGTCACTGTGATATATCTCGATATAGAGGGGGCCTTTGAAAGCGCTTGGTGGCCTGCCATAAAATGTGGTCTCATCGAAAAGAACTGCCCTCAAAACCTACTAAAGCTAGTAGCGAGCTACTTAACAAACCACACAGTAGCGGTTCGATACGCCGGAGAAGAGCACCTAGCACAAACAACAAAAGGATGCGTCTAGGGCTCAATAGCCGGGCCAACGTTTTGGAACGTACTCTTAGACGCACTCCTGACTGAAGTCGAAAAATTTGGCGTACATGTGCAAGCCTTCGCTGACGACATCGTAATAATAAATTTTGATTTTTTATTCAGAAAACATATTTCAAACTTCTTCTTTTTCTTCAATTTGAAGCAATGTATGAATGAATCTGTCGATGCATTTAAAGAGTGTGTTACATTACAATAGGAATAATTTCTTTAAAAATATAAGTCGTAAATAATCACTAGATAATCATGATTCGACGATTACGATTTATCGTGAAATGTCGATTGCGATTAATCGTAGTTGTTTGATCACTAATCACTAGTTTTAAATGTCATTTACACTACTCTTTTATTCTTTATCCTTAATGTAAAATTTAATAAAAAGTGTTCAGATATTACTATAATAAAACAACAAGTTAAAGGCCGAATGTATATATTTTGTATATAAATTATTTGCAGTTCTTTTCATACATTAGTCTAGAAACAAACACATTTCTCTATTATGTCACACATTTACTTAATTGGTGCCTTTTACTCCTTACAGAAATTCTATAAAAATAAGTTTGTTGATAGTTATATTTATTTAACAATATGAGAACAAAATTAAAATGCATATTACATTGAGATGGACACCAATTGCACCTTTCTGCTAACAAAACATTTGTGAAGCTTAATATTACACTAATTGAGATTATTAAGGTACACGTTTTATTCTAAATTAGTGAACGTCACTAGCCAAATCCCTAGATGCATTATACTAAGCTACCATTACATGGTATACAACTTGAAATATGAAGACTTTTTATTCTAATTACATTTAAAAATAAATAAGAAAACTGTAGGAAATTAATTATAATAATAGAGAAAGTTTAACAACGTTTATTGCCCGGTAATACTTTTTACAGTGACATAGAACATGACAAATTTAAATAGAAAAATAAATAGTAGGCACACAAGTTAACAAAGAGGTTGGAACTATTCGTTTCAGCCACATAGCCTCTTGTACACATGAAGACAAAGACATATACTCTGCTTCGGTTGTAGACAGAGCAACAGTAGGCTGGCGTTTAGAATTCCAGCTGATTGTTCCTCCCTGAAACAGGAATACGTAGCCAGTACAGGAACGTCTGTCGTCCTCCGAGCTTGCCCAGTCTGCATCACAGAAGCCATGAGTCATATTCTCCTCCGAATTTTGTTTATAACTCAATCTATACTTTTCAGTGCCTTTTAAGTAGCGCATAACTCGCTTCAGGGCTATCCAGTGTGACATTTCAGGTTTGTTATTGTATTTACTTAACATATTTATAACAAAACTTATATCTGGCCTGGTAATTTGTGAAATATACAATAGACAACCAATTATCTCTTGATAAGGACAATCTTTTTATTTACTGGATCATACAATCTGTAGCCCTTTGTATTGTCGCAATATCCCACAAACACTAATTCTCTTGATTTACGATCCCATTTAAGACGGTTTTGTTTTGGAATATGTACCATGGCCTTAGAACGGTTTCTTACCGGTCCATTTTTCATAGGGAGTTACCTCATCCAAAACTCGTGATGGTGATCTGTTGATGACATAAGCTGCAGCGGTGACTGTCTGCCCAGAATTGTTTATGCAACTTTGCTTCAAATAACATACATTTTGCACGTTCCACATTCTGCTCAGGCGTGTATGGAGTGCTGGTGTGATGTTTGATGCCAGAAGCTGCTAGAAAATCAGAGAATATTGACTTGGCTTTTGTATCTTTTTTTAAGTCGACATCGGTGCCCCATAAATCCTCATGTTCTAGATAAGATTTGACCGCAAACTTCCATGTCGAATAATTTTCCCGTCCTCAATTTGTAAATTAGACATAGCCATTTTACTCGGATTGACGTTCGATGAAATATTCGCAAATTACTAATGTAGTTAATTATAATAATAGAGAAATTGCCCGGTAATACTTTTTACAGTGACATAGAACATGACAAATTTAAATAGAAAAATAAATAGTAGGCACACAAGTTAACAAAGAGGTTGGAACTATTCATATATAAAATTACAATTAAATATTTTATGTTTACTATTCCAACAAAAACAAAACAACTATGTACATACTCAGCCTCAAATAAAATATGTTTTAGACAATAAATTACATGCAGTATCAATTTTTTCTTGAAAATGAATTATTTCAAGATCAAGATATATATATGAGAATAGTCTAATAAACAGATTTTCTGAAATGCAAAAATGAAACATGTAACTAAGCATATAAGTAGAGTGTGATATTTTAGTCTTGATATGCATGTCTTCCAATGTAAGAGCCTAAAAAGAGTCCAGTTTTTGTTGTGGTTTGATGGCACATCTTATTTTTCAATAAGTGGTTATATGAACATCAATAAATAATATTTATTATACTTTTATTATTATTTTCTAATTACTACTTAAAGATAAATGTTTTAATAAATTACTTTTCGAAACTGAAACTTTAAGATTCATTATATTCCTTATTTTTATTTTAACATAGAATTATTTAAGATAGGAACATAATAAAAATTGTGTAAGTATCAGCGATTAGCCTATTTTTATTAGTTGAGAAATAAATAATTAAAAATATAACTCTACAAAATAGTGTGATGATTTCTTAATATAATGGACAAGATAGGCATTCATGAATATCTGTCAATATTTGTCTAATAAAACAAATATGCGTGAATATCTTCACAGAATGAACATAGTGGAGTTTATATATATACAATATACATACTAGTGATGTAACGAATGTTCGTTTTTTTACATTCGCGAATGCGAATATTCATCTCCATTATTCGCGAATGCGAATGTTGACTTTCAAATACAGCGCGCGCAAAATGTTAAGTTTGACATTTTGTGTCGGCCATGTTTAAACGTTAAATCGAACATAACCGATATAGGTCGAATAAACAAAGTTAGTCACATAAAGTTCATACTTAATTTGAAAAGATTTGTTGTAATTTGAGGTTACTACTTAATTTAAATGATACCTTTTCAACGTGACAAAGTGATATAAAAACATGAGTAAAGCACAGATGTATTATCATTCCATATATGCATAATTTCCTTTGTTGTCAAATACATTCGCCAAACATTCGCATGGTTTTTTTTCGAATACGAATGCGATGTCAAAAAATATGCGAATATTTATTACATCACTATACATACATCATTGAAAATATGTAATTTATATAATATGTCTCTTAAAAGCCCTTTTACTACTATTTGTATTTTGTTTACAATAATTTTTGGAAATCACGGACAATGTACAACTTTTTTTATGCAAAATTGCTAACATTTGAGAATTCTAACCATTTCTGTTTTTAATTGTAATGCATTATTGATGACACTGTTCATAGATGCTTAAGGAAGTCAGTCTTGCATTATATTCAAAACTTTATATACAGACAGTAGACTTATAGATTGCATTAACATCTCACTAAATACCATAGTTGAGTCCCATATTCAATACTTATAAATAATACAGAAGTTACATTTTAACTATTACAAAATAAAATTGTTAGTTATTTAAAAAGGAGCCTGCCCTTTATCTAGCATCCTGTACTAGCATTAATATGCACATACATTTGTACACAGACTACACCATATGCATAGTCCATATTCCATTATGTTTTATATAATTTTCTAATACCCTAATATCTTCACTAGGCATCGTTAGACGCGATTGGACTAAGATTAAAGTACAGATTCGAACGTTAGATTGAATAGGGATATTCCCCAAGATAGTCTATTAAGGTGGAGGGTAGGGGCAAAAGCCTGTGTTTTGGGGCGCACCACAGCTTTGGTGTTAGAGGATTCGAGTCCAGCGTTTTATGTATGGCGAGACGTGCGGAATGTAAAAGGGTTGGTGGTGATTTTCTGAGGGGTGTTTTAAGGAGAACGGGAGAATGTGGACAACCCTCTCGGTCCACCCAGACTGTTCCTGCTGGCCCCCTTTCCCCCACGCGAGTGTAGTGTTGCACGAGTTCCACTACACAGCGAAACCGAGGCATGTACCTTGCCAGTGGTCTATCGCAGTCTAGCCTGGAAAAGAAAAAAAAAAATTTAATAAAATACTTATTAAATTCTATAACACTTTATAAACGTATGTAATGAATAATATAACATATACATATGTATATTAAAACTGTTACGTCAACCTCAAACACGATGACGTGAACTATGAGGTCAACAAATTAACCCTACAAAAGTTGTACTCAGAAGTATGATATGGCTTCAATTTTCATTAATATGTGAGAAAATATGAATCAATATATTACTTAATTGGTTTCACAAACAAATTCCAATGAATGTAAGACAAATAATATTTACCTATTACTTGTAAGGGATTTCATTAACTTGTGAGTCATTTTGTTGTGTAAGAAATTAGCAGAAATAATTTTATTGATACCTTAGTCAAAAATAAACATTTATAAAAACTAATAAAATAAAAATAGGCAGTTTGATATATTGTATATTTTCATTGTAACTCACTCACTCAACTTTTTCATTCAGTTTCACCAGTTTATGATTTTGAACTTTATTTCTATCAAATATGTGCAAGTAGTAAAAATTATAGCGGGCGCTAAGATTATTTTTTATTGATAAACGTGATAATATATGTTCTGATAACATGAATAATGGTTTTACATTCTGATAATGTTGACTCATTCTGTAACTCTTTTCTTAATTTAATTACTGATTAAATATTGAAGGTAAAATTTTAAAATGTTCATCTTTAATGCAATAAAAAAGTAACAATTGGCTCATAAATAATGCATATTACACCATAAATAAGTGATATTACTATTTGTTGTTATAATAAATTAAGTTTTTTATCTTCATTAATGAACAAGAATAGTATCAATACACTTTTTAACATCTCAGAAAAAAATTGTTAGATAAAAATGTTACTTGACAATGAAAAGCAAGTTATATATTGTTGCTTACCTAAAGAAGCCTTGTTCATAATGTAATCTGACTGATGTTGGACCCCTCTCAGTTTGTACTGACAGTGAAAAAATGAAGTTCCTGTCACCGGAATCTCGGATCACAAATGCACCAACACTTGCATCTTTTAATAAATTTCGAGCACCCTGCAAAGAATTTATTCACATAAATAAAAAACTTCACTGCCAATAATTTTATCCTACAAAATAACAAGCACATGTTGCATAATTAGAGTTCAATACTTTAACTATATATTATATGTTTGACTAAAAATCATACTCTTTGAGTCTTTATTAATATAAATTATTAAAACTACAAATGCAAAACACACACCTGCCAATCCAAATTTCCATAGTACCACCCAGATAATCTTAATGCTCTGAGTGTTTCAGCCAAACGTCTCAATTCATCATTAAATGGAGATGGTATTAAAGGAGATGAAGGTGTAGTATATAGTGGTGAATGTGGCAAGTATGTTGGCTGGAGCGTGAAGGGAGGAGTGACTGGTGTCACTGGTTGTATATGGGGGCTCTTAGCGCAGGCCAATGATACCCGGAGTTCATGCCTGCAATTTGGACAGCAAGCCACTCCTGTCGACCAGTTGTTCAGTGGCACCCCCACTTCAACACATGCATCTGTAATGAAAATGCAAATTTTAATACTGTTACACTAATTTCTCTCATTTAACTATATATTTTTTTAGAATATATCTTCATAAAAATATATTAGAATGTTCATTACATAAATTAAAGGGATATGTCAATGCTATATACATACAATTTATTTAACCCTATATGATATTGCTTTTAATAGGTATTTCTGCAATTATGCAGAAATGTAAGTGTATCAGCTGCTATAAGTTACTTGTATAAAATACATTGATGTCATAAGTAGCTTAGGTAAAGTAAAAGACTAAGCATATTATATACCACTCAGTTTTTTAACACAACGATGTTAAGAAAATATTTATATAACTTTAGTAGCGAAGCTAGGAAAATTTTTGTATAAGTTATATAAATAAAGATAACAATATATTTTTAGTTAAACGTCAATTCTTATTATTTAGATAATCATTATCAAATGTAAACTATCTGTTGCAATACCTAGTTTCTAAAAACTATTTTACTGAAAGTATAGAGTATCGTTTAGTTAATTGTTACCACTCACTTTGTGTTGGTAACCTCGTAGCTATCGTCATGTTTAAAGGACTCAGTTTTGTTTCTCGCCTTTCAACTAAGCACATTTGCTGTACACTTTTCGGTGGACTATTGCGTGTTCCACCCACCTCGTCTCCAGAGGCCACGATTTTTTTAATTCACTTTATTTCTATACAACACAGAACTTTTTACTTCCCTTTAGTCACTTATAATATAAATATTTTATACTCATGTATAAATTATTAAAAATCACTTAAAAAGTCCGTACTTTATTACTCCTATTTAGAATTAAAAATAATAGAAAACTACAAAAGTCAGTCTTCAAAATTAACACTGTCATAAACATTCCACAATTCGCGTCTGTCCAAATTTTTCGTTTCGACAGTAGTGTTGCTCCACGATATCATAGATAAAAAATAATATTAATTGCTCCTTAACACTGAATATTCGAATATAATTATTAATGCTTTTCCCGATTTTTGAAGCTAAAAGTAAAGTTGTTATCGCAACAACACACTGTAACAGTATGATGTATAATACGAGCGTTCTCGCGAACGAAAAGTGTAGCAATATACTCTATGGTGGGGATCTGCGGAAGACACAGCCGAGTGGCGAGCGACAACGACACCCGAGTGATACGAAACTCGAACGTTCACTACTTCCGAGAATTCATTCACCAACCAACAACAATTATCCAGTTATCTAGTCGTTTGCTTGCTATCTTCATTCTATTGTATTATTTGTCGTAGCGCACGATTCTGCGTAATCTTACATTCATGTCTATTCTAATCATTTCATTCCGGCTAAATAAGGATTTTTTTATTGGAGAAGAAATCGATTTTGTAATGTAGATCTAAAAATATTTTTTTACATAATAATTACATAAAATCCAAATATATTTTTTAAATTACATTTTTATCACTGAAAAGTAGTAACAAATGTATTATCTCACAATGGCTTTGAATTAGATTGGATAGTACCTATAAGAAAAGGAGTCGAAGACTATATTACCAAAAGTGATAGTAGAGCCAACAAAAAAGAGCGGCTTCGACCGAAATACGTTAAGTAACGCGTGACCCGGTTACCAGAGTAGATTCACTCCGCTGTAACTGTGCGTGCGCCTATAGTCACGAATATTTCCTCGAACCAAAGTTTTTATGATTTCTAAGACAAGCTACATACATGTCTCTATAAACTAAACTGTAGTTTACCTATTGATTATACGAAAACTATAATGATATAGATAACTAATTAAAAATAGTATTAATATATTTTAAAAAAGAACATTTAAGTATCTAAATTTTAAATCATAGTCATCGAGACTGTAGAATGTTAAAATAATGGACAAACTGTTAATACGGTTACTTACAGATACTGGTTTTGTTAACCGCCGCATCTATAACACTCGGCTAAATTTTGTTTTTACTCAAAATTATGTACAAATATGCAGGTGTTCAATTCGCATTCGAACGTGCCATAGAGAGCGAGTTCCCCGTAGCGATTATATTTGGCGTTCTCGGAATCCCCTACCTGCGAAGCTTTCACAGCCATGAGCCATCTGCCGCTCGTACAGTTGCACACATTTGATCCACAGCTGCCCAATCTTTTATAAAGATTTATTCTAAAACTCAATCACAATGTCTATTGATATCGTACATTATATACACGCGCATTGAAAAATCCCCCTCTGAAAGTAGGTATAAAGAGCAGCTGTTATTTGCGATTGCACCCACTGGTTTTATTATTTCTCAGTATACGATTTCACCTTAACACATGATGAGATCATTAACATTTTCAATGTTTAACTGATATTATTTTTTTACATGGGATTTCATTTTAATATCATATTTGAAAAAAGATCTGTATTTACTATTTATGATTAAAAAAATATATATTTTATCATTCCAAAGCACTTGGCAATACATTTAAATGTTAAACTTTTAACTAATTTTATAACTATGTAAATCTGACTTTGAATCAGATAAATATTTAATAATTTATTATTCTTTAATATTTCTAAAGTAGGGACTTATCCTCGCTTTGCTCGGGTTCGCCTCTAGAAAAACAAAAACAAATCTATCCCACGGGAACCGTACATTTTTCCGGGATAAAAAGTACGAAGCCTATGTGCTGGAATAGCACATAGGCTTCGTACTTTTTATCTCTCTCTTTTCTAAATTCCATCCAGAACCGTTCAGCCGCTCTGACATGATTGAGTAACAAACATCCATCCAGATATCCAAACATTTAAACTTTCACATTTATAATATTAGTAAGATCTTGGGGACAATTCCCAGATTAATCTTTTTCTTACAAAGATATTTACGATTTTTAGCATTTTCCGACTTTACCGTTTACTAATTAGTAATGACATACTTTAAAATATTGCTTTATTTATCTAACTAAATTTCTACAACTTCCAGGTACAGATACTGGTTTTTCAAATTTAGGAGGTCAATACAGTTCACAGAACTCCGCACTCCGCACCGATTTCTCAGAGCATACCGTTGTTCTTGGTACCTTTATTTAACTGAAGGACTGGCGATGAGTATACATTCTTAGAAGTCAGAACTCATTCCGATAATGGTTTCTAAGTCCGCTTTGAGACGGAACTAGTGTACCGAGTATTGTTTCAAAGGCATTGCTAGTACCGTAGACCGCTTTGGTGCTTTGACTGAACATATAGGGCATTGGCATAAATGAGGTTTTGAATTCCAAGAGCTATGAACGCTTCAACTGATAAGCTTACGAAATCAATGTACTTATTCCTATTTTGATTATGTATGTACATAATAAAAAATACATTTTAATATTCTATACATAATAATAAAATTGTAACTATGCCGAATCTGTACATTAAATATTTAATAAAAAATCTTATTGAAATAGGCATTATTATCGATACAGAGGCCGAATATATAATTTTTAGAATTCTTGTCTGTCTGTCTGTCTCTCTGTCTGTTACCGCATCACGAAAAAACCACTGAAGGGATTTTGATGAAATTTGGTAAGATGATATCTGGTTATCCGGGTTAACATATAGGATACTTTTTACCGCGGGAAAACGTCTCATTTCTGAGAAAAAAATACAAAAACTACAATGTAAAAAATATAATATAAATCCTCAGAATTTGGTTTTTGGTCATCTGAACGCGGGCGGAGCTGCGGGCAATGCTAGTATTATATAAGTATATAATATCAACATTCATATAACATTGCCTAATTGTTAAAACAACCACGTTAATTCCTAAACGACTAGACTGTAATATATATAACAGATTTAAATACTCTACCATTTATGTTGATGACTAATTTAATTATACTTACAAAATTATTATATGCCACATTACACAATAGCTATTGATTCGATAAGTGCTTAGGTATGCCTGGCTGTGTCCATGGTCATGATGGTTTCATGCCATAATGAGTGCTTCTAGGAACTTCATGTTCATGGCGTAAACAAGACGAGGTGGTTGAACCGGTTGGAAAATACAAATAAATATGATAAACCTTTTACGGTAGTTGTATAATAACGTATTATATATTACAGAACATACAACACCTAATGGTATAAAAACTTTTTAATTAATTAATGTTTTGTGTACAAAAAAAATCATGAAGACACCTACGACAACACGGAATAATCGCTTTTAATTTAATGCCGAATTTTGAAACTTGTGCATTTGTCTTATTAAATTGAAATAAATGAATAGCCAATACAAATACCCTATGTAACTGCACTCGAGCAAGATTTCGACCTCATCACTACATAGTATAAAACAAAGTCGCTTTCTCTGTCCCTATATCCCTATGTATGCTTAAATCTTTAAAACTACGCATCGGATTTTGATGCGGTTTTTTTTAATAGATAGAGTGATTCAAGAGGAAAGTTTTAGTATATAATTTGTTAAGTTTTTGTATACATTGGCTAAAATATAACGATATTCGTTGGAGGTGTCGGAAAAAATAAGACGTCTGGAATCTTTCAACGAAAACGCTGCCTAAACCCTTTGAGATATAACAAAATAATGTATGGTGGAGTTGTGTATCTTATATAGTTCTACAGAAAAGTCCGCGATGGCATATGTCTATCTCTTAAGGATAACATACTATATCCATTTTAATTTAAAACGTACCTAGGGACAAAACCGAGCGAAGCGAGGGTGAGTCGCTAGTAAAGAATAAGAAAGAGTTTGCTGTTGCTCGTAATCGAAAGAACCAATAATGTATTGATTTTCGTTTAAAATTATTTATTACATAAGTAATTAAATAAAAAAAACAGAATAAAAATAATTACATTTTAATAAAGTTAAAAAATAGATGAATATATTATAAAAATAAAAAACCCGACTGCATAAAAGCTAACTAAAAAGATTAAAAACAAGTTCACGATGGAATATAGTATTAGGTATACAGTCGGTGACATACATACGAGTATTTACATCTCGCGGCAAGGATGAAACGAATCTAACGATACCTTAATTAAAGAAATCCATCGACTGGTTTGGAAGATATGAGGGAACATAGAATATTACAAACAAACAAACAAACAAACATACAAGGATAGGCGCGAAAAATACAATCCTTTCATTGCAGTCGGGTAAAAATAAAATTAAATCAGCCAAGTGCAAGCCTATATAATGCGCCATACATGGTAGAGTAAAAATATTTTATTTTTCTTCTACATAATAATGTATAAATACTAACTTCATACTGAGAATTCTAAATTGATATGAAATATTATGAACCTATATAAATACATTTATTATTACAAAAACATTTTTTTTTTTGTATAATTATAAATTATAATAGCATTATTAAAATTATCTGATCTCTAGGAAAAAGATTTTTCTTTATTCTCATTTCGTTTTACTTTTAGCGCTAAATACGAGTATCTAAAAAATTATCACTAATACAGTTATCTCCAAATAAGTAGAAAAGCACAGTAAAATGATAACATTAAAGATATTTTATTGCCCACGTATATATGATGTCATCGGAGTAGGCATCCGGTAAAGATTTCCGAAGAAATTGAAAATCGAAGTAATCTAACATAATCATTTACGTGTTCGAAGATAAACTGCAAAAATCTACCAAATATTTATATTCAATGAGAGTTTATGTATGTACACTATGGCATGGCGTATGCCTACGTTGATTCAAAGATACAGAAGGAATCACACAAAAAGTCCGTGGTGCTTAGTACATAGGGATGTTCATATGAAAAACTAATATCATGTGATTAATTTTCTAGTTTGTACTATGTGATAAAGAAGAATACTTAGATTCTTAGTTTTTTTTAGCTATTAAGAATAGTAAATTATGTATAGGCATATATGTGTGTGTGTACAAATATATATATTTATGCGTGTGTGCGCATTTGTATTATTACGTTTATGACGAGTGGAGGCATTTTATTAACACGTCAAGATTATATCTACATAATAAATTAACAAAAAAAATCGCCACACTCACATAACAAAGGCTATATTTTATATGCATATAAAAGGATACGCCTACATTGTCCGTCCGTCTCTTTGTATTGTTACTAAGAAGTTTTCTTGAAATTCTCTTTCGAATGACGGTATCTTTCTAAGAATAACTTTTGTTGCTATTTGCTGTCTTAAAACATGATAAAAATAAAGGTGTTAATTTCAGTGCCAGGAAAAATGATTAATGAACTTCGTATATGACAAATACAACTAGGAATCGATAACAAACGACATAAAGCGTTAATAACTCATTTCATATGAACATAATATATTGAATATGGTTCTGTGAATTAAGTTTTATAGTGTTTCAGGAAATATATATATATATATATATATATATATATATATGTATATATATATATATATATATATATATATATATATATATATATATATATTTAGTCCTAAGTAAATTAGAACATGTCATGCACAACATTTCTAGAGTGTATATTTAAAATGTTTTTTTTTTATAAAACATACAATTCTATACAAGTAGTTATATTTTATACAAAGTAAGTTATCAAAATGGAATTTTAAAAAAACTTCTAAATCAATTAATCATCAATTCATAATAAACTAAGTAATTCAAAACATGTAAGATGTCATATCCAAAAGAATATTTAAAAGAAATAATTTATGTACATACATATATTAAAAATGTAATTAGCGTTATATCCATCCCATTATAAAGGGATGGATATTCCATTTGTTATACAAAATATGTACATTTACAAGTATTTCATATGTCCGGTAATTCTTATTCCTATCTTCTAGTTGCTTTATTATTGGTTTTATACATACATATACTAGGTCATTATGAAAACTAGAGTAAACAATGTACGTACGAGTATCTTATTGCACTGACCACAGAATGTCAAGTTGATTAATCCAACGTTTATGGTAGGTATTTACATACCGTATACTCGTATATATATATATTTAGATATAATTAATTCATAGGCTTTCGCTTATGATGACTTATTTATAGCATTACTAGTAATATCGTAGCATATGTACGACAATTTAGGCTTTTTTAGAAATACGTAAAACGGGGAGATAGAGATGTCTCTCTTCTATTCGATTAATCGAAATAATTTTTTACAACCCTTAAAATATAACCAATTCGTTAAATAAAGAATCATAATAATCGTTTTACAATTGGCTTTGGCTCAGATATCGTGTTAATATAAAAAGAAAATATGCTCCAATTAAGAACCACGTCTCTTGGATAATTCCTTGAAAAATTCGACGAATTTTTAAAATCAGTTTATTTTTAATGATATGATATTAATTATTAACAGACAAAATATTTATATTTATTTATATTAATTAACACGCTGTCTTCCAGCGTTTAATATGAGTAAATACTTTATAGATTGTGGTAGCGGTATGAGACCCCTGTCTGCGAGTTTGTTGCGAACAAGATGTACCTACCGGTAACATATTCATTTTTTTGCAATTAAAAACAAACACAATTGTATTGAATGCAATTATTGATAATTTTAAATAGATAGACTGTTATATAAAAGTACTTAAGTCGATTCCGACGATTTCCAGTAATAGGAATTGATTTGCATAAAAATATAAGAAATGTTAAGTAACTAAAGTCACGAGGCGTGATCGGTGACTTCATCACTGTGTGATAAATATGCATATTGCCTAATTGTGATTAATATGCATCTATTAGCGTGCTGATTAATTCAGTGTTCGAATATATTATGTTCTTTATATATAAATTATAAATGTTGTACATACGAGAAATATTGTCCTTAATTACATTAATTTTGTGTACATAATTAATGTTCTGATCGTGCCCTAATTATTTTTTTAATTCATTTCATAAACCAATTAGAAGTATTAAAGTGAAATTAATATATTTTATACTAGATAGTAGGTAGGTAGTATTTGATCCACAATCACTACTTTTGACTTTTGATTTATAAACAGACCTCATTAGTCTGTTCTAGAATGGCATGGCTCCAAATTTTGGGGTTTTCTTTTACAAAGTCCTTAATAGCAGCGGATATGGTAAGTTAACGGTATACACTCTTTTTTCCTCGTGATAAAAATATTTCATTACCTAAGTTTGGATTACGTTTCAAAAAGTTTACTTTTCACAATTGTTTACTATTTTCATATATTTTTTTAATATAGACTATATAAAACACATTATACATTACATAATAATAGTATATGAAGTTAAAAAAAATCATATCTGAGGTTTTTATACATATAAAGTAATATAATAAAAAATATTCTATATTGAAAAGAAATGCGATAAGTGGACAACAATACTAGGAACGGTCGCGTCATAGCGCACGGCTCTCGCAGAGTGCCTATATAGGAAATCTGACTCATATACACATGTAGGGCTAAGGTCGCCTTTGTTTCATTATTAGAATTGCTAAAAACAGCACATTTATTCTGAAAATTTAGTCATTTTTGCACTAAAAATAGATTTTTATAGTATTAAATGTTACACAAAAATATATCAATTTTGTTTTTCGATGTTCCTTGACATGATTGTTCATTGTGTGTGCACGTTTTTAGTTTAAAACCTCTTCAATATTAATATTTTAGATAACTAAGAGGTTGCGTGGAATAGCAGACGAAAGTTAAGTTTTAAAAAATCTCTATCATTACATGCTAGGTATTGCATGAATTTCGATATTATTGCTCTTATCTGAACAGATAGTCACGGGTTTTTGCAATTTATAAAAGTACACACACAAAACCATGTTCTGAAACTTTTAAAATTTATTATTTGTAGGTATCATATGGCAAATAAAGTATAAACTTATTAAATATTCATCCTTTTAGAAAAAAATGTTTTTGTATTTATGCAGGAATGACATCATTTCAGCAATTTGGAGACACATTTATCGTTCGCGTGAAATACCATATCTTATTTGATATAATTAATTATTTTATCGTTTTATCGATGACAGCCAAAAGACGGCGCCAGCTCATAATAGAGTGATTGTTACTCGGCTTCTTAAAATATTGTATTAATTTAATTTATTTAAACATAAAGATAAGTACAAATAGTACTTTGCGAATCTATTTGTTTAAAATCTTTTTATTTACACACACCACAACTAAAAAGAGGTACGAACTAAACGATGCCTCATAATATTATCTAGGTATACATAGCTATAATAAAATTCTGGGTCGAATCTGTACAATAAATATTTTTTGGAAAATGTTATTGAAATAATCATTATTATCAATAGTGATACAGAGGCCTAATCTATAGTTTTTGTCAGTCGGTCTGTCTGTCCGTCTGGGAAAGCATCAAGAGAAAACCACAGGACAGATTTTGATCAAATTTCGTATGACGACAGCTGGTTATCCAGGTCAACATATAGGATACTTTTTACTGCGGGAAAATATCTCATCTTTGAGAAATATATACTAAACGTGAAAATGCACCTAGGGTCGTACGAACCCGAGCGGAGCGAAGGTGAGTAGCTAGTGTTAAATATAATTGACTTGAGAATTTATTTGACACGCTTTTGTTTAGATAATATAAAATTAATTAAAAAGAAGATATATGTTTTTAAGTACAAACTTTTTGTTGTACATTTCTGGGAACATAGTAATATTATATACTCTCAACATTTGTGTACTACAAACTGGCTGGCCTTTCAATAAAATATATAATAAGAATATATACCTATCTAATATACGTCGAAACATACCTATTGTTTAATTTAAAAGTTAATTCAATTTTAAAAAATAATATGGAAACTTTATTAAATCGTGTATATGTAGATTAAAAAATAAATGGAATTGTGTAATTTTTTTTATTAAAAGATTATTTGATTATCCCTAGAGATAATACTTTAATTTGTTTAAAAATAAGAGAATATTAATTCCGTTGTTTAAGTTGTCTTTGGCCTAGCAAGTAGGCGGTTCAAAAATAAGCCGAATCAATTTTTACCATTGCTTTCTATGTTAAGAGCCATTAATGGTATTAAAATCATAAATACATAGTATATTTAAATTACGTAAGTATACTTAATTACCTACCTATTAGCAATACGTAATATGTACATATGAATTTATGTAGATCATGACACGCTTTGTAATTACCGTATGGGGTGTTATAAATAATAACGAATGTATCACTTACATATTATGTATGTACCTATATATTAAATTGTTTTATTAATAAATGTAAACCTCAAAATCATTTTATCTACCATATCGCCATAACTTATAATACCAACATTGAGGCAATGTTGCTTTGCAAGCTTGCTTGCAAGCTGCGGTTCTAATTCACAATCAAGTAGTAATAAATAGAAATACAGTAGGTACAAACTTGTTTCTTTTGAGCAACACAACTTACGAAATAACGAAGGCAATCGATCGTTCGTAGAAACAAATTCAGATGTTCCGCGAATAATCATGTCGATATTAAAGCCACGTTGGGCTATAAAAAATCAACGTTTTTATGACCGCTGCGAAAGGATTTCGTGGAAGGACGCCTAATAAAAGTTTGATCATCTTTTAATAAAAATGTAATTAGTTATCGGAATCCATCTACGGTATTTGACGTAATTATTTTAATTTTAGATGATTCAAGATATAATTTTGATACGATTATAGGTTTATGTAATTCTTTTTTTTATTGTTAAAATATGACGATAAAACATCAATGTAAATGAAAATATTTAGAACATTATGATTTTAGCTTTATTCTATGCTTAGAAATACCTACTTCAATAGAAAATATCAGTGAGCCAATGTATAAAAAGGTAATTATTGCCTATTCGTATTACTTAGGTAATTAAAATACAATTATTATTTATTATATAAATAATGAAACAAAAAATATAATAATAATAAAGAAACAAGTGGCAAATGATTACGTTACTAACATTTTCACATATAATATTATTTTCTTTACTTAAACTCATTTGTTTTGGATTTATTAAATAATAGAATAATAATAAATATTTATATTACTAAAATATCTCAATTTAATTTGATTTTTTTTGGCATTTACATCAATGGCTCCTGTAAGTCTATAGTTTTATCAATAAATATTATTATGTAACATGTTAATTAAGTTCTTATTTGAGGTATGCATATAAAATAGAAATCAGTTCCGGTAATACGCCGCAATCTAGCTTTAATTACAGCATTTAAAACATTTTAAAGAACATGTAAACTAATATAATAAAATTATAATATAATTACGATAGGTTTTTAATTAGATATTTTGGAGTCATCGCAATGCAAAGCAAATGTGTTTAGATACTAATATAACTACTTGTTTTTGTAAACTATAAATATTTTGATCTATAATTGTTTGTATGATTACGCGCACTTCAAGTTAAACAGAATGAACACGCTGATAATAAAAAATAAAAAAATAAAAATAGTTTTTATTGCTTAATGTTGCTGAAAAATTGCTGATAGTTCTTTTTAGTGCACTTTAGTTTACAACACAACACATTAATGAAAACGAAAAAGTAAAGCAAAGTAACGGAGAGTCTACAACTTTAATATCAATAGATTATTTAATATGTAACAGATATATTTTATACTAGTGACTCACTCTCGCTTCGCTCGGGTTCGTCCCTAGCTTGATTCCCCATACAAACTTTCAGCCCCATTTTCACCCCCTTAAGGGATGATTTCCGGGATAAAAAGTCGGGATAAAATCCTATATCCTTCCCAGGTCCTCAAACTATATTTTTACATAAATCAGTAGAGCCAGAGATTATCCCTTACAACGGCACAAACTCGCAAACTCACATAATTTAGATACCTCTTTATAATATTAGTATAGATAATATGTTTTATTCTATTTCTAAATATAACAATCTGCTGAATGCGATATTTTATTACAAAATGTGAAGGTAATAATAAAGTAAGTAAAATTCCACGATTTCTCTGAACGATTTGCATTACATAAACTCAGTATTTAATAAGCAACTAAGTTGATAAGATTTAAATCACAAAATTTACTTGAATTAAACGATATTCTTATAAAATAAAAAAATAGAAAGCAAGGTTGCTTTTAATTTTATTCTCATGATAATATTATTCAATTCAATTATTTTGTCAATGGCTTCTAGTAGTGCTCGTTGCGCACTATTAATTCGGATAATATTATTATTTTTAGATAAATCTAAACTTTCTGCATAAAATGGCGATTTAACTTTTAACTTTTTTCCCATCTTTTCTTGAGGAATGTGTATATACATATAATAAAATTCTGACTGAGTCGAATCTGTACATTAAGTACCTATTTTTTGGAAAATCTTATTGAAATAGTCATTATTATCGATACAGAGGCCGAATCTATAGTTTTTATTATTTTCGTCTATTTGTCTGGGAACGACTATGATTATATTATTAATGTGATAAAATATGTTATGAATATAACAGCACATATCTATATATATCTATGTATATAAATAAATACGTTGCAACATTAAAGCGAGTGTACATATTTTATCAAGAAAAAAAGTCACTAAAATTCCGCTTTTTTTATAATTGACAAATGATGTCAATTAACAAAACGGAACCGTCATGTTTTCGCCAATTACGTATTTCATATAAAAAACGTTTCCAGTCCATAAAAACACATAACTTTATTTACTTTAAATTTTGCACTCGTTTTATATCACGAGTACAAAATTTAAAATAAAAATATATACAGGAGAGCACAAATTTAGAAAAGAACAAGTTAAAATTAAAATTAATTATTTAATTCTATTAAAATGATTTTCATCGACAGGTAGAGGTAGAATATAGGAATAGGATATGTTCTAATCGACGAAACGTACGCGAGAGAAACATAGCATTAAAATAAATTAATTAAAGTAGCTAAGGGCCGAACCTATCATCCTACCTATTCAAACGATAACTTAAGTATAAGTAGAGTTTGCATCAAATTTGATATTCCACATCGTATTGTCACACAAAAACGTTTTTTAAAGAATAATATACATTCGTTACAAAACAACTCGTAAGTACCTAACGTATTTTACTTTCCAACATTTTTTGTAAATGTAACGGGCAGTATCAAAATTATAACATATATACATACATATGTTGATAATACGAGAAAATATTTTTCCAGATGAACAGAATGCTCTTGTCGGAAGCAACATGAGAAATGGATGCCGTTTGGTCACAGACTATAAAAGGAAAGTGGTATGTATGCTCTTTAAAACACTTTTTACATACAACAGAGGTTAAAAAGGTTAAAAAACTGTGGACTAAATTAGAAGAAAGCTACGAAGGAACAGTCATTCACTATATTTATTATACACCGTTTTAACATATCGATAATATTTTTTTTCGCTTTGAAGCAATTTACAAGAAAATCGATTTGAATAAATTATTTTTTATTCCATTTCTATAGATAACATTATTGTGAGCGGTGTTTATTGCGTATTCGTTCTATAGATCTATTATTTTATTTGTATCTTCAAAAACATTTATTTTAGCCACTATACAATCGGAAAAATATTTGAACGTTGAATTTTCTCGGAACTGATAAAATGAATATTCATGCCAGAATGGTTTTCGTAATGCATTATGAATTAATTAATATCGCTCAGTGTTGGTGATAACCTATTTAAATTATATAATTGAATTCTACACGTTTAAAAATATGGTACATATTCTGATATTTTTTTTTCAAATAATATATTTTCGATGACTAGCGAATTCTAAAGTGACATAAAACATATCTAAGTATACTATAAAGTGAAAATAATTCGCATATTAATAGCAAGACAAGTAAGCTTCCAGGAAACGATGTAAAACGGGCATGTACGTTTCTCTAAAACGAATAATAGCTATTCTTACCAATTCAGTTATATTTGTACTAAATTTATGTACATATAAAATAAGTTTCAATGTTGTTTGTTTGAGCGCAGTAATCTCTGGAACTAGTAGACCGATTATTTTTTTTGCATTTTATAGTGTATTTATTGACAAAGTATAAGCTACGTACTGTCACTCAACGACCTTTAGGGGGCAGGAGTTATACTGGCTAGTTATTAGTTTAGGATTGGACTACGACTAGTTGTAGGGCATAGAAAATTCAATGAATTATCTGTGTTGTAGGTATATAACTCCCTGATGTGTTCATATTATTGTTGTGGGGGACTCATTAGTGTCCGGCAACCCAGCCGAGCGTGAAGCCAAGAGAAGGGAGGTGGCCCACTTCGGCTTCGGTGGAGTTCAACATGCGGGTTGCTCCTGGTACTTCTCTGATAGCAGAGTGGAGAGTAGCAAAACCTTAATTGTGTGTGTGTGTTGTAGGTGTACTATAAAGATTATGAACAATAATAAAATTCCCTAAAAATATTGCCACATTTAATCATCGTACATTTAAATTCTATGTATGTCTTAAGATATATTATAATAAGATGTAATGTAAATAAGATGTATTATATCACAGATAAAAAATATTTTAAAAGATCTAGATATATTAAGAAATAAATTGAAACAAATTATGGCAATACAGTCGAGACTATTCTCTAATTAACAATTTCCTAGATAACTTATTACGTTGTCAGAAACCGATAATAATAGATTCTACATTTAGAAATGTCCTACCACTAAGGTGGGCGTTGGCCAAGTTCACGACAACTGACGCCAACATGGCGTTGGACGTCAATAAATATCTTGTCCTTAAATACAAATATCTACTTAATTTATTAAAAAATCTAAAATCTGTTAAATTAAAAGATAAAAACTCCAATACATTTTAAGCTCACAATTTTTACAATGTAGTTTGACGCTATAATGATCGGCGCGTTAACGACAATAATAACAATGAAACAATAAACTTTGTAATATATAGAAGAAATTTCAGTAATTCATGCGTTACGTAGAAATGTTTAATTAAACAACTTAATAGGTTTGCCGTTTGACATTCTATCGAACAAGAAAATCGCTCGCATCGGTTTCTGAGAATTATTTATTAATTAACCATATTTTAGGAACTAAAGCAGGATACCATAATTGAAATATACAACCAATTTCATTAGGCATGAAATTATATTTCTAAGAAATTTCGTACACAGCTTAGATACAAGAAAATATATCTTTGCTTTCTAGTATAATGAACAAGTACGAAACTCTATTTGTGTGCCACAGCATTCTACCGCTAACCTGTTACAATATTTTGCGTACAATTCTAGTTCTTCTTTTATAAGGCGTAAGGACCATAGTGGCGGGGTGGCAAGGCCCTTCTATATATTACTTACCTCACTTAGCACCATTCCTCCATGGCCTTTGACACCGACAGCGCGGCTAAATGATTTCATCACAGAACTCAAGCTGACTGACTGACTCTTAGGTAAACCCACTTCAAAATATAGGTATTTCGTTATAAATATATAAAATACTTAAAAAAAATCTCAACCAAATCTTCGTAATTGCCAATATAATGGTCGCCGTTTAAGTAATTTTCGCAGAAATATTTCGTAAAATTGAGGTATACACTATACATGTACACAAAGGTATAAAAACATCACGCGGGGAAGTAATTTTTGTTAAATATTCTTTACATCCCAATTTGTATGTCTCGATCCTTTCATTTTCGAAGATCTTTAATGCTATCTTCTGTTTTTGTGTTGTGTTTTTACACAATAATTAATCGGCTATGGAGAGGCGAACGAATGTTGAATTAAGCTTGTTTATCGCGACTGGTAAATCGGCGGATTGGCCTGAATCCGGCGGCTCTTGGGCAATAAAAAGCAGAATATAGTGCATCCCAAGCTGAAAGTGCATTAAGAGTTCGGCAATAAACGTTCTGTTCAAATGTAAGAGTTTAGCCGAGCAACCTTCGCGTGTTCCGAGAACTTCGCCGACCGGTTGGCGTTGGACGTTGTGCCGCGTTTCTCAGAACCCTGTCCCATGGCCCATTCGATTTTAAATAAAAGCGCTCCGTTATACTTTTACTGGCATAGGTTTGATTTATAGCCGGTCAATTAGATGTTGTAATCTGTAAATAACAATGACTATTTTTATACCACTCCAGTTTCCGAGTGAAAGGGGTTTCCTACTGTAAACGTGTTAAACAGGTTGTTGCATTACAAATTTGCTTCCATTCACGTTCTTTTTGTGTCATTTTATATACCGTATCGAGTTTAGTTAAATATTTGTTATCGTTAGGCGTAAGCGATTTAGTTACGAGGCCACTATCATGTAATATGTTATTTTATCAGTCAATACATTATACACTGACGACTACGTAGTGCTGACGTCAGTGGCGAGAACGAAATATGTAGACGGATTGACTGGCTATCATGTGATCTAATACTTGGTCGTCATCGCATTGAATACAATAACCGTGTCTATTATATCTGACTACATATTTACCTACTATACTTAACATGTTCACAATCTACGACATCGACGAAATGGTAAGTATGTACTTATATGCAAACATGTAAAGTGTCTCGTCTCGAAATACCAGCTTTAGAAAAGTAGTTTATAATAATATACGAAGTGACAGCAAAAGGATTATTGCCTTCAAATATCAAGCAAGAAAACGAGTCCTGGGAGGAAAATATTTACCAAATCAACCAAAATTAAGCTTTACTGAATTCAAAATAGGGATTAATTTTGTCACTGTCGAACATCAAAGCAGTATTTCAATCAGTTCATTAGGCGAAACCGCCGACCGACTTCGCAGTACTCCGCCATTGAAATTTAAACTAGTCCGGTTTCTGGGAATCGATATATCTTTTTGCTTTCCGTCCCCGGCCTAGGCCAATGGATATTTGTTGCGTCCAACTGCGGAGATAATCGAGTAGTCGTTTTGATACAATTTCTTTCCTTCCCGCTGAGACATAAAATATTGATCGACAAACACGCCGGCGGAATATTCCATTTTAGTCAAATGAATTTGCATGTTGCGTAGATATTCAGAGAATTGAAGATAATTTTGTGTGAATGTATATGGCGTGACGAAATGATGCAAATTGATTTAAGTGTTTCTAACGATATCTACTCGTATATGCCGTTAGTGTGAAATTATTAATTATCGTAATTAGTCTGTGGTAGGTAAAATTTCTAATAATTTTTTTTTAATACCACAGACTTAGATCATGCTCAGTAGCGACGTATTCAGTTTTGACTAATGCTTCGAATATCGCGGCTTTGAATTAGCATTTATCGTCATATATTCGAGTACCGTGTTGCAAAAGGAAATATTATAAAAACACTTTACTTACTACTTATTTTAAGCCGGTTAGTTTTGTATTTACTTTTTTCCCATGACCTTTTCATCCATATTTCTTTTAAAATTTCAACATTTAAACTTCAACAAAATAAGCCACATATAATGACTATTTAACCAAATAAAGTATTTTGATTCTTTTTAATTATCTTTATTATTCGTGTCATGATATGCTCCATTTGTTAATTAATTGCTTATCATGAATTCGTTTTTCATTGATTTTCTTTAGTTTGTAAAACATGTAAATACCTACATAACTATATAACATTATTAATAATATGCCGTATTTTGCATAAAAGTGAAAAACAAATAGAAATAAATCAAACGAGAGCATCTAATTTTAATTTTATGATTGAGTGCTCATTTAGAATTGTAGGTAGTGACACCTACTGCTAAAATTCAAAATGAGCACTCGCGTAATTCTTATACACTGTTTTTACCAATGCTATAAATTTAATATTTATTTCCTTTTCAGAACTACGAGGAAATATGTAGCGATTTCCATTAGCTAAAATAGAATATTTTTACTACCAGCCCACATTATTACAGCTACACTACGGACTAAAATTTTTAGTCACGATACTCTAATATCGTGTTATTTATATTATCTGTACCTATTGTATGTATTCAGCCCTTTTTGAACATCCCTCTGGTGAACACGGCCTATAACTTCAACACTATGGGGGATCAGGCCGTAGTCCACCACACTGGTCAAGTGTACTTTATCAGTTGTATTGAACATACAAAAAATACTTGAATCCTATACGAAATGGTACCTACAGAATTACTAAGTTTTCTTAACCATCTTGAACGGAATTATATACCACTAGCGGCTCACCCTCTCTTCGCTCGGGTTCGTCCCTAGCTTGATTACCAATACAAACTTTCATCCCTATTTTCACCCCCATAAGCGATAATTTCCGGGATAAAAAGTAACCTATGTCCTTTGCGGGGTCTCAAACTATCTTCTTACCAAATTTCATCTAAATCGGTTCAGTAGATCCAGAGATTATCCCCTACCACCTCACAAACTCACAAACTTTACCTCTTTATAATATTAGTATAAATAAAATCTTTTATAATATGCGAAAATGTAAAACATGCTTTACGTTTTGCTAATGATGAAGTGTGCGAATAATAATAAAGTAAATAAAATAATTATATATATTTATATGCCACAACAATGTAATTATGCAATACATTCATAGAAGTCGTTATACTCTTTCAATAAGTTCGAGATAATGCAATAAGTTTAAATATTCCATTTAACTGGAGACTGAGTTTGTTACGGTAAATATTAAGTCATTTTTATATGGTTTCGTATTGCAATTGCTTCTTTGCGGATTATGCCTGCCTTTGTAGTCTGTTGTTATTTGAACTTTCGTAGTAATATTAGAAAGGAACACTAGACAGTATTGTTATAAAAATAAATATATATTAGTGACTTCTTCACTTTTCTCAGACTTGGCGACTTCTTTACAAAACCATGATTTTATTTAAATACTATTAATAGACCGAAAACCAAATTCTTAGGATTTACATATTAATATACTCTTACTTTACAGTTTTTGTATTTTTTCTCAGAAATGAGATATTTTCCCGCGGTAAAAAGTATCCTATATGTTGACCCGGATAACCAGCTATCACCATAAAAATTCCATCAAAATCATAAAGTGGTTTTTCTGTAATGCGGTAACAGACAACAGACAGACAAAAATTCTAAAAACTATAGATTCGGCTCCTGTATCGACAATAATGCTTATTTCAATAAGATTTTCGAAAAAAGTTTTAATGCACAGATCCGGCTTAGTTACAATTTTATTATATGTATAGATTTTAAAATGCATATAGGTACATATATATGAATATTCTGACACCTATATCTTCTCTTAAAGTTAGTGAAAACTGTGGCAAAATCCATTGCGTAGTTTAGAGTTTTCATGAATAGACAGACGAATAGGGCCAGATACATTCAAAGATAATATATATTTAAACGTGAAATTTGTCCTACTTTATTAATAAATATGTATTTTTAAAAAGAGGGGAATAAAACGTTCATCATACGAAAATTATTGCGGTATGGATGTCACAAGCAAAAATTATGTTATGTATAAAATATAAGAATATTTTTACAAGACATTCATTAACAGGTTGATAAATATGAAAAAGACATTTCGAAACGTTTTTTTCATTCGCATTAAAATAGTTAAACCGTTGTAAAAATCAAATAACATACATAATTGAAAAAGGTCACCTAGTTTATTAAGAACTTGTTGTTTCACCTACTTAGTTTATGACCTTATCCTTGATGTTTTATACGACCATAACAAGTAATAGTGCTAATTAAACGCAAATACAGCAGATTAAGTAGAGTTAAATCTTTATGAATAATTATCGTTGTGAAATGTAAGTTGAAAGTAAAAAAGTTATGTATAAACATATAATAATAATATAATCAATGGATAGAAATATATTTACTACATATACTACACATATTTACAATGTATTTCTTAAAGTATAACAGCTAGGACGTCGTGTGTAAAAATATCGTGTCAATTCTGAATATCAAAAAGGGGGAAAAATGCGATTTCTCATAACAACCCTCTGAAGGCTTCTGAGGATTAATTACTCGTTCCCAGTAGACCCGCCACCGGGCTGGGTTCTCGGTAAACTCGAATCGAAAAAGGAGCAAAAACGCCGTTCCGGGAACAAGCGTACCTGCGCGCGCCCATCCCGACGTACTGTTGCTCGATCCAACATATTTTCCTAGTATAACAATTTAATTTTAATTTATGACTAAAAAAATCAAAGTCCAAATTAATTTTTGGAAAGCTATCACAAAGAAATTCACTAATTAAATGGTTTGAATTTGTCTTATTGAGTCATATACGTTGTTACGTATATATAAACAGCGTTATATAAAATTAAATTGCATATGTAAAATATATCCAGGTCAAATTAATTATAGGATAAAGTGGTTTTATAACGATTTATTTAAATTTCACGTTTTCTAAGGACTTATTTATCTCGAATATTAAGTATATATTTGGCGTGCAACAAGGTAATGTATAGCGTCATTTTAATATGCACGTAGATATTATTTTACCACGTCAGCTGAATCATACAGCAAATATACTAATATTATATTTCAATAAAATATTCCCACGCATCTTCCATCTTACCCACTACTGAATGACGATGGTTCATTGACCTAGTAAGTTGTCATGTAAAAATAAACCTTTTAGCAATCAATCATTTCTGTAAGTAAAGATAATAAATAGCGCAGAGTCATATCATAATTGTTATAATTATACATACATATTATCTACTAGCGACTCACCCTCGCTTCGCTCGGGTTCGCCCCTACACAAACTTTCATTCCCCATGAAAACTTTCATTCCCATTTTCACCCCCTTAAGGAATGATTTCCAGGACAAAAACTATCCTATGTCCTTCCCAGGGTCTCAAACTATCTTCTTACTAAATTCCATCTAAATCGGTTCAGTTGATCCTTGTCCTACAACGTTAATCCTACGTTAGTCCTACAACGTCTCAAACTCACAAACCCACAAACTTTACCTCTTTATAATATAAGTATAGATTAAAGTCAGGAAGGAAAAAGAGAGTAGGAAATGACATGAAATTTCATTTTAAGGTAAATTATTTTAATTTCCGGTTCTTTTTAGCTAGTTGCAAATATATTCATGCATTCACGGAAATATTTTTTTGATAAATTGAATAGCTAAGCCAAGCTTAGTTGCTTTAAAAACTTTTCCAATTAAAAATAAATAGGTATATTCTAATTGATTGATTACGGGATGAAGATCTGTAGGTGTGTTCTTCACTTATCTATACATATAGTAAAATTGTAACTAAGTCGAAACTGTAAATTAAATATTTTTTGGAAAATCTAATTGAAATAGACATTATTATCGATACAGAGTCCGAATCAATAGTTTTTAGATTTTTTGTCTGTCTGTCTGTCATCGCATCACGAGAAAACCACTGGACAGATTTTGATGAAAGTTGGTATGATGGTAGCTGGTTATCCGGGTCTACATATAGGATACTTTTTACCGCGGGAAAATATCTTATTTTTGAGAAATAATACAAAAACTGCAATGTAAGAGTATACTAATATGTAAAACCTAAGAATTTGGTTTTTGGTCATCTGAACGTGGGCGGAGCCGCGGGCAATGCTAGTTATCAATAAAACAAAGGCCGCACCAAAGTTTTAATTTCTATTTCGGAAAACCAAAACTAAGCCTAAATAGTAGGTGTCTGTGAGCGACGATTGCCACTTACTGGTGGATCGTTTGCTCATTTGCCCCTTTTTCTATAAAAAAAAACCGAACTTTCAATTTAGCGCCGTATTAGTTGAATTTTAAAATTTAGCCAGAAACTATTTATTATATCTTAATTTTATAAGAAAGCATGTTTGGCTTTATTAAATTTAAATATTTTTTAAATTTTGTAATTAATATCCCCCTATTATATAATGGACAAGCCTACTTTTACTTTTTATAGCCACAAGTATACTATTACTTTAAAAATATTCATAAGAATTTCTGAATTCCAGTTGACTGTAACTATAAATAAGTAATCCTTCTGGTAATATGCCGTTTGGACTTTTCTAAAAATTCGTGAAAAATTTTCTTTCCTGCATCCCATATTGATGCATTAAGGGCCGCCCCACACTATAGTGTCGATCACAGTCCGTTCTCGGTCTGGTAAAGTAGGTAATGTTATACAAGAAACAATGAATCTTATCTATAGGTACATATACTAAAATTCTAACTGATTGTGAGTCTTATCTGTAAATTAAATATTTATTGGAAAACAGTCATTATTATCGATATCAGAGGTCGAATTTTTGTCTGTCTGTCTGTCTATCTGTCTGTGAACGCATCACGACAAAACCACTGGACAGATTTTGATAAAATTTGATACACGCATGTCATACAGCTCATACTATTATAGTTGCTAAGGAAACGCAAATTTTAAGTATATTAATAAACATTCTTAATACAACCCATTGGAAGATTGTGGCAATATTTTGTCCTCATTAGTTTCCTTGTTTCAAACTTCAAAGACGCTGACGACAGGATATATCAATCTTGTCTGGACCAGTATTTGTTATCACAGACTTTGGGATTCTTAGCATGTGCTCAGAGCCGGAATTAGCAGGGTATTGTGCAACCGGCACTGCAACCCCAGGGCTCTCACAATATATATTTCTCTCTAGGTACTATTTTTGCAAAACATGGCATAGTTCTTCTTATTTTACGCGAGATAAATGAATTAATTTTTGTGGTTTTGTAAAGTACTCATTAACTTGTTTGCAATGTTGCTAAGGGGCTCCACTCTTTGATATAAAGGTATTACCTAAAGGTCCCCATATCTAACCCTACTTTACATGTACTTATATTCACGTATTATATATTGGTCATCAAACTTCTCGTAGATCAAATATTTCATATCATAGTTAATACTTCAAAATATTAATATCAATAGAACAATATTACCATTTTGAGACATATTGGTTGAGAAAATAACATTACTTGTTATAACGTATCACAATTAAAATAATTGCACATTTTTTCGCGCTAAAAGCAAGTTTATGAGATAAGCATAGTTAGGTGCAATGTCGATAACAGCTTCTAGGAATATGCCTACATTATGCAAGAGCGGTTGCCATAAAAGCATGCCGGTGTGGAGTTATGACGAATACGCGTTTTATTAGAATTTACGCCCATAAACGTATGTACACTATCTTTTTATATTTGCCGACGTTTTTATCCTCCCTTTGTTAAGTAACAGATGCTCATATCCTTCTATAGGCTATAAAACAGCTTTCTACAGTTCAATTTATGTCTAGGTGTGTTTGGTATGTAGCTATAGACATGATTCCTTAGAAATATTAATTTTATAATAACGTATAGTTTTTTATCATATAAGTATAATGCGACCATAAAATAATTTAAATGATGTCGGCTCCACACACTAAACATTCGTTAGCGTGAAAAATGTTTTACACATGTACCTGATATACCTATATTTAGTGGCTAATACATAAATCTATGAATATTTAAGGTAGTTACAAAACTATAGGTTTCGTTTGATTTTTCAAAATATTTTCGGTGTGTGCGTGTATGTATTTGTGTTCAAAATGTAAATAAAATATAATAGACTAGCTCTATACACTGCAATATATCATTCCCCTTTATATCGTAAGTTTATGTCTTAAGACTTATCAAGAATAAAATAAAGAAAATAAAAACACAAATGAACGGAAGTCGCAAAAGTTTTGTTACCCATTGAGCTATTTTAACGCGTTTCGTAATCGCACGGTACGTAGAATTCATTATTATATCAGACAGAATATATTATACGCTTATCGTATTTTAGTGCTTTAATTGTTCTTGTTTTTTTTTTCTACCGCGTTTAAAATGAAATGTCGTCATTCTGATATCGTAACAATGACATCTGTACTTAAGATTTTATAAATTAATTAAATTAAAATGGATATAGTATGTTATCCTTAAGAGATAGACATATGCCATAGCGGACTTTTCTATAGACCTGTATAAGATACACAATTTCACCATACATTATTTTGTTATATCTCAAAGGGTTTAAGCAGGGTTTTCGTTGAAAGCTCCCAGACGTCTTATTTTTTCCGACACCTTCAACAAATATCCTTATATTTTAGCCAATGTATACAAAAACTTAACAAATTATACACTAAAACTTTCCTCTTGAATCACTCTATCTATTAAAAAAAACCGCATCAAAATCCGTTGCGTAGTTTTGAAGATTTAAGCATACATAGGGATATAGGGACAGAGAAAGCGACTTTGTTTTATACTATGTAGTGACTAGTGGTTCACCCTCGCTTCGTTCGGTTCCGCCTCTAGAAAAACAGAAACAAATCTATCCCACAGGAACTGTACATTTTTCTGGGATAAAAAGTAGCATATGTGTTATTCAGATGTACCTAAGCTATATTATTGAAGAGTTTCATTAAAATTCATTCAGTAGTTTTTGCGAGAAACATTCGCATTTATAATAATATTAGTAAAATTGGATTTTTGTATGTACATAACTTATGTATAATTTTAGATTGGTTGAGTTCGAGTCATTTAGATTCGTGAAAACGAAATATTTGTAACGCAACGTAACAAGTGCGAAACGTAGGAAGTTTCCTTGACACAATTATAAGAGAAAATTGTCAGACGTTCTACGAAGCGAAAATAATCACAATACATAGAATAATAAAGGCTAACAATAGAATCGATGGAGAGACTCTTAGAAGCTTAAAAATAGTTGGTAAAAAACGCTATTGTCTTTGAAGATATAAATGCATGGTTCCCGGTACTCGATTTACCTGTTCCTGGTAAATGAGAACAATGTGCGATTGTTCGTAACCGGTCGGGTGAGGCAGTAATGATCGCTGATTTGAATATGTACGGCTAGTAATGGGTTCACTGTTTGGATTCCTATCATGTAAATCGATTAAGGAATGCCTTGATTTTGTAAGGAAAAGTTTTTAAAATAGAAAAAATAACCATGGCAACCTGAAGCCATAGATAGCATTATACTTAAGCAATGTATAAATAAAAAAATAATAATAGTTAACGAGCGTTAAAAATGCGTTAAAAACGAAAGGAAATAGAAAGTGGTTGCTTACATTTTCTCGACAAGTTCTTTTGTAAGTATATTTTTAAAATTCCTATCAACTCCAACTTTGCCGTCTGGCAAATAAATAACGGCATGTAGGTAGGTACTCTATTACTTTAAAATGAAATAGTACCAATACAAACAACATATTTTATTTGAATCGGGTTCTTGTGGAGATGAACATTTTATCCGACGTATAACAAAAGATTTTATGTATATTCTATTATTGAAGGTTTATTACTTTGCATATTCCGTAGAAGAAAATAATAATGGTACTACCAAGATGGTAGTACATATATTAAATCACTTTTATCTATAGTAAAGCAAAACAAATAATTGTTTATTGTTTAAATGTGTATATTATTGTGGAATACAAATTTTTATATGTAAATAAAGTGGCATTGTATGCATAGCTATTGTAATTATAATTGCAATTCAACAAAATACCTTGATACTTTTTCCATCGAACGTTTATTGAGAAAGTTATTATTTGTATTTTATTATATGTATTAGATAGATGGGCCGGCTTAGGTCATTTTTATTATAAAAAACACATACGAAAATGCTCTATATACAAAATTGGAAGCTCAATCAGCTTAATACATACGGAGGAATTGAACGAGTGAGCTAGGATAGGACACAATTCTATAAGGATACTGTTTCCGCGAGTGGAAGGCAGTGGTAGACCAATGGTAACGCGCTCGCTTGGGAAACTAAGTGAAGCGGGTTCAAATCCCGGTTCTCGCACCTCTGATATTTTCTCCATGCATTCTTCCAAGATCAGTAATGGGACGGTAAAAAGGGCTGAATACATACGAATACATACTGTTTCCGCACCGCATGTACGGTAAAATAATAATTTAAAAGATGACAAAATTTAGAATCGAAATAAATTGCTTATTCTGGTGATTGACTGAAATTTAAAAGAGAAAAAATAGTTTTTTTTTTAAATTTAAAAACCTATTCAAAAATTTCTTTCACTTTCAATAGTAATCGATTTTGTATCGATTCCAATTAAAAATCGTTATAATGTGGAAAATACGAGCGATTAAGACATTACGACGTATTTATTTCCGCAATGTTGACATTTTAAATGAAGGCCATACAGTACACTTGAATATATAATCTAATTCATAAAATCCTTTTTAACCTTTTACTACGTAAAATATTTACATACATGAAACTACGTATTCTGATAACATTTATTTGTACACGACAAACATGGTTGGCAAGCCAGACTCGCTACCTGTGCATAGTTACTATTACAATCAGTGAAATGTATCAAATTACATAATATTTTATAATAGTACCTAGTATTAAAGTTCGCTTGCGTGATAAATAAAAATAGTATTACGCAGAAATAGAAGAGATTTTTAATAGTAAAATGTTTAGAATTGGCTCATTACCTTAAAAAAATATCTCATACATACAAATAAATTAGCAAATTTTATGATAGTGTAGTTATTGATTACTAGGGGTCTTTGACTTATGAATAGTTCTTAAGTAGATTATTGAGTATAAATCTATACTAATATTGTAAATGTGAAAGTTTGTAAGTATGGATGTATGGATGTTTGTCACTCTTTTACGCCAGAACGACTGAACGGATCTGGACGAAATTTGGCACAGAGATAGTTTATATTGTGGAATAACACCTAGGCTACTTTTATCCCGGAAAAATGTGCGGTTCCCGTGGGATAGGTTTGTTTTTGCGTTCCTAGAGGCGCCCGAGCGAAGCGAGGGTGAGCAAATAGTTAACTATAAAGTAGCTAAATAAAGCTGTAAATAAAATATTTTGTAATTTTGGTAAGTACGAGTATAGTGTACATAATTTAATTAAGAGGAAATGGCGCTGCAACATGTTGTTAGCAATGACAGCTGTGGTGGCAGGTGATGGTTAAAGATATTTAAGTGTTAAAAATCCAGACCGAAAAATTATATCTATTTTATAATGCAAAAAAAAATCTGGTTTACATACCTTTACATTTTTTGTTTTGTAGTTTAACTAGTTTAAAACATACATAACTTATAGATTAAGTTAGAAATTTTAAAGACAATCGTTTATATTGATTATAATTTACATATCTTCATGGTTTAGTAACGATAATAATTAACCGATGCGACGATGCGATTAATAATATTGTACGTTCATTACATTGTACGTACATTACATTGTATGTTCTCATTAAAATATGCTTCATTACTTTCTACTTCGCTACCGACATTTACATATATACATTGCACATTAGTTTGTGAAAATTCACTCGCAAAAACAACAAAATTATAGAATTTACTTTAGCTTTAATAGGAAATTACACGTTAGTAGCCATTTGCAACGGATAACACAGTAAGTACTAGGAAAAGATAATAATACTTCCGCCTCTGTATTACGAAGAAGCGATTAAGTAAAATAACTGTAAGTTACTACTTACACTCAAGTCATTTTAAATGATAGCAATATTAAACAAAAGCTATTTATTTTTTTAAAGCATTGATATATTAAAAGGCATTTTGATTCTTAAATAAAATTATCTTTTCGGATTTTTACACGGATTTATTTTGCTTTTTGGTTCCCGAAGTCTGTCTGTAACAACAATATAATGCTTTTGAGTCGTCTCAAATCTTAGTCTCTTTCGTGACCATGATTGCTGTAAAACATTCGAAACGTCAGGAACCAAAAATCAAAATAATAAATCAAATATTCGCGATTCAAGAAAGTATTATTTGACATTCTGATTCTAAAATTTATGATCATTTTGATACAATATGATATTACAATTAAAAACATCAAATTCTGCGTTTAACTTTAAACTATATCTACTAGCCAATCACCCTCGCTTCGCTTGTGTTCGTCTCAAGGTACGTTTATATTTTTTTGATCGAACTCTTAATTCTTTTTCGAAAATAAAAGTAGCCTGCGTTACTCCTTATAACATCAGCTTTCTGCCAGTGAAAGTCAATCAAATCAGACCAGCCTTTTCGGAGTTAAGCCGAAACAAACAGACAGACCAAAAAAAATGTGTTTTTCTCATAAGTACCGTACATAATTTCATACGCATTTAGTAAAGAGCTGTTATTTTAACATTACAAACAGACGCTTCAATTTTATTTTTCTGTATAGATATAAAAATGCCGTTGCTCCATTGTAATTTTAATTAAGAATTAGTTATAGAAATAGAACTGTAAACATGTTAATTGTTTATGTCATAAAGGCTATTTCTCATTACTCTTGTCAATTTTATCTGATAATATTATAATTTATTTGTAACGAGCGCATGTTACGTGTGGGATTATTGATTAAAATAGCTCGTTATAGTATATATATAAAAAAATTCTGTGAACAAAAGGACTACCAAATGTCGGTTACTTTTTAAATAGTTTCGCGCCAAGGTGAGCCAGTCGGTAACCTGTTGAAAGTCCGCTTGTATCTTCTAAGTGAAATTTCTAAATGAAAGTTTAGAAACTATAATTAAATTTAAGTTATAACAACACGATATCGTCGTGCCGATAAAAAATACTGGGTCAAATGTGTGGCACCAACAAGCACAACGAAGTATAGTGTAGATGACCTGAAGACCTTTGTGATATCATTTGGCGCCACATGTAAGTAGAGACTCGTATTCGTATTCTTATTTAAATTAGAGATGACTTTCATGTGACACGATTTAAACGTTCACTGATAAACACAAGTTGTTTTATAAATATTTTAATTTATAAGAAAAATATATGACTTCTCACCTGGTAGTTTGACCACCATTGGAGGTGCGATCGGGTGATTGGGATCCAATGTAAACGTTTAAGGAGCAACTGAACACGGAAACACAGTTCACTTATAATTACTGATATTTCATCAAATCCACTTTATTGCTTCGCTTCTCGGTAAACTCTTTACTACAAGCGGTTTCGTGGAAGCGAAATGCACGGGAGAAATTAATTTGCAGAAATCGACGTCGCCGGCGGCAGTTGGTCGACGTGCCGTCGCAGAAACTTCTTCTAAGAACGCGCACATTCAATTTCACTCGATGCCGGTGTATTTATCACAGATAAAGTTATCGCGAGAGGTGAAAGTTCGAGGATGAGGGCCGAGCGGCGTAGTTCCTCCGTCGTGTGCGAGAGTCGACTGGTAGCGCGGGCCGCCCGACGCGCCGCCGAGGTAAACACGGCAGCGCACCGCCCGCACTCGCTCCACGCTCACCACGTAACTCGGCGCGCCCGCATTTCCCAGAATTACCAACCTTGGCGCTTCTGAGAAATAACTCAAGGCATTGTCATTAATTTATATAAAATATATATTCTTTGTAGCACGTCAACTATCTGTAATCTGCGACTATGGCGTTACGCCATAATCGACCCGAACAAGGGTCGAGATTAGCTCACTTTGATGGGGACTATCAATCATTTCGGCCCCTATTTTATCTGACGTGAAGCAATAAACGGAGAGTTCATTCACTTCGTGGTCTATTTTGTACCGGCGCGCCCAGCATCGAAGATCGCCCACAACTTAGTACCTACATAACTACAGACACGCTAATGGATTAAGCTCGTCGAGACGCTCTTTTGTTAGAGATATAGAGAAAGTTATTTTTAACGAGCTTTCGTCTGGTACTTTTATGGCTGAATTGCTCGTTTGAAAAATAGATACGAATAAAATAAGTCGTAACTCCTAACATCACCTACTAAGTGCATTACGACAACATATATCGTGCTTTAAACATTTCAAAAGACATAACAGTTGTGGTAAATACGAGTATAGGTATGGTTGGCGAAAACAATTAACATCTAAAAAGGATTTATACAACATATTTGTGTATATGAAAGAGTGATTTATTTTTACTTGTTATGTTTAACAATTTATCGATTTTTTATTCAAAGCAATTCCCTTTTAATAACATTACGTTAGAAAAATACCAGTTATTTAATATTTTATTAATCGAGTTATTTGTATTTATGATGTAAGGGTGTGTAACATTTGTTCTAAAGTAGTTCTCTTCATTGTACATTTCATAATCCAATTATAGTGTAGAACTAGTTACCACTTGTGATGTAAGTATTATGTGAACGTTATTTCTATATCTCAAGACTACAATACAATTTCTATGTTTTGAATGGAAAGTATAAATAGAAAAGCAGAAAAAATCCCCGCATATTATACAACCCTCGAGTTCCAGTTTAGACGTTACTTCCTAACATCTGCCAATTGAGTTGTCACCTGGCACCCCTAGTTTTATGTGCTTATAATGACTATAAAAAATCTACTTCCCTATTGTAAATAATATCCCACTAAAAGCATTTTCATGTAAAATGTTGCCAAGACGAGGTCATATGGCTTGCGCTGTCAAAAAGTTATCAGATCTTACGTAGAGCCTAGCTTCTAACTCTACACGCCCTAACTTCACAAACTCTACACCTTTGTCAAAATATATGGCTTGGCAGATTCGCCCTTGCGCTTCGCTTGGCTCGTCTTGGCGGTGGCACTACCGTGTTCCCAGATTCCTGTTTTGAATTACATATTGTAATATACTAGCAACTCACGCTCGCTACACTCGGGTGCATCCCTAGAACGTTTTATATAGATAACAATAGTTATTGTGATCGTACCTAGGGAGATAGACATAATATGCTATCGCGGACTTTTCTGTAGGCCTTTTTAAAACCCACAATAATTTTGTAGTACATTGTTTTCATGTTTTGATATATCTCTAAGGGTTTTAAATGAAACTATCCGAAAAGATAGTTTTATTAAAATGTCAAATATTCGCGTAAATCTAAGAAAGTATTATCTCTAAAGTTTTAGTCAGCGTTAGCCATGTAATCTAACGAAAACTGTTTCTTTAACAAAACACCGTGTAAGCTCAGTCATTTTATACAAAATATTTACAAATTATATACTCAAACTTTTCTCGTTTATCGCTCTTTCTATTAGAGAAAACCGTATCAAAATTTGTTGCGTGGTTTAGAAAAAGTAAGCGGAGAAATAGACATGGAGACAGCGACTGTTTTATACTATGTATAGTTATAGAATTTTAGCGATTATTTTTCCCTTTGCACAGGGTCAACAGCATTGTGAGTTCCGATGTGAGTGAGAGAAGATCCTTTTCAGATGATGTAAGGTTAATATTATCTGAAAAGATATAATAAGTTTAGTTTAATATATGTAAACGAATTTTAACTCTATGAAATATACCTATTGAAAAGCTTTAAAATATAACGTGTTTTTTCAATTAATAAATAATATTTAAAAAAACCCAAATTAGCTTATTTTTTGTTTTTATTTATTCTAAAACATACAAATTACAAAATTTAGTATCTACGACCTATATTAATATACGTACATTATATTTTTTTTACTCTATCTGCTACTATCCATCGCAGCATGCTCTTATATATAGAGTTGAATGCATTTTCAGTCTCATTTACATACATATATAGACGATCACTAATAACCGACGACTGTAGATTTTATAGTGAGTACTGATATATTTATAGGTACATATTGATTGATTTTAATATGAATAGCCTACTAGAATATGTATATCTTCATTACATTGTTTCGTGGCTAGTTTAGACTAGCAGCTTAACAATTTAAATATTTTTTTGTATTGATATGAATAAAACTGATAATATTAATTTGTATGTTTTATAATTTTGATGAAATTTAGGATAAAAATAAATAGGAACCTTGAGTATCACATAGGCTACCGAAAGAGAAAGTAGCTAGATGGTTTATATTGATATAGTGAATTATATAAATAATAAGGGCAATCATTAATAAGAGTCGAATGATATTCCGCGAACAACGCGTGTGACATGCACCACCGCTTCAAGCGTTCCTTTATGTTTGTGTACTGATACGTGGAAAAGTAATAAATATAAGAAAATAAACTATTTAATTAACTATAGCCATAATTTTATTGATATAATATAATATGTACTTATATAAATATAAAAATTGATTGGCGACTGAATTAATTGATTGAATAATCAGTAATTTGCTTTAATTTACTAAATTAGGAAAGTAATGCTGTAAAAAATCATTTATTTATCTAGAAAAGTTGCCCGAGTGAGAGGTTCTAGTGTAGGTACCTATTTGTTCATTTATTTTCTCAGATAAGCAAGTCAGAGAGTCAATTCTTAAAATAAAAACATTTTGCACTTAGACTTTAAGAATTGTTTTAGTCTGAGATTATTTATATGTCATATTAATGACATATTAATAATTGAGAAATTAATTAGTTTCTATTGTATAATGTAAATTATCACAATAAAAGTTTGCTTAACTTTTACTTTTTGCAATCACTTTTGACGTCAATGATCCACAACGACAGCTGGCCTCCACGTGTACATACGAGTATAACCGCCATATTTCGACAGCTATAAAATAGAGAGCTGTGTTATGGTTGCTTAATACTCGTTATTTGGCGCCATATTACATAACTCCTCCGGTCCCTTTCACTTATAAAAAAGTTACATTGTTTTTAGATTTTACTCAGAAATTATATTACGTTTATTATTTACTAGGGACTTACCCTCACTTCGCTCATTTGCGTCCCTAGGTACGTTTAATTTTTTTGAGCGAAACCCTTATTCTTTTCTAAAACAAAAGTAGCCTAAATACTCCTTATAACATCAGCTATCTGCCAGTGAAATTCCCGTCAAAATCTAGCCGTTTCGGAGATTAGCTGGAACAAACAGACAGACAGACAAAAATTGTGTTTTTCTTATAAGTACCGTATATAATTTCATAGGCATTTAGTAAAAAGCTGTTATTTTAAACAGACACTTAAATTTTCTTTATCTGTATAGATTTACAAAATAATCCATAAATTGAGTATAAGTGAATAGTATGTGTCAAAATTAATTAAATGTATAAGGTTTTTGGCATTATAAATTAAAACCCTTAATGGAAGTGATGGGATTCGCTTAGAGAAGTTTAAGAAAGTTTGCGAGAGAAGCCAGGACATGCAAATATCCCTACAAAATCACCTTTTCTTGACGAAATCATCCTTGCCTAGAACAAAACCATTGGCTTAAATTTTAAAAATTTTAACTGTGAATTACTATAATACAAGTAACCAAGCTTTAATATTAATATAATAATTTAGTCCTTTTAACATCCCACTGTAGGGCACGGGTTCCCACTCAATGCAAGGGATAAGGCCATAGTCCACCACGCTGTCCAAGTGCGGGTTGGCAGACTTTGGCAAACTATAAAGCATTCTCAGATAAGCAGGTTTCCTCACGATGTTTGCCTTCACCGTATTAACAAGTGGTAATCATGCCGAAAATGATCGCATATGGAAATGTCAAGATGTCCGAGACTCAGATTTGAACCCGCTTCACTTGAATAATTCAACTTAGCGTGTACTAATGTGCTACCACTTCTCTGACCACTAAGAAATGAATTTTCGAAATTCAACTAAAACTCAGGGTAAAATGGCGACAAAACTATTATGGAAAACAATGGCTATTTATCAGGTGTCAAATAAAAAAACACCGACTCTGATGGCACTACTTCCAAGTACATATACTGATTACCTCAGTAAGTTTTTAATGCCTATAAGTCAGTTTCGTGTTTTTTTATCTAATATTAAAAAAAAAACAAACAAAAAAGGCTAACAATAACATTTACATTCAATTAAAATATATAGATATCGTTTGACATGGTGATTCATTTTGTACAGTGCGCTCGGAAAATTTTAAATTACAACTGTTTGTCTAGAATTCCAGGTACAGCTCACAATTGTTTTACTAGAAATGTTACATGATATTACTATAGTTTCCTTGAATTATTTATTTTTTTAATTAGCTAGTTTCCGTTCGTGACATCGTCCATGTGCCTGTTAGATGCTGACACGTGAGTGAGAAAATTAGCTTATTGTTAGTTAATGTTTGTTTAAAACGATCGCTTGATTAATATTAATAATAATCCACTTTTTTTTAAAAGTATCATTTTAAATTTTAAAATGATGCTGCAAGCCGGTATCTATATATATATGTATAATAATTAGAGACAAAACATTTCTGCTATATTCGTTAACTAGTTTTTTTTGTTTAGTAGCTAGTTATTGTCGAGCTTTAGTGTTATTAATAAAAAAACTGTTACGGACAAATTTCAACCTCTCGGCGAATACCATTTATGATAACTATATAGAATTGTAATAAATTAATAAAGAATATTTTGTATGTATTCAGCCCTTTTTAACGTCCCACTGCGGGGCGCGGGCCTCCCTTCAATACGAGGGGGATCAGGCCATAGTCCACCACGCTGGCAAAGTGCGGGTTGGCGGACTTCACATGTCTTTCGAAAATTTGTCGAAAACGTGAAGTCATGTTAGAAATGATTCGCACATGAAAATATCAGAGGTGCGAGACCCGGGATTCGAACCCGCTTCACTCGGTTTCCCAAGGGAGCGCGTTATCACTGTCACTAAAGAAGAATATTTTATGCATCACAAAACATATGCATAGGTATAATGAATATATTTTATAACTTGCATAATTTTATAAAACAGAATCACCTTACATATAGGTATGTATGTAAGGTAGAAGTAGTATACTGTATGTAAGGTATGTATAATGTATGTAAAAATGAACTCTATGAATATTTATAGATTTCTTAATTACTTTATAGATAGTCAATTCATAGTAACATATTGTAACAAATATATGTGTTATATGAGTTTAAGATCTTTTAGAGATTTAAATATATGTTTAAATTAAACCTATAGTTAAATATTAACACTATAAACTAATTTCCATAAGTTTTTGTTCTTTGTTTTTTAAAGAACTGAAAATAAATTAAAAAGCTTTGTACGTTTTACGGCAACATTAATTATAAGATCAACGATTCGCAGTTCCTGAGCGGAATTCGTCCGACACGCGAAAGTCTAAAGATAAACTGAATTCTTCAGAGAAAAGTTACACTTGTTTACAAGTGCTCAATTGAATGCTCGCAGTTCGCAGTAGTTTTAAAGAAAAACCCATGTTTGTTGGTTCACCCTACTTCTATTTAGAATAAAAAAATGTTTATAGAGGTAGGTGTTGTTTTTGTAAATTTGTTTGGGGTTAGCTAGCTTTTATTTAATAAACTAGCTTTGCCCGCGGCTCCGCCCGCGTTCAGATGACCAAAAACCAAATTCTTAGGTTTTACATGTTAGTATGCTTTTACAATGCAGATTTTGTATGTTCTCTCAGAAATGAGATATTTTCCCGTGGTAAAAAGTATCCTATATGTTGACCCCGATAACCTGTCATCATTATACCAAATTTCATCAAAATGTGTCCAGTGGTTTTCTCGTGATTCGGTAACAGACAGACAGACAGACAAAAATTCTAAAAATTATAGATTCGGACTGTATCGATAATAATATCTATTTCAATTAGATTTTCCAAAAAATATTTAATGTACAGATTCGACTTAGTTACAATTTTATTATATGTATAGATATGAATAGTTTATACATGTGTACGTACATTGTAATTTGATGTACCTACGTTGAAGAATTGGAATTTTGGATCCGAATTCTTTGCTATTCTATTTAGTTTTTATAGTATCAATATAAGAAGTAGGTAAGTCGGTCAACATATGGTTTATAATTTTTAGAAATTTTTGAAGAGGTAATTTAAACTTGTTAAAATAGCTCTTTTAGTTTCTAGACATAAATGGGCATACAAATATGTTTTCTAAAGCCTTTTTTATTTTTCATTTTATTTTTTATTATTCTGAAACTTGCCATCTGAGGCAATTTTATATTTTCTATACAGAAAAATAAAATTGAAGTGTCTGTTTCAAATGTCAAAATAACAGTTTAAGTTTCACTAAATGTATATGAAATTATATACTTATAAGAAAAACACATTTTTTTGTCTGTCTATCTGTTTGTTCCAACTAATCTCCGAAACGACTGAACTAATTTTGACGGAACTTTCACTGGAAGATAGCTGATGCTGATGGAGTAGCTAAGGCTATTTAGAAAAAGAATTAGAGTTCCGCTCAAAATAATTAAAACGTACTTAGGTATGCACCCGAGTGGAGCGAGGGTAAGTGGCTAGTTTTTAAATAATTTAATGTAGCATTTGACGCGCCTGCTCATATAATTCCAGTCCTAGACCACATCGACAATTTGTCTCGAATTTTGAGTCGGTCGAAATCTAGGTGCAAGTCAAGACTCGCACACCGAGTGATCCCAATAACAAAATACTTATTTTATTATACTCGTAATGTTTTAAAAACTCTATAATCTCATTTTTTCAAAATTTCATCTATTTCTTTAAAAATTAAAGCGAAGCGACATAAAATAAAGCAGAAAGTATACCCTCCAAATTAAAGTTATATTTAAATAATAGTCTCCGAGTAAAATATCTGTGACATACGGACAGACGAGTATAACTATAAGCTGTTTTTACTTTTTTGGCAATGGAACCTAAAAATGTAACTTAGGTCCTTTCATTTACAAATTGTATAAAAACAGAAATAGCAAACTAAAGTAAATACAAAAGTATTAAAAGTTAAAACGTTGAATTAAAGTAAAATTAATCCAAGAGCAGCTTGCTTTGTAGATGAGGAGACAATCCCTCGAATAAAATTTTTTATTGTAATTTGTTTCTATGGTGTTATAAACTTTATAACTAGCGATAAGAGTAGCAAATTGTAAATTTTAGAACTAACAGAAACCTACTGTTGTATAAAAGTTATAAATTCCGACATTCAATTTAGAAAAGTGAGGTTCGTCGAATCGTGCTAATAAATTATCTTGGTCCAGTCTCAGTAATGGATACCTAAAAGTTTTTGCAGCATTTCCATGAATTTACAAGGATTTCCTATTTTTTAACTTTCGCTATGAATACTCGTGAAATCAGAAGATCGAGTTTGTTGTACAGATGATGTATAGTGCTTGTTATTCGTTTATATCAGCGAAGATATTTGTAATGTAGGCACTAAATTATAGGAAGAATGTTGTTTACTTTCTAATGTAAGGTTGCATTTTTATATATTGAGTGTTTTAATAGAAAATAATATATTTGATTAATTTATAATGATTTATGTATAAGGCATTTACTCATGTAACCTTGGCCGATAGGTATGTGTTTAAAAAAAAGAAAGCGCGGATATTCATGTGTTTTTTCCCCGCGCTTTTGCACAGAGATGTCGGTACCACCATGTAGTTACTGGTCACGAATTGTTTGTAATACTGAAAATTGTGATTATAAATTATGTAACTCACTGACGATTATGAAAGTACTGAATATAAGAATATCTCGAAGTTTTATTAGGGACCCAACACTAATGAGATTTTAGCTGTCGAAATATAAATGGAAACAATGAGCATTAAGTTACAATTTAATTGTAAGTCCTACATCTGTACATTGCTCATGTTTTAGTGTTCCCAATATGGTTTTTTATCTTTGGCCAAACCAATGGCATCCATATATCATTTGGAAGTTATATTGCTGTGCATAACATATGAATATTTTTTTACTGACAGTGACATTTTTTTGACTAAACATAAATATTATTTTTTTATACTGATACTTTTTAAAATATGCAAATACTGATAATTTTTTAATAAATATACTCTTTTTAGGTAAAACATTCTGTTAAAATAATATAATCCCTGTAGGATTATATGACATGCACTTGACCTAAATCGACTGACAACTATGCTGCCGTTTACTTAAATTACTACTAAGCATACACGTGTTGTCTAACACTATTATACATATAGGTCTGTTGTACTAAGGCATTACGTTATTAATTTCTACCTGTCTATCTACAGATTTAAAGCCTTTGCTAAATATTATATAATCTCAACATTATTTTAAAAATCAGATAATTATTTTTTGTTGCAAGTAACGTCGAGGTGGATCTTAATAATTAATCGGAACCATAATGAATTTTACTCTAAATGGAATCATTTTAGCATATTATATTTTAGCATATAAATATTTTATGAATTTATCTCATATAAACCTATTTGGTCTCGGATCTCCTTAGTGGTTTTCTTTAATTAGCCTGCTGACGACAGTGCCCATATTTCCTTTACTAATCGCAGTAGAGAGCCGACCTTTACTAATTTCATTATGGATAGACGTAACATAATATTACATAACGCTTTACGGTGCTCAACTGAGATTCTTCCTCCCCAAAAGCATTTTAGACACGTAAACAATTTAAGTGACGACAAACTAAAAAATTAGAATGATAATTTTTATAAAATACTAAAAATTATCACTCTAAATTTTTTTAGCATCGTGTGCAATTGCAATTTAAAATTGTGATAAAAACAATTGACGGGTGATTAACGCAAAAAAAGAAATATTTCATAAATGGAAATTTGTATTTTTTTTCGTCATGGGCTTGTTTGTACGTACATCGTACCAGACCAGAGTGACAAAACAGTCACGATGACAAAAGTCACTCGTGCGTGCTAGCTCTTAGGTCTCTCCATGCGGTACCTAAAGTCGTGACTCTTGTTTTTAGCTTACAAATGTTATTAAACATCTTATTAAATTAGGGATGACGATTATTGATTAATTGATACTAATATATTTATTGTTATTTTATCTTCAAGCCATATATAAAAGAAGTAATAAACAAAATATTGTTATTATAAAAAAATGTTTTGCAAGATTGTTTATTCAAACGCATAGTGCTAAACCATAAAAAATAAGGTCTTTTATTAAATTCTATCACAAGCTGTTACGAGTCATTTCAGTTACACAAACAAGCTCATTGTACCGATATACTCGTAATTTAATTTTCATAGATTGACATCTGTTCTTGCTACTTGCTGCACTTCTCAGAAACTCGTTTATTTCACATTACAAAGAATTCATTAATTGACAAAAACATCATCTTATCTCCATCTAAAATCTAGGATACGCGAGGTAGTGCTTAATTTACATATTTATATTATTTAGTATTTTGAAGAATAAAAAACCATTGAAGACTTTCTCTTTTTATTTGGCAGTGGTACTTTTGCATCGCCTGTATACTAAAGTAAATAGTAATCTATAAAATACTAGCATTGCCCGCGGCTCCGCCCGCGTTCAGATGACCAAAAACCAAATTCTTAGGTTTTACATATTAGTATACTCTTACATGCAGTTTTTGTATTTTTGTCTCAGAAATGAGACATTTTCCCGCGGTAAAAGTATCCTATATATTGACCCGGATAACTAGCTATCACCATACCAAATTTCATCAAAATCCCTCCAGTGGTGTATCTGTGATGCGTTAATAAACAGACAGATAGACAGACAAAGAAAAATTCTAAAAACTATAGATTTGGCTTCTGTATCGGCAATAATGTTTATTTCAATAAGATTTTCCAAAAAATATTTAATGTACAAATTCGGCTCAGTTACAATTTTATTATATGTATAGATTAGTACTATAGTAAAATTTACTGTATACTTACACCATAACAATAGGTATAAGGATGGGATTTTATTTGTCAAGCTGCTTTTAAATGAATACTCGTAAATAATAATAATAAAATAGCTTATGGTAAACGATACTATATATGTAATTAAAGTATTTCTTATTGATAGACCTTAACCTGACCTTTATTTTAGTTAAGACGAACAGTTTATTTTATTCGAAATAATAATTTAATAATAAAAGAGTAAAAAAACTAGGTTCTAGATATAACCTAATAGTAATATCCTAAATTGTACCAAAAATATGTAAAGCTAATTTCTCTACGACTACGATCGCGTGTCCAGGAAATAAGTTCTCTAATTTTTTCTTCGCCCGGGCTATGTCGACGGTCTACGAGTATATCGGTGACCATGGTCCTTCTGCGTATCTCTTCATTTCTGATTGGTCCTCTCTTCATTTCTTACTTTTTTATATGATGCCCATCGTGAGCGTCCACGTTTCTGTGCCATCTGCCATCTTTTGTGCCAACGTTTGCTAAAACATTCGTTTACAACAGTCATTTCTCACATGATTACCACTTGCCTTACGGTGAAGGAAAACATCGTGAGGAAACCTGCATGTCTGAGAGAACCTAGCAAGTTTTCGAAAGACATGTGAAGTCCGCCAACCTGCACTTGGCCAGCGTGGTGGACTATGGACTGATCCCCCTCGTATTGAAGGAAGGCCCGTGCCCAGCAGTGGGACATTAAAAAAAAGGGTTGAATACATTGCTAAAACACGATATTTACATACATACTTAATGTATAGATTACATCAGCAATTTTATTGTATACCCTACATCAGCCTATAACCTGTACATCAGCTAATTACCGTAAAATGAAGGTCTTCAATAGTAAAACATAAGTAGATATATGAACCTACATATATTAGGGTGGAGCGCAAAAAGATTTTCGTTTTTTTTCTTAGCTTGGGGGTGGACTTTGTAGCTTATAAAATAACAAAATTATTGAAATAAAAAAAAATACTCAATAATTTGAGGTGGCCCACTGATTTTTAAAATAAATAATTTAAGTAATATTTTTTTTAGGTTTGAAAGAAAAAAATCTTTTTTCGCATGGTCATCTTTGAAAATATTCAAGAATTGAGAAATATAGGCATATTCTACTCAACTTTCACTATAATACATAAAAAGTAACATGTTATTTTTACAACTTTTTTTAAAATTATTGAAATAATGCAATATTACAGTGAATAAAATCACTCGAAAAATAATTTCCATTAAAAAAAATTCGAATTTCAAAAAATTTGTTTTTGTATAAGCTACAAATTCTACCCCCAAACTAAGAAAAAAACATTTATTTTTTCGCTCCACTCTAAATTAATAAACCTACGTAATACACACATATTTTGAGGGTTCCCTAGTCAAAAGGCTAAAACGGAACCCTTATAATTTCGCCATGTCCGTCTTTCCGTATCTTACAACAATTTTATTTGAAGACTATTGGAGCTAGTTTACTAAAACAAAATAAATTTAATATTGCATGCTACGGAACCCTCAGTGTGCGAGTCAGACTCGCACTTGTTTTTTTTTCACTTGTTTTATAACCTCCATTCAAAAGGTAAATTGGTTTATCAAAATGATGAGTCAATAAAATCTACAGCACTATCACTTATAATTTCCTTTATGTAAGTACATAAAATCGATTCAGTTATAAAATTTCTATGAACTAGTTAACGTTTTTCTGGTAACCTGTCCCCAATAGCTATAATTATAAACCTATTAAAAGTCCATTAAATTATCTCAGGCACAGCTGCGTCCATAACATTGCTACACGTAACTGAAAAATGTGTTTATAAAACTATAGCCGACAAATGTTACTAATTTAATTGTTTTATTTAATTAAAAATATATTATAGTCTTTGATATATTATATATTATTATTATTACTATAACGGATAAATAACCTTGACCGAAAGTATTACGCTTTCGCAGTATACTCGTTTATCTATGTAAAGTACGTCACAGAGTCGGTCATATACAGATGAGTGGCGTGATTGTGTTTCATTTGATGAGTGCAAGCGCCCAATCACCCATCCCCTTATACCCCTTGCTTCTCTACCTCCCTTCTCCCTTCAGCTCTTCAAGTGATAGCATCAAGCATGCGAGTGTTGCCTCTGAGATTGCAAGCTTGCAGATTCGACTACTGCTAACCAGGCACCTGCCGCATTCTTATTTGCCAACTTTGTAGTATCTATACATATTATTACATAGCATAAAACATAGTCGATGTCTGCGTCTGTCTGTTTCTCCGCTTACTTCTTCTAAACCTTGCAACGGGTTTTGATACGGTTTTCATAAATAGAAAGAGCGATAAACGAGTAAGGTTTATGTATATAACTTGTAAATATTTTGTACAAAATGGCTGAGCCTAGACGTTTGTAAAAAAAACTTTTCGTACTATTACATGGTTGAAGCTGGCTAAACCTTTAGAAATACAACAAAACAATGTACTAAAAAGTTTATGTCTTAAAAAGGCCTACAGAAGAGTCTGCGATAGCATGTGCACGGTAATATTACATGTCTCTCTCCTAAGGTACGCTTACAATAAGTATTTTTATCTATATCTTAAATAAAGTGTAAATAATGAAGTTTTACTACATTTATTAGTGTATTATTATGATATTATATGAGAATTTTATATAAGCCATTAATGGCAGGATTTTAAAATTTAAATTAAAACTACTCTATGAATTATGCATGTCTCACATAAATTTTATGTTCTCTATAAAAAACGTGTAAATAATATAGTAAGTATAGGTATTCTAAAGTTAAATGCTAAGTAAACTTGACAATGATTCGTGATTGTATCTTTATTAAAATTTGTTCTTAAAAAATATAACATTCATTGCGATTGATTTTCAAAATAAGTTGTATAACTATAAAATAAGATACTTTATAATAAAGATGGTTGGGTTTGCGGTTGTGATAGTAATTTCTTCACTCCGCTGTCAAGTCTTAAGGAATTTCAGTAAAATCGATATGGATATGTGGAGTTTTTTAAGATAAACACGTAGGCTAGTGTTTTTTATCGAAAGAACTATTACACGAGCGGAGCCTTTAAGAGGATTGTGAAGTGCCGATACGCGGCGAGAGTAGGTATTTTTAAAAATGCTATCTGTTTCATACCGCTTTGCATCCCCCCGGCAGTGAACAACACAAATACAACATACGCAAATTCTCACACACACTATGATAGCAGCAGCCGGTGACGCGCGGGCGCTTGCGGGGGGCGGGGGCGGGGGCGGCGCGACTCGGCGCAAGAGCAATTTCAAAGTTTATCTAATATTTATTATTTTAACGGTTTGCGTACAATATACATTCCCTACAAGTTACATCGCACCTTTATTCATAAACTGAAATAACTCTAAATTACAATTCTGTGGCGAATATCATTTAAAATTTGACTTGTTTAGATTGATGACTTCAAAAAATCATAAAAAAATAAATAGGTAGTTTAGATCAATTACAAAAATCTCGTTCCAAAAGTTGAAAGTTATAGAATTTTTTGTTGTTTATGTAGGTACTAATAGACCCATCGGAATCCTTTTATTGTTAAAATAATTATTTTATTGAAAACCTGAACTTTTATGATTTTAAAATGTTAGCAGGTATATAAGGAATAGAAATTCATAAAATGACCTGATCATGAATGATGATGATTTACGATTTTTTAACATATCTATGACTAAATTTTATAAAATATATCAACTTAATTTTTTTAAATATATTTTTAACTAATGAATAAACAAGATTAGATTACGAATGATTTTCATTTCTTTCTGTAATTGCCCTAAAATCATTTTTTTTCAGAAAAATCAATAAAATTAACTCCAAAAACTAATAAAATATCGATAATTTCGAAAAAATTATAACGAATAGTATGTGTATATATATATAATTATACACATACTATTTGTAATAATTTTCATAAAATTATAACGAATATTATAAATTATAACGAATATAAAATTAAAAATATAAATTTTACAAAAATAAAAGTATTTTTATTGCTCCTTCTAAACGGTAATAGTCCAGCAATTAGCAAAAGAAAGCGCGTGACCGGTGGTGGGCGAGGGGTGGAGGGCGAGGGGTGGAGAAGTGTAGGAAGTGGTCCTTACTCATTCAAACTTGGCCAGATATAATGATGATGATGATATAGAAAATATTTTTATTTTTGTATGAAAATGAAAATTTAAGAAATATTTTTTTTCTTGTTACAGAGGTTGTTGTTATGATGTAAATAGTATATTCCCAAAAGGTCTTCAGTAAATTAAAAATGACCCTGTATATATATATATATATATATATATATATATATATATATATATATATATATATATATATAATATATATATATAATATATATATTTACAGTTTTGTATTTTTTCTCAGAAATGAGATATTTTCCCGCGGTAATGCTATAATATGTTGATCCGGATAACCAGCTACCACCATACCAAATTTCATCAAAATCCCTCCAGTGGTTTTTCTGTGACGTGGTAACAGACAGACAGACATACAGACAGACAGACAAAAATTCAAAAAACTATAGATTCGGCCTCTGTATCGATAATAATGTTTATTTCAATAATATTTTCCAAAAAATATTTAATGTACAGATACGGCTTAGTTACAATCTATACATACGAGTATAATAAAATTCTAAACTTTGGATTGAATCCTTTCAGTATCGATCGATATATCGATATTACCTTCTCCTCCCTAGGAGATAATAATATCGATAGCACCTTCAACATCACTACAGTCTAAAATATGCCCCTGCCCCCGACCCGTATGGTGCGATAGAGAGAGTTGCAAGTCTTAGACTCAATTACCTACATTTCCTTTTTGAAATATTGTTTCGGGCGATAACGTTTTCACCCCCCTAAACATTAACGAAATGAGACGATTTTGGTCTCATTAGATTCAGTACACCTTAATCTAGGTCTGTACGTTTTCCTTTTTTTGTAATTCAGTTTAGTTTAATTTAAACAAATAAAAACGCTGGAGGAAGTTTTTAGGTCAAAAATATAGATATTTAGATGCTAATAACTTCTGTCGTACGCAATATTTCAAAAAAATAAAAACGTACGGACCTAGATTTTGATTATATCTACAACATTTCCAAAAATTATGAAAATTAGACTATGTTTAAGGGGGGAAAAACGTTATCGCTTTTTGTATGAAAATTTACAGGTTCACAATCCTCTTAACAAAAAATATGTTATAATTAATATTCTTTGCATATTTACATATTATGTTATAAGGTATTGTTAACAATGATCTGATATGATTTCCGCGAGCTAAAAAAATTCGTAGAATTGGAAACATCTGCTTCAGTTTTTAAAACAGTTTTTATTTGTATCTGGGCTTGTATAAGTTATGTTATTATACAACTCAATTTACATACTTCGAAGAATTCATGCATTTTTTGTCTATCGGTATTCTTATTATGTTGAAATATTGTTTAAATTAATTATATTTTTTTATATGTTATAGTGAATAAATATTAAAATTATTATTTTAATTCACATATCGTGTACTCAAGTAGTCAAGAAAAACAAAAACTAATCTATCCCACGGGAACCGTACATTTTTCCGGGATAAAAACTAGTCTATGTGTTATTCTGACGTATGAGCTATATTTATTTATATTTATTATTATTATTATAATTTATTGTAAAATTTCATCAAAATTCATTCAGTAGTTTTTGAGTGAAAGAGTAACAAACATACATCCATACATATTATGCCTATGAGTTCTTATTGTAAAAGATGGTACCACTTCTAAAATTAGCGAATACATTGAATTTTAACATCCGTAACTGTTAAAAATACGTACTTTTTAAACTAGAAACATTTAAGCGTTCAAGTTTTTCATTTGCGCGAGAACAATTAGGTTTAATTGTGAAATCATAAAAGGAAATTTACAGGTACACGTTGTTATGTCGTATTTTTTGTGAAACATCATACTTCTGAGTACAGCAATGGCTGTTAATTACGTTTCGTGGTAAAGACGCGGCCCGTCTGTCAGTAATTACTAATTACACATTCGAATGTGCTTCGCCGAACAGTTATACGAGTAAAAATTCGCCAGTAACGTGCGTGGTATGTGCACTAGTTATGAGTTCATCGAATACCGATTTTTTTTTTACTGGAAATTGTTTACTAAAGGTCAAATCATTGTGTATCATTAATAAGCTGTAATTTTTAAATTATAACATGTTTGACATGTTATGATATTTTTGTTAATATTTAAAACGAATGAATTTCTTAGAAATATTACAGAGGATTTTAGTTAGATTATATTGAAATGTAGAGTCGCATGTCAAGACTGGAGTCAGACTCGATTTGTCATATTTACAAACTTGTTTTTTTTTATGCTTTTTAAGAACATTTAGCTTTATAATTATTGCAGTATGTTTTTAAAGATTTTATCGTGATCACGTATCCAAAGCCTTGCCTGTAACTTAATAAGATGATTTTATTAAGAAGACCTTCTCGAAGATTGACAGATTATTTAATTCTTACTTTATTATTAAAGAAGATATAATAGCCACATAAAATGATACAATTGGATCTTCCGGCGATGATGACACGCAACTTTTAACCATCAGATACCTATAAGATAAAATGTTGGCTCGATCATGCTTCTACGAAGCGTTATATTGCTCCGATATTCGATCAAAGGGCCTTTAGGCTCCCATTGTACTAAAGGTTATTAAGGAGACATCGAGACATTGTGAACAGTTTTTTTTCTTCGTTATTAGCTATTTTTTATGAAACGAAATAATTTATTTGAACTCAATTACATTTGTAGTACAAGGTTGAGTAAGTAAAAATTACCTGTGACAGGAAGCCTCGCACTTCCACAACAAATATTAAATCTTATTTATTCTAATAACATGAAAATAAAGTAAAATTAGAATTGAATTAGCTATAAACTTAAAGTTTTGCTATAAGCATTATAAATGCAAAAGTGTGTATGTTGATTTGTATCTTTAACGCAGCAATGTAACATTAACTTTTACTTTTTTAAATTAATAGCTTATGGTCCGGAGAGTGACATATGAAACCTATTTTTTATCCTGGTACATCAAGTAAAATATTATAATCTGTAGTGAAAATAAATATACGGGCATTAGTATTATAAAAAAATAACTTTTAAATAGAGTATGATTTTGTCTTTATGTAAATAAAGTTAAAGTTATTTAACTTTTTTGTTTCACTAACATGGCGACTCTCCATAAACCTCCAAAGCCTTCGTTTTTACGTTTAAATTTTCGCTTGCTTGCTTCATTTGTAGATGAAAGAGATACTAATGATATTACTATAATGCTTATGCAACTTATGTTTCCGGGGGTTTATAAGGTTACCTTTTATAGTTAATACAGATCATGTGCTCTTCAGTTGGATTCGGACTGGAACCATAAGAGGAACTGGGAGAATAGCTATTCTCTAAAGCAGTTTTCTAGTACAAAAGAATCTCAGAAGTCTTAAAAAGTAACTACATATCTTGGTATTGCTAAAGTCGGCGGTACATCTCAATGCCTATATACGTTTATTTATTTTTTATTCAATCATTTATTTCAGGTAATATTTACAAAAGGATCTTAAATATGTAAACAGACTCCCATAGCATATATACCTTAAAACTAATATATATATTTATTATAAAACTTAAATTATGATGATAGTCTGTTGGTTTGTATCTAGCGCTATACTTGAACACGGGTTTTCTTACTAATATCGCTATTAGCCCTAGTTGCAACAACTGTACCATTAAGGTGCCACAATGTACTTGAACGATCTTCAATTATCCGATATTATATTTTTGTACAGTATTCGAAATATACTCTCAGTAACGTCGATAAAAATTTATTCAACAGTCCTTATATGATAAAGCGTCAGGGTCGATTCTCTCGAACGACCTTTATAGTAGATATTTGTTATAAGAATATGAATGTTATAAATATATAAACATGGAAATTTTTAGAACTGGTATGAATTGTGGTTTAGATTTTTTCGTTTCACCTCATTATATATATATGAATGCCTGGCCTTGCGTAAACGCCAGAGACTAAATAAAACTGTAGAAAATACTGTTATTTTTTTTAATTTAACAGATTTTATGCTGGAAAGTTCTCTAGCTAATTACACAGATAAATATCGTGCTTAAATAAGTTTTCTCGATACAATGTGTTAAGGTGATATGCCAGTGGCTTAGTCTAATCTAACTGAAAATGTGATTTTATATGAATTGATTTACAATAAAGTTTTTTTTATATAATTTTCTAATCCGACAAAAAACCTTGATGAAACTTTGATTATTTATTAAAATTTATTTTATTTGTTTTTCTCAACAAAATTGAATTATTCTGTTTAAATTTTTTTATAAAAAAAAAACATTGCACCTACCTAACTGTTTTTGATTTTCGTCGGTGGAAAATAAAGAGAAACGCAAAACAATACGCGGATGTGTATGTGTGTGTGTGTAAGATAATGATGTCAATATCGCTTTCTACTTTGACAAAAGTATAATATATTCCATTCAGATATCAAACTGTCCAGTTGGCTGTGGGGCACTACCAGTGGGTTAACACGCTGCGTCTATTAACTTATCACGCTCGCTAACGACTATTCAGTAGTGTGCACGTTATAGTGGTATTGATAACAATTCACAGAAACACATCCAACCCCACTTATACGAGCAGTTCTTATCACATACTAAGAATAAAAGATAAAAATTCCAAGAAGGAAATTGATTGATACGAGTATGTCAAATAATTTTATTGTTATCATGCGTACCTTTATCAGTATGTCATATAATTATTTCCTATAACTCCAATCACGGGAAGGTTCAATGACTCGTTTATACAGTTTAATGAAAAATAAACTTTAAAATCTAAGTTAGTTAAAGGATTTACAGTAACTTAAATCTTAGCGCAAAGGTCGTAAAAATATCTTCTCGTTATTACTAATACTTAATTTCATACTAATGTTAATTAGACGATTAGATAAATATAATTAGCCGTGACCTACATACATACATATAATAAAACTAGCAACTCACCCTCCCTCCGCTCGGATTTGTTCTAGGTACCTACGTATTAACAGTTAGCATGTCTCAGAGATGAGATGTTTTCTCGTAGTAAAAATATCCTAAATGTTGACTCGCATACCTAGCTATCATCATACCAAATTTTATCAAAATCCGTCCAGTGGTTATCTAGTGATGCGTTCCCATACAGACAGACACAAATATTCTAAAAAGTAAAGGTTCGTCCTCTGTATAAATATCTGTATAATAATAACTATTTCAATAAGATTTTCCAAAAAATGTTTAATTTAGAGATTCGACTCAGAATTTTATTAGGTATATGTACCTATAGATTTCAGGCAAGTTGAGTTTCTACTTTAAATATTGTATTAAACTAGCGTTTTCCCGCGGCTCCGCACGCGTAGTTCAGGTACTATACCTATCCTTAAAATGTCCTAACCTATATGTTACTTTGATGTATAAGCTAAATCCGTTCAGTAGTTTTTGCGTGAAAAAGTAACAAACAGTTTGGACAGATATCCATCCTCACAAACTTTCGCGTTTATAATATTATTAGAATAGGATTGAAAAAAATATATTTAACGAATATTAAGAATATACCTAATAAAGCCATTAAAACAGTTTTACGAGTAAAAGCTCACCAATTAAAAACGCCATGGCAGATAATAAGAAAATTTTGTAATCTACAGATTAAGTATCTGTTATACCTAGTCAGTATATTACAATTTTAAATTTACATATGTTTAGTTATCATTTCAATTAATTGAGTTAATCCAAAGATAAAACCTTGAGCCCCCCGTCATGGACGCAGAAAGCAAGAATTATAATGAACACTTGGATTAAATAGAAATAAGCAGTTGGCAGTTCAATATCAAATATATATTATATTGTATTATGTTGTTACTTGTGTCATTTCAAGCTAATTTAATTTCACGTGTAACCGCTGCACGTGTAGAGAGCACTTTAATATTTTTTTCCGAGAAAGATTATAACGATAAGTAGGTAGGTAGATATGGGTAGATTTTCCTTAAACGAAATTCCATCGATTTTAAACACTTCTTGCTAACGTAAGCAATAAAAATTGTAAGCAAAAGGATTGTGAAATGCCGATATGCGGCGCGAGTAGGTTTTAAAAAAAATGCTATCTATCTCATACCGCTCGCTTTGCCAACTCTTATGGTGCGATAGAGAGAGTTGCGAGTCTTAGAGGAAATTACCTACATTCCTTTTTGAAATATTGTTTCGAGCGATAGCGTTTTCACCCCCCTAAACATTTACGAAATGAGTCAATTTTGGTCTAATTAGATTCAGTACACCTTAATCTAGATCTGTACGTTTTTATTTTTTAGTAATTCCGTCTAGTTTAATTAAAAACAAAACGCTTGATAAAGCTTTTAAGTCAAAAATATAAATCATTAGATGCTAATAACTTCTATCGTACGCAATATTTCTTTAAAATAAAACTAACGGGCCTAGTTTTTCATTATATCTACAAAAAAAATTATATGAAAATTTACAGCTTCACAAACCTCTTAAGTGAAATAGGTTGGTATTTTGTGTGTGTGGTGCTAGGTATAGATACGTACAAATAACTTTGATCACAATTCCTGCCTCTTACACAATGTGTTATTGACCTAGGTCACGGCTTATTATGTGGTGGTGTCGTAGTGCTAGCGCAACTTGCTTGCGCAAGCGATCCTACAGCGATTCAAGATTACAAAGACAAGGGACCGATGGTCGTTTTAGAGAATAAGAGTCTTACAGTCCCCTGTCTAATGACGGGTGGTACGGATCCCATGATGGGGTTTCTGAGCGTATTAAAAATTAATATTGAAGATGTGGATTCTTATTGCTTGTTGTTTAAAGCCCGACTGGCCTTAACAGAACGACGCTGTTATAATCTCCTATTTTCATCGCCTAAGAAGTTTAAGGACGTTCGACGGTGAAGTATATTCATCGTTTAGCGCCAGATCTCTAAAGTCACTCTTCTAAGAAAGCTTTGATCTTTATCGATTTTAAATAATGACTTGTCATCGTATATATGTATTTATATGTACAGGATGTCCCAAAAGTCAACGTCAAGCCGGTGTCGGGTGATAGGTCAAGTAGTGACAGTATTCAGAAAAATTGTAAGTAAAATCTTAGTTATGTACATAAAAAAATATGGGTTTTTAAAAAAAATCGAGAAATGTACCACCTTGTGACAATCTTTCAAGAACTGTGACCATGATTTGTTATTTTTCATCAATTATTTTTTTGTAATGTAACCTCGAATAGTCCTTCTGTTAATCAGCGTCTAAAAAAATACACAATGGCCCTAGTTCTAAAAAAATTATCACTTTTTCCCCCAATCATGAACTCAAAACATCACATCACTTAACTGCCTGTATTGAAATAAAAATGTACTATGGGTATTATGTCAAGTAGCTTTAAAAGTTAGCGCATTTAGTCAAGATTCCAAAATGGTATAATACCTACTATATACATAGGGAGGCCCGTGCCCCAGCAGTGGGACGTTAGAAAGGGCTAAATACAATTAATACAAAAATAATACTTTATTTTTAGCTATATTATATTATTAACATGTATTTATTTATTACAGTTATGAATATTCTATTAAAATTTGTATACATTTTGTTTGGCATCATGTTTACTTCTATGACACTTTGTCTATAGTATTCCTTAGTCTGAGCTATTAAGTAATCCGTGTTTATATTTTATCATTGATACCAGCTATTTATGGGTACATGAAACCTACTATTCGTGAATAATTCAATAGGAATGTTATCATGACATATCATGACGTCATGTAAGTACTTCTTACATTCGAGTGTTTAAAAATAGTGTGTCTAGCCTAAAATATTTGGACTATAAAGACAATAATCATAACAACAACATAATATAATAAAAATGATTGTTTATTATGGCGATTTTGTTTTTGTTTTTGAAAGAAAAATACAAATAAATAATTAAATATTAAAAAAACGCGTGTGTGTACTTATGGACGCACGTAAAAAATTATACTTTGGCGTTACAGGACAATAATAGCTAAAAATTTCATCCCGTAAGTCAACTCTCTGTTTGTAAAAGGAATCCCATCAAAAACATAAATGTGAAAATGGGAGTCAAGTTTAATATTAAGAATATGCGTGGTTGTCAACTTCACCGACTAAAGAATTGAGATCTAAATGGGTGCCAAGTTCTGTAGATAATCCTGATTTTTTTCATAAGAACATTCTAAAATAAATTTAAAACACAATTTCTTGTTTTATTCTGCTACAAAAGTGTTTGCTATTTAAAAATAGAACTTCTTAAATTTGAACGGTCGAATTACGAGTATTTACACAGAGTAGATAACTTAGAATAAATTGAAGTTCAAGATTTGAAATCCAAATGCTCTATGTACCAAATAAATAATTTAATTACATGAATATAAATTAATTTAACTGACACAAATCTATATAACAAATCTATAAAAAAATATTTGTACAAGCTTGTTAGCCTTTTCTAATATATTGTGCATATAATATTTCATTCTTGATATAAATAAATCGTCTACGAAAGCTATTAAGTAAATAGCCATAGTCCCGAGTGACCTTGAGAGCGTTCATTCCCCAAGACTTCATAGAACAAGAATGTTATCATCGGGATCGATATTATTTGACCACTTGGCACAATTTCCTTGAAATATCAAACATAAATTACTTATTTACTTTGAACTACTCGCCAGAAAATACGTAATACGACCTAACTAGGTTCATGCATACAGCTTTGTCTGCCAAATTGTTTTCCATATAAAAGATGTGTAGGTATTTGCATGTGTGATATATACTAAAACTATTTTATAAATACGTAGAAACATAATTGTTGCTTAAATTGGTTATTAGTTCCTAAAATTAAATTACTAAAATGTAAAAATTAAAATATATGTACCTAAATCTTGACTTGGAGATCTAACATAGGTTACTGTTACGTATGCAGACAAACATCCGAGCGACGCGAGAGTTTAGTTAAGTAATTACTGGGTATGAGTGCTTAACGTTTGTAATCAGCTGTAAAATATATTTTTTATATTAATTCGAAAAAAAAATGTGTATAGGTGATGAATGATGAAAATTATCGCAATTCTACACTTTTCTAAACGTTCTAAAATATGTTATTTCAATGAATACGTAGAATGAACTTTACGAATAATATTTTTTGAAATTTATGTTTTTCCATGACTTCCAAAAATTATTACATCATTTTAAGTGTAATTGAGTCATACGAGTAGTATGTTGTTTATTGTTTTTATAGCTTGTTTATTACTTACACGTATATGTAAGTAATAAACGATGTACAATGTGTATACATATATGTATACATACATATGTACGTATCTGTCCGTCAGGAATGCTTAACATGTAATACGTAACATAGAAACGCACCTACAGATTTTTATATAAGTATTTTGTATAAATATATTTGAAGACTACACGTCTAAGGGTATAAATTGTTATCACTTTACATTATTATTGAAGGTATCCAAATGGCACAAGCGGTCATTCTCCGTTCACAGAATTTGTTGTTGTGTACATGTTTACCCATGTTCTTCGAAATGTCATGTAAAGTGTCGTAATGAGACGCAATAGACATGTTTGTGTTGAGATACTAGAGTTATAGTACAGGATCTGAATCGTTTTTTACATATCTACTTCGCGGATGAAATATATGTATTTTGTATTAAAAATAATGCATAAGCAAATGAATTTCCTAGGAAATACAGTCAAGGCTATCTTTAGTTAAAATATATATTTAGAGTTTTTTTGATTAATGTTTCGCCTTATTAAATAGTAAATACGTACTAAAAATCTGATACTATTTAAAAGTATAAAATATGAAAAACTATAGTATTGGTAAGCACCCTTACCTGTAGGTACTTCTTCAAATACTGTCATCCGCTAAGATGGGTGAAGGATAACCTCACCTCACTTTGGATCTTAGACTAACACATCTGCTTGACAGGTAAACTTTTTTATTTAATCAATATAACTGATATCTATGTATTTAAGTTCTCAATACACAATGGATTTTTATACGATAGTGAAGTTGAAGGTTATAGTTTAAATCATTACGCGAGAATGTTTGTAAGTACTTAATAAATGAATTTGACAACAGGACTAATTTCCTCTTTTTCGTCCTATATTGCCTCATTTTGATTATGGCAATGGTAGTTCAACCAAAACGTAGAGAAATCATTAACAGGCTTGTTCTTGTCATAAAACTCCAATATCTATTTTGGTTCTATCCGAGACTCGAACTCGGGGCTTACGCTTTATAATCTGCAGTGCATAAACTAGTATCTACATCTACGACTTGCGAGAAGATTTTTTTGTAAATAGCTATTAAGGTATCAATACAATACCTTTTAAAATAGTTATAGGAAATATTTTTCTTTAAGATTTCCATGCACTACTGTACTAACTTACCCTGTAGTTACACTCGAGTTTTGACTCAATCTCAATGAATAAAATGTCAGACGAGATCAGACAGCCATGTAGTTTTTAGAAAAATGTGCAGTGAATTGAAAAAAATCTCTCAAGACAATGTTTACTGTTCTGAGGACCTGTCGACTTTGAATATGAAGAGTTTGTAGTGTGTACAGGTTCTGGCTATGTCTTGACAGTATCCCTTTTATTCTATTATATCATGAAAATATATACGTAGATAATTATAAAATCTTTATTGTACATCTCTTTATTATTTAACAATACAATATATGTAGGTACGAATATGTTACATATACAGCTTTCATATAATGTATATGTAACTCAAATAACAGCCGTATACAATAAGAATTCCATGAATTTTAATTGAACAATTGTGCAAATATTGTTAAATGTGTTATGTGACACATTGATTAGACTTGTTATTTCGAAAAATGTATGCTTGAAAAAATAAAGTTGCAAAATACAAGAGAATGTTAAAAAACTGATGTTACCTATAAGATGAAATCTTTATTTTTTGAAACGAAAAAATATTCAATATTTAAAACTCTATTTTTTATCAAGTTAAATTGTACAAATTACTGAAATAAAAATGATGTTTTTATTGTTTTATTATTTCTATATACATTAATAGGTATTTTATATTAATAGGTAACTATGGACACTATAAGAAGTTAAACAATGGTTAAATCATACGAAATACGAACAGAATCCGATAGGAATATAAATAATTAAGTTAAAAAGAAAAACCAACACAATTGAACACCTATTCATTGAAGCCTTTTCAATGAACCTAAGCACGTTATTCTGCAATATTCCAGTAAAGAGTTGAGTATTTTGCTGATTCCAGGTGTCGTTGCCGCATCAGACCAAGGTTACCATATCGTTGCAAAGTCATTGAAGTAACGGGATACCAAGTTTCGAATAGGTTAGATCTGTGGAAGTTGCTCATATCCTTTTAATGTCTAGAAAAGAGATTGAATTGAACGGATTTTCTTGATATTTTATATCTAAGAACATTCTCGATTAAGTCACCTTTCAAACCAAAAAAAACTAAATTAAAATCGGTTAATCCGTTTAGGCGTTACGGTGGCACAGACAGACATCTATGTACGTTAAATTTATAACACCCCGCTTTTGCGTCGTTGGTAAAAGAAGGAAGTTAACAATACTTCGAGAGTGAATTTGACAGATGTCAAGAAAATATATTAAATTTTATTTAAAGGCTTACAAATGTTTTATGTCTTTATCGCATTCATCAATAATAACTCGCATACCTACTACTTTTTATGTTTGTCAAACAAGATTATTTAGGTTTTATCAAATATCTTGATCTGCTGATGAAAAACAGCTTCTGCGAAACGATAAATAGGGGTTTTTTACCTGCTATTAAACTGTTAGAATGTTATTATCATTGTTTACTTTACTTTTAATTTCATTGTTGCTTGTTTATTTTTCCTTTAAATATAAAGTATTTCCAAGTGGGCAAGTGAACACTTAGACGTTCACCAGTTTTTGTTCAGTTCAGTTTGTGGGCTTATTTAATGAAGTTGTTGCTATGAAGCCCTTTGATTTTATATGCCACAATAGTGTTCTTATGATAATATACAATTTTTATTTTCCTAGTTCGACCCGAAAATTTACCTAACTCATTAGGTGTATATCAAATGTCAACTTTTTTGTTTGTTGTCCCTTACAGTCGGAAAAAATGAGCTGTGATAGGTATACAGTCAAACTAATAGTCTTACGCACGATCCTTTGAGGTTTTGGTTTTTTTGGTTGAGATTTGGAACCCAGAAATATTCTTTTAAACAGAAACAATTTTAAGGTGTTGTTTATTTATCCGTAAAGGTTGTTGATATAGTAAGATCAAGGTACGCTACATGAGTTGTACACAGACATTTTTTAATTACTAAAGCGGCTACACAAATAACGACATGTTTTGACAATGTATGAACAGTGAATATGCATGTTGTTAGACTACTACGTACTTGAATCGTTTGATCTTGAAATTTTGCTGTTACGTGTGTAGCTGCCTTTATTTTGAATACATATACAAATATGCAGACAATAAAATGGAATAATAAGTAAAAATTATTTATGAAAATGAGAAAATGCTAATTAAAATAATAGTAAAACGTCGTTTATAAATGCAATACAGTTTCGAATGTAGGCCAAAAGCCTGATAATTTTATCTTAAATTCCTATAGTTGTTTAATTGCATATCTAATTAAAGGTTAGTTATGAATACAAATTAAAATATGAAATTAGCATTTTATAGATCCGTTGGTTTGTTTAAATTCTCAGAATGTGTAATGATCGTAATGTAAAATTAAGGTTAGTTTTTATAATATACTAGTGGCTTACCGTTTCTCCTCTTACATGTGTCCTTAAAATTTTTTTTCTGATTTATCTTATTATAAATTATATTCATACGGGTATATTACTTTAGCAAACGTTTAAAAATTATAGCCTTTAATTAAAAAAGGAAGTGGTTCTCGATTCGGTTGCATTTTTTTATGTTTGTTACCTCAGAAATCCGTAATTTAGTAACCGATTTGAAAATATATTTTTTTGTTTGAGAGTGTATACTTCCAGTTTGATCCCATTTAGATTTGAAATGAAACGAAATAAAATTTATTCAAATAGACTTAATACTTTTGCTCTATTAAATATTGAAGTTACATTAATAAACATAATATTACAGATAGCCCACATATGAGTCAATATATATTAATTCCACACATTTCCATCAACAAGAAACTCTTGAACAGTAAGCTTTCAATTTTATCTTTAAATTTTTTGAAAAGGTGAATCTAGGACAGTTAGTGGAATCTTATTGTTTAAGCGTATACTCAGGCCCATGAAGGATAAATATATATAAATAAAAATAGCTAATACTTAACTTTCGTGCTCCTCACACAAATGATGCCCCCAGCGGGACTCAAACCCGCGAACGCTGGCAAAGCAAGCTGGATCACTACAAACTAAGCCAAAAAAAGTCCTCTAATAATTGTCATATTGACTTGAAACTTTGCAAGTGTTTGTATTTCCGTTGATAGTGCAGTGATTCGATATCGTCGAGCTGACATTAGATTTTAGAGCCTGATATTTAGAGTTACTAATAAAAGCGAATTTTAGTTTGTTACTCTTCATATAATAATAGGCATTAAACTAACCTAAACAGCTTAAGCGAATATTTTATAAAAATACTTTCTTCTTTCTCTGGCACTATTAGCAATGTTTATGCTAAAAATGGAAAAAGAAAAACTTAAAAAGAAATAAAACCGATTTCATAACACTAAAAAGTAAAAAATAAATAAATGGGAGTTTTCATTTAGTATAGTCACCTAATATATAATGATAATAAATAATAATGTATGGTGGAATTGTGTATCTTATATAGGTCTATAGAAAAATCCGCGATGGCATATGTCTATCTCTTAAGGATAACATACTAGGTATATCCATTTCCGCGGGAGATTATCTCATTTTCACGGGAAAATACGGTATAATACAACCCACAACAACTAATCATACCTATGTGTATATGTACATATAATAGTCTATCTATTCCGTACTAACCGTTAGTACGTATACTAATATTATAAAGAGGGAAAAATTGTGAGTTTGTGACGTTGTAGGGGGTAGGTAATCTCTGGATCTACAGAACCGATTTAGAGGTAATAAGATAGTTTGAGACCCTGGGGAGGATATAAAACTTTTTATCCCGGAAATCATCCCTTAAGGGGGTGAAAATGGAGATGAAAGTTTGTATTGGGAAACAAGCTAGGGATAAACCCAAGGGAAGCGAGGGTGAGTCGCTAGTACGAAATAAACTGAAATAACACGTAAGGTTAGTTTAAAATTACAGCTTTTAATCTACTTTTCATACCTAAAGTAAATCATTCCATCCGTCTCAAACATTAGCCTTGGTAAGCACATATATTAAAAAAGATATTTTTTAAATTTAATATATTTTAAATAGATCTTTTTTGGCCATTCACATTTACAAGTATGCTGTTATACCTATTACGATGGTTTTATCTCATTTCAAAAAACTGAGTGCTATAAAAAAGTTCATTCAAAAACACCGAAACTAGCAATAAGATGTTATCTTCCATGGACTTCTTTTAGTGAATGGGAAATACGTGACGAAGTGACGCCGTGACGTAAATGTTCCATTCAGTGCCTGATAAAGAAGATTTTCTTGTTTTGATAATGAAAAACAAGGTAATGTGATAACTAGTTCTTTAAAAATACAATTTACTTTATTTGATAATAAATAAAGTTTTCAATTAGATATTCACACATACCATATACCTAACACGTTCTATGTACCTTTTGTCGTATCTACTATATTTATTTCATAACAGAATTATCAATAAAATATGGTTCCGAACGTCTTAATAAATACTAAACATGCAATCTGTAAAACGAAATTTTGCTCTTCCACAAAAAGCGCTACTGGCATCAAATCCTTCATTTAATTTAATTTTTTATTAAGTTTAGCATAGTAAAAATTTTACTGTCTAGCATTTCGTAACCCAAAAATTAAGAATGAATTTGGGTACTTTTCAATAAATTCAATTTTATTTTAAATATGAGCAAGCGCTTTGAGATATGGAGTCCCCCGCCATTGGCCCAAAAAGTCCCCCGCCAATCAAGAAAATGGTTCCTTTTAGGTTTATACCCTTTCGTATTACGGCATACTGACATACATACGAACGTCAAACATGAAGCGGTACAGTATCAAATTTAATTTATTTATTTATTTTGGAAACAAACGGTATTAACAAAAAATATATGATAGAAAATCATTACTAAGACTTAACCAATAACAGTTTTTAATGTTCCAAAATTACATATATCAATGTTAGGAGCGAAGATGCAAAACATAATTGAATTAATAATATTAAATGAAACAAAATCTAACAAATTAAAAAATAAAGAGGTAGAGAGAGACCATAATCAAACAATAAATTGTAATAAATTACTTTAAATATAAGCAATTAATTTAATTATTAATAATAATAATAAATAATAGAATCAATCACAGCTAGCATTATTTAAATTGTACATAACATTAAATTTAAACTTGATGTGAGAGAGATGAAATATGTCATGGCTTTTGGTCTTGAATTACTATTTCGTGGACATTTAAAATTTAATTTTGACAATAAACAAAGCGAGTTAATTTCATTATTCAAGATCTTATATAAAAGAGCTTGATCTCGCTGAGCACGTCGGTTAAAAGTACTTTAAATATTATACAAGCAGATCCGGCCACGTTGCTGTGGCACACATATGAAAATAGTTAATTTTGCAATAAAAAAAGGAAATAATCAGGATAAAAACTATCCTATCTTTAAAGTTGGAACAAATCACACATTTTGAAAAAAAATACGTTAAGATCGATTTAGTAGTTTCGGAGGGCATCTCGGACCAACATCGTGACACGGGAAGTTTAGATACCTTGTATTGTATTCAGCCCTTTTTATCGTCCCACTGCTGGGCACGGGCCTCCCTTTAGTACGAGGGGAATCAGGCCATAGTCCACCACGCTGGCCAAGTGCGGGTTGGCGGACTTCACATGTCTTTCGAAAACTTGCTAAGTTCTCTCAGACATGCAGGTTTCCTCACGATGTTTTCCTTCACCGTAAGGCAAGTGGTGATCATGTTAGAAATGATTCGCACATGAAAATATCAGAGGTGCGAGACCCGGGATTTGAACTCGTGATAAAACGATAAATAATAATGATGAAAAGTGTCCAGTTCTATTTACGCGTAAAACAGCAACAAGGTTTCAAAAAGTATTGTGGCAGTTTTTAACACCCGGTTTTGTCTTCATGGTAATTGATTAGCCCCATGAATGAATTAGCCATCGTTCATGATTAGCCCCTAATAAAACATTCATATTGCTCGAGAATCGAACCTTCGCTCACATGCGTTCCCGCGTATATGTATTTATTTTATAATCTACAATCGATATCTGTTAATGCTGTTAAGTGGAACCGTTCGTAGAAACACTAGGTACTAATACCTCTATCTATCTATCTACATATAGTATACTCGTGCAAATGAAAACAGGATTAACTTTTCCTGTGTTTTTGTTATTTTCTCAACGGTTTTATATCAATATCCGAATATTTCTATGAAATTGTATGTTTTCGTTTGAATTCTATTTTTATAAATAAACATAGATTGCATTATTTTGTTACGATTTTTATTGCAGGTGGCACAGGTTTAAAATAGTAGCCGTGAGTATTTAACATTGAAGAGAAAGAAAGTAAATACTTACGTATAACTTCCGCAACCTTTGTAATTGGTTTTGTACTAATGACTTACCTTTGCTTCGCTCGGGCTGTCCCTAGGAGGCAATAGCCTTGTAATGTGTTATTCTAGACTTAGTCTAGGTTACAGTCTATTTATAGAATAGACTAAATTTCATCCAAATCCTTTCTCATTTCTGAGAAAAAATACAAAAACTGCAATGTAAGAGTATACTAATATGTAAAACCTAAGGATTTGGTTTATGGTCATTTGAATGCGGGCGGAGCCGCGGGCAATGCTAGTAATAGTATAATATATAAATATTTGTACTTAAAAAAGTAGACAAACTTAAACGAACAGTGACAATTATAAATTAGAAAAGTAGCGCAACAACTTCATAACTTTGAAGCTTTATAAAGTTTACTGCTTTATGTAGAACCTTTAATGATAAATATTATAAAATCTCTTATGAATTGTGCAATCTACATCCACAGACAGACCAACCGTCTACATATTTGGGTATTTCTATATTATTACATCACACAATTTCCCGATTATAAGGAAGGTGTTGCGTTATTCTTTGTGACGGAAAACCATACGCAAGTTCAAGTATGGGTAATTCTTAGACGTAATTTTCAAAATGACATTCTGATAGCTAAAATTACCCACCATTAATAAGTTTATCCTAATAACGTACTGAAATCTGTTGCGTAATTCCAATAAAAAAAAACTTCTTAAATATTTTAGTTTTTGTGTGGAGTTTTAAACAATTGGGTCCGTTACGGCTTGACTTGGTCGTAAGAAGTATATTCTGTGCCATTAGAGTTTTATCTCAACTTATCCATGTATGGCGTATTCAAGACTTATTTGCGAAAATATTATACTTTTCAATCTGAAGTGGAAATTTAATTATAAATTAATTAATTATAAATTAATTAAATAGTGGAAATTTAATTAAATATTTTATACAAGAAAATTAGTGCTAATGTGAACGTAACGAGAACTTTATGTTTATAAACTGCAAAACGATAATCGCTACTAAATTACACAATGCAGTATGAGAACGATGAGGAAGTGAATCATAATTAATGTTAGGTAATAACTCGGAATTAGAATCTGTATAAATTTATGAGGAAAATGATTGAATAACTTAATCATTAAGTAATTACTTAATTTTAGACTCATTGTCAGAGTAAGGATTAAGGAATAAATAATAATATAGGCAAAGTATCATAGAACTAAACATGAAGCCAAACAATGTTTTAACAAAAAAAACGTGTGTGTGTACGTACCACAGACAATACAACCTATTGTATTGTCTGTGGTACGTACTTATGAACGCACGTAAGAAGTTATACTTCTTTGGCATAACAGAAAGATTTTATCCCGTATGTCACAACTCTCTGTTTGTAAAAGGAATGCAGCTAACTTTATCATGTCGCTTTTTGGCTGTCGGTGTGCGCGCGCATCGTAAAAATTTTACTCTTGTAATTTTTTCCAAACGTGCCAAAAGAAGTATAACTTTATATAATAATAGATACATCATGTTTAGAAAATAGCATACAAATGTTACTAAAATAGTCATTGCTGTGATAAATTTTAATAAATAAAAAAGCAAACAGGTTTCATTATAATAAAAAAATATAAATAAGCTAACATTATCTCTCATTCAAGGGGAAGGAAAGTAATGGCTAAAAATACAAAATAATAATAATTAAATTTTAAGAAAATATGAATAATAATGAAATATAAAAATAAATAAGTATTATTTTTATATTTCATTATTATTCATATTTTCTTAAAACTTCTTAATTAACGACTAATACCTATATAAGAATACCCTGACATACTAACCTATTTCCAAAAAAGAGTATAATAACAATTGTAGTGTAATGAATGTAAGGGATTGCAATGCAACGCAGTATGATACAATGTTATCCTGATCGATTTCAAATACGGCAGCCAATCTCACTGAGACTAGAGCCATCTGCGCAGGAAATATGTGCACAAATATGCGCGCAAACACAAGTACACTCTGTGTTACTTTCACTCTAAGAGTCTAAAACTTCATCGGGACCACAATTTGACACGAGCGATGAGAAATGAGGCCAAATAATATTTGTCATGTCTGGCATGTCTTTAATCATAAGAGTATGTTGAATAGAGCCAACAATGAAAATATTTTTTGGCCAGGTTAATCAGAAGAACGCAATCTCGGAGAAATACCCTTCCTATCTCTGGGATGTTATTGAGAATTTCTTGTCAAAATCTTCATAACTTAACATAAGTGGCTCATGAATCCACCCATTTTAATGGAAAGAACTACTATATGTCGAAAATCGCATATTTATCGAATAAATAATCGTCGATTTGTGTTTATTGAAATCAGCTTAAAAATATTTTAAAAAACGTACAATATTTAATCAAATATATTAGTTTTTTACAAATTCTGCTTAAGTCTATTCAATTATAGTTAAATTTACTATTGTACCCATTTGTTTTTTCCAACGGCGCATTTAACATATAAATTAATTCACTTATCTATTGCCTTGCCATTATATAAAAAAAATTAATTAAACTCTATTGCAAATAGAGAAGAAAATCTTCATTATTATTTAAACTTCATATTTTCTTTCAAAACATATTATCTATTTAATTAGGTTATTTAATAAAGTTATTAAAATAGAAATATAGGGAATATTTTGACTTATTATTGTATCATTAAAAATAATTCGATTATTATCAAGCACACACACAAATGTAGGTACTAATCTTCACACTTTATCCCTAGCGAGGTTAAAGAAAACAGAGTGCCAAGCTCTACGATATCTATATTATAAAACCGAGTAAGGAGAGTCGTTTTAGTACGATATTAAATTAATAATTTAACTGAGGTACCTTCACGTGACAGCACAAACAAGTTTATACATGGAGCTAAAATTGTCACAAAGCTACATTATAATTATTAAGCTTTCGAGTTTTCCTCTAGCTGTTCCGCGAAGTCGAGCTATTATACTGCTGCCATATTATCATTTAATTTCACGTCCTCGATACTTGAACAAATAACGAAGTCTACAAAGAAAGCGATTTCATAGAATATTGGCGTATACCTGTTATGTAGATATACATATATTTTTATTTTATTTTTCATTTTCCAATTGAGGTGTATAGCTCAAAGAGACTTGTTTATGTCAAATAGAAGCCTGATATTCTTTTAATATGAATGAATGTGACATATTTTTTTAACTTACTTTATACATAGTTTCTTATATGTACATATACCCATACTTAATAGTGTGTTTGTTTATTTGTTTGTTTGTATGTTTGTCCTTTTTTCACGTCGAAATGAAATGACGTATTACCGTGATTTTTGTGTGGAGATTGTGGGAAGGCTGGAAAGTGATATTTTTCTTAAAATGATTATAGAACTATGCTTGAAAGAGGGCATTTTTTATAAAAATAATCATTAAAAATGAAGATTTTTCTATTCTTATATAAACATTGTTACGTTAGAACAATAACTGACACAACCCTCATCTCTACCCTTAAACTTAGCCCTAAAGCTCGTTTCTTGTTAAAACAAGTCTCTAAGTTTTGTAACTTTTTTAAATTGGTTGGAATATCCGCCATATTATACTTTTCGGTGAAAATTTTGATCCACTCGTTATTCGTTACTTGTTAAAAGATACAGATGACCCTTTAAAGTTAATGAGAATCTTTAACAGAATTACCCAATTGCTGTTTTTGAACCTATCCGGGATTTAACCCGTCTGGGTCATGATATAAATATACACGCTAGGCATTGTGAGAATACTTGTATCTGTTACTTTTAGACTAAAGTTTAAGCCGATTTGAAACAAAAACTGGCTACATTCTATTGATGTGCTTTTATGATGTAAAATAAAACCTATTGGCTAAAAACGACCAGAAAAGTACCATTAGCGATTCTATTTATTTTATCGTCTGTGGATAGTTTTTAATCACTTTTTACAGTTTAAATAGTGCCTTTTTGATCGAAGTTAATTCTGCGACTGGCCAGCAAAGAATCCGTTCAACGGCATTAAATATGCAAGTTATACAGCCCCGTTCGTTTTCTTTTAAAAATGGCAGTTAACATTTCCTTATAGAATATGTCTGAAACGGACTTCCTCTTTTACCATTGTAGTAGCTTGCTTATTTGCATTTATATTATTTGAATACACAGTTGTAGTTTAAATAAGGCCGGGCTTTGTGAGAGGAATTGTATTTTACCTGTTTTAAATTGAATTTGTACTCGGAGTCATAAATGTACTATAATATAAAATACAAAAGAAATGTTACGGTCAGTGAGATTATTTAAATAAACTATATTACGGATAATTTATATTTAACCAGTCAAGAAAAGGGATATAGGTGTGATTTATCACGCTTAGCGATAATGATTATTAATTTTAATTTAGGTTTGGTAATACTACCTACATCAATCAAAGCTATTAAGATTTGATGAATTATCGGTATGTCCTGACGTCATCCAGAGATGAATGAATGAATGAATAATTCTTTATTGTACACCGAAAAAAAAGAAAAGAAAATATACACAATATAGAAGACGGTACAAGAGGCGGCCTTATCGCTAAAAGAGCGATTTCTTCCAGGCAACCTTTAGGTGTAGGAAATAGTACTAAGATAGAAGGGGCGCGAATAACAAATTAAGAGACAGTAGAAGGAGTATATATTTATACATATACGTATCATACAAATATATAATACTCGTATATACAAAATAAATACAAGTAAAATATTAACCAATACGTAAATATTTTAACTACATACATAAATTTACTATACCTATATTATACATATATAAAATATAAAAACGCTAAATGAGATGTGACATTTGTAAATATATAAAAGCATATTTGCAAAATATGTCCGATCCCTGGTTTACACATTGGTTGTAGGTACTTCGACCAATAAATCTCAATTTATTTGATAATGTACATGGTGTAGTCACTATATCAAACACATTTAGGTTCGTATAAGTTTCGCAAACGGATTAATTTTATAAAAACACAAAGATACTTTATGAAAAGACAAATATAAGTTAATTTTTATATATATTTATATAGATAACCGCCCTAAATTATTTAATATTTTGACCAATTGTTATTTTTTTTTTCACTATATAAGTACATTTCTTGCCCCGACTATTGCATATACGAATACAGTGTATGTAGGTACAAACATACAGCGTGAAGTGAATATTTGAATGTGATATTATATTTGAATTACATTTGTTTTTTATTCGTGGTTTTATATCTTTTGTCGTCATATTGGGATGCTTAAAATTTAACCAAGTTTTTTTGACGACAAATTAGCTAATTTCAAGATACTTTCTAAAAATCAAACGTAAAGAAAGTTATTCGAAAATTTGAAACACTCACTAAGATGCCAATTAATAGTAATCCGTTTATAGAAAGCCGATACATTCGCAGAACATCGCACAATACCACGACTTGCGGGAATTTCTGCCTTCTTAGTAGCGAGTCGCGACAGTGTACATAACTAAGTGATAGCAGCTGGCTCATTTTTTTTTTAAATTATTAGTATAATTCTCATCTGTGCTACGAAGTAATTGTAATTGAAAATTTGTTATTTACATACGTAATACAAGTATCATTTAAAATTCCGCCATGGTTTTGAATATAATTATAAACAAATTTTATCGAATACGAGCTTAAATAATTGACCAAATACACATTTTACGAATTGTTTCAGGAAATGAGATTTCATTTTATTTAAAACTAGCATTGCCCGCGACTCCGCCCGCGTCCGACAGACAGACAGACAGACAGACAGACAGACAGACAGACAGACAGACAGACAGACAGACAGACAGACAGACAGACAGACAGACAGACAGACAGACAGACAGACAGACAGACAGACAGACAGACAGACAGACAGACAGACAGACAGACAGACAGACAGACAGACAGACAGACAGACAGACAGACAGACAGACAGACAGACAGACAGACAGACAGACAGACAGACAGACAGACAGACAGACAGACAGACAGACAGACAGACAGACAGACAGACAGACAGACAGACAGACAGACAGACAGACAGACAGACAGACAGACAGACAGACAGACAGACAGACAGACAGACAGACAGACAGACAGACAGACAGACAGACAGACAGACAGACAGACAGACAGACAGACAGACAGACAGACAGACAGACAGACAGACAGACAGACAGACAGACAGACAGACAGACAGACAGACAGACAGACAGACAGACAGACAGACAGTCAGACAGTCAGACAGTCAGTCAGTCAGTCAGACAGACAGACAGACAGACAGACAGACAGACAGACAGACAGACAGACAGACAGACAGACAGACAGACAGACAGACAGACAGACAGACAGACAGACAGACAGACAGACAGACAGACAGACAGACAGACAGACAGACAGACAGACAGTCAGACAGTCAGACAGTCAGACAGTCAGACAGTCAGACAGTCAGACAGTCAGACAGTCAGACAGTCAGACAGTCAGACAGTCAGACAGTCAGACAGTCAGACAGTCAGACAGTCAGACAGTCAGACAGTCAGACAGTCAGACAGTCAGACAGTCAGACAGTCAGACAGTCAGACAGTCAGACAGTCAGACAGTCAGACAGTCAGACAGTCAGACAGTCAGACAGTCAGACAGTCAGACAGTCAGACAGTCCAAAGACAGTCAGACAGTCAGACAGTCAGACAGTCAGACAGTCAGACAGTCAGACAGTCAGACAGTCAGACAGTCAGACAGTCAGACAGTCAGACAGTCAGACAGTCAGACAGTCAGACAGTCAGACAGTCAGACAGTCAGACAGTCAGACAGTCAGACAGTCAGACAGTCAGACAGTCAGACAGTCAGACAGTCAGACAGTCAGACAGTCAGACAGTCAGACAGTCAGACAGTCAGACAGTCAGACAGTCAGACAGTCAGACAGTCAGACAGTCAGACAGTCAGACAGTCAGACAGTCAGACAGTCAGACAGTCAGACAGTCAGACAGTCAGACAGTCAGACAGTCAGACAGTCAGACAGTCAGACAGTCAGACAGTCAGACAGTCAGACAGTCAGACAGTCAGACAGTCAGACAGTCAGACAGTCAGACAGTCAGACAGTCAGACAGTCAGACAGTCAGACAGTCAGACAGTCAGACAGTCAGACAGTCAGACAGTCAGACAGTCAGACAGTCAGACAGTCAGACAGTCAGACAGTCAGACAGTCAGACAGTCAGACAGTCAGACAGTCAGACAGTCAGACAGTCAGACAGTCAGACAGTCAGACAGTCAGACAGTCAGACAGTCAGACAGTCAGACAGTCAGACAGTCAGACAGTCAGACAGTCAGACAGTCAGACAGTCAGACAGTCACAGTCAGACAGTCAGACAGTCAGACAGTCAGACAGTCAGACAGTCAGACAGTCAGACAGTCAGACAGTCAGACAGTCAGACAGTCAGACAGTCAGACAGTCAGACAGTCAGACAGTCAGACAGTCAGACAGTCAGACAGTCAGACAGTCAGACAGTCAGACAGTCAGACAGTCAGACAGTCAGACAGTCAGACAGTCAGACAGTCAGACAGTCAGACAGTCAGACAGTCAGACAGTCAGACAGTCAGACAGTCAGACAGTCAGACAGTCAGACAGTCAGACAGTCAGACAGTCAGACAGTCAGACAGTCAGACAGTCAGACAGTCAGACAGTCAGACAGTCAGACAGTCAGACAGTCAGACAGTCAGACAGTCAGACAGTCAGACAGTCAGAC